>JAYESD010000009.1:165739904-166939904 GCA_036927565.1 Tuctoria greenei | reverse complement strand
TCATATTAATTAATAATTAGGTTTTTCTGGCATAGGGTGCGCAGTGTGAGGCCAATTCAATAACACTTTGATAGCTGTATAAGTACAGAGATGATCCTATGAGTCCGTAGGCATGCATTGTCCCAAAAAGAAAGTCCGGAGACACACGTAGGGGTGCAGAAATAGAGCAGGTCGGTGCATGGTGATGCAGTGCCAAGTCGCCTGCAGAGTATGCGGAAGTAGATCATGCAATTTAGCTAGTAGGCGAAGAATGACCTGATGATGGACCTGACAGTTCCGTCACCTGTCCAAACTAGGCAGATCAAAGCCTCGGTTTTGCAGTTATTAGAGAGTATGTTATGCCGACGAACTCTGACAGGTTCCAAAAAACATGCAATCATGCAATATTGCACTCCAACTCGAAATCATGACAGGGTGGTGTGGTTCCAGATGGCCTAACTAGCATGGTGTTATGACCAGAACATTAAAGTAATAACACATCATTTCACATTGATCAAGCTCACATAATAAAATCATAAAACATCATAACTTTTTATTGATACCTCAATAAATACAATCCACACACAGATAAATGTAGCCAGACGGACATCACCACCAAGGTTAAATGTAACAAGAGTATATGTTTTGAACAATCAGTTCTGAAAAAGATGAATAGAGAAGCATTTATTTGGATCCAGAAACATAGCATTAGAAGTGAGCAAAGAGCATATCAGTGGCAGGCCTTGTGGAGAAGTGAGGGTGATGCATGAGGTTTGCTCTGAACACGTGCCTCGACACAATGACATTTATGTTATCCAGCATCTCAGAGTTGATGGTCTTTATTGTCTGTTTCTTGTTCCCGTTATAGAGTACTAAACCGTGACTGTTACCGAGTAAGATGTTGCCTTGTTCATCAGCCACCGCGGCCATACTCAACAGACTCAAAGGGTCTGATGGTCTTCCATGACTATAAGGCCCCCACGGCGTGGCAACCCGGTGGCGCAGTTCCCACCAGGCGGCATTGCCATAGTTCTCAAGGAACCAGAGGTCAATGCTGTTCTCCTGCCCAAAGTCAGCTCCCACAAGGAGCTCGTCCATGACGAAGAGCTTTACACGATTGTTGCCTGTGGTCATCGGTGGACCATCCATTTGGGTGAATGTCTCTGAAAATATGTCAAAAGCCACCATCTTGGTCTGGCCAGCGGCAGAGTCCGATTGAGGCGGCCAGTGCAGGTTGTCGTGGAGAGCCATGGGCGCTTTTACTGCCTTGCGCAGGCAGGACACAAGCGCAGCTATTCCATCTGCGTCGGAAGCCTCTGTGTAGATATTCCTTTTTCCAGGCTCCCTGGTGGAGAGGATGCACCATTTCCCGTTTCTAGTCCAAGTTTTTCGACATAAGAGTCGATACTCACTTGATTGCTGGTGGAAGTAGAAGGCGTACTCCGGCTCTTCGAATAGGTCGGTCGGCTGTGGCGGCGGAGGCGGATTAAGCCCCGTGAGGTCAGCCCACTTCCTTGTTGTGGGGTTACACAAGTTGTATATGCCATCTTCCTTCTTGAGTAGGAGGACACCGTCGTAGACGGCGAGCAGGAGCCACCCTCCATTTTCTGGTTTAGGGTAGCGGATAACACTACGCAGGCTCTCTAGGTCGCCGGAGACGGAGATCGCGTCCAGCATGACATCCGTGGCCCAACATCATCTGGATGGCAGCTGAGGGATGTACCTGTAGAGGAGGACCTGAGCCGGTTGGCGGCGTGCGTTCTCAGCAAGGAAGTCCTGGTTAGTGGTGATGAGGCGCCACGCCTTGCAGATGGTGCCGTAGCGGACGATTTCTTTGACCGGCAGGCGGACTAGGGTCTACCTGATGTTGTCCTCGGTGAGACGTGGTTCCTGGAGCTCCAACTCCATCCGCTTGATCTGCCTTCCTTCCTCACCGCCCATCTTTGCTCAAATCTATCTCGTGCTTGGTGAAGAAAAAGTAAAAAAATGTTCAATCTGGATCTGCCTCTGCCAGCTTCTAAACGAGATCGCAGAAATGGAGAATTTCGATTAGGGTTAGGGTTTGGCTTACCTCTCGTTCCTGAACAGTGGCTGCGCAAGCTCGTGAGTGGCGGTGCGAAGATCGGTCAAACAGCAAGCTCCCCGCACGGTCCTGCTAGATGAAGAACAAGGGGGGAAATATTTAACTTCAATTTCTGACCGCTTAGCTTTTGAAACGGAACAACAAAATGGAGAAACTAGAAGAAACTCAGTTAGGGTTCGACTCACATTGTTCTCTAGTGTTGGCTGCGTGAGCTCCTGTGTGGCAGTGGCGCAGAGGCAGGCCCGGCAAGATCCCCTGTTGTTGGGACAGAGAAGGACAGATCCGGAGGGTGGATGGGAGCTTGGATTGGGGACAGATGAGACGAATTTTCTGTGAAACAGATGTGGAACAATAAGGGATAAAGCACACTCGGTGAGAGACAACGCAGGTTATTAGGTTTTGCTCACCTCGTTCCTGACCGTCAGCTCTCCACACAGCGTTGGTGTGAAGTCAGACCCAGCAAGCTCCCTCAGCAGATCTGGTAGGGCAGATCTAGTAGGGAAGATCTGGATCTGGAGGGAAGAAGGAGGGGAACTTAGGTTTGAGAAAAGATGAGAGGAAATCTGTTTTCCAGAGAAAGAGATTGGAGTGTGGTGAGGGACAGGGAACCCTGCTCTTTTATGCTTTTGTAAGCTGCTGACACAGGTTCTTTGGGTGATATGCCTCCTGGCAGTTTTGCAGGACAGGTCACCATGCTGACGGAGCAACATCCTGTGCTGTCTTTCCACGTCTACGCCACCACATGTCGAAACATCCTATCTTTGTGCATTCTAGGCAAGGTGACTTGGACTTTTAAATGGTGTTTCCCAGGAGTTCCTTGTGATGGAATATGTTAAGGTCAGAATTGTTTGGCGAATGCCGGCAGGGATTTGGAGATGATGCCAGTATGTAGAACTGAAGGACCACTTATGAGCACTTGGCGTCCAATTTTTTTCACTATATATAAATGATTTGCTCATATTTTGACTTGTAGCTAGAATTTTTTTCAATAGTGCTTTTAACATTGTTGAATCCTGATGAAATTTCAAGTTCATTGGACTTTAGTTACTGGGTTGATCAGTGTTCCAAATCTCTATGTAGTTAAAAATTGAGAAAAATACAAAATCAATTTCAAAAATTTCCCCAAACTTGTAAAATCAGTTTCACCCTGTAGGAAGCTTAGAAAAATGTGAAACAAATTTTCCTAGAACCAGTGAGACCCCCTCTACATGGTGCAACCACTGGTAGCCATGATAGATCTCCAAGATTTCAACCAAAATTTAGAGAAGGTTATTGCTTACCATAATTTTTAGGAACAACAAACTTACTTGATCATCTCTTGATCTTTGCCAGAGTCTCCACTATGGTCACTAGTATCTACCATAAAAGTCCCAAGGCCAATTAAGATCATTATCTTATTTTGATCATAAGATATTAGCTTATGAACTTAAGCATATTGATTATTTTCAAAGTCATTCATATATAGCATATGCATAACGTGTAGTAATTGAAGTCGAGGAGCAGCCGGAAGCTTTGGAAGTCCAGCTGCTAGAGACTAACATAGACTCGGACTCTCATTCAGGCAAGCCCCGATTTGCATTTAAGTTCCTTATAGTGTCTTTGCCGTTTTCATTCACCTTACGTCTTTAGATGTTGTGCATTACATTTAAAGTGTTTGACATCCACTTGCATGACCAAATAACCCAGGGAGTGGTTAGAATAGCTCATAGACTCATGTAGTAACTGCCATACTTATATTCATAGAGATCCGGTAGAAGTCGAGTAGTGGGAATCTACTCGCGAGATAGGATTTTATCACACGGATGGATTGGATGAAGAAATGGCTTATGAATATGAACTTGAGACTGAGCAGCGGGTAGGATGCAGCGAGATGTGGTCTCTCATGCGTAGCCCTGCTTGTGTCGATTGAGGACCGATTCGTGTCCGGCCCCGCTGAACAAGCTTGAATTGTACCAGTGACATACTGGAGAAATGGGCTTTAGCAAACTGATGTAGCTTGATACTGGTTTGTCGAGGCATACCGTTCAGTTTTATAGGCGTAGGTTGAGGGCAGCGAGGTGTAAATCAGCTGGTGGGCACGTCATAGTACGCCCCACATAGTGACCTCCTACTCGTGACGGATCGACCGGTTCGACATTCAAGTGTTTATTGAAAGGTGGCCATATACGACTAGTACTGAAGTGTTACGTAGGTACTGCTGTAAGTACTCACTGACATTTCCGAAAGTGCGTATGTGTCGTGTTGTACCAGGTGTGTCCTGATTGCAATCACCGTCCCTCGCGGTAATAGAGTACCACTTGTTCACTGTGTCGTGACGTAGTAAATACTAAAGAAGTCATGAGAATACGATGTATTGAATTATAATTGTTTTGTAACCTTGTATGGCTTAGAGATGGCACAATTAAAAGTTTACAGTTTCCCCATACTTTACCTGTAATAGCATTATGTGCTTTGGGCATGTCATATCATCGGCAAAGCGTTTCTTGTTTGATTGTGAAGTCTATGATGTGTCGTGCCTGAAGAATGTCATGTGCTACTTAAAACATGACCATAATGATCCACTTGTAGGCATGTCATTTATGCTATTCCTTACCTATGTTTTAGTATTAACCCCTGCACATGTCTAGTGAGATGGGTTAGTCTTGCTGAGCCTTAAGCTCACGTTTGCAGTTAACAAGTTTTTGCGGATTATGCGACTGATGACGGGTTCGATGACGAGGTTGCACCCCCTCCAGGGTTTACAGCCGAGTGGGAACCCTGCACGCCGCCGTAAGTTGGGTGTTGCTAGTGCGAAGTATCCAGGGAATTGATGACTTTGCTTTTGCATAGCTAGTGCCGAGAGTGTAGCTATGATGTACAGTTCTCTTTCATTTTCGTTTAGTATTGTAAAACTTCCGCTGTGTTTATAAATAAAGACTTGGTATTGTAATTTGTTCTCATTCTTTTTTTGTATATTGTTGGGTGTCGCATCGCACGACACCACCCAATGAGATCCTTGGAGGTCGGGATTCCAGTCCACACAGCAAGCTCCCCGCACGCTGTTGAAGAACAAGGGGGGGTGATATTTAACTTCAATCTGTGTCAGCTTAGGATCATGAGAGCTGGTAGTCACACAAATATAAAGCTGACCATATAAATTGCTCAAACATTATTCACACATAGATCAAGCTAGTTACACAAATCGGTCAAAAATCTTTTACATTACCATCTGTTTTCCCTAGTAAGGTCCCTAAGACATGGCAACCCGGTACCTCAGTTCCCACCTTTTAGCATTACCATATTTCTCAATGAATCAAAGGGTGATGCAATCCTCCCACCCAAAGTTAGCTTCCATGATGAGCTCATCCATGATGAACAACTTCACAAGATTGTTGCCTATGACTTTTAGAGGACCATCCATTTTGGGTTAATGTCTCCAAAAAGATATAAAAACCATCATCTTGGTCAGATGAGCGACTGAGCCCGGTTGAGGCAGCCAGTGCAGGTTGCCATGGAGAGCCAGAGGCGTCATATTCGCCTTGCTGGGTAGGACACAATAATGGTTATCCTAGTAGCGTTGGCAATGTCCATGTTGATGTTCTGTGGTTTAATTTAGCCTCTCCGGTGAAGAGGATGCACAATTTCCTATTTATAGTCCATTTGTCTAGCCCACTTCCTCATTGTGAGGTTGCACAAGTTGTAAAGGCCACCAAGTCAGGTGTTTCATGGAGTGGATGGTCTTCATTGTTTCCATTTTTCCCACTGTACACCACTAACTGTGGTTGTAACCAGGCAAGACATTACTTTGTTCATCATTTGATGCAACCACACTCAGCAGACTCAGGTGAAGTCGCAATATTCCAATAATGTAAGGTCCCCATGACAAGGCAAATCGTTGTCACAGTTGCCACCAAGAAACATTGTCGTAGCTATCAAGGATCCAAAGGTCAATGTGCTTCTCGTTTACAAAGTTACCTCCCACGGAATCTCCTCCATGTTGAACAACTTCACAAGTGTGCTTGTGGTTGTGGTTGGACCAACCATTTGGATGAATGGCTCTAACATCTTGACAAAAATTACCATCCTTATTCATCAGCAGCCGCGTACACACCAAGGAGAATTAAAGGGAGTAATTGTATTCTAATATTGTAAGGTACCCATCGTGTGGCAACAAGGTGCCGTAGTTACCACATAGCGGCATTGCCATAGTTCTCAAGGGACCATAGGTTGATGCTCTTCTGCTGCCCAAAGTAAGCTCTAATGAGGAGCTCGTCCCACTATGATGAAATGTATCCACTGTGACAAAACTTGATTCGAAGGTAGAGTTTTCCCAGTGGTTCCTTCACAACTGTGATGGTGTAAAATAGGACAGAAAAATTGAGTTCGATACAGATCAGCAATTAACTGGAACAAACAACAGATGCATCATGTGGCTGACTGCTTCCTATTTCGAGAACATATGAATCATCAGAAATATCATAAAGATTGTGTAGCATACATAGGCTATCGAGAAGGATTTCATTCCACTATTCCAAAACTAGATGATGCTGTTACTACTTACATGCTGACAAAAACACAACAACAAATATAGCATCCTAATTTCTTACATTGCAAAATCACTGTTTCTATGACAGCAAGATTAACAACAATGATAAATCAAGGAATATTATCAATGCACCTCGGCCTTCTCGAGCCACTCCAGTACACACCGCACATCGTGGTCCCCGGCGAGGTCATCCACGGACTCGAGCGCCATCCCGTCCCGAAGCGCGACGTGGCAGGCCGCTCCCGTGCTCGCGAGGCCGAGCCCCAGCATCATCCCCGCATCCTCGAGTGTGTGCTGGCAGCGCTGCGCCTCCTCCGTGCAGGGAGCCTGCTGGTCAATGCCCAACTCCAGCAGGTTGACGCCCACGGTGTGGAACATCTGGTAGGCGCTGAAGCAGAGTGAGACTGCCATGACCACCTGCGTCTAGGGTTTCCGCAAATGGCCGAAGTCCCAGGCAGAGGAGACGAACGGGATTGGGCAAACGAGGGAGGTGGGTGGCGGGAAAACGGAGGCCACGGTGGTGCCCTAGCTCTCGCATCGAGTGGCGGAGCCCTGCCTTGGGCCCGTCCTGTGTTTCCGAGAGTCTCTGGAAGAGATGAAAAGAAAAACTAGCGAATCATTTTTTTGTGTAACCAGTGGCGATTGCGGGTAAATAACTTTGAACTCCACGACTAGGTCTATCATATAATTACGGTTGCTGGAGAAAAAAAAAGTGGTACTTCAAGAAAAATGAACTAGAGCTCCATAAATTCCCTAGAGTTGGACCTCCTTGTGGAGTTTTGGAGTTGTGGTGTTTGGCAGCATCTCTCAGTTCTGGAGCCATGTCAAACATGCCCTAAGGTTTCATGATGAGCATGCTTTTGTAGTCTACCTGTAACCTGTTTGTGGTACATGGGACGCATAGCTAGTGAGATCCGCCGGTCACCTCATATGAATTAATAATTAGGTTTTTCTGGTATATGGCGCGCAGAGTGTGAGACCAATTCAATAACACTTTGATAGCTGTATAAGTACAGAGATGATCCTATGAGTCTGTAGGCATGCATTGTCCCAAAAAGAAAGTCCGGAGACACACGTAGGGGTGCAGAAATAGAGCAGGTCGGTGCATGGTGATGCAGTGCCAAGTCGCCTGCAGAGTATGCGGAAGTAGAACATGCAATTTAGCTAGTAGGCGAAGAATGAGCTGATGATGGACCTGACAGTTCCGTCACCTGTCCAAACTAGGCAGATCAAAGCCTCGGTTTTACAGTGATTAGAGAGTATGTTATGCCGACAAACTCTGACAGGTTCCAAACAACATGCAATCATGCAATATTACGCTTCAACTCAAAATCGTCACAGGGTGGTGTGGTTCCAGATGGCCTAACTAGCACGGTGTTATGACCAGACGATTAAAGTAATAACACATCATTTCACATTGATCAAGCTCACATAATAAACTCATAAAACATCATAACTTTTTATTGATACCTCAATAAACACAATTCACACACAGATAAATGTAGCCAGACAGACATCACCACCAAGGTTAAATGTAACAAGAGTATATGTTTTGAACAATCAGTTCTGAAATAGATGAATAGAGAAGCATTTATTTGGATCCAGGAACATAGCATTAGAAGTGAGCTAAGAGCATATCAGTGGCAGGCCTTGTGGAGAAGTGAGGGTGATGCATGAGGTTTGCTCTGAACACGTGCCTCGACACAATGACATTTATGTTATCTAGCGTCTCAGAGTTGATGGTCTTTATTGTCTGTTTCTTGTTCCCATTATAGACTACTAAACCATGACTGTTACCGAGTATGATGTTACCTTGTTCATCAGTACTGTTTGTCATACTCAATAGACTCAAAGGGTCTGATGGTCTTCCATGACTATAAGGCCCCCACGGCGTGGCAACCCGGTGGCGCAGTTCCCACTTAGCGGCATTGCCATAGTTCTCAAGGAACCAGAGGTCAATGCTGTTCTCCTGCCCAAAGTCAGCTCCCACAAGGAGCTCGTCCATGACGAAGAGATTTACACGATTGTTGCCTGTGGTCGTCGGTGGACCATCAATTTGGGTGAATGTCTCTGAAAATATGTCAAAAGCGACCATCTTTGTCTGGCCAGCGGCAGAGTCTGGTTGAGGCGGCCAGTGCAGGTTGCCGTGGAGAGCCATGGGCGCTGTTACTGCCTTGCTCAGGCAGGGCACAAACGCAGCTATACCATCTGCGTTGACAGCCTCTGTGTAGATATTGCTTTTTCCAGGCTCCCTGGTGGAGAGGATGCACCATTTCCCATTTCTAGTCCATGTTTTTCGACATAAGAGCGATACTCACTTGATTGCTGGTGGAAGTAGAAGGCGTACTCTGGCTCATCGAACAGGTCAGTCGGATGTGGCGGTGGAGGCGGATTAAGCCCTGTGAGGTCAGCCCACTTCCTTGTTGTGGGGTTACACAAGCTGTATATGCCATCTGCCTTTTTGAGTAGGAGGACACCATCGCAGACGGCGAGTAGGAGCCACCCTCCATTTTCTGGTTTAGGGTAGCAGATAACACTACACCGGCCATCTAGGTCGCCGGAGACGGAGATCGCGTCCAGCATGACATCCGTGGCCCAACGTCCTCTGGATGGCAGCTGAGGGATGTACCTGTAGAGGAGGACCTCAGCCGGTTGGCAGCGTGCGTTCTCGGCAAGGAAGTCCTGGTTAGTGGTGATGAGGCGCCACGCCTTCCAGATGGTGCCGTAGCGGACGACGTCTTTGGCCGGCAGGCGGACTAGGATCTCCCTGATGTTGTCCTCGGTGAGACGAGGTTCCAGGAGCTCCAACTCCATCCGCTTGATCTGCCTTCCTTCCTCACCGCCCATCTTTGCTCAAATCTATCTCCTGCTTGGTGAAGAAAAAGTAAAAAAAATGTTCAATCTGGATCTGCCTCTGCCAGCTTCTAAACGAGATCGCAGAAATGGAGAATTTCAATTAGGGTTAGGATTTGGCTTACCTCTTGTTCCTGAACGGTGGCTGCACAAGCTCGTGAGTGGCAGTGCGAAGATCGGTCAAACAGCAAGCTCCCCACACGATCCTGCTAGATGAAGAGTAAGGGGGGGGGGGGGAATATTTAACTTCAATTTCTGACCGCTTAGCTTCTGAAACGGAACAACAAAATGGAGAAACTAGAAGAAACTCGGTTAGGGTTGGGCTCACCTTGTTCTCTAGTGTCAGTTGCGCGAGCTCCTGTGTGGTAGTGACGCAGAGGCAGGCCCGGCAAGATCCCCTGTTGTTGGGACAGAGAAGGACAGATCCAGAGGGTGGATGGGAGCTTGGATTGGGGACAGATGAGATGAATTTTCTGTGAAAGAGATGGGGAACAATAAGGGATAGAGCACACTCGGTGAGAGACAATGCAGGTTATTAGGTTTTGCTCACCTCGTTCCTGACCGTCAGCTCTCCAAGCAGCATTGGCGTGAAGTCAGACGCAGCAAGCTCCCTCAGCAGATCTGGTAGGGCAGATCTAGTAGGGAAGATCTGGATCTGGAGGAAGGAAGGAGGGGAACTTAGGTTTGAGGAAAGATGAGAGGAAATCAGTTTTCTAGAGAAAGAGATTGGAGTGTGGTAAGGGACAGGGAACCCTGCTCTTTTATGCTTTTGTAAGCTGCAGACACAGGTTCTTTGGGTGATGTGCCTCCTGGCAGTTTTGCAGGACAGGTCACCATGCTGACGGAGCAACATCCTGTGCTGTCTTTCTACGTCTACGCCACCACATGTCGAAACATCCTATATCTGTGCATTCTAGGCAAGGTGACTTGGACTTTTAAATGGTGTTTCCCAGGAGTTCCTTGTGATGGAATATGTCAAGGCCAGAATTGTTTGGCGAATGCCGGCAGGGGTTTGGAGATGTTGCCGGTGTGTAGAACTGAAGGACCACTGATGAGCGCTTGGCGTCCAAATTGTTTGCACTATATATAAATGATTTGCTCATATTTTGACTTGTATCTAGAATTTTTTTTTCAATAGTGCTTGTAACATTGTCGAATCCTGATGCACCATTTTTTTTTGCAAGTTCCATACATGAATGTAAAGTCACTTGCCACATTTTCACCTGAGGGCGTGATGGGGTACTGGCAAAGTTGCTGAAGATAAATCCCATTTTAAATGCACAAAACTGGTATGGATCCAATCTTTTGTCACACACTAGGGACATTTTAGCATTTTGGTCAGTGAGCTTCTACTGTTACAATCTAAGATTTTGCGTTGACAAACCCAGTTCTCCGTGTTTCATGCAAAAACCAAACAGATTGACATGGACTTTCACATTTTATAAGCATATCCTAGGTGTGTTCCTTATTAGCTTTTATTAATATCCTCTTGTGACCGAGTGACTAAGCTGCTTACTGGATAAAAATTATCAACACCGAAGAAAAATCTTTATCTGCTGAGTCGTACCACATAAAGACAATTGATGGCGGTGTTGAAACATCAAATGTATAGAATATTATCTCGATGCTAACAAAAACTCCTACACTGAAGCTCGGTATAGAGGTACCGTGTGTGTATAACTATTATTCCGGATTCCTATAATCCTTATGTTGGACAATACAACTCCATCGAGCAATGGGCAATACAATGCAAACCCTGCAACATGAGATTACCCCAACAACATTCATATAAGAGTATTTGTTCTACACGGTTGATGCAGAACAATGACAAAAACTTGACGTTTTCATAATTCTAAATTAGAACTGTGATAGAGTTTATATCAGAAGATATGAAAACTATGAGTGAAAAACACGGTTATCCTCTTGGTTTGAGCTTCAAAATCTCCATAATGAAAGAGTACTACAGAGTCATGGGAAATACCTCGGGCAATGCTCGTCTTTCATCCATCCATCAGAGACAATATTTCACTATAACACCGCTACGGGACAATGCATCCACATTGTGGTCTATTTCTTCGCCGCCTCCCCACCACTATGTACTTATATTCTCACTGTGCCATCGCCATGAAAACATTCCTGAGCCGAATGTTTTCCTGAGCAGTAGCAGAAGAAATTTATGCTGTGGTGTCTTTGTAATTCTAACAAATGTTTTTTTCCTGTTAACGAAATGATTTGCATCAGTCTTGCATGATAAAGAATGAAAATAACAATAGTAGGTCTGATATGTATCATTAAATTTCAAAAACATCAAATCTCAACATGAATCCCATGGTCGTTTAGGTGCATAAATTATAGAAACAACACAAACTGAAATACTCAAATTCTCTATTGTCTAAAATGAAAAAAAAAACACATAAGTAACATGCTTACTAACAGAAGTTTTGCACCCACTCTAGTTTGACTAAATTGTCTCCTATTCACATAGTTTGATGAGCATCTCACAAGTTCCTCACATTCTTATCTAACACCTACTGATCCTAGTATGCAAGCTGAAAACATGACTACTGCATATAAAGGACCACCAATATGAGTACACGCACGGAAACTTCAAGACAAAGTGAATATGTTCCTAAGTGATTTAATTATTAAATAAATGAGTAGTTTACTATCTAAAGGATGTATTTTGCTTGTCCTTAGATATAAAAGTTTAAAACATTGGAGGATGTGAGGCGAGACTACAACATTGCATGCTTAACTGCACATGTACATGATGATGGAATCATAAAGAAAGAAATGGAGGCCAGTGCCAGCTGTTCATGAAATTTCCACGGGCGTGGAAGAGAGGGAGGCTGGTGCTTGATGTTCAATGACATTCCAAGGGCGTGGGAGACAGGAAGGCCGGTGTCAACTGTTCAAGGACTTCCAAGCATGTAGGAGACATACTTGCTAGGTGTTGAAGGACTTTCCAAGTGCAGGAAAAGGAATAAATGGAGGGGATTCATTTATTGCAAATATCACATGTTCTTCGGTAGACTGTTCTTGCTTTTCCACTGGGAGTTGTGGGAGCAATACATCCACTTCGTCGTGGTCGAGTGTATCAAACATCATTGCATACTGTTCTTTGAATTTGAGATGAAAGGTGTGTTGCATGGGCGACGTGTTGTTCATCTAATTCACTGGGTTTTCACGGTGTATCTAGATATTCAGTTCTACGTTGAGAAGGTCGGGTCATTCTTGTATCAACTTTGCTATTACTTGGGTATAGTTTTCACATGTTGAGAGTTTCAATGCGACCGCTTTTGTGTACCTATACAAGACAGCTGCTAATATGCTGACACAATCGATGCAGTTTCACATTTAGCATAATTAGTCATGGGTGTGCTTACTGAAATTTCATTGGTTGTAGCTTTTGTGATGCTTCGTGTCACACAACATAATTTTCCTGCAAAATGCATATTTAGTTGGAAAATACCATATGAGATTTTAAGATGTCTCTGTTGATGATGAACATCCATGTCAATAAGGAGATGTCTCCTTGGTTGGTTCTGAGCTGGAAACTTCAATGATGACCTGACACTCTCCAGTACACCAAAAGGTCTGCCGTAGGCTTTTGTTCATGAGTGCTGATGTCTCCTCACTAGGTGCCTTAATTTGTTTTATGGGTTTCTTACATTTTACAAATCCATTGGCTATCTTCATGAAGAAAACCATGTTCAGGTTTAATTAGCTTGCTGATCTACTCAATGCCATGCTTAGTAAGCATATTTAACAAAAGGCTCTTTTTGTGCTCACATTATTGTGATAAACCATATTTGTAATGCATTTAATCCTTCTCAAAATCCATTAATTTACCTTTCCATCTAAAGATATGACCAACTAGCCTTTATTTCGCTGAACATAGAGACTTCTTCATTTAACTAAAATTAATTTTCTCAAGAGGGGTTTCTTTGTTTATTTTATCACATATTGGAATATTTCCATGTGCAATATCGGATAAAATCATTTTCCTATGTACTTTGGACCTGAAAGCACAACAACAACATAAATCAGACAATAAGTAGTTCTCCTACGTTTATGTCGTTGTCTGAAATTATCTATATTATTATTTTGCAGGATAAAGCGTAAAATGTCTCTACTAACTCAGGAAACTTTGAATGGTCAAATATGTGTAGTATAGTGTTATCTAATGGCACATCAAACGCTTTTATTAAAACATCTTACTTGCCAAAGAAAAGGACATGATCCGATAGCAATGTCCTCGCTTCTATGGTTTACCGACAACCTGTCGTCTAGCATCGAATCTTGAGAACCTAAAATGGAATGCGTACATAGGCCCGTTTGGTTATCTATGGAGGAGTATACAAGTGTAACACTATTGCTTATTATCTGCTTATCAGTTCCAGGCTGTGGTATCCTTTTGGACTGAGTCGATGGAGTGACTCTGCTCATGGACATTCAGTGGTATATGTATTGACTTTGGAGTTCCTAATTCAGTGTTTCTCTGCTTGTGTAAGGATAACATGTTCCGTAGTTCCTAATATCATCTGTCTATCTTCTGGTTTCAAATATTTATGGAGTGCGCCTTACGATGTGTTATTACCCTTATTTGTTACCGTATTAGCTAGAAATGCAAATGTACCTTTGTATAGCTCTTGAGTGACATAAATAATCATGCAAATTTAAAACATGTCACGGATTGAACGTAAATTTCTTATCTACATTTCCATTTTATTAAAAAAAGGTCATGTTTCATTTCATTAGGAAAGTGTTATTATATATACCATGTTCATTTATTATGTATTTCTATTAAACGCCAATTTTTACGTGAATATGACAGCCCGGGTTGCTGCTAGTTCTTGATAAAGAGGTCCAAAATATAGGGCTCTCATGGAATCATACATGCAACCCATTGATCATACATGCAAGGATATGATAACCTACCTCTCCGTGGAATATACGGTAGGGGTAGACCAAGACACACCGGAAAACATCAGCCTAGCATCATCTGGTTATCATCCTTTGATGAATGCAGCATGCGTACCTTGATCATCTGCTAAAAATCATATGAGCTTGGTGGGAAGCTGAAGCAGATTTGTTCCACCTTTGTTTTGCATGGGAAATGAGTTAATGTTTGAATGTTGCGACCTTACCTGGGTATGTGTGAAGCTGAACCACAAGGATAAGTTCCCGATGAACTGGATCACACACAACTATGCTTGATGTTCTATGTAAATTCCCAATGAGTCCTCACCGGTGCTCGACATGATCGCGGGGATTGTTGACTGGTGGCTCTGATGCCACATGTTGGGATTGAAGAACACTTGAATGCTCGAACGCACGCTTAGCACACGTAAGATTTTCTGTCGTGTGCTAACCACACACGACTGATGTGCTTGATTTATATGCAGAGATCAACAGAAAAGATGGGGTCGTGGGAGAGCTGCCCAGACGCCACGATTCGAAGTGCCCGCTCCACGTTCAGCTCACGAAACAGACAGGCATCACGTCATGCCATACCCCATGCTCGCGGCATACACGGTACTCATGCCCACACACGCTACATGCACAGCGCGCACGGAAGCCTCACACCTGGCTAACCTACTTATTTGACTAAAACATACTGATCCGCAACGACTTGATTAGTCTAACACAGAATATGCGGAAGTAGAGCATGAAATTTAGCTAGTAGGCGAATGATGAGCTAATGATTGACCTGACAGTTCCGTCACCCATCCAAACTAGGCAGATCAAAGACTCGGTTTTGCAGTGATTAGAGACTATGTTATACCGACGAACTCTGACAGGATTCAAAACAACATGCAATCACGTAATATGCAGCTCCAACTCGAAGTCACCACCGGGTGGTGTGGTTCCAGATTGCCTAACTAGCATGATGTTATGACCAGATAATTATAGTAATCATACATCAATTGCATAAGCTCACATAATTAACTCATAAAACATCATTATTTTTTATTGATACCCCAATAAACACAATCCACACACAAATAAATGTAGCCAGACAGACATCACCACTAGGGTTAAATGTAACAAGAGTATGTGTTGTGAACATCAGATCTGAAAAAGATGAATAGTTAAGCATTTATTTTGATCCAGGAACATAGCATTAGAAGTGAACAAAGGGCATATCAGTGGCAGGCCTTGTGGAGAAATGAGGGTGAAGCATGAGGTTTGCTCTGAAACACGTGCCTCGACACAATGACATATATGTTGTTGTCCGGCGTCCCCACTAAGTTGATGGTCTTTATTATCTCATTACTGTTCCCATTATACGCTGCTAAACCGTGGTTGTTTCCAAGTAAGATGTTGTCTTGTTCATCAGCCACCGCGACCATACTTAGCAGACTCAAAGGCTCTGATGGTTTCCATGACTATAAGGCCCCCATGGTGTAGCAACCCGGTGGCACAGTTCCCACCTGGCGGCATTTCCATAGTTCTCAAGGAACCATAGGTCAATGTGTTTCTCCTGCCCAAAGTCAGCTCCCACAAGGAGCTCGTCCATGACAAAGAGCTTTACACGATTGTTGCCTGTGGTCGTCGGTGGAGCATCCATTTGGGTGAATGTCGCTGAAAATATGTCAAAAGCCACCTTCTTGGTCTGGCCTGCGGCAGAGTCCGGTTGAGGCAGCCTGCAGGTTGCTGTGGATAGCGAGGGGTGTTGTTACCGCCTTGCGCAGGTAGGCCACAATCACAGCTATACCATCAGCATTGGAAGCCTCTGTGTCGATATTCCTTTCTGCAGGCTCTGTGGTGGAGAGGATGCACCATATCCCGTTTTTAGTCCAAGTTTTTCAACATAAGAGATGACACTCACTTGATTGCTGGTGGAAGTAGAAGGCGTACTCCGGCTCATCGAACAGGTCGGTCAGTTGTGGCAGCGGAGGAGGATTTAGCCCCGTGAGGTCAGCCCACTTCTTATTGTGGGACAACTTCCGATGGCGACATACTCCGCTTCGACTGTGGAAAGAGCAATGTAGTTTTGTTTCTTGGAGGACCAAGAGACTAGGGATCTACCAAGGAATTGGCAAGTCCCAAAGGTACTTTTTCTATCAACTTTGCATCCCGCGTAATCCGCATCAAAATACCCAATGAGATTAAACTTAGAGCCCTTGGGGTATCAACGTCCTAGGCTCGGTATGTGAACCAAATATCTAAGAATTATCTTAATGGTGGTCAAATGACACATCTTAGGAGCAGCATGGAATCGAGCACAGATACAAACACTTAGCAGTATATCAGGCCTAGATGCACATAAGTAAAGCAATGAACCTATCATGGAACGTGATATACCTTTTGGTCCACACTTGGACCATCATCATTAAGGTTGAGGTGCCCACTGGTTCCCATTGGAGTCTTGATGGGTTTGGCTTTGTCAATGTCAAACTTCTTGAGTATATCTTGTGTGTGCTTCGTTTGACTAAAGAATGTGCCTTCCTTGAGTTGCTTCACTTTAAAACCTAGGAAGAACTTCAATTCCCCCATCATGGACATCTCAAACCTTTTAGTCATTATCTTGGAAAACTCATCACAAAAAAGTTTTGCTAGTAGAACCAAATATATTGTCATCGACATATATTTGACAAACAAACAAATCATCATTGAAATATTTAGTAAATAAAGTGTAATCGATGTTCCTAATTTTGAAACCATTTTGAGTTAGAATGTCTCTAAGACACTCATACCAAGCTCTAGGAGCTTGTTTGAGGCCATAGAGAGTCTTACACAATTTGTAGACATGGTTTGGGAAGTATTGATCTTCAAAGTCGGGGGGTTGCTCCACATACTCCTCTTCTTTGATTGGACAATTAAGGAATGCACTCTTGACGTCCATATAGTATAGCTTAAAATCATGGTGAGTAGTAAAGGCAAGTAATATACGAATTTATTCAAGCCTAGCTACGGGGGCAAAGGCTTCATCGAAATCCAAACCTTGGACTTGTGAGTACCCCTTGGACACAAGTCGTGCTTTGTTCCTTGTAACCACGCCGTGCTCATCTTGTTTGTTGTGTAACACCACTTGGTGCCCACAACATTTGCATTTGGCCTGTTCACGAGCTCTCATACTTGGTTTCTTTCAAAATTTTTGAGCTCTTCTTGCATGGCCATCACCCAATCCGAATATCGTAGTGCTTCTTCAACCTTGTGAGGCTCCAAAGAAGAAACAAGAGTAATGTTCGCAAAAGTTTGCAACACGAGATCAAGTAGTTACCCCCTTGGTGATGTCTCCAAGGATGTTGCCAATGGGATGGTCCCGTTGAACACTTTGATGTACTCTTAGGTGTGGTGCTTGAGTTCTTGGAACTTCATCATCTTCTCCCTCACTTTCTTCATCTCCCACTTGATTGAGGCCTCCATTTTCATCTTGTTGAAGCGCATCTTGAGGGTCTTGAGCTTGATTACTTGAGGAAGAGTTTGCTTGATGTGTGGGATGATCACTTGAGTCTTGAGGTTGTTCTTGTGGTCGAATATATCCAAGTGTCCTCCTTCCTATAACCACTTGTGGAGCTTCTTCTTGATCTAGCACATGATGATCAACTTGCTCCACTTGGGAGCCATTAGTCTCATCAAACACTACGCCACGTGCTACTTCAACAATTCTGGAAGATTTGTTGAAAACACGATAAGCGTAAGTGTTTGAATCATAACCAAGCAAGAAATCCTCATCGGACTTTGAAGCGAACTTCGAGGTCCTAGGCTTCTTGTTGATAATATAGCATTTGCTCCCAAAAACACTAAAATAGGAAATATTAGGCTTGTTACCGGTTAGAAGTTTGTAAGACATCTTCTTCAATATGCGATAGAGATACAACCGGTTTTATGGCATGGCAAGCGGTGTTAACTGCTTCTGCTCAAAACCGGTCCGACGTCTTGTATTCATCAAGCATTGTTCTTGACATCTTAATGAGAGTCCTATTCTTCCTCTCGGCCACCCCATTACGTTGAGGGGAGTAGGGGGCCGAGAACTCATGGTTGGTGCCTTCTTCATCCAAAAACTCGTCAACTTGAGTGTTCTTGAATTTGGTGCTATTGTCACTCCTTCTAGTCTTGATCCTCAAGGAGAACTCATTTTGAGCTCTCCTCAAGTATTTCTTGAGGACACCTTGAGTCTTACTCTTATCATGCAAAAAGAAAATCTAAGTGAAACGTGAAAAATCATCAACAATTACAAGGCCATATTTGTTACCGCCAATGCTTATGTAGGCGATTGGACCGATGGTATTGTTGTTGTCATGATGTTCTTGGATGGATGTTGAGCTCCAACTTACTTTTCAGCTTGACCTGCGCTACATGATCTATCCTTTTCAAACACAACATTCTTTATACCATGGATGTGCTCGCCCTTAAGAAGTTTTTGCAAATTCCTCATCCTAACATGGGCTAGTCTTCTATGCCAAAGGCATCACATGTTGGTTTTTGCAATTAAGAATGTGTCAAGTTGGGCTTTATCCGCGAAGAAATCCATAAGATAGAGTTTTCCCTTGAGGACACCCTTAAAAGCAATTGAGTCATTGCTTCTTCTTGTGACAGTCACACCCTCATTAGTGAAAAGATAATTATAACCTTTGTCACATAGTTGTGATATGGACAATAGGTTATAGTCAAGTGAATCGACATGTAAAACATTTGGAAGAATGTGATCAGGGGATATAGCAATTTTACCGGTGCTAAGGATTTTCCCTTGGCTATTGTCCCTAAAGTAAATTCCCTCACTTGGATCTTTATGTTGCTCATACTCTACAAACATTTTTCTTTCTTCGGTCATATGATTTGTGCATCCATTATCAAGAACTCACTTGGTTCCACCGGAGCAGTATGTCTACAAAATAAAATTAAGCCTGACTTTAGGTACCCAAGTGGTGTTGGGTCCTTTGATGTTAGTCAAGAGGCACTGGGAACCCACACAAAAGGTTTTGGACTCTTGTGCTGTGGCCCAACATACCTAGCATATGGCTTTCCAAATTTTTTCCTTAACAAAACATATGATCAAAATCTGGCAGATCTCCCGACACTACTAAAGTGTTTGCGGAGTTTGAAGTTCGGTGTGGGCGCGCGGAGATTCAAGAAGGTGAAGTGTAAAATGACACAGGAGACACGAAGATTTACGTGGTTTGGGCCGCCTGAGCGTAATACCCTACTCCACGGGGTGTGTTGGTGTTGTATTGGATGTATGAACTCAACGTGAGTTGAGAGTGCGCGATCAGATCAGAGCAGGTCAGATCAGTCTAGTGAGAGTGCCTCTATGTATCGTCGGCCTGTCCTTTTATAGTACAAGGATAGGCCATTATAAGTTGACCTGACCCGACATGTGGCCTCGGTGGTTACTATATTGATACACATTTGGTGCGCTTAATTACTCTTAATGACCAAATTACGGGCTTTGATAGTACCGTTACTAGTAATTAAGGTCGTTCGATCGTGTGTCATTAATATAGTATTAATGACACTTAATTGGGTCTTGAAGTCCTTGATTCCTCTTTGAAGATACGGAGCCATTGTGGAGTCTACCGGAGGTTTGAGGCTGAAGATCTGACGGTTGGACACGTGGCAGCTTCGGAGCATACTGTGGAGAACATATAGGTCCGGTGCCACCAGACACGTGTCAGTTCTGGAGCTTCCCTCGGTCTGGGGTTAGGTCCGGGGGTGCCATTATGGTACATAGCCCGGAGCTTCCCCCTTGTGGGCGGTAGCTCCGGTTTGATGGTACACGTGGTGACCCTGGGACTAACCATGTTGGGGAAGCGGGTCCGGTTATGTCTGGCATGTGGGCCTTTGAAGGTCTTCAAATCAAGTAGATGACATTTCCTTAAGATATTTGCAATCTCAAGGGGTATACGGTGCCCAGGGTACCGACAGCGTACGTGGGCTGGACGGCTTCTCTTTTGCTTATTAGACTGGAGTACGAGAGTTGTAATCCTATCTTCCGCTGTAGTTTATTTTTATAAACTATTTGTAAACTGAATATGTTTGTCAATTTCAGCAAATGATTAATGTAATACGTGTTCCTTTACATATGTGCTGTTGGGTGTTGCATCGCACGGCACCACCCAATGCGATTCCTAGAAAGTGTGGACTCCGGTCCCCACACGTTAAAGCAGAGTGAGACTGCCATGACCACCTGCGTCTAGGGTTTCTGCAAATGGCCGAAGTCCCAGGCGGAGAAGAGGAACGGGATTGGGCAAACGAGGGAGGTGGTCGGCGGGCAGACAGAGGCCACGGTGGTGCCCTAGCTCGCGCATCGAGAGGGTGCGGTGCCCTGCCTTGGGGCCAACCTGTGTTTCCGAGAGTCTCCGGAAGAGATGAAAAGGAAAACTAGCGAATCATTTTTTCTGTAATCTGTGGCAATTGCGGGTAAATAACTTTGAAATCCACGACTAGGTCTATCATATAATTACGGTTGCTGGAGAAAAAAAAAGAGGTACTTCAAGAAAATGAACTAGAGCTCCATAAACTCCCTAGAGTTGGACCTCCCTGTGGAGTTTTGGAGTTGAGGTGTTTGGCAGCATCGCTCAGTTGTGGAGCCATGTCAAACATGCCCTAAGGTTTCATGATGAGCATGCTTTTGTAGTCCACCTCACTACTACAAAAAACATTTTTACAAACGGCTCTAAATATATTATCGCTGGCGGATTTAAAAACCGGCTGTAACAAAGAGCCTGTGAAAATAGGTGATTATCACAGGCGGCAACAAAATCCGCCTGTAAAAATGCATTATCACAGACGGTTTTTAATTAAAATTCGTCTGTAAAAATGCATTATCACAGGTGGTTTTTAATTACAAACCGCCTGTAAAAATCATTTTCACAGGCGGTTTTTAATTATAAACCGCCTGTAAAAATCATTTTCACAGGCGGTTTTTAATTAAAAACCACCTGTAAAAATAAGGAACTGAACATGCATAGTATTATCACAGGCGGTGCACTGTATTCGTGACTGACAACATGCACGGTTGGGGGCTACAAAGAAACATTGTAACATATAAAAAATGATTTGACCATGCAATACATTATAGACCAGACGGTTACACTGGAATCTGTAAAATTGAAATATTATTGACCATGGAATACAAAGTACAGACTATCAAACTGAATTTGGAAGCACAAGCTGAAGTTCTATTACGACTAATACAACAACTGCCACTAGCAGAGCCTTAGAGTTTGTTGAGAGCAGAGGATCATGTTGTTCTTCAGACTTCAGAGCAGACTGTTGAGGCATTCATCGATGGTGGTGTACTCAGATTTTTTAGGGCTTACGTATGGGTACAGCATCTTCTACAGGGACAACTCCTTGTTGTGTGTCAGCGTGTTGGCCGACGGCTTGATGTCAACACCTTGTTCGCCGGTCAGGACGTCTACTTGCTGATGTCGTGACCTTCATGCTCCAGACGCCGTCGCTGTTCCTCTCCCCGAGTACCTGCGCGGGCAAAGGGGTTGTGGGTCAGATCCAGTTGCTTCAATCGGGGAGGCTGATGTTCTGGAACCTAGGCGAACGAACCTGAACGATGAGTCTCGAGTCCTTGCTGTTGTACCCGTTGTAGCTATGGGCTTGCTGAAGTCATCGACGGTTGCGTCAGTAGGCTCCCATCCGTCCGTCCGCCAGTCTGGCTGGCCACCGGAGGAGGACGCGACTGCTGCCCCTACCACCGCGGCGGCGGCCTGCCTCTGACACTAGCGGGAGCGGCGATTCTTGGTAGGGTTGGGGCGGAGGTGGAGGCGCACATAGGGAGGCGGACCTTGAAGTCGAGAGAGATTGGGGATTTCGGACTCTGCTGGTTTAGGAAGGAGATGGGTGGGTGGAGTATTATTGAGGAGGGAGGCAGACAAACAATGGTGTGTGGATCCGAGTGAAGAGCGCTGATTGGTTGAGGAGCTGAATGGGCTTTGGTAGTATTTTCGCAGGCGGTTTGTGTCACAATCGCCTGTGATATTGTGCATTATCACAGGTGGTTTGTACCATCAACCGCATGTGATATACTATTTTTTTACAAACGGTTTTTAGTTATGAACCGCCTGTAATATGTGATTATCGCAAGCGGTTTTTGAAGCATTTTACAGCACAGGCGGATTTCTTTACAGTCCACCTGTAAAAAAAATTTGTAGCGCCTGCAAAAATACATTTTGTAGTAGTGCCTGTAACCAGTTTGTGGTATATGGGACGCATAGCTAGTGAGATCCGCCGGTCACCTCATATTAATTAATAATTAGGTTTTTCTGGCATAGGGTGCGCAGTGTGAGGCCAATTCAATAACACTTTGATAGCTGTATAAGTACAGAGATGATCCTATGAGTCCGTAGGCATGCATTGTCCCAAAAAGAAAGTCCGGAGACACACGTAGGGGTGCAGAAATAGAGCAGGTCGGTGCATGGTGATGCAGTGCCAAGTCGCCTGCAGAGTATGCGGAAGTAGATCATGCAATTTAGCTAGTAGGCGAAGAATGACCTGATGATGGACCTGACAGTTCCGTCACCTGTCCAAACTAGGCAGATCAAAGCCTCGGTTTTGCAGTTATTAGAGAGTATGTTATGCCGACGAACTCTGACAGGTTCCAAAAAACATGCAATCATGCAATATTGCGCTCCAACTCGAAATCATGACAGGGTGGTGTGGTTCCAGATGGCCTAACTAGCATGGTGTTATGACCAGAACATTAAAGTAATAACCCATCATTTCACATTGATCAAGCTCACATAATAAAATCATAAAACATCATAACTTTTTATTGATACCTCAATAAATACAATCCACACACAGATAAATGTAGCCAGACGGACATCACCACCAAGGTTAAATGTAACAAGAGTATATGTTTTGAACAATCAGTTCTGAAAAAGATGAATAGAGAAGCATTTATTTGGATCCAGAAACATAGCATTAGAAGTGAGCAAAGAGCATATCAGTGGCAGGCCTTGTGGAGAAGTGAGGGTGATGCATGAGGTTTGCTCTGAACACGTGCCTCGACACAATGACATTTATGTTATCCAGCATCTCAGAGTTGATGGTCTTTATTGTCTGTTTCTTGTTCCCGTTATAGAGTACTAAACCGTGACTGTTACCGAGTAAGATGTTGCCTTGTTCATCAGCCACCGCGGCCATACTCAACAGACTCAAAGGGTCTGATGGTCTTCCATGACTATAAGGCCCCCACGGCGTGGCAACCCGGTGGCGCAGTTCCCACCAGGCGGCATTGCCATAGTTCTCAAGGAACCAGAGGTCAATGCTGTTCTCCTGCCCAAAGTCAGCTCCCACAAGGAGCTCGTCCATGACGAAGAGCTTTACACGATTGTTGCCTGTGGTCATCGGTGGACCATCCATTTGGGTGAATGTCTCTGAAAATATGTCAAAAGCCACCATCTTGGTCTGGCCAGCGGCAGAGTCCGATTGAGGCGGCCAGTGCAGGTTGTCGTGGAGAGCCATGGGCGCTTTTACTGCCTTGCGCAGGCAGGACACAAGCGCAGCTATTCCATCTGCGTCGGAAGCCTCTGTGTAGATATTCCTTTTTCCAGGCTCCCTGGTGGAGAGGATGCACCATTTCCCGTTTCTAGTCCAAGTTTTTCGACATAAGAGTCGATACTCACTTGATTGCTGGTGGAAGTAGAAGGCGTACTCCGGCTCATCGAATAGGTCGGTCGGCTGTGGCGGCAGAGGCGGATTAAGCCCCGTGAGGTTAGCCCACTTCCTTGTTGTGGGGTTACACAAGTTGTATATGCCATCTTCCTTCTTGAGTAGGAGGACACCGTCGTAGACGGCGAGCAGGAGCCACCCTCCATTTTCTGGTTTAGGGTAGCGGATAACACTACGCAGGCTCTCTAGGTCGCCGGAGACGGAGATCGCGTCCAGCATGACATCCGTGGCCCAACATCATCTGGATGGCAGCTGAGGGATGTACCTGTAGAGGAGGACCTGAGCCGGTTGGCGGCGTGCGTTCTCAGCAAGGAAGTCCTGGTTAGTGGTGATGAGGCGCCACGCCTTGCAGATGGTGCCGTAGCGGACGATTTCTTTGACCGGCAGGCGGACTAGGGTCTACCTGATGTTGTCCTCGGTGAGACGTGGTTCCTGGAGCTCCAACTCCATCCGCTTGATCTGCCTTCCTTCCTCACCGCCCATCTTTGCTCAAATCTATCTCGTGCTTGGTGAAGAAAAAGTAAAAAAATGTTCAATCTGGATCTGCCTCTGCCAGCTTCTAAACGAGATCGCAGAAATGGAGAATTTCGATTAGGGTTAGGGTTTGGCTTACCTCTCGTTCCTGAACAGTGGCTGCGCAAGCTCGTGAGTGGCGGTGCGAAGATCGGTCAAACAGCAAGCTCCCCGCACGGTCCTGCTAGATGAAGAACAAGGGGGAAATATTTAACTTCAATTTCTGACCGCTTAGCTTTTGAAACGGAACAACAAAATGGAGAAACTAGAAGAAACTCAGTTAGGGTTCGACTCACATTGTTCTCTAGTGTTGGCTGCGTGAGCTCCTGTGTGGCAGTGGCGCAGAGGCAGGCCCGGCAAGATCCCCTGTTGTTGGGACAGAGAAGGACAGATCCGGAGGGTGGATGGGAGCTTGGATTGGGGACAGATGAGACGAATTTTCTGTGAAACAGATGTGGAACAATAAGGGATAAAGCACACTCGGTGAGAGACAACGCAGGTTATTAGGTTTTGCTCACCTCGTTCCTGACCGTCAGCTCTCCACACAGCGTTGGCGTGAAGTCAGACCCAGCAAGCTCCCTCAGCAGATCTGGTAGGGCAGACCTAGTAGGGAAGATCTGGATCTGGAGGGAAGAAGGAGGGGAACTTAGGTTTGAGAAAAGATGAGAGGAAATCTGTTTTCCAGAGAAAGAGATTGGAGTGTGGTGAGGGACAGGGAACCCTGCTCTTTTATGCTTTTGTAAGCTGCTGACACAGGTTCTTTGGGTGATATGCCTCCTGGCAGTTTTGCAGGACAGGTCACCATGCTGACGGAGCAACATCCTGTGCTGTCTTTCCACGTCTACGCCACCACATGTCGAAACATCCTATCTTTGTGCATTCTAGGCAAGGTGACTTGGACTTTTAAATGGTGTTTCCCAGGAGTTCCTTGTGATGGAATATGTTAAGGTCAGAATTGTTTGGCGAATGCCGGCAGGGGTTTGGAGATGATGCCAGTATGTAGAACTGAAGGACCACTTATGAGCACTTGGCGTCCAATTTTTTTCACTATATATAAATGATTTGCTCATATTTTGACTTGTAGCTAGAATTTTTTTCAATAGTGCTTTTAACATTGTTGAATCCTGATGAAATTTCAAGTTCATTGGACTTTAGTTACTGGGTTGATCAGTGTTCCAAATCTCTATGTAGTTAAAAATAGAGAAAAATACAAAATCAATTTCAAAAATTTCCCCAAACTTGTAAAATCAGTTTCACCCTGTAGGAAGCTTAGAAAAATGTGAAACAAATTTTCCTAGAACTAGTGAGACCCCCTCTACATGGTACAACCACTGGTAGCCATGATAGATCTCCAAGATTTCAACCAAAATTTAGAGAAGGTTATTGCTTACCATAATTTTTAGGAACAACAAACTTACTTGATCATCTCTTGATCTTTGCCAGAGTCTCCACTATGGTCACTAGTATCTACCATAAAAGTCCCAAGGCCAATTAAGATCATTATCTTATTTTGATCATAAGATATTAGCTTATGAACTTAAGCATATTGATTATTTTCAAAGTCATTCATATATAGCATATGCATAACGTGTAGTAATTGAAGTCGAGGAGCAGCCGGAAGCTTTGGATGTCCAGCTGCTAGAGACTAACATAGACTCGGACTCTCATTCAGGCAAGCCCCGATTTGCATTTAAGTTCCTTATAGTGTCTTTGCCGTTTTCATTCACCTTACGTCTTTAGATGTTGTGCATTACATTTAAAGTGTTTGACATCCACTTGCATGACCAAATAACCCAGGGAGTGGTTAGAATAGCTCATAGACTCATGTAGTAACTGCCATACTTATATTCATAGAGATCCGGTAGAAGTCGAGTAGTGGGAATCTACTCGCGAGATAGGATTTTATCACACGGATGGATTGGATGAAGAAATGGCTTATGAATATGAACTTGAGACTGAGCAGCGGGTAGGATGCAGCGAGATGTGGTCTCTCATGCGTAGCCCTGCTTGTGTCGATTGAGGACCGATTCGTGTCCGGCCCCGCTGAACAAGCTTGAATTGTACCAGTGACATACTGGAGAAATGGGCTTTAGCAAACTGATGTAGCTTGATACTGGTTTGTCGAGGCATACCGTTCAGTTTTATAGGCGTAGGTTGAGGGCAGCGAGGTGTAAATCAGCTGGTGGGCACGTCATAGTACGCCCCACATAGTGACCTCCTACTCGTGACGGATCGACCGGTTCGACATTCAAGTGTTTATTGAAAGGTGGCCATATACGACTAGTACTGAAGTGTTACGTAGGTACTGCTGTAAGTACTCACTGACATTTCCGAAAGTGCGTATGTGTCGTGTTGTACCAGGTGTGTCCTGATTGCAATCACCGTCCCTCGCGGTAATAGAGTACCACTTGTTCACTGTGTCGTGACGTAGTAAATACTAAAGAAGTCATGAGAATACGATGTATTGAATTATAATTGTTTTGTAACCTTGTATGGCTTAGAGATGGCACAATTAAAAGTTTACAGTTTCCCCATACTTTACCTGTAATAGCATTATGTGCTTTGGGCATGTCATATCATCGGCAAAGCGTTTCTTGTTTGATTGTGAAGTCTATGATGTGTCGTGCCTGAAGAATGTCATGTGCTACTTAAAACATGACCATAATGATCCACTTGTAGGCATGTCATTTATGCTATTCCTTACCTATGTTTTAGTATTAACCCCTGCACATGTCTAGTGAGATGGGTTAGTCTTGCTGAGCCTTAAGCTCACGTTTGCAGTTAACAAGTTTTTGCAGATTATGCGACTGATGACGGGTTCGATGACGAGGTTGCACCCCCTCCAGGGTTTACAGCCGAGTGGGAACCCTGCACGCCGCCGTAAGTTGGGTGTTGCTAGTGCGAAGTATCCAGGGAATTGATGACTTTGCTTTTGCATAGCTAGTGCCGAGAGTGTAGCTATGATGTACAGTTCTCTTTCATTTTCGTTTAGTATTGTAAAACTTCCGCTGTGTTTATAAATAAAGACTTGGTATTGTAATTTGTTCTCATTCTTTTTTTGTATATTGTTGGGTGTCGCATCGCACGACACCACCCAATGAGATCCTTGGAGGTCGGGATTCCAGTCCACACAGCAAGCTCCCCGCACGCTGTTGAAGAACAAGGGGGGGTGATATTTAACTTCAATCTGTGTCAGCTTAGGATCATGAGAGCTGGTAGTCACACAAATATAAAGCTGACCATATAAATTGCTCAAACATTATTCACACATAGATCAAGCTAGTTACACAAATCGGTCAAAAATCTTTTACATTACCATCTGTTTTCCCTAGTAAGGTCCCTAAGACATGGCAACCCGGTACCTCAGTTCCCACCTTTTAGCATTACCATATTTCTCAATGAATCAAAGGGTGATGCAATCCTCCCACCCAAAGTTAGCTTCCATGATGAGCTCATCCATGATGAACAACTTCACAAGATTGTTGCCTATGACTTTTAGAGGACCATCCATTTTGGGTTAATGTCTCCAAAAAGATATAAAAACCATCATCTTGGTCAGATGAGCGACTGAGCCCGGTTGAGGCAGCCAGTGCAGGTTGCCATGGAGAGCCAGAGGCGTCATATTCGCCTTGCTGGGTAGGACACAATAATGGTTATCCTAGTAGCGTTGGCAATGTCCATGTTGATGTTCTGTGGTTTAATTTAGCCTCTCCGGTGAAGAGGATGCACAATTTCCTATTTATAGTCCATTTGTCTAGCCCACTTCCTCATTGTGAGGTTGCACAAGTTGTAAAGGCCACCAAGTCAGGTGTTTCATGGAGTGGATGGTCTTCATTGTTTCCATTTTTCCCACTGTACACCACTAACTGTGGTTGTAACCAGGCAAGACATTACTTTGTTCATCATTTGATGCAACCACACTCAGCAGACTCAGGTGAAGTCGCAATATTCCAATAATGTAAGGTCCCCATGACAAGGCAAATCGTTGTCACAGTTGCCACCAAGAAACATTGTCGTAGCTATCAAGGATCCAAAGGTCAATGTGCTTCTCGTTTACAAAGTTACCTCCCACGGAATCTCCTCCATGTTGAACAACTTCACAAGTGTGCTTGTGGTTGTGGTTGGACCAACCATTTGGATGAATGGCTCTAACATCTTGACAAAAAATACCATCCTTATTCATCAGCAGCTGCGTAGACACCAAGGAGAATTAAAGGGAGTAATTGTATTCTAATATTGTAAGGTACCCATCGTGTGGCAACAAGGTGCCGTAGTTACCACATAGCGGCATTGCCATAGTTCTCAAGGGACCATAGGTTGATGCTCTTCTGCTGCCCAAAGTAAGCTCTAATGAGGAGCTTGTCCCACTATGATGAAATGTATCCACTGTGACAAAACTTGATTCGAAGGTAGAGTTTTCCCAGTGGTTCCTTCACAACTGTGATGGTGTAAAATAGGACAGAAAAATTGAGTTCGATACAGATCAGCAATTAACTGGAACAAACAACAGATGCATCATGTGGCTGACTGCTTCCTATTTCGAGAACATATGAATCATCAGAAATATCATAAAGATTGTGTAGCATACATAGGCTATCGAGAAGGATTTCATTCCACTATTCCAAAACTAGATGATGCTGTTACTACTTACATGCTGACAAAAACACAACAACAAATATAGCATCCTAATTTCTTACATTGCAAAATCACTGTTTCTATGACAGCAAGATTAACAACAATGATAAATCAAGGAATATTATCAATGCACCTCGGCCTTCTCGAGCCACTCCAGTACACACCGCACATCGTGGTCCCCGGCGAGGTCATCCACGGACTCGAGCGCCATCCCGTCCCGAAGCGCGACGTGGCAGGCCGCTCCCGTGCTCGCGAGGCCGAGCCCCAGCATCATCCCCGCATCCTCGAGTGTGTGCTGGCAGCGCTGCGCCTCCTCCGTGCAGGGAGCCTGCTGGTCAATGCCCAACTCCAGCAGGTTGACGCCCACGGTGTGGAACATCTGGTAGGCGCTGAAGCAGAGTGAGACTGCCATGACCACCTGCGTCTAGGGTTTCCGCAAATGGCCGAAGTCCCAGGCAGAGGAGACGAACGGGATTGGGCAAACGAGGGAGGTGGGTGGCGGGAAAACGGAGGCCACGGTGGTGCCCTAGCTCTCGCATCGAGTGGCGGAGCCCTGCCTTGGGCCCGTCCTGTGTTTCCGAGAGTCTCTGGAAGAGATGAAAAGAAAAACTAGCGAATCATTTTTTTGTGTAACCAGTGGCGATTGCGGGTAAATAACTTTGAACTCCACGACTAGGTCTATCATATAATTACGGTTGCTGGAGAAAAAAAAAAGTGGTACTTCAAGAAAAATGAACTAGAGCTCCATAAATTCCCTAGAGTTGGACCTCCTTGTGGAGTTTTGGAGTTGTGGTGTTTGGCAGCATCTCTCAGTTCTGGAGCCATGTCAAACATGCCCTAAGGTTTCATGATGAGCATGCTTTTGTAGTCTACCTGTAACCTGTTTGTGGTACATGGGACGCATAGCTAGTGAGATCCGCCGGTCACCTCATATGAATTAATAATTAGGTTTTTCTGGTATATGGCGCGCAGAGTGTGAGACCAATTCAATAACACTTTGATAGCTGTATAAGTACAGAGATGATCCTATGAGTCTGTAGGCATGCATTGTCCCAAAAAGAAAGTCCGGAGACACACGTAGGGGTGCAGAAATAGAGCAGGTCGGTGCATGGTGATGCAGTGCCAAGTCGCCTGCAGAGTATGCGGAAGTAGAACATGCAATTTAGCTAGTAGGCGAAGAATGAGCTGATGATGGACCTGACAGTTCCGTCACCTGTCCAAACTAGGCAGATCAAAGCCTCGGTTTTACAGTGATTAGAGAGTATGTTATGCCGACAAACTCTGACAGGTTCCAAACAACATGCAATCATGCAATATTACGCTTCAACTCAAAATCGTCACAGGGTGGTGTGGTTCCATATGGCCTAACTAGCACGGTGTTATGACCAGACGATTAAAGTAATAACACATCATTTCACATTGATCAAGCTCACATAATAAACTCATAAAACATCATAACTTTTTATTGATACCTCAATAAACACAATTCACACACAGATAAATGTAGCCAGACAGACATCACCACCAAGGTTAAATGTAACAAGAGTATATGTTTTGAACAATCAGTTCTGAAATAGATGAATAGAGAAGCATTTATTTGGATCCAGGAACATAGCATTAGAAGTGAGCTAAGAGCATATCAGTGGCAGGCCTTGTGGAGAAGTGAGGGTGATGCATGAGGTTTGCTCTGAACACGTGCCTCGACACAATGACATTTATGTTATCTAGCGTCTCAGAGTTGATGGTCTTTATTGTCTGTTTCTTGTTCCCATTATAGACTACTAAACCATGACTGTTACCGAGTATGATGTTACCTTGTTCATCAGTACTGTTTGTCATACTCAATAGACTCAAAGGGTCTGATGGTCTTCCATGACTATAAGGCCCCCACGGCGTGGCAACCCGGTGGCGCAGTTCCCACTTAGCGGCATTGCCATAGTTCTCAAGGAACCAGAGGTCAATGCTGTTCTCCTGCCCAAAGTCAGCTCCCACAAGGAGCTCGTCCATGACGAAGAGATTTACACGATTGTTGCCTGTGGTCGTCGGTGGACCATCAATTTGGGTGAATGTCTCTGAAAATATGTCAAAAGCGACCATCTTTGTCTGGCCAGCGGCAGAGTCTGGTTGAGGCGGCCAGTGCAGGTTGCCGTGGAGAGCCATGGGCGCTGTTACTGCCTTGCGCAGGCAGGGCACAAGCGCAGCTATACCATCTGCGTTGACAGCCTCTGTGTAGATATTGCTTTTTCCAGGCTCCCTGGTGGAGAGGATGCACCATTTCCCATTTCTAGTCCATGTTTTTCGACATAAGAGCGATACTCACTTGATTGCTGGTGGAAGTAGAAGGCGTACTCTGGCTCATCGAACAGGTCAGTCGGATGTGGCGGTGGAGGCGGATTAAGCCCTGTGAGGTCAGCCCACTTCCTTGTTGTGGGGTTACACAAGCTGTATATGCCATCTACCTTTTTGAGTAGGAGGACACCATCGCAGACGGCGAGTAGGAGCCACCCTCCATTTTCTGGTTTAGGGTAGCAGATAACACTACACCGGCCATCTAGGTCGCCGGAGACGGAGATCGCGTCCAGCATGACATCCGTGGCCCAACGTCCTCTGGATGGCAGCTGAGGGATGTACCTGTAGAGGAGGACCTCAGCCGGTTGGCAGCGTGCGTTCTCGGCAAGGAAGTCCTGGTTAGTGGTGATGAGGCGCCACGCCTTCCAGATGGTGCCGTAGCGGACGACGTCTTTGGCCGGCAGGCGGACTAGGATCTCCCTGATGTTGTCCTCGGTGAGACGAGGTTCCAGGAGCTCCAACTCCATCCGCTTGATCTGCCTTCCTTCCTCACCGCCCATCTTTGCTCAAATCTATCTCCTGCTTGGTGAAGAAAAAGTAAAAAAAATGTTCAATCTGGATCTGCCTCTGCCAGCTTCTAAACGAGATCGCAGAAATGGAGAATTTCGATTAGGGTTAGGATTTGGCTTACCTCTTGTTCCTGAACGGTGGCTGCACAAGCTCGTGAGTGGCAGTGCGAAGATCGGTCAAACAGCAAGCTCCCCACACGATCCTGCTAGATGAAGAGTAAGGGGGGGGGGGGGGGGAATATTTAACTTCAATTTCTGACCGCTTAGCTTCTGAAACGGAACAACAAAATGGAGAAACTAGAAGAAACTCGGTTAGGGTTGGGCTCACCTTGTTCTCTAGTGTCGGTTGCGCGAGCTCCTGTGTGGTAGTGACGCAGAGGCAGGCCCGGCAAGATCCCCTGTTGTTGGGACAGAGAAGGACAGATCCAGAGGGTGGATGGGAGCTTGGATTGGGGACAGATGAGATGAATTTTCTGTGAAAGAGATGGGGAACAATAAGGGATAGAGCACACTCGGTGAGAGACAATGCAGGTTATTAGGTTTTGCTCACCTCGTTCCTGACCGTCAGCTCTCCAAGCAGCATTGGCGTGAAGTCAGACGCAGCAAGCTCCCTCAGCAGATCTGGTAGGGCAGATCTAGTAGGGAAGATCTGGATCTGGAGGGAGGAAGGAGGGGAACTTAGGTTTGAGGAAAGATGAGAGGAAATCAGTTTTCTAGAGAAAGAGATTGGAGTGTGGTAAGGGACAGGGAACCCTGCTCTTTTATGCTTTTGTAAGCTGCAGACACAGGTTCTTTGGGTGATGTGCCTCCTGGCAGTTTTGCAGGACAGGTCACCATGCTGACGGAGCAACATCCTGTGCTGTCTTTCTACGTCTACGCCACCACATGTCGAAACATCCTATATCTGTGCATTCTAGGCAAGGTGACTTGGACTTTTAAATGGTGTTTCCCAGGAGTTCCTTGTGATGGAATATGTCAAAGCCAGAATTGTTTGGCGAATGCCGGCAGGGGTTTGGAGATGTTGCCGGTGTGTAGAACTGAAGGACCACTGATGAGCGCTTGGCGTCCAAATTGTTTGCACTATATATAAATGATTTTCTCATATTTTGACTTGTATCTAGAATTTTTTTTTCAATAGTGCTTGTAACATTGTCGAATCCTGATGCACCATTTTTTTTTGCAAGTTCCATACATGAATGTAAAGTCACTTGCCACATTTTCACCTGAGGGCGTGATGGGGTACTGGCAAAGTTGCTGAAGATAAATCCCATTTTAAATGCACAAAACTGGTATGGATCCAATCTTTTGTCACACACTAGGGACATTTTAGCATTTTGGTCAGTGAGCTTCTACTGTTACAATCTAAGATTTTGCGTTGACAAACCCAGTTCTCCGTGTTTCATGCAAAAACCAAACAGATTGACATGGACTTTCACATTTTATAAGCATATCCTAGGTGTGTTCCTTATTAGCTTTTATTAATATCCTCTTGTGACCGAGTGACTAAGCTGCTTACTGGATAAAAATTATCAACACCGAAGAAAAATCTTTATCTGCTGAGTCGTACCACATAAAGACAATTGATGGCGGTGTTGAAACATCAAATGTATAGAATATTATCTCGATGCTAACAAAAACTCCTACACTGAAGCTCGGTATAGAGGTACCGTGTGTGTATAACTATTATTCCGGATTCCTATAATCCTTATGTTGGACAATACAACTCCATCGAGCAATGGGCAATACAATGCAAACCCTGCAACATGAGATTACCCCAACAACATTCATATAAGAGTATTTGTTCTACACGGTTGATGCAGAACAATGACAAAAACTTGACGTTTTCATAATTCTAAATTAGAACTGTGATAGAGTTTATATCAGAAGATATGAAAACTATGAGTGAAAAACACGGTTATCCTCTTGGTTTGAGCTTCAAAATCTCCATAATGAAAGAGTACTACAGAGTCATGGGAAATACCTCGGGCAATGCTCGTCTTTCATCCATCCATCAGAGACAATATTTCACTATAACACCGCTACGGGACAATGCATCCACATTGTGGTCTATTTCTTCGCCGCCTCCCCACCACTATGTACTTATATTCTCACTGTGCCATCGCCATGAAAACATTCCTGAGCCGAATGTTTTCCTGAGCAGTAGCAGAAGAAATTTATGCTGTGGTGTCTTTGTAATTCTAACAAATGTTTTTTTCCTGTTAAAGAAATGATTTGCATCAGTCTTGCATGATAAAGAATGAAAATAACAATAGTAGGTCTGATATGTATCATTAAATTTCAAAAACATCAAATCTCAACATGAATCCCATGGTCGTTTAGGTGCATAAATTATAGAAACAACACAAACTGAAATACTCAAATTCTCTATTGTCTAAAATGAAAAAAAAACACATAAGTAACATGCTTACTAACAGAAGTTTTGCACCCACTCTAGTTTGACTAAATTGTCTCCTATTCACATAGTTTGATGAGCATCTCACAAGTTCCTCACATTCTTATCTAACACCTACTGATCCTAGTATGCAAGCTGAAAACATGACTACTGCATATAAAGGACCACCAATATGAGTACACGCACGGAAACTTCAAGACAAAGTGAATATGTTCCTAAGTGATTTAATTATTAAATAAATGAGTAGTTTACTATCTAAAGGATGTATTTTGCTTGTCCTTAGATATAAAAGTTTAAAACATTGGAGGATGTGAGGCGAGACTACAACATTGCATGCTTAACTGCACATGTACATGATGATGGAATCATAAAGAAAGAAATGGAGGCCAGTGCCAGCTGTTCATGAAATTTCCACGGGCGTGGAAGAGAGGGAGGCTGGTGCTTGATGTTCAATGACATTCCAAGGGCGTGGGAGACAGGAAGGCCGGTGTCAACTGTTCAAGGACTTCCAAGCATGTAGGAGACATACTTGCTAGGTGTTGAAGGACTTTCCAAGTGCAGGAAAAGGAATAAATGGAGGGGATTCATTTATTGCAAATATCACATGTTCTTCGGTAGACTGTTCTTGCTTTTCCACTGGGAGTTGTGGGAGCAATACATCCACTTCGTCGTGGTCGAGTGTATCAAACATCATTGCATACTGTTCTTTGAATTTGAGATGAAAGGTGTGTTGCATGGGCGACGTGTTGTTCATCTAATTCACTGGGTTTTCACGGTGTATCTAGATATTCAATTCTACGTTGAGAAGGTCGGGTCATTCTTGTATCAACTTTGCTATTACTTGGGTATAGTTTTCACATGTTGAGAGTTTCAATGCGACCGCTTTTGTGTACCTATACAAGACAGCTCCTAATATGCTGACACAATCGATGCAGTTTCACATTTAGCATAATTAGTCATGGGTGTGCTTACTGAAATTTCATTGGTTGTAGCTTTTGTGATGCTTCGTGTCACACAACATAATTTTCCTGCAAAATGCATATTTAGTTGGAAAATACCATATGAGATTTTAAGATGTCTCTGTTGATGATGAACATCCATGTCAATAAGGAGAGGTCTCCTTGGTTGGTTCTGAGCTGGAAACTTCAATGATGACCTGACACTCTCCAGTACACCAAAAGGTCTGCCGTAGGCTTTTGTTCATGAGTGCTGATGTCTCCTCACTAGGTGCCTTAATTTGTTTTATGGGTTTCTTACATTTTACAAATCCATTGGCTATCTTCATGAAGAAAACCATGTTCAGGTTTAATTAGCTTGCTGATCTACTCAATGCCATGCTTAGTAAGCATATTTAACAAAAGGCTCTTTTTGTGCTCACATTATTGTGATAAACCATATTTGTAATGCATTTAATCCTTCTCAAAATCCATTAATTTACCTTTCCATCTAAAGATATGACCAACTAGCCTTTATTTCGCTGAACATAGAGACTTCTTCATTTAACTAAAATTAATTTTCTCAAGAGGGGTTTCTTTGTTTATTTTATCACATATTGGAATATTTCCATGTGCAATATCGGATAAAATCATTTTCCTATGTACTTTGGACCTGAAAGCACAACAACAACATAAATCAGACAATAAGTAGTTCTCCTACGTTTATGTCGTTGTCTGAAATTATCTATATTATTATTTTGCAGGATAAAGCGTAAAATGTCTCTACTAACTCAGGAAACTTTGAATGGTCAAATATGTGTAGTATAGTGTTATCTAATGGCACATCAAACGCTTTTATTAAAACATCTTACTTGCCAAAGAAAAGGACATGATCCGATAGCAATGTCCTCGCTTCTATGGTTTACCGACAACCTGTCGTCTAGCATCGAATCTTGAGAACCTAAAATGGAATGCGTACATAGGCCCGTTTGGTTATCTATGGAGGAGTATACAAGTGTAACACTATTGCTTATTATCTGCTTATCAGTTCCAGGCTGTGGTATCCTTTTGGACTGAGTCGATGGAGTGACTCTGCTCATGGACATTCAGTGGTATATGTATTGACTTTGGAGTTCCTAATTCAGTGTTTCTCTGCTTGTGTAAGGATAACATGTTCCGTAGTTCCTAATATCATCTGTCTATCTTCTGGTTTCAAATATTTATGGAGTGCGCCTTACGATGTGTTATTACCCTTATTTGTTACCATATTAGCTAGAAATGCAAATGTACCTTTGTATAGCTCTTGAGTGACATAAATAATCATGCAAATTTAAAACATGTCACGGATTGAACGTAAATTTCTTATCTACATTTCCATTTTATTAAAAAAAGGTCATGTTTCATTTCATTAGGAAAGTGTTATTATATATACCATGTTCATTTATTATGTATTTCTATTAAACGCCAATTTTTACGTGAATATGACAGCCCGGGTTGCTGCTAGTTCTTGATAAAGAGGTCCAAAATATAGGGCTCTCATGGAATCATACATGCAACCCATTGATCATACATGCAAGGATATGATAACCTACCTCTCCGTGGAATATACGGTAGGGGTAGACCAAGACACACCGGAAAACATCAGCCTAGCATCATCTGGTTATCATCCTTTGATGAATGCAGCATGCGTACCTTGATCATCTGCTAAAAATCATATGAGCTTGGTGGGAAGCTGAAGCAGATTTGTTCCACCTTTGTTTTGCATGGGAAATGAGTTAATGTTTGAATGTTGCGACCTTACCTGGGTATGTGTGAAGCTGAACCACAAGGATAAGTTCCCGATGAACTGGATCACACACAACTATGCTTGATGTTCTATGTAAATTCCCAATGAGTCATCACCGGTGCTCGACATGATCGCGGGGATTGTTGACTGGTGGCTCTGATGCCACATGTTGGGATTGAAGAACACTTGAATGCTCGAACGCACGCTTAGCACACGTAAGATTTTCTGTCGTGTGCTAACCACACACGACTGATGTGCTTGATTTATATGCAGAGATCAACAGAAAAGATGGGGTCGTGGGAGAGCTGCCCAGACGCCACGATTCGAAGTGCCCGCTCCACGTTCAGCTCACGAAACAGACAGGCATCACGTCATGCCATACCCCATGCTCGCGGCATACACGGTACTCATGCCCACACACGCTACATGCACAGCGCGCACGGAAGCCTCACACCTGGCTAACCTACTTATTTGACTAAAACATACTGATCCGCAACGACTTGATTAGTCTAACACAGAATATGCGGAAGTAGAGCATGAAATTTAGCTAGTAGGCGAATGATGAGCTAATGATTGACCTGACAGTTCCGTCACCCATCCAAACTAGGCAGATCAAAGACTCGGTTTTGCAGTGATTAGAGACTATGTTATACCGACGAACTCTGACAGGATTCAAAACAACATGCAATCACGTAATATGCAGCTCCAACTCGAAGTCACCACCGGGTGGTGTGGTTCCAGATTGCCTAACTAGCATGATGTTATGACCAGATAATTAAAGTAATCATACATCAATTGCATAAGCTCACATAATTAACTCATAAAACATCATTATTTTTTATTGATACCCCAATAAACACAATCCACACACAAATAAATGTAGCCAGACAGACATCACCACTAGGGTTAAATGTAACAAGAGTATGTGTTGTGAACATCAGATCTGAAAAAGATGAATAGTTAAGCATTTATTTTGATCCAGGAACATAGCATTAGAAGTGAACAAAGGGCATATCAGTGGCAGGCCTTGTGGAGAAATGAGGGTGAAGCATGAGGTTTGCTCTGAAACACGTGCCTCGACACAATGACATATATGTTGTTGTCCGGCGTCCCCACTAAGTTGATGGTCTTTATTATCTCATTACTGTTCCCATTATACGCTGCTAAACCGTGGTTGTTTCCAAGTAAGATGTTGTCTTGTTCATCAGCCACCGCGACCATACTTAGCAGACTCAAAGGCTCTGATGGTTTCCATGACTATAAGGCCCCCATGGTGTAGCAACCCGGTGGCACAGTTCCCACCTGGCGGCATTTCCATAGTTCTCAAGGAACCATAGGTCAATGTGTTTCTCCTGCCCAAAGTCAGCTCCCACAAGGAGCTCGTCCATGACAAAGAGCTTTACACGATTGTTGCCTGTGGTCGTCGGTGGAGCATCCATTTGGGTGAATGTCGCTGAAAATATGTCAAAAGCCACCTTCTTGGTCTGGCCTGCGGCAGAGTCCGGTTGAGGCAGCCTGCAGGTTGCTGTGGATAGCGAGGGGTGTTGTTACCGCCTTGCGCAGGTAGGCCACAATCACAGCTATACCATCAGCATTGGAAGCCTCTGTGTCGATATTCCTTTCTGCAGGCTCTGTGGTGGAGAGGATGCACCATATCCCGTTTTTAGTCCAAGTTTTTCAACATAAGAGATGACACTCACTTGATTGCTGGTGGAAGTAGAAGGCGTACTCCGGCTCATCGAACAGGTCGGTCAGTTGTGGCAGCGGAGGAGGATTTAGCCCCGTGAGGTCAGCCCACTTCTTATTGTGGGACAACTTCCGATGGCGACATACTCCGCTTCGACTGTGGAAAGAGCAATGTAGTTTTGTTTCTTGGAGGACCAAGAGACTAGGGATCTACCAAGGAATTGGCAAGTCCCAAAGGTACTTTTTCTATCAACTTTGCATCCCGCGTAATCCGCATCAAAATACCCAATGAGATTAAACTTAGAGCCCTTGGGGTATCAACGTCCTAGGCTCGGTATGTGAACCAAATATCTAAGAATTATCTTAATGGTGGTCAAATGACACATCTTAGGAGCAGCATGGAATCGAGCACAGATACAAACACTTAGCAGTATATCAGGCCTAGATGCACATAAGTAAAGCAATGAACCTATCATGGAACGTGATATACCTTTTGGTCCACACTTGGACCATCATCATTAAGGTTGAGGTGCCCACTGGTTCCCATTGGAGTCTTGATGGGTTTGGCTTTGTCAATGTCAAACTTCTTGAGTATATCTTGTGTGTGCTTCGTTTGACTAAAGAATGTGCCTTCCTTGAGTTGCTTCACTTTAAAACCTAGGAAGAACTTCAATTCCCCCATCATGGACATCTCAAACCTTTTAGTCATTATCTTGGAAAACTCATCACAAAAAAGTTTTGCTAGTAGAACCAAATATATTGTCATCGACATATATTTGACAAACAAACAAATCATCATTGAAATATTTAGTAAATAAAGTGTAATCGATGTTCCTAATTTTGAAACCATTTTGAGTTAGAATGTCTCTAAGACACTCATACCAAGCTCTAGGAGCTTGTTTGAGGCCATAGAGAGTCTTACACAATTTGTAGACATGGTTTGGGAAGTATTGATCTTCAAAGTCGGAGGGTTGCTCCACATACTCCTCTTCTTTGATTGGACAATTAAGGAATGCACTCTTGACGTCCATATAGTATAGCTTAAAATCATGGTGAGTAGTAAAGGCAAGTAATATACGAATTTATTCAAGCCTAGCTACGGGGGCAAAGGCTTCATCGAAATCCAAACCTTCGACTTGTGAGTACCCCTTGGACACAAGTCGTGCTTTGTTCCTTGTAACCACGCCGTGCTCATCTTGTTTGTTGTGTAACACCACTTGGTGCCCACAACATTTGCATTTGGCCTGTTCACGAGCTCTCATACTTGGTTTCTTTCAAAAATTTTGAGCTCTTCTTGCATGGCCATCACCCAATCCGAATATCGTAGTGCTTCTTCAACCTTGTGAGGCTCCAAAGAAGAAACAAGAGTAATGTTCGCAAAAGTTTGCAACACGAGATCAAGTAGTTACCCCCTTGGTGATGTCTCCAAGGATGTTGCCAATGGGATGGTCCCGTTGAACACTTTGATGTACTCTTAGGTGTGGTGCTTGAGTTCTTGGAACTTCATCATCTTCTCCCTCACTTTCTTCATCTCCCACTTGATTGAGGCCTCCATTTTCATCTTGTTGAAGCGCATCTTGAGGGTCTTGAGCTTGATTACTTGAGGAAGAGTTTGCTTGATGTGTGGGATGATCACTTGAGTCTTGAGGTTGTTCTTGTGGTCGAATATATCCAAGTGTCCTCCTTCCTATAACCACTTGTGGAGCTTCTTCTTGATCTAGCACATGATGATCAACTTGCTCCACTTGGGAGCCATTAGTCTCATCAAACACTACGCCACGTGCTACTTCAACAATTCTGGAAGATTTGTTGAAAACACGATAAGCGTAAGTGTTTGAATCATAACCAAGCAAGAAATCCTCATCGGACTTTGAAGCGAACTTCGAGGTCCTAGGCTTCTTGTTGATAATATAGCATTTGCTCCCAAAAACACTAAAATAGGAAATATTAGGCTTGTTACCGGTTAGAAGTTTGTAAGACGTCTTCTTCAATATGCGATAGAGATACAACCGGTTTTATGGCATGGCAAGCGGTGTTAACTGCTTCTGCTCAAAACCGGTCCGACGTCTTGTATTCATCAAGCATTGTTCTTGACATCTTAATGAGAGTCCTATTCTTCCTCTCGGCCACCCCATTACGTTGAGGGGAGTAGGGGGCCGAGAACTCATGGTTGGTGCCTTCTTCATCCAAAAACTCGTCAACTTGAGTGTTCTTGAATTTGGTGCTATTGTCACTCCTTCTAGTCTTGATCCTCAAGGAGAACTCATTTTGAGCTCTCCTCAAGTATTTCTTGAGGACACCTTGAGTCTTACTCTTATCATGCAAAAAGAAAATCTAAGTGAAACGTGAAAAATCATCAACAATTACAAGGCCATATTTGTTACCGCCAATGCTTATGTAGGCGATTGGACCGATGGTATTGTTGTTGTCATGATGTTCTTGGATGGATGTTGAGCTCCAACTTACTTTTCAGCTTGACCTGCGCTACATGATCTATCCTTTTCAAACACAACATTCTTTATACCATGGATGTGCTCGCCCTTAAGAAGTTTTTGCAAATTCCTCATCCTAACATGGGCTAGTCTTCTATGCCAAAGGCATCACATGTTGGTTTTTGCAATTAAGAATGTGTCAAGTTGGGCTTTATCCGCGAAGAAATCCATAAGATAGAGTTTTCCCTTGAGGACACCCTTAAAAGCAATTGAGTCATTGCTTCTTCTTGTGACAGTCACACCCTCATTAGTGAAAAGATAATTATAACCTTTGTCACATAGTTGTGATATGGACAATAGGTTATAGTCAAGTGAATCGACATGTAAAACATTTGGAAGAATGTGATCAGGGGATATAGCAATTTTACCGGTGCTAAGGATTTTCCCTTGGCTATTGTCCCTAAAGTAAATTCCCTCACTTGGATCTTTATGTTGCTCATACTCTACAAACATTTTTCTTTCTCCGGTCATATGATTTGTGCATCCATTATCAAGAACTCACTTGGTTCCACCGGAGCAGTATGTCTACAAAATAAAATTAAGCCTGACTTTAGGTACCCAAGTGGTGTTGGGTCCTTTGATGTTAGTCAAGAGGCACTGGGAACCCACACAAAAGGTTTTGGACTCTTGTGCTGTGGCCCAACATACCTAGCATATGGCTTTCCAAATTTTTTCCTTAACAAAACATATGATCAAAATCTGGCAGATCTCCCGACACTACTAAAGTGTTTGCGGAGTTTGAAGTTCGGTGTGGGCGCGCGGAGATTCAAGAAGGTGAAGTGTAAAATGACACAGGAGACACGAAGATTTACGTGGTTTGGGCCGCCTGAGCGTAATACCCTACTCCACGGGGTGTGTTGGTGTTGTATTGGATGTATGAACTCAACGTGAGTTGAGAGTGCGCGATCAGATCAGAGCAGGTCAGATCAGTCTAGTGAGAGTGCCTCTATGTATCGTCGGCCTGTCCTTTTATAGTACAAGGATAGGCCATTATAAGTTGACCTGACCCGACATGTGGCCTCGGTGGTTACTATATTGATACACATTTGGTGCGCTTAATTACTCTTAATGACCAAATTACGGGCTTTGATAGTACCGTTACTAGTAATTAAGGTCGTTCGATCGTGTGTCATTAATATAGTATTAATGACACTTAATTGGGTCTTGAAGTACTTGCTTCCTCTTTGAAGATCCGGAGCCATTGTGGAGTCTACCGGAGGTTTGAGGCTGAAGATCTGACGGTTGGACACGTGGCAGCTTCGGAGCATACTGTGGAGAACATAAAGGTCCGGTGCCACCAGACACGTGTCAGTTCTGGAGCTTCCCTCGGTCTGGGGTTAGGTCCGGGGGTGCCGTTATGGTACATAGCCCGGAGCTTCCCCCTTGTGGGCGGTAGCTCCGGTTTGATGGTACACGTGGTGACCCTGGGACTAACCATGTTGGGGAAGCGGGTCCAGTTATGTCTGGCATGTGGGCCTTTGAAGGTCTTCAAATCAAGTAGATGACATTTCCTTAAGATATTTGCAATCTCAAGGGGTATACGGTGCCCAGGGTACCGACAGCGTACGTGGGCTGGACGGCTTCTCTTTTGCTTATTAGACTGGAGTACGAGAGTTGTAATCCTATCTTCCGCTGTAGTTTATTTTTATAAACTATTTGTAAACTGAATATGTTTGTCAATTTCAGCAAATGATTAATGTAATACGTGTTCCTTTACATATGTGCTGTTGGGTGTTGCATCGCACGGCACCACCCAATGCGATTCCTAGAAAGTGTGGACTCCGGTCCCCACACGTTAAAGCAGAGTGAGACTGCCATGACCACCTGCGTCTAGGGTTTCTGCAAATGGCCGAAGTCCCAGGCAGAGAAGAGGAACGGGATTGGGCAAACGAGGGAGGTGGTCGGCGGGCAGACAGAGGCCACGGTGGTGCCCTAGCTCGCGCATCGAGAGGGTGCGGTGCCCTGCCTTGGGGCCAACCTGTGTTTCCGAGAGTCTCCGGAAGAGATGAAAAGGAAAACTAGCGAATCATTTTTTCTGTAACCTGTGGCAATTGCGGGTAAATAACTTTGAACTCCACGACTAGGTCTATCATATAATTACGGTTGCTGGAGAAAAAAAAAGAGGTACTTCAAGAAAATGAACTAGAGCTCCATAAACTCCCTAGAGTTGGACCTCCCTGTGGAGTTTTGGAGTTGAGGTGTTTGGCAGCATCGCTCAGTTGTGGAGCCATGTCAAACATGCCCTAAGGTTTCATGATGAGCATGCTTTTGTAGTCCACCTCACTACTACAAAAAACATTTTTACAAACGGCTCTAAATATATTATCGCTGGCGGATTTAAAAACCGGCTGTAACAAAGAGCCTGTGAAAATAGGTGATTATCACAGGCGGCAACAAAATCCGCCTGTAAAAATGCATTATCACAGACGGTTTTTAATTAAAATTCGTCTGTAAAAATGCATTATCACAGGTGGTTTTTAATTACAAACCGCCTGTAAAAATCATTTTCACAGGCGGTTTTTAATTATAAACCGTCTGTAAAAATCATTTTCACAGGTGGTTTTTAATTAAAAACCACCTGTAAAAATAAGGAACTGAACATGCATAGTATTATCACAGGCGGTGCACTGTATTCGTGACTGACAACATGCACGGTTGGGGGCTACAAAGAAACATTGTAACATATAAAAAATGATTTGACCATGCAATACATTATAGACCAGACGGTTACACTGGAATCTGTAAAATTGAAATATTATTGACCATGGAATACAAAGTACAGACTATCAAACTGAATTTGGAAGCACAAGCTGAAGTTCTATTACGACTAATACAACAACTGCCACTAGCAGAGCCTTAGAGTTTGTTGAGAGCAGAGGATCATGTTGTTCTTCAGACTTCAGAGCAGACTGTTGAGGCATTCATCGACGGTGGTGTACTCAGATTTTTTAGGGCTTACGTATGGGTACAGCATCTTCTACAGGGACAACTCCTTGTTGTGTGTCAGCGTGTTGGCCGACGGCTTGATGTCAACACCTTGTTCGCCGGTCAGGACGTCTACTTGCTGATGTCGTGACCTTCATGCTCCAGACGCCGTCGCTGTTCCTCTCCCCGAGTACCTGCGCGGGCAAAGGGGTTGTGGGTCAGATCCAGTTGCTTCAATCGGGGAGGCTGATGTTCTGGAACCTAGGCGAACGAACCTGAACGATGAGTCTCGAGTCCTTGCTGTTGTACCCGTTGTAGCTATGGGCTTGCTGAAGTCATCGACGGTTGCGTCAGTAGGCTCCCATCCGTCCGTCCGCCAGTCTGGCTGGCCACCGGAGGAGGACGCGACTGCTGCCCCTACCACCGCGGCGGCGGCCTGCCTCTGACACTAGCGGGAGCGGCGATTCTTGGTAGGGTTGGGGCGGAGGTGGAGGCGCACGTAGGGAGGCGGACCTTGAAGTCGAGAGAGATTGGGGATTTCGGACTCTGCTGGTTTAGGAAGGAGATGGGTGGGTGGAGTATTATTGAGGAGGGAGGCAGACAAACAATGGTGTGTGGATCCGAGTGAAGAGCGCTGATTGGTTGAGGAGCTGAATGGGCTTTGGTAGTATTTTCGCAGGCGGTTTGTGTCACAATCGCCTGTGATATTGTGCATTATCACAGGTGGTTTGTACCATCAACCGCATGTGATATACTATTTTTTTACAAACGGTTTTTAGTTATGAACCGCCTGTAATATGTGATTATCGCAAGCGGTTTTTGAAGCATTTTACAGCACAGGCGGATTTCTTTACAGTCCACCTGTAAAAAAAAATTTGTAGCGCCTGCAAAAATACATTTTGTAGTAGTGCCTGTAACCAGTTTGTGGTATATGGGACGCATAGCTAGTGAGATCCGCCGGTCACCTCATATTAATTAATAATTAGGTTTTTCTGGCATAGGGTGCGCAGTGTGAGGCCAATTCAATAACACTTTGATAGCTGTATAAGTACAGAGATGATCCTATGAGTCCGTAGGCATGCATTGTCCCAAAAAGAAAGTCCGGAGACACACGTAGGGGTGCAGAAATAGAGCAGGTCGGTGCATGGTGATGCAGTGCCAAGTCGCCTGCAGAGTATGCGGAAGTAGATCATGCAATTTAGCTAGTAGGCGAAGAATGACCTGATGATGGACCTGACAGTTCCGTCACCTGTCCAAACTAGGCAGATCAAAGCCTCGGTTTTGCAGTTATTAGAGAGTATGTTATGCCGATGAACTCTGACAGGTTCCAAAAAACATGCAATCATGCAATATTGCGCTCCAACTCGAAATCATGACAGGGTGGTGTGGTTCCAGATGGCCTAACTAGCATGGTGTTATGACCAGAACATTAAAGTAATAACACATCATTTCACATTGATCAAGCTCACATAATAAAATCATAAAACATCATAACTTTTTATTGATACCTCAATAAATACAATCCACACACAGGTAAATGTAGCCAGACGGACATCACCACCAAGGTTAAATGTAACAAGAGTATATGTTTTGAACAATCAGTTCTGAAAAAGATGAATAGAGAAGCATTTATTTGGATCCAGAAACATAGCATTAGAAGTGAGCAAAGAGCATATCAGTGGCAGGCCTTGTGGAGAAGTGAGGGTGATGCATGAGGTTTGCTCTGAACACGTGCCTCGACACAATGACATTTATGTTATCCAGCATCTCAGAGTTGATGGTCTTTATTGTCTGTTTCTTGTTCCCGTTATAGAGTACTAAACCGTGACTGTTACCGAGTAAGATGTTGCCTTGTTCATCAGCCACCGCGGCCATACTCAACAGACTCAAAGGGTCTGATGGTCTTCCATGACTATAAGGCCCCCACGGCGTGGCAACCCGGTGGCGCAGTTCCCACCAGGCGGCATTGCCATAGTTCTCAAGGAACCAGAGGTCAATGCTGTTCTCCTGCCCAAAGTCAGCTCCCACAAGGAGCTCGTCCATGACGAAGAGCTTTACACGATTGTTGCCTGTGGTCATCGGTGGACCATCCATTTGGGTGAATGTCTCTGAAAATATGTCAAAAGCCACCATCTTGGTCTGGCCAGCGGCAGAGTCAGATTGAGGCGGCCAGTGCAGGTTGTCGTGGAGAGCCATGGGCGCTTTTACTGCCTTGCGCAGGCAGGACACAAGCGCAGCTATTCCATCTGCGTCGGAAGCCTCTGTGTAGATATTCCTTTTTCCAGGCTCCCTGGTGGAGAGGATGCACCATTTCCCGTTTCTAGTCCAAGTTTTTCGACATAAGAGTCGATACTCACTTGATTGCTGGTGGAAGTAGAAGGTGTACTCCGGCTCATCGAATAGGTCGGTCGGCTGTGGCGGCGGAGGCGGATTAAGCCCCGTGAGGTCAGCCCACTTCCTTGTTGTGGGGTTACACAAGTTGTATATGCCATCTTCCTTCTTGAGTAGGAGGACACCGTCGTAGACGGCGAGCAGGAGCCACCCTCCATTTTCTGGTTTAGGGTAGCGGATAACACTACGCAGGCTCTCTAGGTCGCCGGAGACGGAGATCGCGTCCAGCATGACATCCGTGGCCCAACATCATCTGGATGGCAGCTGAGGGATGTACCTGTAGAGGAGGACCTGAGCCGGTTGGCGGCGTGCGTTCTCAGCAAGGAAGTCCTGGTTAGTGGTGATGAGGCGCCACGCCTTGCAGATGGTGCCGTAGCGGACGATTTCTTTGACCGGCAGGCGGACTAGGGTCTACCTGATGTTGTCCTCGGTGAGACGTGGTTCCTGGAGCTCCAACTCCATCCGCTTGATCTGCCTTCCTTCCTCACCGCCCATCTTTGCTCAAATCTATCTCGTGCTTGGTGAAGAAAAAGTAAAAAAATGTTCAATCTGGATCTGCCTCTGCCAGCTTCTAAACGAGATCGCAGAAATGGAGAATTTCGATTAGGGTTAGGGTTTGGCTTACCTCTCGTTCCTGAACAGTGGCTGCGCAAGCTCGTGAGTGGCGGTGCGAAGATCGGTCAAACAGCAAGCTCCCCGCACGGTCCTGCTAGATGAAGAACAAGGGGGGAAATATTTAACTTCAATTTCTGACCGCTTAGCTTTTGAAACGGAACAACAAAATGGAGAAACTAGAAGAAACTCAGTTAGGGTTCGACTCACATTGTTCTCTAGTGTTGGCTGCGTGAGCTCCTGTGTGGCAGTGGCGCAGAGGCAGGCCCGGCAAGATCCCCTGTTGTTGGGACAGAGAAGGACAGATCCGGAGGGTGGATGGGAGCTTGGATTGGGGACAGATGAGACGAATTTTCTGTGAAACAGATGTGGAACAATAAGGGATAAAGCACACTCGGTGAGAGACAACGCAGGTTATTAGGTTTTGCTCACCTCGTTCCTGACCGTCAGCTCTCCACACAGCGTTGGCGTGAAGTCAGACCCAGCAAGCTCCCTCAGCAGATCTGGTAGGGCAGATCTAGTAGGGAAGATCTGGATCTGGAGGGAAGAAGGAGGGGAACTTAGGTTTGAGAAAAGATGAGAGGAAATCTGTTTTCCAGAGAAAGAGATTGGAGTGTGGTGAGGGACAGGGAACCCTGCTCTTTTATGCTTTTGTAAGCTGCTGACACAGGTTCTTTGGGTGATATGCCTCCTGGCAGTTTTGCAGGACAGGTCACCATGCTGACGGAGCAACATCCTGTGCTGTCTTTCCACGTCTACGCCACCACATGTCGAAACATCCTATCTTTGTGCATTCTAGGCAAGGTGACTTGGACTTTTAAATGGTGTTTCCCAGGAGTTCCTTGTGATGGAATATGTTAAGGTCAGAATTGTTTGGCGAATGCCGGCAGGGGTTTGGAGATGATGCCAGTATGTAGAACTGAAGGACCACTTATGAGCACTTGGCGTCCAATTTTTTTCACTATATATAAATGATTTGCTCATATTTTGACTTGTAGCTAGAATTTTTTTCAATAGTGCTTTTAACATTGTTGAATCCTGATGAAATTTCAAGTTCATTGGACTTTAGTTACTGGGTTGATCAGTGTTCCAAATCTCTATGTAGTTAAAAATTGAGAAAAATACAAAATCAATTTCAAAAATTTCCCCAAACTTGTAAAATCAGTTTCACCCTGTAGGAAGCTTAGAAAAATGTGAAACAAATTTTCCTAGAACTAGTGAGACCCCCTCTACATGGTACAACCACTGGTAGCCATGATAGATCTCCAAGATTTCAACCAAAATTTAGAGAAGGTTATTGCTTACCATAATTTTTAGGAACAACAAACTTACTTGATCATCTCTTGATCTTTGCCAGAGTCTCCACTATGGTCACTAGTATCTACCATAAAAGTCCCAAGGCCAATTAAGATCATTATCTTATTTTGATCATAAGATATTAGCTTATGAACTTAAGCATATTGATTATTTTCAAAGTCATTCATATATAGCATATGCATAACGTGTAGTAATTGAAGTCGAGGAGCAGCCGGAAGCTTTGGATGTCCAGCTGCTAGAGACTAACATAGACTCGGACTCTCATTCAGGCAAGCCCCGATTTGCATTTAAGTTCCTTATAGTGTCTTTGCCGTTTTCATTCACCTTACGTCTTTAGATGTTGTGCATTACATTTAAAGTGTTTGACATCCACTTGCATGACCAAATAACCCAGGGAGTGGTTAGAATAGCTCATAGACTCATGTAGTAACTGCCATACTTATATTCATAGAGATCCGGTAGAAGTCGAGTAGTGGGAATCTACTCGCGAGATAGGATTTTATCACACGGATGGATTGGATGAAGAAATGGCTTATGAATATGAACTTGAGACTGAGCAGCGGGTAGGATGCAGCGAGATGTGGTCTCTCATGCGTAGCCCTGCTTGTGTCGATTGAGGACCGATTCGTGTCCGGCCCCGCTGAACAAGCTTGAATTGTACCAGTGACATACTGGAGAAATGGGCTTTAGCAAACTGATGTAGCTTGATACTGGTTTGTCGAGGCATACCGTTCAGTTTTATAGGCGTAGGTTGAGGGCAGCGAGGTGTAAATCAGCTGGTGGGCACGTCATAGTACGCCCCACATAGTGACCTCCTACTCGTGACGGATCGACCGGTTCGACATTCAAGTGTTTATTGAAAGGTGGCCATATACGACTAGTACTGAAGTGTTACGTAGGTACTGCTGTAAGTACTCACTGACATTTCCGAAAGTGCGTATGTGTCGTGTTGTACCAGGTGTGTCCTGATTGCAATCACCGTCCCTCGCGGTAATAGAGTACCACTTGTTCACTGTGTCGTGACGTAGTAAATACTAAAGAAGTCATGAGAATACGATGTATTGAATTATAATTGTTTTGTAACCTTGTATGGCTTAGAGATGGCACAATTAAAAGTTTACAGTTTCCCCATACTTTACCTGTAATAGCATTATGTGCTTTGGGCATGTCATATCATCGGCAAAGCGTTTCTTGTTTGATTGTGAAGTCTATGATGTGTCGTGCCTGAAGAATGTCATGTGCTACTTAAAACATGACCATAATGATCCACTTGTAGGCATGTCATTTATGCTATTCCTTACCTATGTTTTAGTATTAACCCCTGCACATGTCTAGTGAGATGGGTTAGTCTTGCTGAGCCTTAAGCTCACGTTTGCAGTTAACAAGTTTTTGCAGATTATGCGACTGATGACGGGTTCGATGACGAGGTTGCACCCCCTCCAGGGTTTACAGCCGAGTGGGAACCCTGCACGCCGCCGTAAGTTGGGTGTTGCTAGTGCGAAGTATCCAGGGAATTGATGACTTTGCTTTTGCATAGCTAGTGCCGAGAGTGTAGCTATGATGTACAGTTCTCTTTCATTTTCGTTTAGTATTGTAAAACTTCCGCTGTGTTTATAAATAAAGACTTGGTATTGTAATTTGTTCTCATTATTTTTTTGTATATTGTTGGGTGTCGCATCGCACGACACCACCCAATGAGATCCTTGGAGGTCGGGATTCCAGTCCACACAGCAAGCTCCCCGCACGCTGTTGAAGAACAAGGGGGGGTGATATTTAACTTCAATCTGTGTCAGCTTAGGATCATGAGAGCTGGTAGTCACACAAATATAAAGCTGACCATATAAATTGCTCAAACATTATTCACACATAGATCAAGCTAGTTACACAAATCGGTCAAAAATCTTTTACATTACCATCTGTTTTCCCTAGTAAGGTCCCTAAGACATGGCAACCCGGTACCTCAGTTCCCACCTTTTAGCATTACCATATTTCTCAATGAATCAAAGGGTGATGCAATCCTCCCACCCAAAGTTAGCTTCCATGATGAGCTCATCCATGATGAACAACTTCACAAGATTGTTGCCTATGACTTTTAGAGGACCATCCATTTTGGGTTAATGTCTCCAAAAAGATATAAAAACCATCATCTTGGTCAGATGAGCGACTGAGCCCGGTTGAGGCAGCCAGTGCAGGTTGCCATGGAGAGCCAGAGGCGTCATATTCGCCTTGCTGGGTAGGACACAATAATGGTTATCCTAGTAGCGTTGGCAATGTCCATGTTGATGTTCTGTGGTTTAATTTAGCCTCTCCGGTGAAGAGGATGCACAATTTCCTATTTATAGTCCATTTGTCTAGCCCACTTCCTCATTGTGAGGTTGCACAAGTTGTAAAGGCCACCAAGTCAGGTGTTTCATGGAGTGGATGGTCTTCATTGTTTCCATTTTTCCCACTGTACACCACTAACTGTGGTTGTAACCAGGCAAGACATTACTTTGTTCATCATTTGATGCAACCACACTCAGCAGACTCAGGTGAAGTCGCAATATTCCAATAATGTAAGGTCCCCATGACAAGGCAAATCGTTGTCACAGTTGCCACCAAGAAACATTGTCGTAGCTATCAAGGATCCAAAGGTCAATGTGCTTCTCGTTTACAAAGTTACCTCCCACGGAATCTCCTCCATGTTGAACAACTTCACAAGTGTGCTTGTGGTTGTGGTTGGACCAACCATTTGGATGAATGGCTCTAACATCTTGACAAAAAATACCATCCTTATTCATCAGCAGCCGCGTACACACCAAGGAGAATTAAAGGGAGTAATTGTATTCTAATATTGTAAGGTACCCATCGTGTGGCAACAAGGTGCCGTAGTTACCACATAGCGGCATTGCCATAGTTCTCAAGGGACCATAGGTTGATGCTCTTCTGCTGCCCAAAGTAAGCTCTAATGAGGAGCTCGTCCCACTATGATGAAATGTATCCACTGTGACAAAACTTGATTCGAAGGTAGAGTTTTCCCAGTGGTTCCTTCACAACTGTGATGGTGTAAAATAGGACAGAAAAATTGAGTTCGATACAGATCAGCAATTAACTGGAACAAACAACAGATGCATCATGTGGCTGACTGCTTCCTATTTCGAGAACATATGAATCATCAGAAATATCATAAAGATTGTGTAGCATACATAGGCTATCGAGAAGGATTTCATTCCACTATTCCAAAACTAGATGATGCTGTTACTACTTACATGCTGACAAAAACACAACAACAAATATAGCATCCTAATTTCTTACATTGCAAAATCACTGTTTCTATGACAGCAAGATTAACAACAATGATAAATCAAGGAATATTATCAATGCACCTCGGCCTTCTCGAGCCACTCCAGTACACACCGCACATCGTGGTCCCCGGCGAGGTCATCCACGGACTCGAGCGCCATCCCGTCCCGAAGCGCGACGTGGCAGGCCGCTCCCGTGCTCGCGAGGCCGAGCCCCAGCATCATCCCCGCATCCTCGAGTGTGTGCTGGCAGCGCTGCGCCTCCTCCGTGCAGGGAGCCTGCTGGTCAATGCCCAACTGCCGCAGGTTGACGCCCACGGTGTGGAACATCTGGTAGGCGCTGAAGCAGAGTGAGACTGCCATGACCACCTGCGTCTAGGGTTTCCGCAAATGGCCGAAGTCCCAGGCAGAGGAGACGAACGGGATTGGGCAAACGAGGGAGGTGGGTGGCGGGAAAACGGAGGCCACGGTGGTGCCCTAGCTCTCGCATCGAGTGGCGGAGCCCTGCCTTGGGCCCGTCCTGTGTTTCCGAGAGTCTCTGGAAGAGATGAAAAGAAAAACTAGCGAATCATTTTTTTGTGTAACCAGTGGCGATTGCGGGTAAATAACTTTGAACTCCACGACTAGGTCTATCATATAATTACGGTTGCTGGAGAAAAAAAAAAGTGGTACTTCAAGAAAAATGAACTAGAGCTCCATAAATTCCCTAGAGTTGGACCTCCTTGTGGAGTTTTGGAGTTGTGGTGTTTGGCAGCATCTCTCAGTTCTGGAGCCATGTCAAACATGCCCTAAGGTTTCATGATGAGCATGCTTTTGTAGTCTACCTGTAACCTGTTTGTGGTACATGGGATGCATAGCTAGTGAGATCCGCCGGTCACCTCATATGAATTAATAATTAGGTTTTTCTGGTATATGGCGCGCAGAGTGTGAGACCAATTCAATAACACTTTGATAGCTGTATAAGTACAGAGATGATCCTATGAGTCTGTAGGCATGCATTGTCCCAAAAAGAAAGTCCGGAGACACACGTAGGGGTGCAGAAATAGAGCAGGTCGGTGCATGGTGATGCAGTGCCAAGTCGCCTGCAGAGTATGCGGAAGTAGAACATGCAATTTAGCTAGTAGGCGAAGAATGAGCTGATGATGGACCTGACAGTTCCGTCACCTGTCCAAACTAGGCAGATCAAAGCCTCGGTTTTACAGTGATTAGAGAGTATGTTATGCCGACAAACTCTGACAGGTTCCAAACAACATGCAATCATGCAATATTACGCTTCAACTCAAAATCGTCACAGGGTGGTGTGGTTCCAGATGGCCTAACTAGCACTGTGTTATGACCAGACGATTAAAGTAATAACACATCATTTCACATTGATCAAGCTCACATAATAAACTCATAAAACATCATAACTTTTTATTGATACCTCAATAAACACAATTCACACACAGATAAATGTAGCCAGACAGACATCACCACCAAGGTTAAATGTAACAAGAGTATATGTTTTGAACAATCAGTTCTGAAATAGATGAATAGAGAAGCATTTATTTGGATCCAGGAACATAGCATTAGAAGTGAGCTAAGAGCATATCAGTGGCAGGCCTTGTGGAGAAGTGAGGGTGATGCATGAGGTTTGCTCTGAACACGTGCCTCAACACAATGACATTTATGTTATCTAGCGTCTCAGAGTTGATGGTCTTTATTGTCTGTTTCTTGTTCCCATTATAGACTACTAAACCATGACTGTTACCGAGTATGATGTTACCTTGTTCATCAGTACTGTTTGTCATACTCAATAGACTCAAAGGGTCTGATGGTCTTCCATGACTATAAGGCCCCCACGGCATGGCAACCCGGTGGCGCAGTTCCCACTTAGCGGCATTGCCATAGTTCTCAAGGAACCAGAGGTCAATGCTGTTCTCCTGCCCAAAGTCAGCTCCCACAAGGAGCTCGTCCATGACGAAGAGATTTACACGATTGTTGCCTGTGGTCGTCGGTGGACCATCAATTTGGGTGAATGTCTCTGAAAATATGTCAAAAGCGACCATCTTTGTCTGGCCAGCGGCAGAGTCTGGTTGAGGCGGCCAGTGCAGGTTGCCGTGGAGAGCCATGGGCGCTGTTACTGCCTTGCGCAGGCAGGGCACAAGCGCAGCTATACCATCTGCGTTGACAGCCTCTGTGTAGATATTGCTTTTTCCAGGCTCCCTGGTGGAGAGGATGCACCATTTCCCATTTCTAGTCCATGTTTTTCGACATAAGAGCGATACTCACTTGATTGCTGGTGGAAGTAGAAGGCGTACTCTGGCTCATCGAACAGGTCAGTCGGATGTGGCGGTGGAGGCGGATTAAGCCCTGTGAGGTCAGCCCACTTCCTTGTTGTGGGGTTACACAAGCTGTATATGCCATCTGCCTTTTTGAGTAGGAGGACACCATCGCAGACGGCGAGTAGGAGCCACCCTCCATTTTCTGGTTTAGGGTAGCAGATAACACTACACCGGCCATCTAGGTCGCCGGAGACGGAGATCGCGTCCAGCATGACATCCGTGGCCCAACGTCCTCTGGATGGCAGCTGAGGGATGTACCTGTAGAGGAGGACCTCAGCCGGTTGGCAGCGTGCGTTCTCGGCAAGGAAGTCCTGGTTAGTGGTGATGAGGCGCCACGCCTTCCAGATGGTGCCGTAGCGGACGACGTCTTTGGCCGGCAGGCGGACTAGGATCTCCCTGATGTTGTCCTCGGTGAGACGAGGTTCCAGGAGCTCCAACTCCATCCGCTTGATCTGCCTTCCTTCCTCACCGCCCATCTTTGCTCAAATCTATCTCCTGCTTGGTGAAGAAAAAGTAAAAAAAAATGTTCAATCTGGATCTGCCTCTGCCAGCTTCTAAACGAGATCGCAGAAATGGAGAATTTCGATTAGGGTTAGGATTTGGCTTACCTCTTGTTCCTGAACGGTGGCTGCACAAGCTCGTGAGTGGCAGTGCGAAGATCAGTCAAACAGCAAGCTCCCCACACGATCCTGCTAGATGAAGAGTAAGGGGGGGGGGGAATATTTAACTTCAATTTCTGACCGCTTAGCTTCTGAAACGGAACAACAAAATGGAGAAACTAGAAGAAACTCGGTTAGGGTTGGGCTCACCTTGTTCTCTAGTGTCGGTTGCGCGAGCTCCTGTGTGGTAGTGACGCAGAGGCAGGCCCGGCAAGATCCCCTGTTGTTGGGACAGAGAAGGACAGATCCAGAGGGTGGATGGGAGCTTGGATTGGGGACAGATGAGATGAATTTTCTGTGAAAGAGATGGGGAACAATAAGGGATAGAGCACACTCGGTGAGAGACAATGCAGGTTATTAGGTTTTGCTCACCTCGTTCCTGACCGTCAGCTCTCCAAGCAGCATTGGCGTGAAGTCAGACGCAGCAAGCTCCCTCAGCAGATCTGGTAGGGCAGATCTAGTAGGGAAGATCTGGATCTGGAGGGAGGAAGGAGGGGAACTTAGGTTTGAGGAAAGATGAGAGGAAATCAGTTTTCTAGAGAAAGAGATTGGAGTGTGGTAAGGGACAGGGAACCCTGCTCTTTTATGCTTTTGTAAGCTGCAGACACAGGTTCTTTGGGTGATGTGCCTCCTGGCAGTTTTGCAGGACAGGTCACCATGCTGACGGAGCAACATCCTGTGCTGTCTTTCTACGTCTACGCCACCACATGTCGAAACATCCTATATCTGTGCATTCTAGGCAAGGTGACTTGGACTTTTAAATGGTGTTTCCCAGGAGTTCCTTGTGATGGAATATGTCAAAGCCAGAATTGTTTGGCGAATGCCGGCAGGGGTTTGGAGATGTTGCCGGTGTGTAGAACTGAAGGACCACTGATGAGCGCTTGGCGTCCAAATTGTTTGCACTATATATAAATGATTTTCTCATATTTTGACTTGTATCTAGAATTTTTTTTTCAATAGTGCTTGTAACATTGTCGAATCCTGATGCACCATTTTTTTTTGCAAGTTCCATACATGAATGTAAAGTCACTTGCCACATTTTCACCTGAGGGCGTGATGGGGTACTGGCAAAGTTGCTGAAGATAAATCCCATTTTAAATGCACAAAACTGGTATGGATCCAATCTTTTGTCACACACTAGGGACATTTTAGCATTTTGGTCAGTGAGCTTCTACTGTTACAATCTAAGATTTTGCGTTGACAAACCCAGTTCTCCGTGTTTCATGCAAAAACCAAACAGATTGACATGGACTTTCACATTTTATAAGCATATCCTAGGTGTGTTCCTTATTAGCTTTTATTAATATCCTCTTGTGACCGAGTGACTAAGCTGCTTACTGGATAAAAATTATCAACACCGAAGAAAAATCTTTATCTGCTGAGTCGTACCACATAAAGACAATTGATGGCGGTGTTGAAACATCAAATGTATAGAATATTATCTCGATGCTAACAAAAACTCCTACACTGAAGCTCGGTATAGAGGTACCGTGTGTGTATAACTATTATTCCGGATTCCTATAATCCTTATGTTGGACAATACAACTCCATCGAGCAATGGGCAATACAATGCAAACCCTGCAACATGAGATTACCCCAACAACATTCATATAAGAGTATTTGTTCTACACGGTTGATGCAGAACAATGACAAAAACTTGACGTTTTCATAATTCTAAATTAGAACTGTGATAGAGTTTATATCAGAAGATATGAAAACTATGAGTGAAAAACACGGTTATCCTCTTGGTTTGAGCTTCAAAATCTCCATAATGAAAGAGTACTACAGAGTCATGGGAAATACCTCGGGCAATGCTCGTCTTTCATCCATCCATCAGAGACAATATTTCACTATAACACCGCTACGGGACAATGCATCCACATTGTGGTCTATTTCTTCGCCGCCTCCCCACCACTATGTACTTATATTCTCACTGTGCCATCGCCATGAAAACATTCCTGAGCCGAATGTTTTCCTGAGCAGTAGCAGAAGAAATTTATGCTGTGGTGTCTTTGTAATTCTAACAAATGTTTTTTTCCTGTTAAAGAAATGATTTGCATCAGTCTTGCATGATAAAGAATGAAAATAACAATAGTAGGTCTGATATGTATCATTAAATTTCAAAAACATCAAATCTCAACATGAATCCCATGGTCGTTTAGGTGCATAAATTATAGAAACAACACAAACTGAAATACTCAAATTCTCTATTGTCTAAAATGAAAAAAAAACACATAAGTAACATGCTTACTAACAGAAGTTTTGCACCCACTCTAGTTTGACTAAATTGTCTCCTATTCACATAGTTTGATGAGCATCTCACAAGTTCCTCACATTCTTATCTAACACCTACTGATCCTAGTATGCAAGCTGAAAACATGACTACTGCATATAAAGGACCACCAATATGAGTACACGCACGGAAACTTCAAGACAAAGTGAATATGTTCCTAAGTGATTTAATTATTAAATAAATGAGTAGTTTACTATCTAAAGGATGTATTTTGCTTGTCCTTAGATATAAAAGTTTAAAACATTGGAGGATGTGAGGCGAGACTACAACATTGCATGCTTAACTGCACATGTACATGATGATGGAATCATAAAGAAAGAAATGGAGGCCAGTGCCAGCTGTTCATGAAATTTCCACGGGCGTGGAAGAGAGGGAGGCTGGTGCTTGATGTTCAATGACATTCCAAGGGCGTGGGAGACAGGAAGGCCGGTGTCAACTGTTCAAGGACTTCCAAGCATGTAGGAGACATACTTGCTAGGTGTTGAAGGACTTTCCAAGTGCAGGAAAAGGAATAAATGGAGGGGATTCATTTATTGCAAATATCACATGTTCTTCGGTAGACTGTTCTTGCTTTTCCACTGGGAGTTGTGGGAGCAATACATCCACTTCGTCGTGGTCGAGTGTATCAAACATCATTGCATACTGTTCTTTGAATTTGAGATGAAAGGTGTGTTGCATGGGCGACGTGTTGTTCATCTAATTCACTGGGTTTTCACGGTGTATCTAGATATTCAATTCTACGTTGAGAAGGTCGGGTCATTCTTGTATCAACTTTGCTATTACTTGGGTATAGTTTTCACATGTTGAGAGTTTCAATGCGACCGCTTTTGTGTACCTATACAAGACAGCTGCTAATATGCTGACACAATCGATGCAGTTTCACATTTAGCATAATTAGTCATGGGTGTGCTTACTGAAATTTCATTGGTTGTAGCTTTTGTGATGCTTCGTGTCACACAACATAATTTTCCTGCAAAATGCATATTTAGTTGGAAAATACCATATGAGATTTTAAGATGTCTCTGTTGATGATGAACATCCATGTCAATAAGGAGAGGTCTCCTTGGTTGGTTCTGAGCTGGAAACTTCAATGATGACCTGACACTCTCCAGTACACCAAAAGGTCTGCCGTAGGCTTTTGTTCATGAGTGCTGATGTCTCCTCACTAGGTGCCTTAATTTGTTTTATGGGTTTCTTACATTTTACAAATCCATTGGCTATCTTCATGAAGAAAACCATGTTCAGGTTTAATTAGCTTGCTGATCTACTCAATGCCATGCTTAGTAAGCATATTTAACAAAAGGCTCTTTTTGTGCTCACATTATTGTGATAAACCATATTTGTAATGCATTTAATCCTTCTCAAAATCCATTAATTTACCTTTCCATCTAAAGATATGACCAACTAGCCTTTATTTCGCTGAACATAGAGACTTCTTCATTTAACTAAAATTAATTTTCTCAAGAGGGGTTTCTTTGTTTATTTTATCACATATTGGAATATTTCCATGTGCAATATCGGATAAAATCATTTTCCTATGTACTTTGGACCTGAAAGCACAACAACAACATAAATCAGACAATAAGTAGTTCTCCTACGTTTATGTCGTTGTCTGAAATTATCTATATTATTATTTTGCAGGATAAAGCGTAAAATGTCTCTACTAACTCAGGAAACTTTGAATGGTCAAATATGTGTAGTATAGTGTTATCTAATGGCACATCAAACGCTTTTATTAAAACATCTTACTTGCCAAAGAAAAGGACATGATCCGATAGCAATGTCCTCGCTTCTATGGTTTACCGACAACCTGTCGTCTAGCATCAAATCTTGAGAACCTAAAATGGAATGCGTACATAGGCCCGTTTGGTTATCTATGGAGGAGTATACAAGTGTAACACTATTGCTTATTATCTGCTTATCAGTTCCAGGCTGTGGTATCCTTTTGGACTGAGTCGATGGAGTGACTCTGCTCATGGACATTCAGTGGTATATGTATTGACTTTGGAGTTCCTAATTCAGTGTTTCTCTGCTTGTGTAAGGATAACATGTTCCGTAGTTCCTAATATCATCTGTCTATCTTCTGGTTTCAAATATTTATGGAGTGCGCCTTACGATGTGTTATTACCCTTATTTGTTACCGTATTAGCTAGAAATGCAAATGTACCTTTGTATAGCTCTTGAGTGACATAAATAATCATGCAAATTTAAAACATGTCACGGATTGAACGTAAATTTCTTATCTACATTTCCATTTTATTAAAAAAAGGTCATGTTTCATTTCATTAGGAAAGTGTTATTATATATACCATGTTCATTTATTATGTATTTCTATTAAACGCCAATTTTTACGTGAATATGACAGCCCGGGTTGCTGCTAGTTCTTGATAAAGAGGTCCAAAATATAGGGCTCTCATGGAATCATACATGCAACCCATTGATCATACATGCAAGGATATGATAACCTACCTCTCCGTGGAATATACGGTAGGGGTAGACCAAGACACACCGGAAAACATCAGCCTAGCATCATCTGGTTATCATCCTTTGATGAATGCAGCATGCGTACCTTGATCATCTGCTAAAAATCATATGAGCTTGGTGGGAAGCTGAAGCAGATTTGTTCCACCTTTGTTTTGCATGGGAAATGAGTTAATGTTTGAATGTTGCGACCTTACCTGGGTATGTGTGAAGCTGAACCACAAGGATAAGTTCCCGATGAACTGGATCACACACAACTATGCTTGATGTTCTATGTAAATTCCCAATGAGTCATCACCGGTGCTCGACATGATCGCGGGGATTGTTGACTGGTGGCTCTGATGCCACATGTTGGGATTGAAGAACACTTGAATGCTCGAACGCACGCTTAGCACACGTAAGATTTTCTGTCGTGTGCTAACCACACACGACTGATGTGCTTGATTTATATGCAGAGATCAACAGAAAAGATGGGGTCGTGGGAGAGCTGCCCAGACGCCACGATTCGAAGTGCCCGCTCCACGTTCAGCTCACGAAACAGACAGGCATCACGTCATGCCATACCCCATGCTCGCGGCATACACGGTACTCATGCCCACACACGCTACATGCACAGCGCGCACGGAAGCCTCACACCTGGCTAACCTACTTATTTGACTAAAACATACTGATCCGCAACGACTTGATTAGTCTAACACAGAATATGCGGAAGTAGAGCATGAAATTTAGCTAGTAGGCGAATGATGAGCTAATGATTGACCTGACAGTTCCGTCACCCATCCAAACTAGGCAGATCAAAGACTCGGTTTTGCAGTGATTAGAGACTATGTTATACCGACGAACTCTGACAGGATTCAAAACAACATGCAATCACGTAATATGCAGCTCCAACTCGAAGTCACCACCGGGTGGTGTGGTTCCAGATTGCCTAACTAGCATGATGTTATGACCAGATAATTAAAGTAATCATACATCAATTGCATAAGCTCACATAATTAACTCATAAAACATCATTATTTTTTATTGATACCCCAATAAACACAATCCACACACAAATAAATGTAGCCAGACAGACATCACCACTAGGGTTAAATGTAACAAGAGTATGTGTTGTGAACATCAGATCTGAAAAAGATGAATAGTTAAGCATTTATTTTGATCCAGGAACATAGCATTAGAAGTGAACAAAGGGCATATCAGTGGCAGGCCTTGTGGAGAAATGAGGGTGAAGCATGAGGTTTGCTCTGAAACACGTGCCTCGACACAATGACATATATGTTGTTGTCCGGCGTCCCCACTAAGTTGATGGTCTTTATTATCTCATTACTGTTCCCATTATACGCTGCTAAACCGTGGTTGTTTCCAAGTAAGATGTTGTCTTGTTCATCAGCCACCGCGACCATACTTAGCAGACTCAAAGGCTCTGATGGTTTCCATGACTATAAGGCCCCCATGGTGTAGCAACCCGGTGGCACAGTTCCCACCTGGCGGCATTTCCATAGTTCTCAAGGAACCATAGGTCAATGTGTTTCTCCTGCCCAAAGTCAGCTCCCACAAGGAGCTCGTCCATGACAAAGAGCTTTACACGATTGTTGCCTGTGGTCGTCGGTGGAGCATCCATTTGGGTGAATGTCGCTGAAAATATGTCAAAAGCCACCTTCTTGGTCTGGCCTGCGGCAGAGTCCGGTTGAGGCAGCCTGCAGGTTGCTGTGGATAGCGAGGGGTGTTGTTACCGCCTTGCGCAGGTAGGCCACAATCACAGCTATACCATCAGCATTGGAAGCCTCTGTGTCGATATTCCTTTCTGCAGGCTCTGTGGTGGAGAGGATGCACCATATCCCGTTTTTAGTCCAAGTTTTTCAACATAAGAGATGACACTCACTTGATTGCTGGTGGAAGTAGAAGGCGTACTCCGGCTCATCGAACAGGTCGGTCAGTTGTGGCAACGGAGGAGGATTTAGCCCCGTGAGGTCAGCCCACTTCTTATTGTGGGACAACTTCCGATGGCGACATACTCTGCTTCGACTGTGGAAAGAGCAATGTAGTTTTGTTTCTTGGAGGACCAAGAGACTAGGGATCTACCAAGGAATTGGCAAGTCCCAAAGGTACTTTTTCTATCAACTTTGCATCCCGCGTAATCCGCATCAAAATACCCAATGAGATTAAACTTAGAGCCCTTGGGGTATCAACGTCCTAGGCTCGGTATGTGAACCAAATATCTAAGAATTATCTTAATGGTGGTCAAATGACACATCTTAGGAGCAGCATGGAATCGAGCACAGATACAAACACTTAGCAGTATATCAGGCCTAGATGCACATAAGTAAAGCAATGAACCTATCATGGAACGTGATATACCTTTTGGTCGACACTTGGACCATCATCATTAAGGTTGAGGTGCCCACTGGTTCCCATTGGAGTCTTGATGGGTTTGGCTTTGTCAATGTCAAACTTCTTGAGTATATCTTGTGTGTGCTTCGTTTGACTAAAGAATGTGCCTTCCTTGAGTTGCTTCACTTTAAAACCTAGGAAGAACTTCAATTCCCCCATCATGGACATCTCAAACCTTTTAGTCATTATCTTGGAAAACTCATCACAAAAAAGTTTTGCTAGTAGAACCAAATATATTGTCATCGACATATATTTGACAAACAAACAAATCATCATTGAAATATTTAGTAAATAAAGTGTAATCGATGTTCCTAATTTTGAAACCATTTTGAGTTAGAATGTCTCTAAGACACTCATACCAAGCTCTAGGAGCTTGTTTGAGGCCATAGAGAGTCTTACACAATTTGTAGACATGGTTTGGGAAGTATTGATCTTCAAAGTCGGGGGGTTGCTCCACATACTCCTCTTCTTTGATTGGACAATTAAGGAATGCACTCTTGACGTCCATATAGTATAGCTTAAAATCATGGTGAGTAGTAAAGGCAAGTAATATACGAATTTATTCAAGCCTAGCTACGGGGGCAAAGGCTTCATCGAAATCCAAACCTTCGACTTGTGAGTACCCCTTGGACACAAGTCGTGCTTTGTTCCTTGTAACCACGCCGTGCTCATCTTGTTTGTTGTGTAACACCACTTGGTGCCCACAACATTTGCATTTGGCCTGTTCACGAGCTCTCATACTTGGTTTCTTTCAAAATTTTTGAGCTCTTCTTGCATGGCCATCACCCAATCCGAATATCGTAGTGCTTCTTCAACCTTGTGAGGCTCCAAAGAAGAAACAAGAGTAATGTTCGCAAAAGTTTGCAACACGAGATCAAGTAGTTACCCCCTTGGTGATGTCTCCAAGGATGTTGCCAATGGGATGGTCCCGTTGAACACTTTGATGTACTCTTAGGTGTGGTGCTTGAGTTCTTGGAACTTCATCATCTTCTCCCTCACTTTCTTCATCTCCCACTTGATTGAGGCCTCCATTTTCATCTTGTTGAAGCGCATCTTGAGGGTCTTGAGCTTGATTACTTGAGGAAGAGTTTGCTTGATGTGTGGGATGATCACTTGAGTCTTGAGGTTGTTCTTGTGGTCGAATATATCCAAGTGTCCTCCTTCCTATAACCACTTGTGGAGCTTCTTCTTGATCTAGCACATGATGATCAACTTGCTCCACTTGGGAGCCATTAGTCTCATCAAACACTACGCCACGTGCTACTTCAACAATTCTGGAAGATTTGTTGAAAACACGATAAGCGTAAGTGTTTGAATCATAACCAAGCAAGAAATCCTCATCGGACTTTGAAGCGAACTTCGAGGTCCTAGGCTTCTTGTTGATAATATAGCATTTGCTCCCAAAAACACTAAAATAGGAAATATTAGGCTTGTTACCGGTTAGAAGTTTGTAAGACGTCTTCTTCAATATGCGATAGAGATACAACCGGTTTTATGGCATGGCAAGCGGTGTTAACTGCTTCTGCTCAAAACCGGTCCGACGTCTTGTATTCATCAAGCATTGTTCTTGACATCTTAATGAGAGTCCTATTCTTCCTCTCGGCCACCCCATTACGTTGAGGGGAGTAGGGGGCCGAGAACTCATGGTTGGTGCCTTCTTCATCCAAAAACTCGTCAACTTGAGTGTTCTTGAATTTGGTGCTATTGTCACTCCTTCTAGTCTTGATCCTCAAGGAGAACTCATTTTGAGCTCTCCTCAAGTATTTCTTGAGGACACCTTGAGTCTTACTCTTATCATGCAAAAAGAAAATCTAAGTGAAACGTGAAAAATCATCAACAATTACAAGGCCATATTTGTTACCGCCAATGCTTATGTAGGCGATTGGACCGATGGTATTGTTGTTGTCATGATGTTCTTGGATGGATGTTGAGCTCCAACTTACTTTTCAGCTTGACCTGCGCTACATGATCTATCCTTTTCAAACACAACATTCTTTATACCATGGATGTGCTCGCCCTTAAGAAGTTTTTGCAAATTCCTCATCCTAACATGGGCTAGTCTTCTATGCCAAAGGCATCACATGTTGGTTTTTGCAATTAAGAATGTGTCAAGTTGGGCTTTATCCGCGAAGAAATCCATAAGATAGAGTTTTCCCTTGAGGACACCCTTAAAAGCAATTGAGTCATTGCTTCTTCTTGTGACAGTCACACCCTCATTAGTGAAAAGATAATTATAACCTTTGTCACATAGTTGTGATATGGACAATAGGTTATAGTCAAGTGAATCGACATGTAAAACATTTGGAAGAATGTGATCAGGGGATATAGCAATTTTACCGGTGCTAAGGATTTTCCCTTGGCTATTGTCCCTAAAGTAAATTCCCTCACTTGGATCTTTATGTTGCTCATACTCTACAAACATTTTTCTTTCTCCGGTCATATGATTTGTGCATCCATTATCAAGAACTCACTTGGTTCCACCGGAGCAGTATGTCTACAAAATAAAATTAAGCCTGACTTTAGGTACCCAAGTGGTGTTGGGTCCTTTGATGTTAGTCAAGAGGCACTGGGAACCCACACAAAAGGTTTTGGACTCTTGTGCTGTGGCCCAACATACCTAGCATATGGCTTTCCAAATTTTTTCCTTAACAAAACATATGATCAAAATCTGGCAGATCTCCCGACACTACTAAAGTGTTTGCGGAGTTTGAAGTTCGGTGTGGGCGCGCGGAGATTCAAGAAGGTGAAGTGTAAAATGACACAGGAGACACGAAGATTTACGTGGTTTGGGCCGCCTGAGCGTAATACCCTACTCCACGGGGTGTGTTGGTGTTGTATTGGATGTATGAACTCAACGTGAGTTGAGAGTGCGCGATCAGATCAGAGCAGGTCAGATCAGTCTAGTGAGAGTGCCTCTATGTATCGTCGGCCTGTCCTTTTATAGTACAAGGATAGGCCATTATAAGTTGACCTGACCCGACATGTGGCCTCGGTGGTTACTATATTGATACACATTTGGTGCGCTTAATTACTCTTAATGACCAAATTACGGGCTTTGATAGTACTGTTACTAGTAATTAAGGTCGTTCGATCGTGTGTCATTAATATAGTATTAATGACACTTAATTGGGTCTTGAAGTCCTTGATTCCTCTTTGAAGATCCGGAGCCATTGTGGAGTCTACCGGAGGTTTGAGGCTGAAGATCTGACGGTTGGACACGTGGCAGCTTCGGAGCATACTGTGGAGAACATATAGGTCCGGTGCCACCAGACACGTGTCAGTTCTGGAGCTTCCCTCGGTCTGGGGTTAGGTCCGGGGGTGCCGTTATGGTACATAGCCCGGAGCTTCCCCCTTGTGGGCGGTAGCTCCGGTTTGATGGTACACGTGGTGACCCTGGGACTAACCATGTTGGGGAAGCGGGTCCGGTTATGTCTGGCATGTGGGCCTTTGAAGGTCTTCAAATCAAGTAGATGACATTTCCTTAAGATATTTGCAATCTCAAGGGGTATACGGTGCCCAGGGTACCGACAGCGTACGTGGGCTGGACGGCTTCTCTTTTGCTTATTAGACTGGAGTACGAGAGTTGTAATCCTATCTTCCGCTGTAGTTTATTTTTATAAACTATTTGTAAACTGAATATGTTTGTCAATTTCAGCAAATGATTAATGTAATACGTGTTCCTTTACATATGTGCTGTTGGGTGTTGCATCGCACGGCACCACCCAATGCGATTCCTAGAAAGTGTGGACTCCGGTCCCCACACGTTAAAGCAGAGTGAGACTGCCATGACCACCTGCGTCTAGGGTTTCTGCAAATGGCCGAAGTCCCAGGCAGAGAAGAGGAACGGGATTGGGCAAACGAGGGAGGTGGTCGGCGGGCAGACAGAGGCCACGGTGGTGCCCTAGCTCGCGCATCGAGAGGGTGCGGTGCCCTGCCTTGGGGCCAACCTGTGTTTCCGAGAGTCTCCGGAAGAGATGAAAAGGAAAACTAGCGAATCATTTTTTTCTGTAACCTGTGGCAATTGCGGGTAAATAACTTTGAACTCCACGACTAGGTCTATCATATAATTACGGTTGCTGGAGAAAAAAAAAGAGGTACTTCAAGAAAATGAACTAGAGCTCCATAAACTCCCTAGAGTTGGACCTCCCTGTGGAGTTTTGGAGTTGAGGTGTTTGGCAGCATCGCTCAGTTGTGGAGCCATGTCAAACATGCCCTAAGGTTTCATGATGAGCATGCTTTTGTAGTCCACCTCACTACTACAAAAAACATTTTTACAAACGGCTCTAAATATATTATCGCTGGCGGATTTAAAAACCGGCTGTAACAAAGAGCCTGTGAAAATAGGTGATTATCACAGGCGGCAACAAAATCCGCCTGTAAAAATGCATTATCACAGACGGTTTTTAATTAAAATTCGTCTGTAAAAATGCATTATCACAGGTGGTTTTTAATTACAAACCGCCTGTAAAAATCATTTTCACAGGCGGTTTTTAATTATAAACCGCCTGTAAAAATCATTTTCACAGGTGGTTTTTAATTAAAAACCACCTGTAAAAATAAGGAACTGAACATGCATAGTATTATCACAGGCGGTGCACTGTATTCGTGACTGACAACATGCACGGTTGGGGGCTACAAAGAAACATTGTAACATATAAAAAATGATTTGACCATGCAATACATTATAGACCAGACGGTTACACTGGAATCTGTAAAATTGAAATATTATTGACCATGGAATACAAAGTACAGACTATCAAACTGAATTTGGAAGCACAAGCTGAAGTTCTATTACGACTAATACAACAACTGCCACTAGCAGAGCCTTAGAGTTTGTTGAGAGCAGAGGATCATGTTGTTCTTCAGACTTCAGAGCAGACTGTTGAGGCATTCATCGACGGTGGTGTACTCAGATTTTTTAGGGCTTACGTATGGGTACAGCATCTTCTACAGGGACAACTCCTTGTTGTGTGTCAGCGTGTTGGCCGACGGCTTGATGTCAACACCTTGTTCGCCGGTCAGGACGTCTACTTGCTGATGTCGTGACCTTCATGCTCCAGACGCCGTCGCTGTTCCTCTCCCCGAGTACCTGCGCGGGCAAAGGGGTTGTGGGTCAGATCCAGTTGCTTCAATCGGGGAGGCTGATGTTCTGGAACCTAGGCGAACGAACCTGAACGATGAGTCTCGAGTCCTTGCTGTTGTACCCGTTGTAGCTATGGGCTTGCTGAAGTCATCGACGGTTGCGTCAGTAGGCTCCCATCCGTCCGTCCGCCAGTCTGGCTGGCCACCGGAGGAGGACGCGACTGCTGCCCCTACCACCGCGGCGGCGGCCTGCCTCTGACACTAGCGGGAGCGGCGATTCTTGGTAGGGTTGGGGCGGAGGTGGAGGCGCACGTAGGGAGGCGGACCTTGAAGTCGAGAGAGATTGGGGATTTCGGACTCTGCTGGTTTAGGAAGGAGATGGGTGGGTGGAGTATTATTGAGGAGGGAGGCAGACAAACAATGGTGTGTGGATCCGAGTGAAGAGCGCTGATTGGTTGAGGAGCTGAATGGGCTTTGGTAGTATTTTCGCAGGCGGTTTGTGTCACAATCGCCTGTGATATTGTGCATTATCACAGGTGGTTTGTACCATCAACCGCATGTGATATACTATTTTTTTACAAACGGTTTTTAGTTATGAACCGCCTGTAATATGTGATTATCGCAAGCGGTTTTTGAAGCATTTTACAGCACAGGCGGATTTCTTTACAGTCCACCTGTAAAAAAAAATTTGTAGCGCCTGCAAAAATACATTTTGTAGTAGTGCCTGTAACCAGTTTGTGGTATATGGGACGCATAGCTAGTGAGATCCGCCGGTCACCTCATATTAATTAATAATTAGGTTTTTCTGGCATAGGGTGCGCAGTGTGAGGCCAATTCAATAACACTTTGATAGCTGTATAAGTACAGAGATGATCCTATGAGTCCGTAGGCATGCATTGTCCCAAAAAGAAAGTCCGGAGACACACGTAGGGGTGCAGAAATAGAGCAGGTCGGTGCATGGTGATGCAGTGCCAAGTCGCCTGCAGAGTATGCGGAAGTAGATCATGCAATTTAGCTAGTAGGCGAAGAATGACCTGATGATGGACCTGACAGTTCCGTCACCTGTCCAAACTAGGCAAATCAAAGCCTCGGTTTTGCAGTTATTAGAGAGTATGTTATGCCGATGAACTCTGACAGGTTCCAAAAAACATGCAATCATGCAATATTGCGCTCCAACTCGAAATCATGACAGGGTGGTGTGGTTCCAGATGGCCTAACTAGCATGGTGTTATGACCAGAACATTAAAGTAATAACACATCATTTCACATTGATCAAGCTCACATAATAAAATCATAAAACATCATAACTTTTTATTGATACCTCAATAAATACAATCCACACACAGGTAAATGTAGCCAGACGGACATCACCACCAAGGTTAAATGTAACAAGAGTATATGTTTTGAACAATCAGTTCTGAAAAAGATGAATAGAGAAGCATTTATTTGGATCCAGAAACATAGCATTAGAAGTGAGCAAAGAGCATATCAGTGGCAGGCCTTGTGGAGAAGTGAGGGTGATGCATGAGGTTTGCTCTGAACACGTGCCTCGACACAATGACATTTATGTTATCCAGCATCTCAGAGTTGATGGTCTTTATTGTCTGTTTCTTGTTCCCGTTATAGAGTACTAAACCGTGACTGTTACCGAGTAAGATGTTGCCTTGTTCATCAGCCACCGCGGCCATACTCAACAGACTCAAAGGGTCTGATGGTCTTCCATGACTATAAGGCCCCCACGGCGTGGCAACCCGGTGGCGCAGTTCCCACCAGGCGGCATTGCCATAGTTCTCAAGGAACCAGAGGTCAATGCTGTTCTCCTGCCCAAAGTCAGCTCCCACAAGGAGCTCGTCCATGACGAAGAGCTTTACACGATTGTTGCCTGTGGTCATCGGTGGACCATCCATTTGGGTGAATGTCTCTGAAAATATGTCAAAAGCCACCATCTTGGTCTGGCCAGCGGCAGAGTCCGATTGAGGCGGCCAGTGCAGGTTGTCGTGGAGAGCCATGGGCGCTTTTACTGCCTTGCGCAGGCAGGACACAAGCGCAGCTATTCCATCTGCGTCGGAAGCCTCTGTGTAGATATTCCTTTTTCCAGGCTCCCTGGTGGAGAGGATGCACCATTTCCCGTTTCTAGTCCAAGTTTTTCGACATAAGAGTCGATACTCACTTGATTGCTGGTGGAAGTAGAAGGTGTACTCCGGCTCATCGAATAGGTCGGTCGGCTGTGGCGGCGGAGGCGGATTAAGCCCCGTGAGGTCAGCCCACTTCCTTGTTGTGGGGTTACACAAGTTGTATATGCCATCTTCCTTCTTGAGTAGGAGGACACCGTCGTAGACGGCGAGCAGGAGCCACCCTCCATTTTCTGGTTTAGGGTAGCGGATAACACTACGCAGGCTCTCTAGGTCGCCGGAGACGGAGATCGCGTCCAGCATGACATCCGTGGCCCAACATCATCTGGATGGCAGCTGAGGGATGTACCTGTAGAGGAGGACCTGAGCCGGTTGGCGGCGTGCGTTCTCAGCAAGGAAGTCCTGGTTAGTGGTGATGAGGCGCCACGCCTTGCAGATGGTGCCGTAGCGGACGATTTCTTTGACCGGCAGGCGGACTAGGGTCTACCTGATGTTGTCCTCGGTGAGACGTGGTTCCTGGAGCTCCAACTCCATCCGCTTGATCTGCCTTCCTTCCTCACCGCCCATCTTTGCTCAAATCTATCTCGTGCTTGGTGAAGAAAAAGTAAAAAAATGTTCAATCTGGATCTGCCTCTGCCAGCTTCTAAACGAGATCGCAGAAATGGAGAATTTCGATTAGGGTTAGGGTTTGGCTTACCTCTCGTTCCTGAACAGTGGCTGCGCAAGCTCGTGAGTGGCGGTGCGAAGATCGGTCAAACAGCAAGCTCCCCGCACGGTCCTGCTAGATGAAGAACAAGGGGGGAAATATTTAACTTCAATTTCTGACCGTTTAGCTTTTGAAACGGAACAACAAAATGGAGAAACTAGAAGAAACTCAGTTAGGGTTCGACTCACATTGTTCTCTAGTGTTGGCTGCGTGAGCTCCTGTGTGGCAGTGGCGCAGAGGCAGGCCCGGCAAGATCCCCTGTTGTTGGGACAGAGAAGGACAGATCCGGAGGGTGGATGGGAGCTTGGATTGGGGACAGATGAGACGAATTTTCTGTGAAACAGATGTGGAACAATAAGGGATAAAGCACACTCGGTGAGAGACAACGCAGGTTATTAGGTTTTGCTCACCTCGTTCCTGACCGTCAGCTCTCCACACAGCGTTGGCGTGAAGTCAGACCCAGCAAGCTCCCTCAGCAGATCTGGTAGGGCAGATCTAGTAGGGAAGATCTGGATCTGGAGGGAAGAAGGAGGGGAACTTAGGTTTGAGAAAAGATGAGAGGAAATCTGTTTTCCAGAGAAAGAGATTGGAGTGTGGTGAGGGACAGGGAACCCTGCTCTTTTATGCTTTTGTAAGCTGCTGACACAGGTTCTTTGGGTGATATGCCTCCTGGCAGTTTTGCAGGACAGGTCACCATGCTGACGGAGCAACATCCTGTGCTGTCTTTCCACGTCTACGCCACCACATGTCGAAACATCCTATCTTTGTGCATTCTAGGCAAGGTGACTTGGACTTTTAAATGGTGTTTCCCAGGAGTTCCTTGTGATGGAATATGTTAAGGTCAGAATTGTTTGGCGAATGCCGGCAGGGGTTTGGAGATGATGCCAGTATGTAGAACTGAAGGACCACTTATGAGCACTTGGCGTCCAATTTTTTTCACTATATATAAATGATTTGCTCATATTTTGACTTGTAGCTAGAATTTTTTTCAATAGTGCTTTTAACATTGTTGAATCCTGATGAAATTTCAAGTTCATTGGACTTTAGTTACTGGGTTGATCAGTGTTCCAAATCTCTATGTAGTTAAAAATTGAGAAAAATACAAAATCAATTTCAAAAATTTCCCCAAACTTGTAAAATCAGTTTCACCCTGTAGGAAGCTTAGAAAAATGTGAAACAAATTTTCCTAGAACTAGTGAGACCCCCTCTACATGGTACAACCACTGGTAGCCATGATAGATCTCCAAGATTTCAACCAAAATTTAGAGAAGGTTATTGCTTACCATAATTTTTAGGAACAACAAACTTACTTGATCATCTCTTGATCTTTGCCAGAGTCTCCACTATGGTCACTAGTATCTACCATAAAAGTCCCAAGGCCAATTAAGATCATTATCTTATTTTGATCATAAGATATTAGCTTATGAACTTAAGCATATTGATTATTTTCAAAGTCATTCATATATAGCATATGCATAACGTGTAGTAATTGAAGTCGAGGAGCAGCCGGAAGCTTTGGATGTCCAGCTGCTAGAGACTAACATAGACTCGGACTCTCATTCAGGCAAGCCCCGATATGCATTTAAGTTCCTTATAGTGTCTTTGCCGTTTTCATTCACCTTACGTCTTTAGATGTTGTGCATTACATTTAAAGTGTTTGACATCCACTTGCATGACCAAATAACCCAGGGAGTGGTTAGAATAGCTCATAGACTCATGTAGTAACTGCCATACTTATATTCATAGAGATCCGGTAGAAGTCGAGTAGTGGGAATCTACTCGCGAGATAGGATTTTATCACACGGATGGATTGGATGAAGAAATGGCTTATGAATATGAACTTGAGACTGAGCAGCGGGTAGGATGCAGCGAGATGTGGTCTCTCATGCGTAGCCCTGCTTGTGTCGATTGAGGACCGATTCGTGTCCGGCCCCGCTGAACAAGCTTGAATTGTACCAGTGACATACTGGAGAAATGGGCTTTAGCAAACTGATGTAGCTTGATACTGGTTTGTCGAGGCATACCGTTCAGTTTTATAGGCGTAGGTTGAGGGCAGCGAGGTGTAAATCAGCTGGTGGGCACGTCATAGTACGCCCCACATAGTGACCTCCTACTCGTGACGGATCGACCGGTTCGACATTCAAGTGTTTATTGAAAGGTGGCCATATACGACTAGTACTGAAGTGTTACGTAGGTACTGCTGTAAGTACTCACTGACATTTCCGAAAGTGCGTATGTGTCGTGTTGTACCAGGTGTGTCCTGATTGCAATCACCGTCCCTCGCGGTAATAGAGTACCACTTGTTCACTGTGTCGTGACGTAGTAAATACTAAAGAAGTCATGAGAATACGATGTATTGAATTATAATTGTTTTGTAACCTTGTATGGCTTAGAGATGGCACAATTAAAAGTTTACAGTTTCCCCATACTTTACCTGTAATAGCATTATGTGCTTTGGGCATGTCATATCATCGGCAAAGCGTTTCTTGTTTGATTGTGAAGTCTATGATGTGTCGTGCCTGAAGAATGTCATGTGCTACTTAAAACATGACCATAATGATCCACTTGTAGGCATGTCATTTATGCTATTCCTTACCTATGTTTTAGTATTAACCCCTGCACATGTCTAGTGAGATGGGTTAGTCTTGCTGAGCCTTAAGCTCACGTTTGCAGTTAACAAGTTTTTGCAGATTATGCGACTGATGACGGGTTCGATGACGAGGTTGCACCCCCTCCAGGGTTTACAGCCGAGTGGGAACCCTGCACGCCGCCGTAAGTTGGGTGTTGCTAGTGCGAAGTATCCAGGGAATTGATGACTTTGCTTTTGCATAGCTAGTGCCGAGAGTGTAGCTATGATGTACAGTTCTCTTTCATTTTCGTTTAGTATTGTAAAACTTCCGCTGTGTTTATAAATAAAGACTTGGTATTGTAATTTGTTCTCATTCTTTTTTTGTATATTGTTGGGTGTCGCATCGCACGACACCACCCAATGAGATCCTTGGAGGTCGGGATTCCAGTCCACACAGCAAGCTCCCCGCACGCTGTTGAAGAACAAGGGGGGGTGATATTTAACTTCAATCTGTGTCAGCTTAGGATCATGAGAGCTGGTAGTCACACAAATATAAAGCTGACCATATAAATTGCTCAAACATTATTCACACATAGATCAAGCTAGTTACACAAATCGGTCAAAAATCTTTTACATTACCATCTGTTTTCCCTAGTAAGGTCCCTAAGACATGGCAACCCGGTACCTCAGTTCCCACCTTTTAGCATTACCATATTTCTCAATGAATCAAAGGGTGATGCAATCCTCCCACCCAAAGTTAGCTTCCATGATGAGCTCATCCATGATGAACAACTTCACAAGATTGTTGCCTATGACTTTTAGAGGACCATCCATTTTGGGTTAATGTCTCCAAAAAGATATAAAAACCATCATCTTGGTCAGATGAGCGACTGAGCCCGGTTGAGGCAGCCAGTGCAGGTTGCCATGGAGAGCCAGAGGCGTCATATTCGCCTTGCTGGGTAGGACACAATAATGGTTATCCTAGTAGCGTTGGCAATGTCCATGTTGATGTTCTGTGGTTTAATTTAGCCTCTCCGGTGAAGAGGATGCACAATTTCCTATTTATAGTCCATTTGTCTAGCCCACTTCCTCATTGTGAGGTTGCACAAGTTGTAAAGGCCACCAAGTCAGGTGTTTCATGGAGTGGATGGTCTTCATTGTTTCCATTTTTCCCACTGTACACCACTAACTGTGGTTGTAACCAGGCAAGACATTACTTTGTTCATCATTTGATGCAACCACACTCAGCAGACTCAGGTGAAGTCGCAATATTCCAATAATGTAAGGTCCCCATGACAAGGCAAATCGTTGTCACAGTTGCCACCAAGAAACATTGTCGTAGCTATCAAGGATCCAAAGGTCAATGTGCTTCTCGTTTACAAAGTTACCTCCCACGGAATCTCCTCCATGTTGAACAACTTCACAAGTGTGCTTGTGGTTGTGGTTGGACCAACCATTTGGATGAATGGCTCTAACATCTTGACAAAAAATACCATCCTTATTCATCAGCAGCCGCGTACACACCAAGGAGAATTAAAGGGAGTAATTGTATTCTAATATTGTAAGGTACCCATCGTGTGGCAACAAGGTGCCGTAGTTACCACATAGCGGCATTGCCATAGTTCTCAAGGGACCATAGGTTGATGCTCTTCTGCTGCCCAAAGTAAGCTCTAATGAGGAGCTCGTCCCACTATGATGAAATGTATCCACTGTGACAAAACTTGATTCGAAGGTAGAGTTTTCCCAGTGGTTCCTTCACAACTGTGATGGTGTAAAATAGGACAGAAAAATTGAGTTCGATACAGATCAGCAATTAACTGGAACAAACAACAGATGCATCATGTGGCTGACTGCTTCCTATTTCGAGAACATATGAATCATCAGAAATATCATAAAGATTGTGTAGCATACATAGGCTATCGAGAAGGATTTCATTCCACTATTCCAAAACTAGATGATGCTGTTACTACTTACATGCTGACAAAAACACAACAACAAATATAGCATCCTAATTTCTTACATTGCAAAATCACTGTTTCTATGACAGCAAGATTAACAACAATGATAAATCAAGGAATATTATCAATGCACCTCGGCCTTCTCGAGCCACTCCAGTACACACCGCACATCGTGGTCCCCGGCGAGGTCATCCACGGACTCGAGCGCCATCCCGTCCCGAAGCGCGACGTGGCAGGCCGCTCCCGTGCTCGCGAGGCCGAGCCCCAGCATCATCCCCGCATCCTCGAGTGTGTGCTGGCAGCGCTGCGCCTCCTCCGTGCAGGGAGCCTGCTGGTCAATGCCCAACTCCAGCAGGTTGACGCCCACGGTGTGGAACATCTGGTAGGCGCTGAAGCAGAGTGAGACTGCCATGACCACCTGCGTCTAGGGTTTCCGCAAATGGCCGAAGTCCCAGGCAGAGGAGACGAACGGGATTGGCACTACTACAAAAAACATTTTTACAGGCGCTTCTATATTTTTTTTACAGACGGTCTATTAAAAGTGCCGCCTGTGATGTCAGATGAGTTAATAACCGTCTGTGATAATAGAATATCACAGGCGGTTCATAACAAACAACCGCCTGTGAAAATGTATTGATTTTCACAGGCGGTCCGTAACAAAAACCGTCTGTGATAATAGTTATTATCACAGGCGGTCCGTAACAAACAACTGCCTGTGAAAATATAATGATTTTCACAGGCGGTCTGTAACATAAAAACCGCCTGTGATAATAATGGCTTCTCATTGGTCCGCTGCTTCATCTCACGGATCACTCTTGGACTTCGTATCTCCGCTGTCCGCTGCTTATCAATCCAACGACTCAGTTTAGAAGCCGCACGATAGATGTGTCTATAACAGCAGCAGCCACGGTTCAGTCCGTGATCCTCCGTCAGCCTCCCAAGGTACGGCTTCCGGCGACATCTCCCAAGGCGCGGCTGCCGGCGGCCTCTCTCAAGGCGCGACTAAGGCGCGACTTCGGTTGCTTCAGACCTCGGCGGCTCCGGCGCGGCCTCCCGACGAGTGCGAGCCTTGCCGACGCGAGCATGGGCACGGATGTGGCACAGTCTACCTCGGGCTCCTGGCGGCGCGGCTGTCGGCGGCCTCTCTCAAGGCGCGACTAAGGCGCGACTTCGGTTGCTCCGAACCTCGGCGGCTTCGGCGTGCCGACGCGAGCACGGACGCGGATCTGGCATAGTCTACCTCGGGCTTCTGGCGGCGCGGCTCCGGCGCGCCTCCCAGCGAGCGTGCGCCCTGCCGGTGTGAGCGCGGGCACAGATCCGGCGCGGTCTACCTCAGGCACCCGGTGGCGCGGTCTACCTCAGGCTCTCGACGGTGCGGCTCCTCCGGCTCCAAGCGGCACGACCTCGTCGGGCTTCGGGCGGCACGGCTCCTCCGGCTCTCGGCGGTGCGACCTCCTTCGACACTTGGCGGCGCTCTTCCGGCTCCCGGCAACGCGGCGGCCTCCAGGCGGCGCGACCTCTTCTGACTCCCAGCGGCACATGTGAAATTTTTTTTTTGTTTCACTAGCCATTTTCACAGGCGGTTTTTAATAAAAAACCGCCTGTAAAAATGCATTTTTACAGGCGGTTGGTAATTAAAAACCGCCTGTGAAAATGTATTTTCACAGGCGGTTTTTTATTACCGACCGCCTGTGAAAATATATTTTCACAGGCGGTTTTTTATTAAAAACCGCCTGTGAAAATGTAGTTTCACAGGCGGATTATGCCACCGCCTGTGTTAATCGATCATTTTCACAGGCTCTTCGTTACAGGCGGTTTTTAAAACCGTATGCGATAATATGTTTAGAACCGCCTGCGATGAAGCATTTTGTAGTAGTGTGGGCAAACGAGGGAGGTGGGTGGCGGGAAAACGGAGGCCACGGTGGTGCCCTAGCTCTCGCATCGAGTGGCGGAGCCCTGCCTTGGGCCCGTCCTGTGTTTCCGAGAGTCTCTGGAAGAGATGAAAAGAAAAACTAGCGAATCATTTTTTTGTGTAACCAGTGGCGATTGCGGGTAAATAACTTTGAACTCCACGACTAGGTCTATCATATAATTACGGTTGCTGGAGAAAAAAAAAAGTGGTACTTCAAGAAAAATGAACTAGAGCTCCATAAATTCCCTAGAGTTGGACCTCCTTGTGGAGTTTTGGAGTTGTGGTGTTTGGCAGCATCTCTCAGTTCTGGAGCCATGTCAAACATGCCCTAAGGTTTCATGATGAGCATGCTTTTGTAGTCTACCTGTAACCTGTTTGTGGTACATGGGACGCATAGCTAGTGAGATCCGCCGGTCACCTCATATGAATTAATAATTAGGTTTTTCTGGTATATGGCGCGCAGAGTGTGAGACCAATTCAATAACACTTTGATAGCTGTATAAGTACAGAGATGATCCTATGAGTCTGTAGGCATGCATTGTCCCAAAAAGAAAGTCCGGAGACACACGTAGGGGTGCAGAAATAGAGCAGGTCGGTGCATGGTGATGCAGTGCCAAGTCGCCTGCAGAGTATGCGGAAGTAGAACATGCAATTTAGCTAGTAGGCGAAGAATGAGCTGATGATGGACCTGACAGTTCCGTCACCTGTCCAAACTAGGCAGATCAAAGCCTCGGTTTTACAGTGATTAGAGAGTATGTTATGCCGACAAACTCTGACAGGTTCCAAACAACATGCAATCATGCAATATTACGCTTCAACTCAAAATCGTCACAGGGTGGTGTGGTTCCAGATGGCCTAACTAGCACGGTGTTATGACCAGACGATTAAAGTAATAACACATCATTTCACATTGATCAAGCTCACATAATAAACTCATAAAACATCATAACTTTTTATTGATACCTCAATAAACACAATTCACACACAGATAAATGTAGCCAGACAGACATCACCACCAAGGTTAAATGTAACAAGAGTATATGTTTTGAACAATCAGTTCTGAAATAGATGAATAGAGAAGCATTTATTTGGATCCAGGAACATAGCATTAGAAGTGAGCTAAGAGCATATCAGTGGCAGGCCTTGTGGAGAAGTGAGGGTGATGCATGAGGTTTGCTCTGAACACGTGCCTCGACACAATGACATTTATGTTATCTAGCGTCTCAGAGTTGATGGTCTTTATTGTCTGTTTCTTGTTCCCATTATAGACTACTAAACCATGACTGTTACCGAGTATGATGTTACCTTGTTCATCAGTACTGTTTGTCATACTCAATAGACTCAAAGGGTCTGATGGTCTTCCATGACTATAAGGCCCCCACGGCGTGGCAACCCGGTGGCGCAGTTCCCACTTAGCGGCATTGCCATAGTTCTCAAGGAACCAGAGGTCAATGCTGTTCTCCTGCCCAAAGTCAGCTCCCACAAGGAGCTCGTCCATGACGAAGAGATTTACACGATTGTTGCCTGTGGTCGTCGGTGGACCATCAATTTGGGTGAATGTCTCTGAAAATATGTCAAAAGCGACCATCTTTGTCTGGCCAGCGGCAGAGTCTGGTTGAGGCGGCCAGTGCAGGTTGCCGTGGAGAGCCATGGGCGCTGTTACTGCCTTGCGCAGGCAGGGCACAAGCGCAGCTATACCATCTGCGTTGACAGCCTCTGTGTAGATATTGCTTTTTCCAGGCTCCCTGGTGGAGAGGATGCACCATTTCCCATTTCTAGTCCATGTTTTTCGACATAAGAGCGATACTCACTTGATTGCTGGTGGAAGTAGAAGGCGTACTCTGGCTCATCGAACAGGTCAGTCGGATGTGGCGGTGGAGGCGGATTAAGCCCTGTGAGGTCAGCCCACTTCCTTGTTGTGGGGTTACACAAGCTGTATATGCCATCTGCCTTTTTGAGTAGGAGGACACCATCGCAGACGGCGAGTAGGAGCCACCCTCCATTTTCTGGTTTAGGGTAGCAGATAACACTACACCGGCCATCTAGGTCGCCGGAGACGGAGATCGCGTCCAGCATGACATCCGTGGCCCAACGTCCTCTGGATGGCAGCTGAGGGATGTACCTGTAGAGGAGGACCTCAGCCGGTTGGCAGCGTGCGTTCTCGGCAAGGAAGTCCTGGTTAGTGGTGATGAGGCGCCACGCCTTCCAGATGGTGCCGTAGCGGACGACGTCTTTGGCCGGCAGGCGGACTAGGATCTCCCTGATGTTGTCCTCGGTGAGACGAGGTTCCAGGAGCTCCAACTCCATCCGCTTGATCTGCCTTCCTTCCTCACCGCCCATCTTTGCTCAAATCTATCTCCTGCTTGGTGAAGAAAAAGTAAAAAAAATGTTCAATCTGGATCTGCCTCTGCCAGCTTCTAAACGAGATCGCAGAAATGGAGAATTTCGATTAGGGTTAGGATTTGGCTTACCTCTTGTTCCTGAACGGTGGCTGCACAAGCTCGTGAGTGGCAGTGCGAAGATCGGTCAAACAGCAAGCTCCCCACACGATCCTGCTAGATGAAGAGTAAGGGGGGGGAATATTTAACTTCAATTTCTGACCGCTTAGCTTCTGAAACGGAACAACAAAATGGAGAAACTAGAAGAAACTCGGTTAGGGTTGGGCTCACCTTGTTCTCTAGTGTCGGTTGCGCGAGCTCCTGTGTGGTAGTGACGCAGAGGCAGGCCCGGCAAGATCCCCTGTTGTTGGGACAGAGAAGGACAGATCCAGAGGGTGGATGGGAGCTTGGATTGGGGACAGATGAGATGAATTTTCTGTGAAAGAGATGGGGAACAATAAGGGATAGAGCACACTCGGTGAGAGACAATGCAGGTTATTAGGTTTTGCTCACCTCGTTCCTGACCGTCAGCTCTCCAAGCAGCATTGGCGTGAAGTCAGACGCAGCAAGCTCCCTCAGCAGATCTGGTAGGGCAGATCTAGTAGGGAAGATCTGGATCTGGAGGGAGGAAGGAGGGGAACTTAGGTTTGAGGAAAGATGAGAGGAAATCAGTTTTCTAGAGAAAGAGATTGGAGTGTGGTAAGGGACAGGGAACCCTGCTCTTTTATGCTTTTGTAAGCTGCAGACACAGGTTCTTTGGGTGATGTGCCTCCTGGCAGTTTTGCAGGACAGGTCACCATGCTGACGGAGCAACATCCTGTGCTGTCTTTCTACGTCTACGCCACCACATGTCGAAACATCCTATATCTGTGCATTCTAGGCAAGGTGACTTGGACTTTTAAATGGTGTTTCCCAGGAGTTCCTTGTGATGGAATATGTCAAAGCCAGAATTGTTTGGCGAATGCCGGCAGGGGTTTGGAGATGTTGCCGGTGTGTAGAACTGAAGGACCACTGATGAGCGCTTGGCGTCCAAATTGTTTGCACTATATATAAATGATTTGCTCATATTTTGACTTGTATCTAGAATTTTTTTTTCAATAGTGCTTGTAACATTGTCGAATCCTGATGCACCATTTTTTTTTGCAAGTTCCATACATGAATGTAAAGTCACTTGCCACATTTTCACCTGAGGGCGTGATGGGGTACTGGCAAAGTTGCTGAAGATAAATCCCATTTTAAATGCACAAAACTGGTATGGATCCAATCTTTTGTCACACACTAGGGACATTTTAGCATTTTGGTCAGTGAGCTTCTACTGTTACAATCTAAGATTTTGCGTTGACAAACCCAGTTCTCCGTGTTTCATGCAAAAACCAAACAGATTGACATGGACTTTCACATTTTATAAGCATATCCTAGGTGTGTTCCTTATTAGCTTTTATTAATATCCTCTTGTGACCGAGTGACTAAGCTGCTTACTGGATAAAAATTATCAACACCGAAGAAAAATCTTTATCTGCTGAGTCGTACCACATAAAGACAATTGATGGCGGTGTTGAAACATCAAATGTATAGAATATTATCTCGATGCTAACAAAAACTCCTACACTGAAGCTCGGTATAGAGGTACCGTGTGTGTATAACTATTATTCCGGATTCCTATAATCCTTATGTTGGACAATACAACTCCATCGAGCAATGGGCAATACAATGCAAACCCTGCAACATGAGATTACCCCAACAACATTCATATAAGAGTATTTGTTCTACACGGTTGATGCAGAACAATGACAAAAACTTGACGTTTTCATAATTCTAAATTAGAACTGTGATAGAGTTTATATCAGAAGATATGAAAACTATGAGTGAAAAACACGGTTATCCTCTTGGTTTGAGCTTCAAAATCTCCATAATGAAAGAGTACTACAGAGTCATGGGAAATACCTCGGGCAATGCTCGTCTTTCATCCATCCATCAGAGACAATATTTCACTATAACACCGCTACGGGACAATGCATCCACATTGTGGTCTATTTCTTCGCCGCCTCCCCACCACTATGTACTTATATTCTCACTGTGCCATCGCCATGAAAACATTCCTGAGCCGAAGTTTTCCCGAGCAGTAGCAGAAGAAATTTATGCTGTGGTGTCTTTGTAATTCTAACAAATGTTTTTTTCCTGTTAACGAAATGATTTGCATCAGTCTTGCATGATAAAGAATGAAAATAACAATAGTAGGTCTGATATGTATCATTAAATTTCAAAAACATCAAATCTCAACATGAATCCCATGGTCGTTTAGGTGCATAAATTATAGAAACAACACAAACTGAAATACTCAAATTCTCTATTGTCTAAAATGAAAAAAAAAACACATAAGTAACATGCTTACTAACAGAAGTTTTGCACCCACTCTAGTTTGACTAAATTGTCTCCTATTCACATAGTTTGATGAGCATCTCACAAGTTCCTCACATTCTTATCTAACACCTACTGATCCTAGTATGCAAGCTGAAAACATGACTACTGCATATAAAGGACCACCAATATGAGTACACGCACGGAAACTTCAAGACAAAGTGAATATGTTCCTAAGTGATTTAATTATTAAATAAATGAGTAGTTTACTATCTAAAGGATGTATTTTGCTTGTCCTTAGATATAAAAGTTTAAAACATTGGAGGATGTGAGGCGAGACTACAACATTGCATGCTTAACTGCACATGTACATGATGATGGAATCATAAAGAAAGAAATGGAGGCCAGTGCCAGCTGTTCATGAAATTTCCACGGGCGTGGAAGAGAGGGAGGCTGGTGCTTGATGTTCAATGACATTCCAAGGGCGTGGGAGACAGGAAGGCCGGTGTCAACTGTTCAAGGACTTCCAAGCATGTAGGAGACATACTTGCTAGGTGTTGAAGGACTTTCCAAGTGCAGGAAAAGGAATAAATGGAGGGGATTCATTTATTGCAAATATCACATGTTCTTCGGTAGACTGTTCTTGCTTTTCCACTGGGAGTTGTGGGAGCAATACATCCACTTCGTCGTGGTCGAGTGTATCAAACATCATTGCATACTGTTCTTTGAATTTGAGATGAAAGGTGTGTTGCATGGGCGACGTGTTGTTCATCTAATTCACTGGGTTTTCACGGTGTATCTAGATATTCAATTCTACGTTGAGAAGGTCGGGTCATTCTTGTATCAACTTTGCTATTACTTGGGTATAGTTTTCACATGTTGAGAGTTTCAATGCGACCGCTTTTGTGTACCTATACAAGACAGCTGCTAATATGCTGACACAATCGATGCAGTTTCACATTTAGCATAATTAGTCATGGGTGTGCTTACTGAAATTTCATTGGTTGTAGCTTTTGTGATGCTTCGTGTCACACAACATAATTTTCCTGCAAAATGCATATTTAGTTGGAAAATACCATATGAGATTTTAAGATGTCTCTGTTGATGATGAACATCCATGTCAATAAGGAGAGGTCTCCTTGGTTGGTTCTGAGCTGGAAACTTCAATGATGACCTGACACTCTCCAGTACACCAAAAGGTCTGCCGTAGGCTTTTGTTCATGAGTGCTGATGTCTCCTCACTAGGTGCCTTAATTTGTTTTATGGGTTTCTTACATTTTACAAATCCATTGGCTATCTTCATGAAGAAAACCATGTTCAGGTTTAATTAGCTTGCTGATCTACTCAATGCCATGCTTAGTAAGCATATTTAACAAAAGGCTCTTTTTGTGCTCACATTATTGTGATAAACCATATTTGTAATGCATTTAATCCTTCTCAAAATCCATTAATTTACCTTTCCATCTAAAGATATGACCAACTAGCCTTTATTTCGCTGAACATAGAGACTTCTTCATTTAACTAAAATTAATTTTCTCAAGAGGGGTTTCTTTGTTTATTTTATCACATATTGGAATATTTCCATGTGCAATATCGGATAAAATCATTTTCCTATGTACTTTGGACCTGAAAGCACAACAACAACATAAATCAGACAATAAGTAGTTCTCCTACGTTTATGTCGTTGTCTGAAATTATCTATATTATTATTTTGCAGGATAAAGCGTAAAATGTCTCTACTAACTCAGGAAACTTTGAATGGTCAAATATGTGTAGTATAGTGTTATCTAATGGCACATCAAACGCTTTTATTAAAACATCTTACTTGCCAAAGAAAAGGACATGATCCGATAGCAATGTCCTCGCTTCTATGGTTTACCGACAACCTGTCGTCTAGCATCGAATCTTGAGAACCTAAAATGGAATGCGTACATAGGCCCGTTTGGTTATCTATGGAGGAGTATACAAGTGTAACACTATTGCTTATTATCTGCTTATCAGTTCCAGGCTGTGGTATCCTTTTGGACTGAGTCGATGGAGTGACTCTGCTCATGGACATTCAGTGGTATATGTATTGACTTTGGAGTTCCTAATTCAGTGTTTCTCTGCTTGTGTAAGGATAACATGTTCCGTAGTTCCTAATATCATCTGTCTATCTTCTGGTTTCAAATATTTATGGAGTGCGCCTTACGATGTGTTATTACCCTTATTTGTTACCGTATTAGCTAGAAATGCAAATGTACCTTTGTATAGCTCTTGAGTGACATAAATAATCATGCAAATTTAAAACATGTCACGGATTGAACGTAAATTTCTTATCTACATTTCCATTTTATTAAAAAAAGGTCATGTTTCATTTCATTAGGAAAGTGTTATTATATATACCATGTTCATTTATTATGTATTTCTATTAAACGCCAATTTTTACGTGAATATGACAGCCCGGGTTGCTGCTAGTTCTTGATAAAGAGGTCCAAAATATAGGGCTCTCATGGAATCATACATGCAACCCATTGATCATACATGCAAGGATATGATAACCTACCTCTCCGTGGAATATACGGTAGGGGTAGACCAAGACACACCGGAAAACATCAGCCTAGCATCATCTGGTTATCATCCTTTGATGAATGCAGCATGCGTACCTTGATCATCTGCTAAAAATCATATGAGCTTGGTGGGAAGCTGAAGCAGATTTGTTCCACCTTTGTTTTGCATGGGAAATGAGTTAATGTTTGAATGTTGCGACCTTACCTGGGTATGTGTGAAGCTGAACCACAAGGATAAGTTCCCGATGAACTGGATCACACACAACTATGCTTGATGTTCTATGTAAATTCCCAATGAGTCCTCACCGGTGCTCGACATGATCGCGGGGATTGTTGACTGGTGGCTCTGATGCCACATGTTGGGATTGAAGAACACTTGAATGCTCGAACGCACGCTTAGCACACGTAAGATTTTCTGTCGTGTGCTAACCACACACGACTGATGTGCTTGATTTATATGCAGAGATCAACAGAAAAGATGGGGTCGTGGGAGAGCTGCCCAGACGCCACGATTCGAAGTGCCCGCTCCACGTTCAGCTCACGAAACAGACAGGCATCACGTCATGCCATACCCCATGCTCGCGGCATACACGGTACTCATGCCCACACACGCTACATGCACAGCGCGCACGGAAGCCTCACACCTGGCTAACCTACTTATTTGACTAAAACATACTGATCCGCAACGACTTGATTAGTCTAACACAGAATATGCGGAAGTAGAGCATGAAATTTAGCTAGTAGGCGAATGATGAGCTAATGATTGACCTGACAGTTCCGTCACCCATCCAAACTAGGCAGATCAAAGACTCGGTTTTGCAGTGATTAGAGACTATGTTATACCGACGAACTCTGACAGGATTCAAAACAACATGCAATCACGTAATATGCAGCTCCAACTCGAAGTCACCACCGGGTGGTGTGGTTCCAGATTGCCTAACTAGCATGATGTTATGACCAGATAATTAAAGTAATCATACATCAATTGCATAAGCTCACATAATTAACTCATAAAACATCATTATTTTTTATTGATACCCCAATAAACACAATCCACACACAAATAAATGTAGCCAGACAGACATCACCACTAGGGTTAAATGTAACAAGAGTATGTGTTGTGAACATCAGATCTGAAAAAGATGCATAGTTAAGCATTTATTTTGATCCAGGAACATAGCATTAGAAGTGAACAAAGGGCATATCAGTGGCAGGCCTTGTGGAGAAATGAGGGTGAAGCATGAGGTTTGCTCTGAAACACGTGCCTCGACACAATGACATATATGTTGTTGTCCGGCGTCCCCACTAAGTTGATGGTCTTTATTATCTCATTACTGTTCCCATTATACGCTGCTAAACCGTGGTTGTTTCCAAGTAAGATGTTGTCTTGTTCATCAGCCACCGCGACCATACTTAGCAGACTCAAAGGCTCTGATGGTTTCCATGACTATAAGGCCCCCATGGTGTAGCAACCCGGTGGCACAGTTCCCACCTGGCGGCATTTCCATAGTTCTCAAGGAACCATAGGTCAATGTGTTTCTCCTGCCCAAAGTCAGCTCCCACAAGGAGCTCGTCCATGACAAAGAGCTTTACACGATTGTTGCCTGTGGTCGTCGGTGGAGCATCCATTTGGGTGAATGTCGCTGAAAATATGTCAAAAGCCACCTTCTTGGTCTGGCCTCCGGCAGAGTCCGGTTGAGGCAGCCTGCAGGTTGCTGTGGATAGCGAGGGGTGTTGTTACCGCCTTGCGCAGGTAGGCCACAATCACAGCTATACCATCAGCATTGGAAGCCTCTGTGTCGATATTCCTTTCTGCAGGCTCTGTGGTGGAGAGGATGCACCATATCCCGTTTTTAGTCCAAGTTTTTCAACATAAGAGATGATACTCACTTGATTGCTGGTGGAAGTAGAAGGCGTACTCCGGCTCATCGAACAGGTCGGTCAGTTGTGGCAGCGGAGGAGGATTTAGCCCCGTGAGGTCAGCCCACTTCTTATTGTGGGACAACTTCCGATGGCGACATACTCCGCTTCGACTGTGGAAAGAGCAATGTAGTTTTGTTTCTTGGAGGACCAAGAGACTAGGGATCTACCAAGGAATTGGCAAGTCCCAAAGGTACTTTTTCTATCAACTTTGCATCCCGCGTAATCCGCATCAAAATACCCAATGAGATTAAACTTAGAGCCCTTGGGGTATCAACGTCCTAGGCTCGGTATGTGAACCAAATATCTAAGAATTATCTTAATGGTGGTCAAATGACACATCTTAGGAGCAGCTTGGAATCGAGCACAGATACAAACACTTAGCAGTATATCAGGCCTAGATGCATATAAGTAAAGCAATGAACCTATCATGGAACGTGATATACCTTTTGGTCCACACTTGGACCATCATCATTAAGGTTGAGGTGCCCACTGGTTCCCATTGGAGTCTTGATGGGTTTGGCTTTGTCAATGTCAAACTTCTTGAGTATATCTTGTGTGTGCTTCGTTTGACTAAAGAATGTGCCTTCCTTGAGTTGCTTCACTTTAAAACCTAGGAAGAACTTCAATTCCCCCATCATGGACATCTCAAACCTTTTAGTCATTATCTTGGAAAACTCATCACAAAAAAGTTTTGCTAGTAGAACCAAATATATTGTCATCGACATATATTTGACAAACAAACAAATCATCATTGAAATATTTAGTAAATAAAGTGTAATCGATGTTCCTAATTTTGAAACCATTTTGAGTTAGAATGTCTCTAAGACACTCATACCAAGCTCTAGGAGCTTGTTTGAGGCCATAGAGAGTCTTACACAATTTGTAGACATGGTTTGGGAAGTATTGATCTTCAAAGTCGGGGGGTTGCTCCACATACTCCTCTTCTTTGATTGGACAATTAAGGAATGCACTCTTGACGTCCATATAGTATAGCTTAAAATCATGGTGAGTAGTAAAGGCAAGTAATATACGAATTTATTCAAGCCTAGCTACGGGGGCAAAGGCTTCATCGAAATCCAAACCTTCGACTTGTGAGTACCCCTTGGACACAAGTCGTGCTTTGTTCCTTGTAACCACGCCGTGCTCATCTTGTTTGTTGTGTAACACCACTTGGTGCCCACAACATTTGCATTTGGCCTGTTCACGAGCTCTCATACTTGGTTTCTTTCAAAATTTTTGAGCTCTTCTTGCATGGCCATCACCCAATCCGAATATCGTAGTGCTTCTTCAACCTTGTGAGGCTCCAAAGAAGAAACAAGAGTAATGTTCGCAAAAGTTTGCAACACGAGATCAAGTAGTTACCCCCTTGGTGATGTCTCCAAGGATGTTGCCAATGGGATGGTCCCGTTGAACACTTTGATGTACTCTTAGGTGTGGTGCTTGAGTTCTTGGAACTTCATCATCTTCTCCCTCACTTTCTTCATCTCCCACTTGATTGAGGCCTTCATTTTCATCTTGTTGAAGCGCATCTTGAGGGTCTTGAGCTTGATTACTTGAGGAAGAGTTTGCTTGATGTGTGGGATGATCACTTGAGTCTTGAGGTTGTTCTTGTGGTCGAATATATCCAAGTGTCCTCCTTCCTATAACCACTTGTGGAGCTTCTTCTTGATCTAGCACATGATGATCAACTTGCTCCACTTGGGAGCCATTAGTCTCATCAAACACTACGCCACGTGCTACTTCAACAATTCTGGAAGATTTGTTGAAAACACGATAAGCGTAAGTGTTTGAATCATAACCAAGCAAGAAATCCTCATCGGACTTTGAAGCGAACTTCGAGGTCCTAGGCTTCTTGTTGATAATATAGCATTTGCTCCCAAAAACACTAAAATAGGAAATATTAGGCTTGTTACCGGTTAGAAGTTTGTAAGACGTCTTCTTCAATATGCGATAGAGATACAACCGGTTTTATGGCATGGCAAGCGGTGTTAACTGCTTCTGCTCAAAACCGGTCCGACGTCTTGTATTCATCAAGCATTGTTCTTGACATCTTAATGAGAGTCCTATTCTTCCTCTCGGCCACCCCATTACGTTGAGGGGAGTAGGGGGCCGAGAACTCATGGTTGGTGCCTTCTTCATCCAAAAACTCGTCAACTTGAGTGTTCTTGAATTTGGTGCTATTGTCACTCCTTCTAGTCTTGATCCTCAAGGAGAACTCATTTTGAGCTCTCCTCAAGTATTTCTTGAGGACACCTTGAGTCTTACTCTTATCATGCAAAAAGAAAATCTAAGTGAAACGTGAAAAATCATCAACAATTACAAGGCCATATTTGTTACCGCCAATGCTTATGTAGGCGATTGGACCGATGGTATTGTTGTTGTCATGATGTTCTTGGATGGATGTTGAGCTCCAACTTACTTTTCAGCTTGACCTGCGCTACATGATCTATCCTTTTCAAACACAACATTCTTTATACCATGGATGTGCTCGCCCTTAAGAAGTTTTTGCAAATTCCTCATCCTAACATGGGCTAGTCTTCTATGCCAAAGGCATCACATGTTGGTTTTTGCAATTAAGAATGTGTCAAGTTGGGCTTTATCCGCGAAGAAATCCATAAGATAGAGTTTTCCCTTGAGGACACCCTTAAAAGCAATTGAGTCATTGCTTCTTCTTGTGACAGTCACACCCTCATTAGTGAAAAGATAATTATAACCTTTGTCACATAGTTGTGATATGGACAATAGGTTATAGTCAAGTGAATCGACATGTAAAACATTTGGAAGAATGTGATCAGGGGATATAGCAATTTTACCGGTGCTAAGGATTTTCCCTTGGCTATTGTCCCTAAAGTAAATTCCCTCACTTGGATCTTTATGTTGCTCATACTCTACAAACATTTTTCTTTCTCCGGTCATATGATTTGTGCATCCATTATCAAGAACTCACTTGGTTCCACCGGAGCAGTATGTCTACAAAATAAAATTAAGCCTGACTTTAGGTACCCAAGTGGTGTTGGGTCCTTTGATGTTAGTCAAGAGGCACTGGGAACCCACACAAAAGGTTTTGGACTCTTGTGCTGTGGCCCAACATACCTAGCATATGGCTTTCCAAATTTTTTCCTTAACAAAACATATGATCAAAATCTGGCAGATCTCCCGACACTACTAAAGTGTTTGCGGAGTTTGAAGTTCGGTGTGGGCGCGCGGAGATTCAAGAAGGTGAAGTGTAAAATGACACAGGAGACACGAAGATTTACGTGGTTTGGGCCGCCTGAGCGTAATACCCTACTCCACGGGGTGTGTTGGTGTTGTATTGGATGTATGAACTCAACGTGAGTTGAGAGTGCGCGATCAGATCAGAGCAGGTCAGATCAGTCTAGTGAGAGTGCCTCTATGTATCGTCGGCCTGTCCTTTTATAGTACAAGGATAGGCCATTATAAGTTGACCTGACCCGACATGTGGCCTCGGTGGTTACTATATTGATACACATTTGGTGCGCTTAATTACTCTTAATGACCAAATTACGGGCTTTGATAGTACCGTTACTAGTAATTAAGGTCGTTCGATCGTGTGTCATTAATATAGTATTAATGACACTTAATTGGGTCTTGAAGTCCTTGATTCCTCTTTGAAGATACGGAGCCATTGTGGAGTCTACCGGAGGTTTGAGGCTGAAGATCTGACGGTTGGACACGTGGCAGCTTCGGAGCATACTGTGGAGAACATATAGGTCCGGTGCCACCAGACACGTGTCAGTTCTGGAGCTTCCCTCGGTCTGGGGTTAGGTCCGGGGGTGCCGTTATGGTACATAGCCCGGAGCTTCCCCCTTGTGGGCGGTAGCTCCGGTTTGATGGTACACGTGGTGACCCTGGGACTAACCATGTTGGGGAAGCGGGTCCGGTTATGTCTGGCATGTGGGCCTTTGAAGGTCTTCAAATCAAGTAGATGACATTTCCTTAAGATATTTGCAATCTCAAGGGGTATACGGTGCCCAGGGTACCGACAGCGTACGTGGGCTGGACGGCTTCTCTTTTGCTTATTAGACTGGAGTACGAGAGTTGTAATCCTATCTTCCGCTGTAGTTTATTTTTATAAACTATTTGTAAACTGAATATGTTTGTCAATTTCAGCAAATGATTAATGTAATACGTGTTCCTTTACATATGTGCTGTTGGGTGTTGCATCGCACGGCACCACCCAATGCGATTCCTAGAAAGTGTGGACTCCGGTCCCCACACGTTAAAGCAGAGTGAGACTGCCATGACCACCTGCGTCTAGGGTTTCTGCAAATGGCCGAAGTCCCAGGCGGAGAAGAGGAACGGGATTGGGCAAACGAGGGAGGTGGTCGGCGGGCAGACAGAGGCCACGGTGGTGCCCTAGCTCGCACATCGAGAGGGTGCGGTGCCCTGCCTTGGGGCCAACCTGTGTTTCCGAGAGTCTCCGGAAGAGATGAAAAGGAAAACTAGCGAATCATTTTTTTCTGTAACCTGTGGCAATTGCGGGTAAATAACTTTGAACTCCACGACTAGGTCTATCATATAATTACGGTTGCTGGAGAAAAAAAAAGAGGTACTTCAAGAAAATGAACTAGAGCTCCATAAACTCCCTAGAGTTGGACCTCCCTGTGGAGTTTTGGAGTTGAGGTGTTTGGCAGCATCGCTCAGTTGTGGAGCCATGTCAAACATGCCCTAAGGTTTCATGATGAGCATGCTTTTGTAGTCCACCTCACTACTACAAAAAACATTTTTACAAACGGCTCTAAATATATTATCGCTGGCGGATTTAAAAACCGGCTGTAACAAAGAGCCTGTGAAAATAGGTGATTATCACAGGCGGCAACAAAATCCGCCTGTAAAAATGCATTATCACAGACGGTTTTTAATTAAAATTCGTCTGTAAAAATGCATTATCACAGGTGGTTTTTAATTACAAACCGCCTGTAAAAATCATTTTCACAGGCGGTTTTTAATTATAAACCGCCTGTAAAAATCATTTTCACAGGCGGTTTTTAATTAAAAACCACCTGTAAAAATAAGGAACTGAACATGCATAGTATTATCACAGGCGGTGCACTGTATTCGTGACTGACAACATGCACGGTTGGGGGCTACAAAGAAACATTGTAACATATAAAAAATGATTTGACCATGCAATACATTATAGACCAGACGGTTACACTGGAATCTGTAAAATTGAAATATTATTGACCATGGAATACAAAGTACAGACTATCAAACTGAATTTGGAAGCACAAGCTGAAGTTCTATTACGACTAATACAACAACTGCCACTAGCAGAGCCTTAGAGTTTGTTGAGAGCAGAGGATCATGTTGTTCTTCAGACTTCAGAGCAGACTGTTGAGGCATTCATCGATGGTGGTGTACTCAGATTTTTTAGGGCTTACGTATGGGTACAGCATCTTCTACAGGGACAACTCCTTGTTGTGTGTCAGCGTGTTGGCCGACGGCTTGATGTCAACACCTTGTTCGCCGGTCAGGACGTCTACTTGCTGATGTCGTGACCTTCATGCTCCAGACGCCGTCGCTGTTCCTCTCCCCGAGTACCTGCGCGGGCAAAGGGGTTGTGGGTCAGATCCAGTTGCTTCAATCGGGGAGGCTGATGTTCTGGAACCTAGGCGAACGAACCTGAACGATGAGTCTCGAGTCCTTGCTGTTGTACCCGTTGTAGCTATGGGCTTGCTGAAGTCATCGACGGTTGCGTCAGTAGGCTCCCATCCGTCCGTCCGCCAGTCTGGCTGGCCACCGGAGGAGGACGCGACTGCTGCCCCTACCACCGCGGCGGCGGCCTGCCTCTGACACTAGCGGGAGCGGCGATTCTTGGTAGGGTTGGGGCGGAGGTGGAGGCGCACGTAGGGAGGCGGACCTTGAAGTCGAGAGAGATTGGGGATTTCGGACTCTGCTGGTTTAGGAAGGAGATGGGTGGGTGGAGTATTATTGAGGAGGGAGGCAGACAAACAATGGTGTGTGGATCCGAGTGAAGAGCGCTGATTGGTTGAGGAGCTGAATGGGCTTTGGTAGTATTTTCGCAGGCGGTTTGTGTCACAATCGCCTGTGATATTGTGCATTATCACAGGTGGTTTGTACCATCAACCGCATGTGATATACTATTTTTTTACAAACGGTTTTTAGTTATGAACCGCCTGTAATATGTGATTATCGCAAGCGGTTTTTGAAGCATTTTACAGCACAGGCGGATTTCTTTACAGTCCACCTGTAAAAAAAATTTGTAGCGCCTGCAAAAATACATTTTGTAGTAGTGCCTGTAACCAGTTTGTGGTATATGGGACGCATAGCTAGTGAGATCCGCCGGTCACCTCATATTAATTAATAATTAGGTTTTTCTGGCATAGGGTGCGCAGTGTGAGGCCAATTCAATAACACTTTGATAGCTGTATAAGTACAGAGATGATCCTATGAGTCCGTAGGCATGCATTGTCCCAAAAAGAAAGTCCGGAGACACACGTAGGGGTGCAGAAATAGAGCAGGTCGGTGCATGGTGATGCAGTGCCAAGTCGCCTGCAGAGTATGCGGAAGTAGATCATGCAATTTAGCTAGTAGGCGAAGAATGACCTGATGATGGACCTGACAGTTCCGTCACCTGTCCAAACTAGGCAGATCAAAGCCTCGGTTTTGCAGTTATTAGAGAGTATGTTATGCCGACGAACTCTGACAGGTTCCAAAAAACATGCAATCATGCAATATTGCGCTCCAACTCGAAATCATGACAGGGTGGTGTGGTTCCAGATGGCCTAACTAGCATGGTGTTATGACCAGAACATTAAAGTAATAACCCATCATTTCACATTGATCAAGCTCACATAATAAAATCATAAAACATCATAACTTTTTATTGATACCTCAATAAATACAATCCACACACAGATAAATGTAGCCAGACGGACATCACCACCAAGGTTAAATGTAACAAGAGTATATGTTTTGAACAATCAGTTCTGAAAAAGATGAATAGAGAAGCATTTATTTGGATCCAGAAACATAGCATTAGAAGTGAGCAAAGAGCATATCAGTGGCAGGCCTTGTGGAGAAGTGAGGGTGATGCATGAGGTTTGCTCTGAACACGTGCCTCGACACAATGACATTTATGTTATCCAGCATCTCAGAGTTGATGGTCTTTATTGTCTGTTTCTTGTTCCCGTTATAGAGTACTAAACCGTGACTGTTACCGAGTAAGATGTTGCCTTGTTCATCAGCCACCGCGGCCATACTCAACAGACTCAAAGGGTCTGATGGTCTTCCATGACTATAAGGCCCCCACGGCGTGGCAACCCGGTGGCGCAGTTCCCACCAGGCGGCATTGCCATAGTTCTCAAGGAACCAGAGGTCAATGCTGTTCTCCTGCCCAAAGTCAGCTCCCACAAGGAGCTCGTCCATGACGAAGAGCTTTACACGATTGTTGCCTGTGGTCATCGGTGGACCATCCATTTGGGTGAATGTCTCTGAAAATATGTCAAAAGCCACCATCTTGGTCTGGCCAGCGGCAGAGTCCGATTGAGGCGGCCAGTGCAGGTTGTCGTGGAGAGCCATGGGCGCTTTTACTGCCTTGCGCAGGCAGGACACAAGCGCAGCTATTCCATCTGCGTCGGAAGCCTCTGTGTAGATATTCCTTTTTCCAGGCTCCCTGGTGGAGAGGATGCACCATTTCCCGTTTCTAGTCCAAGTTTCTCGACATAAGAGTCGATACTCACTTGATTGCTGGTGGAAGTAGAAGGCGTACTCCGGCTCATCGAATAGGTCGGTCGGCTGTGGCGGCAGAGGCGGATTAAGCCCCGTGAGGTCAGCCCACTTCCTTGTTGTGGGGTTACACAAGTTGTATATGCCATCTTCCTTCTTGAGTAGGAGGACACCGTCGTAGACGGCGAGCAGGAGCCACCCTCCATTTTCTGGTTTAGGGTAGCGGATAACACTACGCAGGCTCTCTAGGTCGCCGGAGACGGAGATCGCGTCCAGCATGACATCCGTGGCCCAACATCATCTGGATGGCAGCTGAGGGATGTACCTGTAGAGGAGGACCTGAGCCGGTTGGCGGCGTGCGTTCTCAGCAAGGAAGTCCTGGTTAGTGGTGATGAGGCGCCACGCCTTGCAGATGGTGCCGTAGCGGACGATTTCTTTGACCGGCAGGCGGACTAGGGTCTACCTGATGTTGTCCTCGGTGAGACGTGGTTCCTGGAGCTCCAACTCCATCCGCTTGATCTGCCTTCCTTCCTCACCGCCCATCTTTGCTCAAATCTATCTCGTGCTTGGTGAAGAAAAAGTAAAAAAATGTTCAATCTGGATCTGCCTCTGCCAGCTTCTAAACGAGATCGCAGAAATGGAGAATTTCGATTAGGGTTAGGGTTTGGCTTACCTCTCGTTCCTGAACAGTGGCTGCGCAAGCTCGTGAGTGGCGGTGCGAAGATCGGTCAAACAGCAAGCTCCCCGCACGGTCCTGCTAGATGAAGAACAAGGGGGAAATATTTAACTTCAATTTCTGACCGCTTAGCTTTTGAAACGGAACAACAAAATGGAGAAACTAGAAGAAACTCAGTTAGGGTTCGACTCACATTGTTCTCTAGTGTTGGCTGCGTGAGCTCCTGTGTGGCAGTGGCGCAGAGGCAGGCCCGGCAAGATCCCCTGTTGTTGGGACAGAGAAGGACAGATCCGGAGGGTGGATGGGAGCTTGGATTGGGGACAGATGAGACGAATTTTCTGTGAAACAGATGTGGAACAATAAGGGATAAAGCACACTCGGTGAGAGACAACGCAGGTTATTAGGTTTTGCTCACCTCGTTCCTGACCGTCAGCTCTCCACACAGCGTTGGCGTGAAGTCAGACCCAGCAAGCTCCCTCAGCAGATCTGGTAGGGCAGATCTAGTAGGGAAGATCTGGATCTGGAGGGAAGAAGGAGGGGAACTTAGGTTTGAGAAAAGATGAGAGGAAATCTGTTTTCCAGAGAAAGAGATTGGAGTGTGGTGAGGGACAGGGAACCCTGCTCTTTTATGCTTTTGTAAGCTGCTGACACAGGTTCTTTGGGTGATATGCCTCCTGGCAGTTTTGCAGGACAGGTCACCATGCTGACGGAGCAACATCCTGTGCTGTCTTTCCACGTCTACGCCACCACATGTCGAAACATCCTATCTTTGTGCATTCTAGGCAAGGTGACTTGGACTTTTAAATGGTGTTTCCCAGGAGTTCCTTGTGATGGAATATGTTAAGGTCAGAATTGTTTGGCGAATGCCGGCAGGGGTTTGGAGATGATGCCAGTATGTAGAACTGAAGGACCACTTATGAGCACTTGGCGTCCAATTTTTTTCACTATATATAAATGATTTGCTCATATTTTGACTTGTAGCTAGAATTTTTTTCAATAGTGCTTTTAACATTGTTGAATCCTGATGAAATTTCAAGTTCATTGGACTTTAGTTACTGGGTTGATCAGTGTTCCAAATCTCTATGTAGTTAAAAATAGAGAAAAATACAAAATCAATTTCAAAAATTTCCCCAAACTTGTAAAATCAGTTTCACCCTGTAGGAAGCTTAGAAAAATGTGAAACAAATTTTCCTAGAACTAGTGAGACCCCCTCTACATGGTACAACCACTGGTAGCCATGATAGATCTCCAAGATTTCAACCAAAATTTAGAGAAGGTTATTGCTTACCATAATTTTTAGGAACAACAAACTTACTTGATCATCTCTTGATCTTTGCCAGAGTCTCCACTATGGTCACTAGTATCTACCATAAAAGTCCCAAGGCCAATTAAGATCATTATCTTATTTTGATCATAAGATATTAGCTTATGAACTTAAGCATATTGATTATTTTCAAAGTCATTCATATATAGCATATGCATAACGTGTAGTAATTGAAGTCGAGGAGCAGCCGGAAGCTTTGGATGTCCAGCTGCTAGAGACTAACATAGACTCGGACTCTCATTCAGGCAAGCCCCGATTTGCATTTAAGTTCCTTATAGTGTCTTTGCCGTTTTCATTCACCTTACGTCTTTAGATGTTGTGCATTACATTTAAAGTGTTTGACATCCACTTGCATGACCAAATAACCCAGGGAGTGGTTAGAATAGCTCATAGACTCATGTAGTAACTGCCATACTTATATTCATAGAGATCCGGTAGAAGTCGAGTAGTGGGAATCTACTCGCGAGATAGGATTTTATCACACGGATGGATTGGATGAAGAAATGGCTTATGAATATGAACTTGAGACTGAGCAGCGGGTAGGATGCAGCGAGATGTGGTCTCTCATGCGTAGCCCTGCTTGTGTCGATTGAGGACCGATTCGTGTCCGGCCCCGCTGAACAAGCTTGAATTGTACCAGTGACATACTGGAGAAATGGGCTTTAGCAAACTGATGTAGCTTGATACTGGTTTGTCGAGGCATACCGTTCAGTTTTATAGGCGTAGGTTGAGGGCAGCGAGGTGTAAATCAGCTGGTGGGCACGTCATAGTACGCCCCACATAGTGACCTCCTACTCGTGACGGATCGACCGGTTCGACATTCAAGTGTTTATTGAAAGGTGGCCATATACGACTAGTACTGAAGTGTTACGTAGGTACTGCTGTAAGTACTCACTGACATTTCCGAAAGTGCGTATGTGTCGTGTTGTACCAGGTGTGTCCTGATTGCAATCACCGTCCCTCGCGGTAATAGAGTACCACTTGTTCACTGTGTCGTGACGTAGTAAATACTAAAGAAGTCATGAGAATACGATGTATTGAATTATAATTGTTTTGTAACCTTGTATGGCTTAGAGATGGCACAATTAAAAGTTTACAGTTTCCCCATACTTTACCTGTAATAGCATTATGTGCTTTGGGCATGTCATATCATCGGCAAAGCGTTTCTTGTTTGATTGTGAAGTCTATGATGTGTCGTGCCTGAAGAATGTCATGTGCTACTTAAAACATGACCATAATGATCCACTTGTAGGCATGTCATTTATGCTATTCCTTACCTATGTTTTAGTATTAACCCCTGCACATGTCTAGTGAGATGGGTTAGTCTTGCTGAGCCTTAAGCTCACGTTTGCAGTTAACAAGTTTTTGCAGATTATGCGACTGATGACGGGTTCGATGACGAGGTTGCACCCCCTCCAGGGTTTACAGCCGAGTGGGAACCCTGCACGCCGCCGTAAGTTGGGTGTTGCTAGTGCGAAGTATCCAGGGAATTGATGACTTTGCTTTTGCATAGCTAGTGCCGAGAGTGTAGCTATGATGTACAGTTCTCTTTCATTTTCGTTTAGTATTGTAAAACTTCCGCTGTGTTTATAAATAAAGACTTGGTATTGTAATTTGTTCTCATTCTTTTTTTGTATATTGTTGGGTGTCGCATCGCACGACACCACCCAATGAGATCCTTGGAGGTCGGGATTCCAGTCCACACAGCAAGCTCCCCGCACGCTGTTGAAGAACAAGGGGGGGTGATATTTAACTTCAATCTGTGTCAGCTTAGGATCATGAGAGCTGGTAGTCACACAAATATAAAGCTGACCATATAAATTGCTCAAACATTATTCACACATAGATCAAGCTAGTTACACAAATCGGTCAAAAATCTTTTACATTACCATCTGTTTTCCCTAGTAAGGTCCCTAAGACATGGCAACCCGGTACCTCAGTTCCCACCTTTTAGCATTACCATATTTCTCAATGAATCAAAGGGTGATGCAATCCTCCCACCCAAAGTTAGCTTCCATGATGAGCTCATCCATGATGAACAACTTCACAAGATTGTTGCCTATGACTTTTAGAGGACCATCCATTTTGGGTTAATGTCTCCAAAAAGATATAAAAACCATCATCTTGGTCAGATGAGCGACTGAGCCCGGTTGAGGCAGCCAGTGCAGGTTGCCATGGAGAGCCAGAGGCGTCATATTCGCCTTGCTGGGTAGGACACAATAATGGTTATCCTAGTAGCGTTGGCAATGTCCATGTTGATGTTCTGTGGTTTAATTTAGCCTCTCCGGTGAAGAGGATGCACAATTTCCTATTTATAGTCCATTTGTCTAGCCCACTTCCTCATTGTGAGGTTGCACAAGTTGTAAAGGCCACCAAGTCAGGTGTTTCATGGAGTGGATGGTCTTCATTGTTTCCATTTTTCCCACTGTACACCACTAACTGTGGTTGTAACCAGGCAAGACATTACTTTGTTCATCATTTGATGCAACCACACTCAGCAGACTCAGGTGAAGTCGCAATATTCCAATAATGTAAGGTCCCCATGACAAGGCAAATCGTTGTCACAGTTGCCACCAAGAAACATTGTCGTAGCTATCAAGGATCCAAAGGTCAATGTGCTTCTCGTTTACAAAGTTACCTCCCACGGAATCTCCTCCATGTTGAACAACTTCACAAGTGTGCTTGTGGTTGTGGTTGGACCAACCATTTGGATGAATGGCTCTAACATCTTGACAAAAAATACCATCCTTATTCATCAGCAGCTGCGTACACACCAAGGAGAATTAAAGGGAGTAATTGTATTCTAATATTGTAAGGTACCCATCGTGTGGCAACAAGGTGCCGTAGTTACCACATAGCGGCATTGCCATAGTTCTCAAGGGACCATAGGTTGATGCTCTTCTGCTGCCCAAAGTAAGCTCTAATGAGGAGCTTGTCCCACTATGATGAAATGTATCCACTGTGACAAAACTTGATTCGAAGGTAGAGTTTTCCCAGTGGTTCCTTCACAACTGTGATGGTGTAAAATAGGACAGAAAAATTGAGTTCGATACAGATCAGCAATTAACTGGAACAAACAACAGATGCATCATGTGGCTGACTGCTTCCTATTTCGAGAACATATGAATCATCAGAAATATCATAAAGATTGTGTAGCATACATAGGCTATCGAGAAGGATTTCATTCCACTATTCCAAAACTAGATGATGCTGTTACTACTTACATGCTGACAAAAACACAACAACAAATATAGCATCCTAATTTCTTACATTGCAAAATCACTGTTTCTATGACAGCAAGATTAACAACAATGATAAATCAAGGAATATTATCAATGCACCTCGGCCTTCTCGAGCCACTCCAGTACACACCGCACATCGTGGTCCCCGGCGAGGTCATCCACGGACTCGAGCGCCATCCCGTCCCGAAGCGCGACGTGGCAGGCCGCTCCCGTGCTCGCGAGGCCGAGCCCCAGCATCATCCCCGCATCCTCGAGTGTGTGCTGGCAGCGCTGCGCCTCCTCCGTGCAGGGAGCCTGCTGGTCAATGCCCAACTCCAGCAGGTTGACGCCCACGGTGTGGAACATCTGGTAGGCGCTGAAGCAGAGTGAGACTGCCATGACCACCTGCGTCTAGGGTTTCCGCAAATGGCCGAAGTCCCAGGCAGAGGAGACGAACGGGATTGGGCAAACGAGGGAGGTGGGTGGTGGGAAAACGGAGGCCACGGTGGTGCCCTAGCTCTCGCATCGAGTGGCGGAGCCCTGCCTTGGGCCCGTCCTGTGTTTCCGAGAGTCTCTGGAAGAGATGAAAAGAAAAACTAGCGAATCATTTTTTTGTGTAACCAGTGGCGATTGCGGGTAAATAACTTTGAACTCCACGACTAGGTCTATCATATAATTACGGTTGCTGGAGAAAAAAAAAAGTGGTACTTCAAGAAAAATGAACTAGAGCTCCATAAATTCCCTAGAGTTGGACCTCCTTGTGGAGTTTTGGAGTTGTGGTGTTTGGCAGCATCTCTCAGTTCTGGAGCCATGTCAAACATGCCCTAAGGTTTCATGATGAGCATGCTTTTGTAGTCTACCTGTAACCTGTTTGTGGTACATGGGACGCATAGCTAGTGAGATCCGCCGGTCACCTCATATGAATTAATAATTAGGTTTTTCTGGTATATGGCGCGCAGAGTGTGAGACCAATTCAATAACACTTTGATAGCTGTATAAGTACAGAGATGATCCTATGAGTCTGTAGGCATGCATTGTCCCAAAAAGAAAGTCCGGAGACACACGTAGGGGTGCAGAAATAGAGCAGGTCGGTGCATGGTGATGCAGTGCCAAGTCGCCTGCAGAGTATGCGGAAGTAGAACATGCAATTTAGCTAGTAGGCGAAGAATGAGCTGATGATGGACCTGACAGTTCCGTCACCTGTCCAAACTAGGCAGATCAAAGCCTCGGTTTTACAGTGATTAGAGAGTATGTTATGCCGACAAACTCTGACAGGTTCCAAACAACATGCAATCATGCAATATTACGCTTCAACTCAAAATCGTCACAGGGTGGTGTGGTTCCATATGGCCTAACTAGCACGGTGTTATGACCAGACGATTAAAGTAATAACACATCATTTCACATTGATCAAGCTCACATAATAAACTCATAAAACATCATAACTTTTTATTGATACCTCAATAAACACAATTCACACACAGATAAATGTAGCCAGACAGACATCACCACCAAGGTTAAATGTAACAAGAGTATATGTTTTGAACAATCAGTTCTGAAATAGATGAATAGAGAAGCATTTATTTGGATCCAGGAACATAGCATTAGAAGTGAGCTAAGAGCATATCAGTGGCAGGCCTTGTGGAGAAGTGAGGGTGATGCATGAGGTTTGCTCTGAACACGTGCCTCGACACAATGACATTTATGTTATCTAGCGTCTCAGAGTTGATGGTCTTTATTGTCTGTTTCTTGTTCCCATTATAGACTACTAAACCATGACTGTTACCGAGTATGATGTTACCTTGTTCATCAGTACTGTTTGTCATACTCAATAGACTCAAAGGGTCTGATGGTCTTCCATGACTATAAGGCCCCCACGGCGTGGCAACCCGGTGGCGCAGTTCCCACTTAGCGGCATTGCCATAGTTCTCAAGGAACCAGAGGTCAATGCTGTTCTCCTGCCCAAAGTCAGCTCCCACAAGGAGCTCGTCCATGACGAAGAGATTTACACGATTGTTGCCTGTGGTCGTCGGTGGACCATCAATTTGGGTGAATGTCTCTGAAAATATGTCAAAAGCGACCATCTTTGTCTGGCCAGCGGCAGAGTCTGGTTGAGGCGGCCAGTGCAGGTTGCCGTGGAGAGCCATGGGCGCTGTTACTGCCTTGCGCAGGCAGGGCACAAGCGCAGCTATACCATCTGCGTTGACAGCCTCTGTGTAGATATTGCTTTTTCCAGGCTCCCTGGTGGAGAGGATGCACCATTTCCCATTTCTAGTCCATGTTTTTCGACATAAGAGCGATACTCACTTGATTGCTGGTGGAAGTAGAAGGCGTACTCTGGCTCATCGAACAGGTCAGTCGGATGTGGCGGTGGAGGCGGATTAAGCCCTGTGAGGTCAGCCCACTTCCTTGTTGTGGGGTTACACAAGCTGTATATGCCATCTGCCTTTTTGAGTAGGAGGACACCATCGCAGACGGCGAGTAGGAGCCACCCTCCATTTTCTGGTTTAGGGTAGCAGATAACACTACACCGGCCATCTAGGTCGCCGGAGACGGAGATCGCGTCCAGCATGACATCCGTGGCCCAACGTCCTCTGGATGGCAGCTGAGGGATGTACCTGTAGAGGAGGACCTCAGCCGGTTGGCAGCGTGCGTTCTCGGCAAGGAAGTCCTGGTTAGTGGTGATGAGGCGCCACGCCTTCCAGATGGTGCCGTAGCGGACGACGTCTTTGGCCGGCAGGCGGACTAGGATCTCCCTGATGTTGTCCTCGGTGAGACGAGGTTCCAGGAGCTCCAACTCCATCCGCTTGATCTGCCTTCCTTCCTCACCGCCCATCTTTGCTCAAATCTATCTCCTGCTTGGTGAAGAAAAAGTAAAAAAAATGTTCAATCTGGATCTGCCTCTGCCAGCTTCTAAACGAGATCGCAGAAATGGAGAATTTCGATTAGGGTTAGGATTTGGCTTACCTCTTGTTCCTGAACGGTGGCTGCACAAGCTCGTGAGTGGCAGTGCGAAGATCGGTCAAACAGCAAGCTCCCCACACGATCCTGCTAGATGAAGAGTAAGGGGGGGGGGGGGGGGGAATATTTAACTTCAATTTCTGACCGCTTAGCTTCTGAAACGGAACAACAAAATGGAGAAACTAGAAGAAACTCGGTTAGGGTTGGGCTCACCTTGTTCTCTAGTGTCGGTTGCGCGAGCTCCTGTGTGGTAGTGACGCAGAGGCAGGCCCGGCAAGATCCCCTGTTGTTGGGACAGAGAAGGACAGATCCAGAGGGTGGATGGGAGCTTGGATTGGGGACAGATGAGATGAATTTTCTGTGAAAGAGATGGGGAACAATAAGGGATAGAGCACACTCGGTGAGAGACAATGCAGGTTATTAGGTTTTGCTCACCTCGTTCCTGACCGTCAGCTCTCCAAGCAGCATTGGCGTGAAGTCAGACGCAGCAAGCTCCCTCAGCAGATCTGGTAGGGCAGATCTAGTAGGGAAGATCTGGATCTGGAGGGAGGAAGGAGGGGAACTTAGGTTTGAGGAAAGATGAGAGGAAATCAGTTTTCTAGAGAAAGAGATTGGAGTGTGGTAAGGGACAGGGAACCCTGCTCTTTTATGCTTTTGTAAGCTGCAGACACAGGTTCTTTGGGTGATGTGCCTCCTGGCAGTTTTGCAGGACAGGTCACCATGCTGACGGAGCAACATCCTGTGCTGTCTTTCTACGTCTACGCCACCACATGTCGAAACATCCTATATCTGTGCATTCTAGGCAAGGTGACTTGGACTTTTAAATGGTGTTTCCCAGGAGTTCCTTGTGATGGAATATGTCAAAGCCAGAATTGTTTGGCGAATGCCGGCAGGGGTTTGGAGATGTTGCCGGTGTGTAGAACTGAAGGACCACTGATGAGCGCTTGGCGTCCAAATTGTTTGCACTATATATAAATGATTTTCTCATATTTTGACTTGTATCTAGAATTTTTTTTTCAATAGTGCTTGTAACATTGTCGAATCCTGATGCACCATTTTTTTTTGCAAGTTCCATACATGAATGTAAAGTCACTTGCCACATTTTCACCTGAGGGCGTGATGGGGTACTGGCAAAGTTGCTGAAGATAAATCCCATTTTAAATGCACAAAACTGGTATGGATCCAATCTTTTGTCACACACTAGGGACATTTTAGCATTTTGGTCAGTGAGCTTCTACTGTTACAATCTAAGATTTTGCGTTGACAAACCCAGTTCTCCGTGTTTCATGCAAAAACCAAACAGATTGACATGGACTTTCACATTTTATAAGCATATCCTAGGTGTGTTCCTTATTAGCTTTTATTAATATCCTCTTGTGACCGAGTGACTAAGCTGCTTACTGGATAAAAATTATCAACACCGAAGAAAAATCTTTATCTGCTAAGTCGTACCACATAAAGACAATTGATGGCGGTGTTGAAACATCAAATGTATAGAATATTATCTCGATGCTAACAAAAACTCCTACACTGAAGCTCGGTATAGAGGTACCGTGTGTGTATAACTATTATTCCGGATTCCTATAATCCTTATGTTGGACAATACAACTCCATCGAGCAATGGGCAATACAATGCAAACCCTGCAACATGAGATTACCCCAACAACATTCATATAAGAGTATTTGTTCTACACGGTTGATGCAGAACAATGACAAAAACTTGACGTTTTCATAATTCTAAATTAGAACTGTGATAGAGTTTATATCAGAAGATATGAAAACTATGAGTGAAAAACACGGTTATCCTCTTGGTTTGAGCTTCAAAATCTCCATAATGAAAGAGTACTACAGAGTCATGGGAAATACCTCGGGCAATGCTCGTCTTTCATCCATCCATCAGAGACAATATTTCACTATAACACCGCTACGGGACAATGCATCCACATTGTGGTCTATTTCTTCGCCGCCTCCCCACCACTATGTACTTATATTCTCACTGTGCCATCGCCATGAAAACATTCCTGAGCCGAATGTTTTCCTGAGCAGTAGCAGAAGAAATTTATGCTGTGGTGTCTTTGTAATTCTAACAAATGTTTTTTTCCTGTTAAAGAAATGATTTGCATCAGTCTTGCATGATAAAGAATGAAAATAACAATAGTAGGTCTGATATGTATCATTAAATTTCAAAAACATCAAATCTCAACATGAATCCCATGGTCGTTTAGGTGCATAAATTATAGAAACAACACAAACTGAAATACTCAAATTCTCTATTGTCTAAAATGAAAAAAAAAACACATAAGTAACATGCTTACTAACAGAAGTTTTGCACCCACTCTAGTTTGACTAAATTGTCTCCTATTCACATAGTTTGATGAGCATCTCACAAGTTCCTCACATTCTTATCTAACACCTACTGATCCTAGTATGCAAGCTGAAAACATGACTACTGCATATAAAGGACCACCAATATGAGTACACGCACGGAAACTTCAAGACAAAGTGAATATGTTCCTAAGTGATTTAATTATTAAATAAATGAGTAGTTTACTATCTAAAGGATGTATTTTGCTTGTCCTTAGATATAAAAGTTTAAAACATTGGAGGATGTGAGGCGAGACTACAACATTGCATGCTTAACTGCACATGTACATGATGATGGAATCATAAAGAAAGAAATGGAGGCCAGTGCCAGCTGTTCATGAAATTTCCACGGGCGTGGAAGAGAGGGAGGCTGGTGCTTGATGTTCAATGACATTCCAAGGGCGTGGGAGACAGGAAGGCCGGTGTCAACTGTTCAAGGACTTCCAAGCATGTAGGAGACATACTTGCTAGGTGTTGAAGGACTTTCCAAGTGCAGGAAAAGGAATAAATGGAGGGGATTCATTTATTGCAAATATCACATGTTCTTCGGTAGACTGTTCTTGCTTTTCCACTGGGAGTTGTGGGAGCAATACATCCACTTCGTCGTGGTCGAGTGTATCAAACATCATTGCATACTGTTCTTTGAATTTGAGATGAAAGGTGTGTTGCATGGGCGACGTGTTGTTCATCTAATTCACTGGGTTTTCACGGTGTATCTAGATATTCAATTCTACGTTGAGAAGGTCGGGTCATTCTTGTATCAACTTTGCTATTACTTGGGTATAGTTTTCACATGTTGAGAGTTTCAATGCGACCGCTTTTGTGTACCTATACAAGACAGCTGCTAATATGCTGACACAATCGATGCAGTTTCACATTTAGCATAATTAGTCATGGGTGTGCTTACTGAAATTTCATTGGTTGTAGCTTTTGTGATGCTTCGTGTCACACAACATAATTTTCCTGCAAAATGCATATTTAGTTGGAAAATACCATATGAGATTTTAAGATGTCTCTGTTGATGATGAACATCCATGTCAATAAGGAGAGGTCTCCTTGGTTGGTTCTGAGCTGGAAACTTCAATGATGACCTGACACTCTCCAGTACACCAAAAGGTCTGCCGTAGGCTTTTGTTCATGAGTGCTGATGTCTCCTCACTAGGTGCCTTAATTTGTTTTATGGGTTTCTTACATTTTACAAATCCATTGGCTATCTTCATGAAGAAAACCATGTTCAGGTTTAATTAGCTTGCTGATCTACTCAATGCCATGCTTAGTAAGCATATTTAACAAAAGGCTCTTTTTGTGCTCACATTATTGTGATAAACCATATTTGTAATGCATTTAATCCTTCTCAAAATCCATTAATTTACCTTTCCATCTAAAGATATGACCAACTAGCCTTTATTTCGCTGAACATAGAGACTTCTTCATTTAACTAAAATTAATTTTCTCAAGAGGGGTTTCTTTGTTTATTTTATCACATATTGGAATATTTCCATGTGCAATATCGGATAAAATCATTTTCCTATGTACTTTGGACCTGAAAGCACAACAACAACATAAATCAGACAATAAGTAGTTCTCCTACGTTTATGTCGTTGTCTGAAATTATCTATATTATTATTTTGCAGGATAAAGCGTAAAATGTCTCTACTAACTCAGGAAACTTTGAATGGTCAAATATGTGTAGTATAGTGTTATCTAATGGCACATCAAACGCTTTTATTAAAACATCTTACTTGCCAAAGAAAAGGACATGATCCGATAGCAATGTCCTCGCTTCTATGGTTTACCGACAACCTGTCGTCTAGCATCGAATCTTGAGAACCTAAAATGGAATGCGTACATAGGCCCGTTTGGTTATCTATGGAGGAGTATACAAGTGTAACACTATTGCTTATTATCTGCTTATCAGTTCCAGGCTGTGGTATCCTTTTGGACTGAGTCGATGGAGTGACTCTGCTCATGGACATTCAGTGGTATATGTATTGACTTTGGAGTTCCTAATTCAGTGTTTCTCTGCTTGTGTAAGGATAACATGTTCCGTAGTTCCTAATATCATCTGTCTATCTTCTGGTTTCAAATATTTATGGAGTGCGCCTTACGATGTGTTATTACCCTTATTTGTTACCGTATTAGCTAGAAATGCAAATGTACCTTTGTATAGCTCTTGAGTGACATAAATAATCATGCAAATTTAAAACATGTCACGGATTGAACGTAAATTTCTTATCTACATTTCCATTTTATTAAAAAAAGGTCATGTTTCATTTCATTAGGAAAGTGTTATTATATATACCATGTTCATTTATTATGTATTTCTATTAAACGCCAATTTTTACGTGAATATGACAGCCCGGGTTGCTGCTAGTTCTTGATAAAGAGGTCCAAAATATAGGGCTCTCATGGAATCATACATGCAACCCATTGATCATACATGCAAGGATATGATAACCTACCTCTCCGTGGAATATACGGTAGGGGTAGACCAAGACACACCGGAAAACATCAGCCTAGCATCATCTGGTTATCATCCTTTGATGAATGCAGCATGCGTACCTTGATCATCTGCTAAAAATCATATGAGCTTGGTGGGAAGCTGAAGCAGATTTGTTCCACCTTTGTTTTGCATGGGAAATGAGTTAATGTTTGAATGTTGCGACCTTACCTGGGTATGTGTGAAGCTGAACCACAAGGATAAGTTCCCGATGAACTGGATCACACACAACTATGCTTGATGTTCTATGTAAATTCCCAATGAGTCATCACCGGTGCTCGACATGATCGCGGGGATTGTTGACTGGTGGCTCTGATGCCACATGTTGGGATTGAAGAACACTTGAATGCTCGAACGCACGCTTAGCACACGTAAGATTTTCTGTCGTGTGCTAACCACACACGACTGATGTGCTTGATTTATATGCAGAGATCAACAGAAAAGATGGGGTCGTGGGAGAGCTGCCCAGACGCCACGATTCGAAGTGCCCGCTCCACGTTCAGCTCACGAAACAGACAGGCATCACGTCATGCCATACCCCATGCTCGCGGCATACACGGTACTCATGCCCACACACGCTACATGCACAGCGCGCACGGAAGCCTCACACCTGGCTAACCTACTTATTTGACTAAAACATACTGATCCGCAACGACTTGATTAGTCTAACACAGAATATGCGGAAGTAGAGCATGAAATTTAGCTAGTAGGCGAATGATGAGCTAATGATTGACCTGACAGTTCCGTCACCCATCCAAACTAGGCAGATCAAAGACTCGGTTTTGCAGTGATTAGAGACTATGTTATACCGACGAACTCTGACAGGATTCAAAACAACATGCAATCACGTAATATGCAGCTCCAACTCGAAGTCACCACCGGGTGGTGTGGTTCCAGATTGCCTAACTAGCATGATGTTATGACCAGATAATTAAAGTAATCATACATCAATTGCATAAGCTCACATAATTAACTCATAAAACATCATTATTTTTTATTGATACCCCAATAAACACAATCCACACACAAATAAATGTAGCCAGACAGACATCACCACTAGGGTTAAATGTAACAAGAGTATGTGTTGTGAACATCAGATCTGAAAAAGATGAATAGTTAAGCATTTATTTTGATCCAGGAACATAGCATTAGAAGTGAACAAAGGGCATATCAGTGGCAGGCCTTGTGGAGAAATGAGGGTGAAGCATGAGGTTTGCTCTGAAACACGTGCCTCGACACAATGACATATATGTTGTTGTCCGGCGTCCCCACTAAGTTGATGGTCTTTATTATCTCATTACTGTTCCCATTATACGCTGCTAAACCGTGGTTGTTTCCAATTAAGATGTTGTCTTGTTCATCAGCCACCGCGACCATACTTAGCAGACTCAAAGGCTCTGATGGTTTCCATGACTATAAGGCCCCCATGGTGTAGCAACCCGGTGGCACAGTTCCCACCTGGCGGCATTTCCATAGTTCTCAAGGAACCATAGGTCAATGTGTTTCTCCTGCCCAAAGTCAGCTCCCACAAGGAGCTCGTCCATGACAAAGAGCTTTACACGATTGTTGCCTGTGGTCGTCGGTGGAGCATCCATTTGGGTGAATGTCGCTGAAAATATGTCAAAAGCCACCTTCTTGGTCTGGCCTGCGGCAGAGTCCGGTTGAGGCAGCCTGCAGGTTGCTGTGGATAGCGAGGGGTGTTGTTACCGCCTTGCGCAGGTAGGCCACAATCACAGCTATACCATCAGCATTGGAAGCCTCTGTGTCGATATTCCTTTCTGCAGGCTCTGTGGTGGAGAGGATGCACCATATCCCGTTTTTAGTCCAAGTTTTTCAACATAAGAGATGACACTCACTTGATTGCTGGTGGAAGTAGAAGGCGTACTCCGGCTCATCGAACAGGTCGGTCAGTTGTGGCAGCGGAGGAGGATTTAGCCCCGTGAGGTCAGCCCACTTCTTATTGTGGGACAACTTCCGATGGCGACATACTCCGCTTCGACTGTGGAAAGAGCAATGTAGTTTTGTTTCTTGGAGGACCAAGAGACTAGGGATCTACCAAGGAATTGGCAAGTCCCAAAGGTACTTTTTCTATCAACTTTGCATCCCGCGTAATCCGCATCAAAATACCCAATGAGATTAAACTTAGAGCCCTTGGGGTATCAACGTCCTAGGCTCGGTATGTGAACCAAATATCTAAGAATTATCTTAATGGTGGTCAAATGACACATCTTAGGAGCAGCATGGAATCGAGCACAGATACAAACACTTAGCAGTATATCAGGCCTAGATGCACATAAGTAAAGCAATGAACCTATCATGGAACGTGATATACCTTTTGGTCCACACTTGGACCATCATCATTAAGGTTGAGGTGCCCACTGGTTCCCATTGGAGTCTTGATGGGTTTGGCTTTGTCAATGTCAAACTTCTTGAGTATATCTTGTGTGTGCTTCGTTTGACTAAAGAATGTGCCTTCCTTGAGTTGCTTCACTTTAAAACCTAGGAAGAACTTCAATTCCCCCATCATGGACATCTCAAACCTTTTAGTCATTATCTTGGAAAACTCATCACAAAAAAGTTTTGCTAGTAGAACCAAATATATTGTCATCGACATATATTTGACAAACAAACAAATCATCATTGAAATATTTAGTAAATAAAGTGTAATCGATGTTCCTAATTTTGAAACCATTTTGAGTTAGAATGTCTCTAAGACACTCATACCAAGCTCTAGGAGCTTGTTTGAGGCCATAGAGAGTCTTACACAATTTGTAGACATGGTTTGGGAAGTATTGATCTTCAAAGTCGGGGGGTTGCTCCACATACTCCTCTTCTTTGATTGGACAATTAAGGAATGCACTCTTGACGTCCATATAGTATAGCTTAAAATCATGGTGAGTAGTAAAGGCAAGTAATATACGAATTTATTCAAGCCTAGCTACGGGGGCAAAGGCTTCATCGAAATCCAAACCTTCGACTTGTGAGTACCCCTTGGACACAAGTCGTGCTTTGTTCCTTGTAACCACGCCGTGCTCATCTTGTTTGTTGTGTAACACCACTTGGTGCCCACAACATTTGCATTTGGCCTGTTCACGAGCTCTCATACTTGGTTTCTTTCAAAATTTTTGAGCTCTTCTTGCATGGCCATCACCCAATCCGAATATCGTAGTGCTTCTTCAACCTTGTGAGGCTCCAAAGAAGAAACAAGAGTAATGTTCGCAAAAGTTTGCAACACGAGATCAAGTAGTTACCCCCTTGGTGATGTCTCCAAGGATGTTGCCAATGGGATGGTCCCGTTGAACACTTTGATGTACTCTTAGGTGTGGTGCTTGAGTTCTTGGAACTTCATCATCTTCTCCCTCACTTTCTTCATCTCCCACTTGATTGAGGCCTCCATTTTCATCTTGTTGAAGCGCATCTTGAGGGTCTTGAGCTTGATTACTTGAGGAAGAGTTTGCTTGATGTGTGGGATGATCACTTGAGTCTTGAGGTTGTTCTTGTGGTCGAATATATCCAAGTGTCCTCCTTCCTATAACCACTTGTGGAGCTTCTTCTTGATCTAGCACATGATGATCAACTTGCTCCACTTGGGAGCCATTAGTCTCATCAAACACTACGCCACGTGCTACTTCAACAATTCTGGAAGATTTGTTGAAAACACGATAAGCGTAAGTGTTTGAATCATAACCAAGCAAGAAATCCTCATCGGACTTTGAAGCGAACTTCGAGGTCCTAGGCTTCTTGTTGATAATATAGCATTTGCTCCCAAAAACACTAAAATAGGAAATATTAGGCTTGTTACCGGTTAGAAGTTTGTAAGACGTCTTCTTCAATATGCGATAGAGATACAACCGGTTTTATGGCATGGCAAGCGGTGTTAACTGCTTCTGCTCAAAACCGGTCCGACGTCTTGTATTCATCAAGCATTGTTCTTGACATCTTAATGAGAGTCCTATTCTTCCTCTCGGCCACCCCATTACGTTGAGGGGAGTAGGGGGCCGAGAACTCATGGTTGGTGCCTTCTTCATCCAAAAACTCGTCAACTTGAGTGTTCTTGAATTTGGTGCTATTGTCACTCCTTCTAGTCTTGATCCTCAAGGAGAACTCATTTTGAGCTCTCCTCAAGTATTTCTTGAGGACACCTTGAGTCTTACTCTTATCATGCAAAAAGAAAATCTAAGTGAAACGTGAAAAATCATCAACAATTACAAGGCCATATTTGTTACCGCCAATGCTTATGTAGGCGATTGGACCGATGGTATTGTTGTTGTCATGATGTTCTTGGATGGATGTTGAGCTCCAACTTACTTTTCAGCTTGACCTGCGCTACATGATCTATCCTTTTCAAACACAACATTCTTTATACCATGGATGTGCTCGCCCTTAAGAAGTTTTTGCAAATTCCTCATCCTAACATGGGCTAGTCTTCTATGCCAAAGGCATCACATGTTGGTTTTTGCAATTAAGAATGTGTCAAGTTGGGCTTTATCCGCGAAGAAATCCATAAGATAGAGTTTTCCCTTGAGGACACCCTTAAAAGCAATTGAGTCATTGCTTCTTCTTGTGACAGTCACACCCTCATTAGTGAAAAGATAATTATAACCTTTGTCACATAGTTGTGATATGGACAATAGGTTATAGTCAAGTGAATCGACATGTAAAACATTTGGAAGAATGTGATCAGGGGATATAGCAATTTTACCGGTGCTAAGGATTTTCCCTTGGCTATTGTCCCTAAAGTAAATTCCCTCACTTGGATCTTTATGTTGCTCATACTCTACAAACATTTTTCTTTCTCCGGTCATATGATTTGTGCATCCATTATCAAGAACTCACTTGGTTCCACCGGAGCAGTATGTCTACAAAATAAAATTAAGCCTGACTTTAGGTACCCAAGTGGTGTTGGGTCCTTTGATGTTAGTCAAGAGGCACTGGGAACCCACACAAAAGGTTTTGGACTCTTGTGCTGTGGCCCAACATACCTAGCATATGGCTTTCCAAATTTTTTCCTTAACAAAACATATGATCAAAATCTGGCAGATCTCCCGACACTACTAAAGTGTTTGCGGAGTTTGAAGTTCGGTGTGGGCGCACGGAGATTCAAGAAGGTGAAGTGTAAAATGACACAGGAGACACGAAGATTTACGTGGTTTGGGCCGCCTGAGCGTAATACCCTACTCCACGGGGTGTGTTGGTGTTGTATTGGATGTATGAACTCAACGTGAGTTGAGAGTGCGCGATCAGATCAGAGCAGGTCAGATCAGTCTAGTGAGAGTGCCTCTATGTATCGTCGGCCTGTCCTTTTATAGTACAAGGATAGGCCATTATAAGTTGACCTGACCCGACATGTGGCCTCGGTGGTTACTATATTGATACACATTTGGTGCGCTTAATTACTCTTAATGACCAAATTACGGGCTTTGATAGTACCGTTACTAGTAATTAAGGTCGTTCGATCGTGTGTCATTAATATAGTATTAATGACACTTAATTGGGTCTTGAAGTACTTGATTCCTCTTTGAAGATCCGGAGCCATTGTGGAGTCTACCGGAGGTTTGAGGCTGAAGATCTGACGGTTGGACACGTGGCAGCTTCGGAGCATACTGTGGAGAACATATAGGTCCGGTGCCACCAGACACGTGTCAGTTCTGGAGCTTCCCTCGGTCTGGGGTTAGGTCCGGGGGTGCCGTTATGGTACATAGCCCGGAGCTTCCCCCTTGTGGGCGGTAGCTCCGGTTTGATGGTACACGTGGTGACCCTGGGACTAACCATGTTGGGGAAGCGGGTCCGGTTATGTCTGGCATGTGGGCCTTTGAAGGTCTTCAAATCAAGTAGATGACATTTCCTTAAGATATTTGCAATCTCAAGGGGTATACGGTGCCCAGGGTACCGACAGCGTACGTGGGCTGGACGGCTTCTCTTTTGCTTATTAGACTGGAGTACGAGAGTTGTAATCCTATCTTCCGCTGTAGTTTATTTTTATAAACTATTTGTAAACTGAATATGTTTGTCAATTTCAGCAAATGATTAATGTAATACGTGTTCCTTTACATATGTGCTGTTGGGTGTTGCATCGCACGGCACCACCCAATGCGATTCCTAGAAAGTGTGGACTCCGGTCCCCACACGTTAAAGCAGAGTGAGACTGCCATGACCACCTGCGTCTAGGGTTTCTGCAAATGGCCGAAGTCCCAGGCAGAGAAGAGGAACGGGATTGGGCAAACGAGGGAGGTGGTCGGCGGGCAGACAGAGGCCACGGTGGTGCCCTAGCTCGCGCATCGAGAGGGTGCGGTGCCCTGCCTTGGGGCCAACCTGTGTTTCCGAGAGTCTCCGGAAGAGATGAAAAGGAAAACTAGCGAATCATTTTTTTCTGTAACCTGTGGCAATTGCGGGTAAATAACTTTGAACTCCACGACTAGGTCTATCATATAATTACGGTTGCTGGAGAAAAAAAAAAAGAGGTACTTCAAGAAAATGAACTAGAGCTCCATAAACTCCCTAGAGTTGGACCTCCCTGTGGAGTTTTGGAGTTGAGGTGTTTGGCAGCATCGCTCAGTTGTGGAGCCATGTCAAACATGCCCTAAGGTTTCATGATGAGCATGCTTTTGTAGTCCACCTCACTACTACAAAAAACATTTTTACAAACGGCTCTAAATATATTATCGCTGGCGGATTTAAAAACCGGCTGTAACAAAGAGCCTGTGAAAATAGGTGATTATCACAGGCGGCAACAAAATCCGCCTGTAAAAATGCATTATCACAGACGGTTTTTAATTAAAATTCGTCTGTAAAAATGCATTATCACAGGTGGTTTTTAATTACAAACCGCCTGTAAAAATCATTTTCACAGGCGGTTTTTAATTATAAACCGCCTGTAAAAATCATTTTCACAGGTGGTTTTTAATTAAAAACCACCTGTAAAAATAAGGAACTGAACATGCATAGTATTATCACAGGCGGTGCACTGTATTCGTGACTGACAACATGCACGGTTGGGGGCTACAAAGAAACATTGTAACATATAAAAAATGATTTGACCATGCAATACATTATAGACCAGACGGTTACACTGGAATCTGTAAAATTGAAATATTATTGACCATGGAATACAAAGTACAGACTATCAAACTGAATTTGGAAGCACAAGCTGAAGTTCTATTACGACTAATACAACAACTGCCACTAGCAGAGCCTTAGAGTTTGTTGAGAGCAGAGGATCATGTTGTTCTTCAGACTTCAGAGCAGACTGTTGAGGCATTCATCGACGGTGGTGTACTCAGATTTTTTAGGGCTTACGTATGGGTACAGCATCTTCTACAGGGACAACTCCTTGTTGTGTGTCAGCGTGTTGGCCGACGGCTTGATGTCAACACCTTGTTCGCCGGTCAGGACGTCTACTTGCTGATGTCGTGACCTTCATGCTCCAGACGCCGTCGCTGTTCCTCTCCCCGAGTACCTGCGCGGGCAAAGGGGTTGTGGGTCAGATCCAGTTGCTTCAATCGGGGAGGCTGATGTTCTGGAACCTAGGCGAACGAACCTGAACGATGAGTCTCGAGTCCTTGCTGTTGTACCCGTTGTAGCTATGGGCTTGCTGAAGTCATCGACGGTTGCGTCAGTAGGCTCCCATCCGTCCGTCCGCCAGTCTGGCTGGCCACCGGAGGAGGACGCGACTGCTGCCCCTACCACCGCGGCGGCGGCCTGCCTCTGACACTAGCGGGAGCGGCGATTCTTGGTAGGGTTGGGGCGGAGGTGGAGGCGCACGTAGGGAGGCGGACCTTGAAGTCGAGAGAGATTGGGGATTTCGGACTCTGCTGGTTTAGGAAGGAGATGGGTGGGTGGAGTATTATTGAGGAGGGAGGCAGACAAACAATGGTGTGTGGATCCGAGTGAAGAGCGCTGATTGGTTGAGGAGCTGAATGGGCTTTGGTAGTATTTTCGCAGGCGGTTTGTGTCACAATCGCCTGTGATATTGTGCATTATCACAGGTGGTTTGTACCATCAACCGCATGTGATATACTATTTTTTTACAAACGGTTTTTAGTTATGAACCGCCTGTAATATGTGATTATCGCAAGCGGTTTTTGAAGCATTTTACAGCACAGGCGGATTTCTTTACAGTCCACCTGTAAAAAAAAATTTGTAGCGCCTGCAAAAATACATTTTGTAGTAGTGCCTGTAACCAGTTTGTGGTATATGGGACGCATAGCTAGTGAGATCCGCCGGTCACCTCATATTAATTAATAATTAGGTTTTTCTGGCATAGGGTGCGCAGTGTGAGGCCAATTCAATAACACTTTGATAGCTGTATAAGTACAGAGATGATCCTATGAGTCCGTAGGCATGCATTGTCCCAAAAAGAAAGTCCGGAGACACACGTAGGGGTGCAGAAATAGAGCAGGTCGGTGCATGGTGATGCAGTGCCAAGTCGCCTGCAGAGTATGCGGAAGTAGATCATGCAATTTAGCTAGTAGGCGAAGAATGACCTGATGATGGACCTGACAGTTCCGTCACCTGTCCAAACTAGGCAGATCAAAGCCTCGGTTTTGCAGTTATTAGAGAGTATGTTATGCCGATGAACTCTGACAGGTTCCAAAAAACATGCAATCATGCAATATTGCGCTCCAACTCGAAATCATGACAGGGTGGTGTGGTTCCAGATGGCCTAACTAGCATGGTGTTATGACCAGAACATTAAAGTAATAACACATCATTTCACATTGATCAAGCTCACATAATAAAATCATAAAACATCATAACTTTTTATTGATACCTCAATAAATACAATCCACACACAGGTAAATGTAGCCAGACGGACATCACCACCAAGGTTAAATGTAACAAGAGTATATGTTTTGAACAATCAGTTCTGAAAAAGATGAATAGAGAAGCATTTATTTGGATCCAGAAACATAGCATTAGAAGTGAGCAAAGAGCATATCAGTGGCAGGCCTTGTGGAGAAGTGAGGGTGATGCATGAGGTTTGCTCTGAACACGTGCCTCGACACAATGACATTTATGTTATCCAGCATCTCAGAGTTGATGGTCTTTATTGTCTGTTTCTTGTTCCCGTTATAGAGTACTAAACCGTGACTGTTACCGAGTAAGATGTTGCCTTGTTCATCAGCCACCGCGGCCATACTCAACAGACTCAAAGGGTCTGATGGTCTTCCATGACTATAAGGCCCCCACGGCGTGGCAACCCGGTGGCGCAGTTCCCACCAGGCGGCATTGCCATAGTTCTCAAGGAACCAGAGGTCAATGCTGTTCTCCTGCCCAAAGTCAGCTCCCACAAGGAGCTCGTCCATGACGAAGAGCTTTACACGATTGTTGCCTGTGGTCATCGGTGGACCATCCATTTGGGTGAATGTCTCTGAAAATATGTCAAAAGCCACCATCTTGGTCTGGCCAGCGGCAGAGTCCGATTGAGGCGGCCAGTGCAGGTTGTCGTGGAGAGCCATGGGCGCTTTTACTGCCTTGCGCAGGCAGGACACAAGCGCAGCTATTCCATCTGCGTCGGAAGCCTCTGTGTAGATATTCCTTTTTCCAGGCTCCCTGGTGGAGAGGATGCACCATTTCCCGTTTCTAGTCCAAGTTTTTCGACATAAGAGTCGATACTCACTTGATTGCTGGTGGAAGTAGAAGGTGTACTCCGGCTCATCGAATAGGTCGGTCGGCTATGGCGGCGGAGGCGGATTAAGCCCCGTGAGGTCAGCCCACTTCCTTGTTGTGGGGTTACACAAGTTGTATATGCCATCTTCCTTCTTGAGTAGGAGGACACCGTCGTAGACGGCGAGCAGGAGCCACCCTCCATTTTCTGGTTTAGGGTAGCGGATAACACTACGCAGGCTCTCTAGGTCGCCGGAGACGGAGATCGCGTCCAGCATGACATCCGTGGCCCAACATCATCTGGATGGCAGCTGAGGGATGTACCTGTAGAGGAGGACCTGAGCCGGTTGGCGGCGTGCGTTCTCAGCAAGGAAGTCCTGGTTAGTGGTGATGAGGCGCCACGCCTTGCAGATGGTGCCGTAGCGGACGATTTCTTTGACCGGCAGGCGGACTAGGGTCTACCTGATGTTGTCCTCGGTGAGACGTGGTTCCTGGAGCTCCAACTCCATCCGCTTGATCTGCCTTCCTTCCTCACCGCCCATCTTTGCTCAAATCTATCTCGTGCTTGGTGAAGAAAAAGTAAAAAAATGTTCAATCTGGATCTGCCTCTGCCAGCTTCTAAACGAGATCGCAGAAATGGAGAATTTCGATTAGGGTTAGGGTTTGGCTTACCTCTCGTTCCTGAACAGTGGCTGCGCAAGCTCGTGAGTGGCGGTGCGAAGATCGGTCAAACAGCAAGCTCCCCGCACGGTCCTGCTAGATGAAGAACAAGGGGGGAAATATTTAACTTCAATTTCTGACCGCTTAGCTTTTGAAACGGAACAACAAAATGGAGAAACTAGAAGAAACTCAGTTAGGGTTCGACTCACATTGTTCTCTAGTGTTGGCTGCGTGAGCTCCTGTGTGGCAGTGGCGCAGAGGCAGGCCCGGCAAGATCCCCTGTTGTTGGGACAGAGAAGGACAGATCCGGAGGGTGGATGGGAGCTTGGATTGGGGACAGATGAGACGAATTTTCTGTGAAACAGATGTGGAACAATAAGGGATAAAGCACACTCGGTGAGAGACAACGCAGGTTATTAGGTTTTGCTCACCTCGTTCCTGACCGTCAGCTCTCCACACAGCGTTGGCGTGAAGTCAGACCCAGCAAGCTCCCTCAGCAGATCTGGTAGGGCAGATCTAGTAGGGAAGATCTGGATCTGGAGGGAAGAAGGAGGGGAACTTAGGTTTGAGAAAAGATGAGAGGAAATCTGTTTTCCAGAGAAAGAGATTGGAGTGTGGTGAGGGACAGGGAACCCTGCTCTTTTATGCTTTTGTAAGCTGCTGACACAGGTTCTTTGGGTGATATGCCTCCTGGCAGTTTTGCAGGACAGGTCACCATGCTGACGGAGCAACATCCTGTGCTGTCTTTCCACGTCTACGCCACCACATGTCGAAACATCCTATCTTTGTGCATTCTAGGCAAGGTGACTTGGACTTTTAAATGGTGTTTCCCAGGAGTTCCTTGTGATGGAATATGTTAAGGTCAGAATTGTTTGGCGAATGCCGGCAGGGGTTTGGAGATGATGCCAGTATGTAGAACTGAAGGACCACTTATGAGCACTTGGCGTCCAATTTTTTTCACTATATATAAATGATTTGCTCATATTTTGACTTGTAGCTAGAATTTTTTTCAATAGTGCTTTTAACATTGTTGAATCCTGATGAAATTTCAAGTTCATTGGACTTTAGTTACTGGGTTGATCAGTGTTCCAAATCTCTATGTAGTTAAAAATTGAGAAAAATACAAAATCAATTTCAAAAATTTCCCCAAACTTGTAAAATCAGTTTCACCCTGTAGGAAGCTTAGAAAAATGTGAAACAAATTTTCCTAGAACTAGTGAGACCCCCTCTACATGGTACAACCACTGGTAGCCATGATAGATCTCCAAGATTTCAACCAAAATTTAGAGAAGGTTATTGCTTACCATAATTTTTAGGAACAACAAACTTACTTGATCATCTCTTGATCTTTGCCAGAGTCTCCACTATGGTCACTAGTATCTACCATAAAAGTCCCAAGGCCAATTAAGATCATTATCTTATTTTGATCATAAGATATTAGCTTATGAACTTAAGCATATTGATTATTTTCAAAGTCATTCATATATAGCATATGCATAACGTGTAGTAATTGAAGTCGAGGAGCAGCCGGAAGCTTTGGATGTCCAGCTGCTAGAGACTAACATAGACTCGGACTCTCATTCAGGCAAGCCCCGATTTGCATTTAAGTTCCTTATAGTGTCTTTGCCGTTTTCATTCACCTTACGTCTTTAGATGTTGTGCATTACATTTAAAGTGTTTGACATCCACTTGCATGACCAAATAACCCAGGGAGTGGTTAGAATAGCTCATAGACTCATGTAGTAACTGCCATACTTATATTCATAGAGATCCGGTAGAAGTCGAGTAGTGGGAATCTACTCGCGAGATAGGATTTTATCACACGGATGGATTGGATGAAGAAATGGCTTATGAATATGAACTTGAGACTGAGCAGCGGGTAGGATGCAGCGAGATGTGGTCTCTCATGCGTAGCCCTGCTTGTGTCGATTGAGGACCGATTCGTGTCCGGCCCCGCTGAACAAGCTTGAATTGTACCAGTGACATACTGGAGAAATGGGCTTTAGCAAACTGATGTAGCTTGATACTGGTTTGTCGAGGCATACCGTTCAGTTTTATAGGCGTAGGTTGAGGGCAGCGAGGTGTAAATCAGCTGGTGGGCACGTCATAGTACGCCCCACATAGTGACCTCCTACTCGTGACGGATCGACCGGTTCGACATTCAAGTGTTTATTGAAAGGTGGCCATATACGACTAGTACTGAAGTGTTACGTAGGTACTGCTGTAAGTACTCACTGACATTTCCGAAAGTGCGTATGTGTCGTGTTGTACCAGGTGTGTCCTGATTGCAATCACCGTCCCTCGCGGTAATAGAGTACCACTTGTTCACTGTGTCGTGACGTAGTAAATACTAAAGAAGTCATGAGAATACGATGTATTGAATTATAATTGTTTTGTAACCTTGTATGGCTTAGAGATGGCACAATTAAAAGTTTACAGTTTCCCCATACTTTACCTGTAATAGCATTATGTGCTTTGGGCATGTCATATCATCGGCAAAGCGTTTCTTGTTTGATTGTGAAGTCTATGATGTGTCGTGCCTGAAGAATGTCATGTGCTACTTAAAACATGACCATAATGATCCACTTGTAGGCATGTCATTTATGCTATTCCTTACCTATGTTTTAGTATTAACCCCTGCACATGTCTAGTGAGATGGGTTAGTCTTGCTGAGCCTTAAGCTCACGTTTGCAGTTAACAAGTTTTTGCAGATTATGCGACTGATGATTCGATGACGAGGTTGCACCCCCTCCAGGGTTTACAGCCGAGTGGGAACCCTGCACGCCGCCGTAAGTTGGGTGTTGCTAGTGCGAAGTATCCAGGGAATTGATGACTTTGCTTTTGCATAGCTAGTGCCGAGAGTGTAGCTATGATGTACAGTTCTCTTTCATTTTCGTTTAGTATTGTAAAACTTCCGCTGTGTTTATAAATAAAGACTTGGTATTGTAATTTGTTCTCATTCTTTTTTTGTATATTGTTGGGTGTCGCATCGCACGACACCACCCAATGAGATCCTTGGAGGTCGGGATTCCAGTCCACACAGCAAGCTCCCCGCACGCTGTTGAAGAACAAGGGGGGGTGATATTTAACTTCAATCTGTGTCAGCTTAGGATCATGAGAGCTGGTAGTCACACAAATATAAAGCTGACCATATAAATTGCTCAAACATTATTCACACATAGATCAAGCTAGTTACACAAATCGGTCAAAAATCTTTTACATTACCATCTGTTTTCCCTAGTAAGGTCCCTAAGACATGGCAACCCGGTACCTCAGTTCCCACCTTTTAGCATTACCATATTTCTCAATGAATCAAAGGGTGATGCAATCCTCCCACCCAAAGTTAGCTTCCATGATGAGCTCATCCATGATGAACAACTTCACAAGATTGTTGCCTATGACTTTTAGAGGACCATCCATTTTGGGTTAATGTCTCCAAAAAGATATAAAAACCATCATCTTGGTCAGATGAGCGACTGAGCCCGGTTGAGGCAGCCAGTGCAGGTTGCCATGGAGAGCCAGAGGCGTCATATTCGCCTTGCTGGGTAGGACACAATAATGGTTATCCTAGTAGCGTTGGCAATGTCCATGTTGATGTTCTGTGGTTTAATTTAGCCTCTCCGGTGAAGAGGATGCACAATTTCCTATTTATAGTCCATTTGTCTAGCCCACTTCCTCATTGTGAGGTTGCACAAGTTGTAAAGGCCACCAAGTCAGGTGTTTCATGGAGTGGATGGTCTTCATTGTTTCCATTTTTCCCACTGTACACCACTAACTGTGGTTGTAACCAGGCAAGACATTACTTTGTTCATCATTTGATGCAACCACACTCAGCAGACTCAGGTGAAGTCGCAATATTCCAATAATGTAAGGTCCCCATGACAAGGCAAATCGTTGTCACAGTTGCCACCAAGAAACATTGTCGTAGCTATCAAGGATCCAAAGGTCAATGTGCTTCTCGTTTACAAAGTTACCTCCCACGGAATCTCCTCCATGTTGAACAACTTCACAAGTGTGCTTGTGGTTGTGGTTGGACCAACCATTTGGATGAATGGCTCTAACATCTTGACAAAAAATACCATCCTTATTCATCAGCAGCCGCGTACACACCAAGGAGAATTAAAGGGAGTAATTGTATTCTAATATTGTAAGGTACCCATCGTGTGGCAACAAGGTGCCGTAGTTACCACATAGCGGCATTGCCATAGTTCTCAAGGGACCATAGGTTGATGCTCTTCTGCTGCCCAAAGTAAGCTCTAATGAGGAGCTCGTCCCACTATGATGAAATGTATCCACTGTGACAAAACTTGATTCGAAGGTAGAGTTTTCCCAGTGGTTCCTTCACAACTGTGATGGTGTAAAATAGGACAGAAAAATTGAGTTCGATACAGATCAGCAATTAACTGGAACAAACAACAGATGCATCATGTGGCTGACTGCTTCCTATTTCGAGAACATATGAATCATCAGAAATATCATAAAGATTGTGTAGCATACATAGGCTATCGAGAAGGATTTCATTCCACTATTCCAAAACTAGATGATGCTGTTACTACTTACATGCTGACAAAAACACAACAACAAATATAGCATCCTAATTTCTTACATTGCAAAATCACTGTTTCTATGACAGCAAGATTAACAACAATGATAAATCAAGGAATATTATCAATGCACCTCGGCCTTCTCGAGCCACTCCAGTACACACCGCACATCGTGGTCCCCGGCGAGGTCATCCACGGACTCGAGCGCCATCCCGTCCCGAAGCGCGACGTGGCAGGCCGCTCCCGTGCTCGCGAGGCCGAGCCCCAGCATCATCCCCGCATCCTCGAGTGTGTGCTGGCAGCGCTGCGCCTCCTCCGTGCAGGGAGCCTGCTGGTCAATGCCCAACTGCCGCAGGTTGACGCCCACGGTGTGGAACATCTGGTAGGCGCTGAAGCAGAGTGAGACTGCCATGACCACCTGCGTCTAGGGTTTCCGCAAATGGCCGAAGTCCCAGGCAGAGGAGACGAACGGGATTGGGCAAACGAGGGAGGTGGGTGGCGGGAAAACGGAGGCCACGGTGGTGCCCTAGCTCTCGCATCGAGTGGCGGAGCCCTGCCTTGGGCCCGTCCTGTGTTTCCGAGAGTCTCTGGAAGAGATGAAAAGAAAAACTAGCGAATCATTTTTTTGTGTAACCAGTGGCGATTGCGGGTAAATAACTTTGAACTCCACGACTAGGTCTATCATATAATTACGGTTGCTGGAGAAAAAAAAAAGTGGTACTTCAAGAAAAATGAACTAGAGCTCCATAAATTCCCTAGAGTTGGACCTCCTTGTGGAGTTTTGGAGTTGTGGTGTTTGGCAGCATCTCTCAGTTCTGGAGCCATGTCAAACATGCCCTAAGGTTTCATGATGAGCATGCTTTTGTAGTCTACCTGTAACCTGTTTGTGGTACATGGGATGCATAGCTAGTGAGATCCGCCGGTCACCTCATATGAATTAATAATTAGGTTTTTCTGGTATATGGCGCGCAGAGTGTGAGACCAATTCAATAACACTTTGATAGCTGTATAAGTACAGAGATGATCCTATGAGTCTGTAGGCATGCATTGTCCCAAAAAGAAAGTCCGGAGACACACGTAGGGGTGCAGAAATAGAGCAGGTCGGTGCATGGTGATGCAGTGCCAAGTCGCCTGCAGAGTATGCGGAAGTAGAACATGCAATTTAGCTAGTAGGCGAAGAATGAGCTGATGATGGACCTGACAGTTCCGTCACCTGTCCAAACTAGGCAGATCAAAGCCTCGGTTTTACAGTGATTAGAGAGTATGTTATGCCGACAAACTCTGACAGGTTCCAAACAACATGCAATCATGCAATATTACGCTTCAACTCAAAATCGTCACAGGGTGGTGTGGTTCCAGATGGCCTAACTAGCACGGTGTTATGACCAGACGATTAAAGTAATAACACATCATTTCACATTGATCAAGCTCACATAATAAACTCATAAAACATCATAACTTTTTATTGATACCTCAATAAACACAATTCACACACAGATAAATGTAGCCAGACAGACATCACCACCAAGGTTAAATGTAACAAGAGTATATGTTTTGAACAATCAGTTCTGAAATAGATGAATAGAGAAGCATTTATTTGGATCCAGGAACATAGCATTAGAAGTGAGCTAAGAGCATATCAGTGGCAGGCCTTGTGGAGAAGTGAGGGTGATGCATGAGGTTTGCTCTGAACACGTGCCTCGACACAATGACATTTATGTTATCTAGCGTCTCAGAGTTGATGGTCTTTATTGTCTGTTTCTTGTTCCCATTATAGACTACTAAACCATGACTGTTACCGAGTATGATGTTACCTTGTTCATCAGTACTGTTTGTCATACTCAATAGACTCAAAGGGTCTGATGGTCTTCCATGACTATAAGGCCCCCACGGCGTGGCAACCCGGTGGCGCAGTTCCCACTTAGCGGCATTGCCATAGTTCTCAAGGAACCAGAGGTCAATGCTGTTCTCCTGCCCAAAGTCAGCTCCCACAAGGAGCTCGTCCATGACGAAGAGATTTACACGATTGTTGCCTGTGGTCGTCGGTGGACCATCAATTTGGGTGAATGTCTCTGAAAATATGTCAAAAGCGACCATCTTTGTCTGGCCAGCGGCAGAGTCTGGTTGAGGCGGCCAGTGCAGGTTGCCGTGGAGAGCCATGGGCGCTGTTACTGCCTTGCGCAGGCAGGGCACAAGCGCAGCTATACCATCTGTGTTGACAGCCTCTGTGTAGATATTGCTTTTTCCAGGCTCCCTGGTGGAGAGGATGCACCATTTCCCATTTCTAGTCCATGTTTTTCGACATAAGAGCGATACTCACTTGATTGCTGGTGGAAGTAGAAGGCGTACTCTGGCTCATCGAACAGGTCAGTCGGATGTGGCGGTGGAGGCGGATTAAGCCCTGTGAGGTCAGCCCACTTCCTTGTTGTGGGGTTACACAAGCTGTATATGCCATCTGCCTTTTTGAGTAGGAGGACACCATCGCAGACGGCGAGTAGGAGCCACCCTCCATTTTCTGGTTTAGGGTAGCAGATAACACTACACCGGCCATCTAGGTCGCCGGAGACGGAGATCGCGTCCAGCATGACATCCGTGGCCCAACGTCCTCTGGATGTCAGCTGAGGGATGTACCTGTAGAGGAGGACCTCAGCCGGTTGGCAGCGTGCGTTCTCGGCAAGGAAGTCCTGGTTAGTGGTGATGAGGCGCCACGCCTTCCAGATGGTGCCGTAGCGGACGACGTCTTTGGCCGGCAGGCGGACTAGGATCTCCCTGATGTTGTCCTCGGTGAGACGAGGTTCCAGGAGCTCCAACTCCATCCGCTTGATCTGCCTTCCTTCCTCACCGCCCATCTTTGCTCAAATCTATCTCCTGCTTGGTGAAGAAAAAGTAAAAAAAAATGTTCAATCTGGATCTGCCTCTGCCAGCTTCTAAACGAGATCGCAGAAATGGAGAATTTCGATTAGGGTTAGGATTTGGCTTACCTCTTGTTCCTGAACGGTGGCTGCACAAGCTCGTGAGTGGCAGTGCGAAGATCGGTCAAACAGCAAGCTCCCCACACGATCCTGCTAGATGAAGAGTAAGGGGGGGAATATTTAACTTCAATTTCTGACCGCTTAGCTTCTGAAACGGAACAACAAAATGGAGAAACTAGAAGAAACTCGGTTAGGGTTGGGCTCACCTTGTTCTCTAGTGTCGGTTGCGCGAGCTCCTGTGTGGTAGTGACGCAGAGGCAGGCCCGGCAAGATCCCCTGTTGTTGGGACAGAGAAGGACAGATCCAGAGGGTGGATGGGAGCTTGGATTGGGGACAGATGAGATGAATTTTCTGTGAAAGAGATGGGGAACAATAAGGGATAGAGCACACTCGGTGAGAGACAATGCAGGTTATTAGGTTTTGCTCACCTCGTTCCTGACCGTCAGCTCTCCAAGCAGCATTGGCGTGAAGTCAGACGCAGCAAGCTCCCTCAGCAGATCTGGTAGGGCAGATCTAGTAGGGAAGATCTGGATCTGGAGGGAGGAAGGAGGGGAACTTAGGTTTGAGGAAAGATGAGAGGAAATCAGTTTTCTAGAGAAAGAGATTGGAGTGTGGTAAGGGACAGGGAACCCTGCTCTTTTATGCTTTTGTAAGCTGCAGACACAGGTTCTTTGGGTGATGTGCCTCCTGGCAGTTTTGCAGGACAGGTCACCATGCTGACGGAGCAACATCCTGTGCTGTCTTTCTACGTCTACGCCACCACATGTCGAAACATCCTATATCTGTGCATTCTAGGCAAGGTGACTTGGACTTTTAAATGGTGTTTCCCAGGAGTTCCTTGTGATGGAATATGTCAAAGCCAGAATTGTTTGGCGAATGCCGGCAGGGGTTTGGAGATGTTGCCGGTGTGTAGAACTGAAGGACCACTGATGAGCGCTTGGCGTCCAAATTGTTTGCACTATATATAAATGATTTTCTCATATTTTGACTTGTATCTAGAATTTTTTTTTCAATAGTGCTTGTAACATTGTCGAATCCTGATGCACCATTTTTTTTTGCAAGTTCCATACATGAATGTAAAGTCACTTGCCACATTTTCACCTGAGGGCGTGATGGGGTACTGGCAAAGTTGCTGAAGATAAATCCCATTTTAAATGCACAAAACTGGTATGGATCCAATCTTTTGTCACACACTAGGGACATTTTAGCATTTTGGTCAGTGAGCTTCTACTGTTACAATCTAAGATTTTGCGTTGACAAACCCAGTTCTCCGTGTTTCATGCAAAAACCAAACAGATTGACATGGACTTTCACATTTTATAAGCATATCCTAGGTGTGTTCCTTATTAGCTTTTATTAATATCCTCTTGTGACCGAGTGACTAAGCTGCTTACTGGATAAAAATTATCAACACCGAAGAAAAATCTTTATCTGCTGAGTCGTACCACATAAAGACAATTGATGGCGGTGTTGAAACATCAAATGTATAGAATATTATCTCGATGCTAACAAAAACTCCTACACTGAAGCTCGGTATAGAGGTACCGTGTGTGTATAACTATTATTCCGGATTCCTATAATCCTTATGTTGGACAATACAACTCCATCGAGCAATGGGCAATACAATGCAAACCCTGCAACATGAGATTACCCCAACAACATTCATATAAGAGTATTTGTTCTACACGGTTGATGCAGAACAATGACAAAAACTTGACGTTTTCATAATTCTAAATTAGAACTGTGATAGAGTTTATATCAGAAGATATGAAAACTATGAGTGAAAAACACAGTTATCCTCTTGGTTTGAGCTTCAAAATCTCCATAATGAAAGAGTACTACAGAGTCATGGGAAATACCTCGGGCAATGCTCGTCTTTCATCCATCCATCAGAGACAATATTTCACTATAACACCGCTACGGGACAATGCATCCACATTGTGGTCTATTTCTTCGCCGCCTCCCCACCACTATGTACTTATATTCTCACTGTGCCATCGCCATGAAAACATTCCTGAGCCGAATGTTTTCCTGAGCAGTAGCAGAAGAAATTTATGCTGTGGTGTCTTTGTAATTCTAACAAATGTTTTTTTCCTGTTAAAGAAATGATTTGCATCAGTCTTGCATGATAAAGAATGAAAATAACAATAGTAGGTCTGATATGTATCATTAAATTTCAAAAACATCAAATCTCAACATGAATCCCATGGTCGTTTAGGTGCATAAATTATAGAAACAACACAAACTGAAATACTCAAATTCTCTATTGTCTAAAATGAAAAAAAAAACACATAAGTAACATGCTTACTAACAGAAGTTTTGCACCCACTCTAGTTTGACTAAATTGTCTCCTATTCACATAGTTTGATGAGCATCTCACAAGTTCCTCACATTCTTATCTAACACCTACTGATCCTAGTATGCAAGCTGAAAACATGACTACTGCATATAAAGGACCACCAATATGAGTACACGCACGGAAACTTCAAGACAAAGTGAATATGTTCCTAAGTGATTTAATTATTAAATAAATGAGTAGTTTACTATCTAAAGGATGTATTTTGCTTGTCCTTAGATATAAAAGTTTAAAACATTGGAGGATGTGAGGCGAGACTACAACATTGCATGCTTAACTGCACATGTACATGATGATGGAATCATAAAGAAAGAAATGGAGGCCAGTGCCAGCTGTTCATGAAATTTCCACGGGCGTGGAAGAGAGGGAGGCTGGTGCTTGATGTTCAATGACATTCCAAGGGCGTGGGAGACAGGAAGGCCGGTGTCAACTGTTCAAGGACTTCCAAGCATGTAGGAGACATACTTGCTAGGTGTTGAAGGACTTTCCAAGTGCAGGAAAAGGAATAAATGGAGGGGATTCATTTATTGCAAATATCACATGTTCTTCGGTAGACTGTTCTTGCTTTTCCACTGGGAGTTGTGGGAGCAATACATCCACTTCGTCGTGGTCGAGTGTATCAAACATCATTGCATACTGTTCTTTGAATTTGAGATGAAAGGTGTGTTGCATGGGCGACGTGTTGTTCATCTAATTCACTGGGTTTTCACGGTGTATCTAGATATTCAATTCTACGTTGAGAAGGTCGGGTCATTCTTGTATCAACTTTGCTATTACTTGGGTATAGTTTTCACATGTTGAGAGTTTCAATGCGACCGCTTTTGTGTACCTATACAAGACAGCTGCTAATATGCTGACACAATCGATGCAGTTTCACATTTAGCATAATTAGTCATGGGTGTGCTTACTGAAATTTCATTGGTTGTAGCTTTTGTGATGCTTCGTGTCACACAACATAATTTTCCTGCAAAATGCATATTTAGTTGGAAAATACCATATGAGATTTTAAGATGTCTCTGTTGATGATGAACATCCATGTCAATAAGGAGAGGTCTCCTTGGTTGGTTCTGAGCTGGAAACTTCAATGATGACCTGACACTCTCCAGTACACCAAAAGGTCTGCCGTAGGCTTTTGTTCATGAGTGCTGATGTCTCCTCACTAGGTGCCTTAATTTGTTTTATGGGTTTCTTACATTTTACAAATCCATTGGCTATCTTCATGAAGAAAACCATGTTCAGGTTTAATTAGCTTGCTGATCTACTCAATGCCATGCTTAGTAAGCATATTTAACAAAAGGCTCTTTTTGTGCTCACATTATTGTGATAAACCATATTTGTAATGCATTTAATCCTTCTCAAAATCCATTAATTTACCTTTCCATCTAAAGATATGACCAACTAGCCTTTATTTCGCTGAACATAGAGACTTCTTCATTTAACTAAAATTAATTTTCTCAAGAGGGGTTTCTTTGTTTATTTTATCACATATTGGAATATTTCCATGTGCAATATCGGATAAAATCATTTTCCTATGTACTTTGGACCTGAAAGCACAACAACAACATAAATCAGACAATAAGTAGTTCTCCTACGTTTATGTCGTTGTCTGAAATTATCTATATTATTATTTTGCAGGATAAAGCGTAAAATGTCTCTACTAACTCAGGAAACTTTGAATGGTCAAATATGTGTAGTATAGTGTTATCTAATGGCACATCAAACGCTTTTATTAAAACATCTTACTTGCCAAAGAAAAGGACATGATCCGATAGCAATGTCCTCGCTTCTATGGTTTACCGACAACCTGTCGTCTAGCATCGAATCTTGAGAACCTAAAATGGAATGCGTACATAGGCCCGTTTGGTTATCTATGGAGGAGTATACAAGTGTAACACTATTGCTTATTATCTGCTTATCAGTTCCAGGCTGTGGTATCCTTTTGGACTGAGTCGATGGAGTGACTCTGCTCATGGACATTCAGTGGTATATGTATTGACTTTGGAGTTCCTAATTCAGTGTTTCTCTGCTTGTGTAAGGATAACATGTTCCGTAGTTCCTAATATCATCTGTCTATCTTCTGGTTTCAAATATTTATGGAGTGCGCCTTACGATGTGTTATTACCCTTATTTGTTACCGTATTAGCTAGAAATGCAAATGTACCTTTGTATAGCTCTTGAGTGACATAAATAATCATGCAAATTTAAAACATGTCACGGATTGAACGTAAATTTCTTATCTACATTTCCATTTTATTAAAAAAAGGTCATGTTTCATTTCATTAGGAAAGTGTTATTATATATACCATGTTCATTTATTATGTATTTCTATTAAACGCCAATTTTTACGTGAATATGACAGCCCGGGTTGCTGCTAGTTCTTGATAAAGAGGTCCAAAATATAGGGCTCTCATGGAATCATACATGCAACCCATTGATCATACATGCAAGGATATGATAACCTACCTCTCCGTGGAATATACGGTAGGGGTAGACCAAGACACACCGGAAAACATCAGCCTAGCATCATCTGGTTATCATCCTTTGATGAATGCAGCATGCGTACCTTGATCATCTGCTAAAAATCATATGAGCTTGGTGGGAAGCTGAAGCAGATTTGTTCCACCTTTGTTTTGCATGGGAAATGAGTTAATGTTTGAATGTTGCGACCTTACCTGGGTATGTGTGAAGCTGAACCACAAGGATAAGTTCCCGATGAACTGGATCACACACAACTATGCTTGATGTTCTATGTAAATTCCCAATGAGTCATCACCGGTGCTCGACATGATCGCGGGGATTGTTGACTGGTGGCTCTGATGCCACATGTTGGGATTGAAGAACACTTGAATGCTCGAACGCACGCTTAGCACACGTAAGATTTTCTGTCGTGTGCTAACCACACACGACTGATGTGCTTGATTTATATGCAGAGATCAACAGAAAAGATGGGGTCGTGGGAGAGCTGCCCAGACGCCACGATTCGAAGTGCCCGCTCCACGTTCAGCTCACGAAACAGACAGGCATCACGTCATGCCATACCCCATGCTCGCGGCATACACGGTACTCATGCCCACACACGCTACATGCACAGCGCGCACGGAAGCCTCACACCTGGCTAACCTACTTATTTGACTAAAACATACTGATCCGCAACGACTTGATTAGTCTAACACAGAATATGCGGAAGTAGAGCATGAAATTTAGCTAGTAGGCGAATGATGAGCTAATGATTGACCTGACAGTTCCGTCACCCATCCAAACTAGGCAGATCAAAGACTCGGTTTTGCAGTGATTAGAGACTATGTTATACCGACGAACTCTGACAGGATTCAAAACAACATGCAATCACGTAATATGCAGCTCCAACTCGAAGTCACCACCGGGTGGTGTGGTTCCAGATTGCCTAACTAGCATGATGTTATGACCAGATAATTAAAGTAATCATACATCAATTGCATAAGCTCACATAATTAACTCATAAAACATCATTATTTTTTATTGATACCCCAATAAACACAATCCACACACAAATAAATGTAGCCAGACAGACATCACCACTAGGGTTAAATGTAACAAGAGTATGTGTTGTGAACATCAGATCTGAAAAAGATGAATAGTTAAGCATTTATTTTGATCCAGGAACATAGCATTAGAAGTGAACAAAGGGCATATCAGTGGCAGGCCTTGTGGAGAAATGAGGGTGAAGCATGAGGTTTGCTCTGAAACACGTGCCTCGACACAATGACATATATGTTGTTGTCCGGCGTCCCCACTAAGTTGATGGTCTTTATTATCTCATTACTGTTCCCATTATACGCTGCTAAACCGTGGTTGTTTCCAATTAAGATGTTGTCTTGTTCATCAGCCACCGCGACCATACTTAGCAGACTCAAAGGCTCTGATGGTTTCCATGACTATAAGGCCCCCATGGTGTAGCAACCCGGTGGCACAGTTCCCACCTGGCGGCATTTCCATAGTTCTCAAGGAACCATAGGTCAATGTGTTTCTCCTGCCCAAAGTCAGCTCCCACAAGGAGCTCGTCCATGACAAAGAGCTTTACACGATTGTTGCCTGTGGTCGTCGGTGGAGCATCCATTTGGGTGAATGTCGCTGAAAATATGTCAAAAGCCACCTTCTTGGTCTGGCCTGCGGCAGAGTCCGGTTGAGGCAGCCTGCAGGTTGCTGTGGATAGCGAGGGGTGTTGTTACCGCCTTGCGCAGGTAGGCCACAATCACAGCTATACCATCAGCATTGGAAGCCTCTGTGTCGATATTCCTTTCTGCAGGCTCTGTGGTGGAGAGGATGCACCATATCCCGTTTTTAGTCCAAGTTTTTCAACATAAGAGATGACACTCACTTGATTGCTGGTGGAAGTAGAAGGCGTACTCCGGCTCATCGAACAGGTCGGTCAGTTGTGGCAGCGGAGGAGGATTTAGCCCCGTGAGGTCAGCCCACTTCTTATTGTGGGACAACTTCCGATGGCGACATACTCCGCTTCGACTGTGGAAAGAGCAATGTAGTTTTGTTTCTTGGAGGACCAAGAGACTAGGGATCTACCAAGGAATTGGCAAGTCCCAAAGGTACTTTTTCTATCAACTTTGCATCCCGCGTAATCCGCATCAAAATACCCAATGAGATTAAACTTAGAGCCCTTGGGGTATCAACGTCCTAGGCTCGGTATGTGAACCAAATATCTAAGAATTATCTTAATGGTGGTCAAATGACACATCTTAGGAGCAGCATGGAATCGAGCACAGATACAAACACTTAGCAGTATATCAGGCCTAGATGCACATAAGTAAAGCAATGAACCTATCATGGAACGTGATATACCTTTTGGTCCACACTTGGACCATCATCATTAAGGTTGAGGTGCCCACTGGTTCCCATTGGAGTCTTGATGGGTTTGGCTTTGTCAATGTCAAACTTCTTGAGTATATCTTGTGTGTGCTTCGTTTGACTAAAGAATGTGCCTTCCTTGAGTTGCTTCACTTTAAAACCTAGGAAGAACTTCAATTCCCCCATCATGGACATCTCAAACCTTTTAGTCATTATCTTGGAAAACTCATCACAAAAAAGTTTTGCTAGTAGAACCAAATATATTGTCATCGACATATATTTGACAAACAAACAAATCATCATTGAAATATTTAGTAAATAAAGTGTAATCGATGTTCCTAATTTTGAAACCATTTTGAGTTAGAATGTCTCTAAGACACTCATACCAAGCTCTAGGAGCTTGTTTGAGGCCATAGAGAGTCTTACACAATTTGTAGACATGGTTTGGGAAGTATTGATCTTCAAAGTCGGGGGGTTGCTCCACATACTCCTCTTCTTTGATTGGACAATTAAGGAATGCACTCTTGACGTCCATATAGTATAGCTTAAAATCATGGTGAGTAGTAAAGGCAAGTAATATACGAATTTATTCAAGCCTAGCTACGGGGGCAAAGGCTTCATCGAAATCCAAACCTTCGACTTGTGAGTACCCCTTGGACACAAGTCGTGCTTTGTTCCTTGTAACCACGCCGTGCTCATCTTGTTTGTTGTGTAACACCACTTGGTGCCCACAACATTTGCATTTGGCCTGTTCACGAGCTCTCATACTTGGTTTCTTTCAAAATTTTTGAGCTCTTCTTGCATGGCCATCACCCAATCCGAATATCGTAGTGCTTCTTCAACCTTGTGAGGCTCCAAAGAAGAAACAAGAGTAATGTTCGCAAAAGTTTGCAACACGAGATCAAGTAGTTACCCCCTTGGTGATGTCTCCAAGGATGTTGCCAATGGGATGGTCCCGTTGAACACTTTGATGTACTCTTAGGTGTGGTGCTTGAGTTCTTGGAACTTCATCATCTTCTCCCTCACTTTCTTCATCTCCCACTTGATTGAGGCCTCCATTTTCATCTTGTTGAAGCGCATCTTGAGGGTCTTGAGCTTGATTACTTGAGGAAGAGTTTGCTTGATGTGTGGGATGATCACTTGAGTCTTGAGGTTGTTCTTGTGGTCGAATATATCCAAGTGTCCTCCTTCCTATAACCACTTGTGGAGCTTCTTCTTGATCTAGCACATGATGATCAACTTGCTCCACTTGGGAGCCATTAGTCTCATCAAACACTACGCCACGTGCTACTTCAACAATTCTGGAAGATTTGTTGAAAACACGATAAGCGTAAGTGTTTGAATCATAACCAAGCAAGAAATCCTCATCGGACTTTGAAGCGAACTTCGAGGTCCTAGGCTTCTTGTTGATAATATAGCATTTGCTCCCAAAAACACTAAAATAGGAAATATTAGGCTTGTTACCGGTTAGAAGTTTGTAAGACGTCTTCTTCAATATGCGATAGAGATACAACCGGTTTTATGGCATGGCAAGCGGTGTTAACTGCTTCTGCTCAAAACCGGTCCGACGTCTTGTATTCATCAAGCATTGTTCTTGACATCTTAATGAGAGTCCTATTCTTCCTCTCGGCCACCCCATTACGTTGAGGGGAGTAGGGGGCCGAGAACTCATGGTTGGTGCCTTCTTCATCCAAAAACTCGTCAACTTGAGTGTTCTTGAATTTGGTGCTATTGTCACTCCTTCTAGTCTTGATCCTCAAGGAGAACTCATTTTGAGCTCTCCTCAAGTATTTCTTGAGGACACCTTGAGTCTTACTCTTATCATGCAAAAAGAAAATCTAAGTGAAACGTGAAAAATCATCAACAATTACAAGGCCATATTTGTTACCGCCAATGCTTATGTAGGCGATTGGACCGATGGTATTGTTGTTGTCATGATGTTCTTGGATGGATGTTGAGCTCCAACTTACTTTTCAGCTTGACCTGCGCTACATGATCTATCCTTTTCAAACACAACATTCTTTATACCATGGATGTGCTCGCCCTTAAGAAGTTTTTGCAAATTCCTCATCCTAACATGGGCTAGTCTTCTATGCCAAAGGCATCACATGTTGGTTTTTGCAATTAAGAATGTGTCAAGTTGGGCTTTATCCGCGAAGAAATCCATAAGATAGAGTTTTCCCTTGAGGACACCCTTAAAAGCAATTGAGTCATTGCTTCTTCTTGTGACAGTCACACCCTCATTAGTGAAAAGATAATTATAACCTTTGTCACATAGTTGTGATATGGACAATAGGTTATAGTCAAGTGAATCGACATGTAAAACATTTGGAAGAATGTGATCAGGGGATATAGCAATTTTACCGGTGCTAAGGATTTTCCCTTGGCTATTGTCCCTAAAGTAAATTCCCTCACTTGGATCTTTATGTTGCTCATACTCTACAAACATTTTTCTTTCTCCGGTCATATGATTTGTGCATCCATTATCAAGAACTCACTTGGTTCCACCGGAGCAGTATGTCTACAAAATAAAATTAAGCCTGACTTTAGGTACCCAAGTGGTGTTGGGTCCTTTGATGTTAGTCAAGAGGCACTGGGAACCCACACAAAAGGTTTTGGACTCTTGTGTTGTGGCCCAACATACCTAGCATATGGCTTTCCAAATTTTTTCCTTAACAAAACATATGATCAAAATCTGGCAGATCTCCCGACACTACTAAAGTGTTTGCGGAGTTTGAAGTTCGGTGTGGGCGCGCGGAGATTCAAGAAGGTGAAGTGTAAAATGACACAGGAGACACGAAGATTTACGTGGTTTGGGCCGCCTGAGCGTAATACCCTACTCCACGGGGTGTGTTGGTGTTGTATTGGATGTATGAACTCAACGTGAGTTGAGAGTGCGCGATCAGATCAGAGCAGGTCAGATCAGTCTAGTGAGAGTGCCTCTATGTATCGTCGGCCTGTCCTTTTATAGTACAAGGATAGGCCATTATAAGTTGACCTGATCCGACATGTGGCCTCGGTGGTTACTATATTGATACACATTTGGTGCGCTTAATTACTCTTAATGACCAAATTACGGGCTTTGATAGTATCGTTACTAGTAATTAAGGTCGTTCGATCGTGTGTCATTAATATAGTATTAATGACACTTAATTGGGTCTTGAAGTCCTTGATTCCTCTTTGAAGATCCGGAGCCATTGTGGAGTCTACCGGAGGTTTGAGGCTGAAGATCTGACGGTTGGACACGTGGCAGCTTCGGAGCATACTGTGGAGAACATATAGGTCCGGTGCCACCAGACACGTGTCAGTTCTGGAGCTTCCCTCGGTCTGGGGTTAGGTCCGGGGGTGCCGTTATGGTACATAGCCCGGAGCTTCCCCCTTGTGGGCGGTAGCTCCGGTTTGATGGTACACGTGGTGACCCTGGGACTAACCATGTTGGGGAAGCGGGTCCGGTTATGTCTGGCATGTGGGCCTTTGAAGGTCTTCAAATCAAGTAGATGACATTTCCTTAAGATATTTGCAATCTCAAGGGGTATACGGTGCCCAGGGTACCGACAGCGTACGTGGGCTGGACGGCTTCTCTTTTGCTTATTAGACTGGAGTACGAGAGTTGTAATCCTATCTTCCGCTGTAGTTTATTTTTATAAACTATTTGTAAACTGAATATGTTTGTCAATTTCAGCAAATGATTAATGTAATACGTGTTCCTTTACATATGTGCTGTTGGGTGTTGCATCGCACGGCACCACCCAATGCGATTCCTAGAAAGTGTGGACTCCGGTCCCCACACGTTAAAGCAGAGTGAGACTGCCATGACCACCTGCGTCTAGGGTTTCTGCAAATGGCCGAAGTCCCAGGCAGAGAAGAGGAACGGGATTGGGCAAACGAGGGAGGTGGTCGGCGGGCAGACAGAGGCCACGGTGGTGCCCTAGCTCGCGCATCGAGAGGGTGCGGTGCCCTGCCTTGGGGCCAACCTGTGTTTCCGAGAGTCTCCGGAAGAGATGAAAAGGAAAACTAGCGAATCATTTTTTTCTGTAACCTGTGGCAATTGCGGGTAAATAACTTTGAACTCCACGACTAGGTCTATCATATAATTACGGTTGCTGGAGAAAAAAAAAAGAGGTACTTCAAGAAAATGAACTAGAGCTCCATAAACTCCCTAGAGTTGGACCTCCCTGTGGAGTTTTGGAGTTGAGGTGTTTGGCAGCATCGCTCAGTTGTGGAGCCATGTCAAACATGCCCTAAGGTTTCATGATGAGCATGCTTTTGTAGTCCACCTCACTACTACAAAAAACATTTTTACAAACGGCTCTAAATATATTATCGCTGGCGGATTTAAAAACCGGCTGTAACAAAGAGCCTGTGAAATAGGTGATTATCACAGGCGGCAACAAAATCCGCCTGTAAAAATGCATTATCACAGACGGTTTTTAATTAAAATTCGTCTGTAAAAATGCATTATCACAGGTGGTTTTTAATTACAAACCGCCTGTAAAAATCATTTTCACAGGCGGTTTTTAATTATAAACCGCCTGTAAAAATCATTTTCACAGGTGGTTTTTAATTAAAAACCACCTGTAAAAATAAGGAACTGAACATGCATAGTATTATCACAGGCGGTGCACTGTATTCGTGACTGACAACATGCACGGTTGGGGGCTACAAAGAAACATTGTAACATATAAAAAATGATTTGACCATGCAATACATTATAGACCAGACGGTTACACTGGAATCTGTAAAATTGAAATATTATTGACCATGGAATACAAAGTACAGACTATCAAACTGAATTTGGAAGCACAAGCTGAAGTTCTATTACGACTAATACAACAACTGCCACTAGCAGAGCCTTAGAGTTTGTTGAGAGCAGAGGATCATGTTGTTCTTCAGACTTCAGAGCAGACTGTTGAGGCATTCATCGACGGTGGTGTACTCAGATTTTTTAGGGCTTACGTATGGGTACAGCATCTTCTACAGGGACAACTCCTTGTTGTGTGTCAGCGTGTTGGCCGACGGCTTGATGTCAACACCTTGTTCGCCGGTCAGGACGTCTACTTGCTGATGTCGTGACCTTCATGCTCCAGACGCCGTCGCTGTTCCTCTCCCCGAGTACCTGCGCGGGCAAAGGGGTTGTGGGTCAGATCCAGTTGCTTCAATCGGGGAGGCTGATGTTCTGGAACCTAGGCGAACGAACCTGAACGATGAGTCTCGAGTCCTTGCTGTTGTACCCGTTGTAGCTATGGGCTTGCTGAAGTCATCGACGGTTGCGTCAGTAGGCTCCCATCCGTCCGTCCGCCAGTCTGGCTGGCCACCGGAGGAGGACGCGACTGCTGCCCCTACCACCGCGGCGGCGGCCTGCCTCTGACACTAGCGGGAGCGGCGATTCTTGGTAGGGTTGGGGCGGAGGTGGAGGCGCACGTAGGGAGGCGGACCTTGAAGTCGAGAGAGATTGGGGATTTCGGACTCTGCTGGTTTAGGAAGGAGATGGGTGGGTGGAGTATTATTGAGGAGGGAGGCAGACAAACAATGGTGTGTGGATCCGAGTGAAGAGCGCTGATTGGTTGAGGAGCTGAATGGGCTTTGGTAGTATTTTCGCAGGTGGTTTGTACCATCAACCGCATGTGATATACTATTTTTTTACAAACGGTTTTTAGTTATGAACCGCCTGTAATATGTGATTATCGCAAGCGGTTTTTGAAGCATTTTACAGCACAGGCGGATTTCTTTACAGTCCACCTGTAAAAAAAAAATTTGTAGCGCCTGCAAAAATACATTTTGTAGTAGTGCCTGTAACCAGTTTGTGGTATATGGGACGCATAGCTAGTGAGATCCGCCGGTCACCTCATATTAATTAATAATTAGGTTTTTCTGGCATAGGGTGCGCAGTGTGAGGCCAATTCAATAACACTTTGATAGCTGTATAAGTACAGAGATGATCCTATGAGTCCGTAGGCATGCATTGTCCCAAAAAGAAAGTCCGGAGACACACGTAGGGGTGCAGAAATAGAGCAGGTCGGTGCATGGTGATGCAGTGCCAAGTCGCCTGCAGAGTATGCGGAAGTAGATCATGCAATTTAGCTAGTAGGCGAAGAATGACCTGATGATGGACCTGACAGTTCCGTCACCTGTCCAAACTAGGCAGATCAAAGCCTCGGTTTTGCAGTTATTAGAGAGTATGTTATGCCGATGAACTCTGACAGGTTCCAAAAAACATGCAATCATGCAATATTGCGCTCCAACTCGAAATCATGACAGGGTGGTGTGGTTCCAGATGGCCTAACTAGCATGGTGTTATGACCAGAACATTAAAGTAATAACACATCATTTCACATTGATCAAGCTCACATAATAAAATCATAAAACATCATAACTTTTTATTGATACCTCAATAAATACAATCCACACACAGGTAAATGTAGCCAGACGGACATCACCACCAAGGTTAAATGTAACAAGAGTATATGTTTTGAACAATCAGTTCTGAAAAAGATGAATAGAGAAGCATTTATTTGGATCCAGAAACATAGCATTAGAAGTGAGCAAAGAGCATATCAGTGGCAGGCCTTGTGGAGAAGTGAGGGTGATGCATGAGGTTTGCTCTGAACACGTGCCTCGACACAATGACATTTATGTTATCCAGCATCTCAGAGTTGATGGTCTTTATTGTCTGTTTCTTGTTCCCGTTATAGAGTACTAAACCGTGACTGTTACCGAGTAAGATGTTGCCTTGTTCATCAGCCACCGCGGCCATACTCAACAGACTCAAAGGGTCTGATGGTCTTCCATGACTATAAGGCCCCCACGGCGTGGCAACCCGGTGGCGCAGTTCCCACCAGGCGGCATTGCCATAGTTCTCAAGGAACCAGAGGTCAATGCTGTTCTCCTGCCCAAAGTCAGCTCCCACAAGGAGCTCGTCCATGACGAAGAGCTTTACACGATTGTTGCCTGTGGTCATCGGTGGACCATCCATTTGGGTGAATGTCTCTGAAAATATGTCAAAAGCCACCATCTTGGTCTGGCCAGCGGCAGAGTCCGATTGAGGCGGCCAGTGCAGGTTGTCGTGGAGAGCCATGGGCGCTTTTACGGCCTTGCGCAGGCAGGACACAAGCGCAGCTATTCCATCTGCGTCGGAAGCCTCTGTGTAGATATTCCTTTTTCCAGGCTCCCTGGTGGAGAGGATGCACCATTTCCCGTTTCTAGTCCAAGTTTTTCGACATAAGAGTCGATACTCACTTGATTGCTGGTGGAAGTAGAAGGTGTACTCCGGCTCATCGAATAGGTCGGTCGGCTGTGGCGGCGGAGGCGGATTAAGCCCCGTGAGGTCAGCCCACTTCCTTGTTGTGGGGTTACACAAGTTGTATATGCCATCTTCCTTCTTGAGTAGGAGGACACCGTCGTAGACGGCGAGCAGGAGCCACCCTCCATTTTCTGGTTTAGGGTAGCGGATAACACTACGCAGGCTCTCTAGGTCGCCGGAGACGGAGATCGCGTCCAGCATGACATCCGTGGCCCAACATCATCTGGATGGCAGCTGAGGGATGTACCTGTAGAGGAGGACCTGAGCCGGTTGGCGGCGTGCGTTCTCAGCAAGGAAGTCCTGGTTAGTGGTGATGAGGCGCCACGCCTTGCAGATGGTGCCGTAGCGGACGATTTCTTTGACCGGCAGGCGGACTAGGGTCTACCTGATGTTGTCCTCGGTGAGACGTGGTTCCTGGAGCTCCAACTCCATCCGCTTGATCTGCCTTCCTTCCTCACCGCCCATCTTTGCTCAAATCTATCTCGTGCTTGGTGAAGAAAAAGTAAAAAAATGTTCAATCTGGATCTGCCTCTGCCAGCTTCTAAACGAGATCGCAGAAATGGAGAATTTCGATTAGGGTTAGGGTTTGGCTTACCTCTCGTTCCTGAACAGTGGCTGCGCAAGCTCGTGAGTGGCGGTGCGAAGATCGGTCAAACAGCAAGCTCCCCGCACGGTCCTGCTAGATGAAGAACAAGGGGGGAAATATTTAACTTCAATTTCTGACCGTTTAGCTTTTGAAACGGAACAACAAAATGGAGAAACTAGAAGAAACTCAGTTAGGGTTCGACTCACATTATTCTCTAGTGTTGGCTGCGTGAGCTCCTGTGTGGCAGTGGCGCAGAGGCAGGCCCGGCAAGATCCCCTGTTGTTGGGACAGAGAAGGACAGATCCGGAGGGTGGATGGGAGCTTGGATTGGGGACAGATGAGACGAATTTTCTGTGAAACAGATGTGGAACAATAAGGGATAAAGCACACTCGGTGAGAGACAACGCAGGTTATTAGGTTTTGCTCACCTCGTTCCTGACCGTCAGCTCTCCACACAGCGTTGGCGTGAAGTCAGACCCAGCAAGCTCCCTCAGCAGATCTGGTAGGGCAGATCTAGTAGGGAAGATCTGGATCTGGAGGGAAGAAGGAGGGGAACTTAGGTTTGAGAAAAGATGAGAGGAAATCTGTTTTCCAGAGAAAGAGATTGGAGTGTGGTGAGGGACAGGGAACCCTGCTCTTTTATGCTTTTGTAAGCTGCTGACACAGGTTCTTTGGGTGATATGCCTCCTGGCAGTTTTGCAGGACAGGTCACCATGCTGACGGAGCAACATCCTGTGCTGTCTTTCCACGTCTACGCCACCACATGTCGAAACATCCTATCTTTGTGCATTCTAGGCAAGGTGACTTGGACTTTTAAATGGTGTTTCCCAGGAGTTCCTTGTGATGGAATATGTTAAGGTCAGAATTGTTTGGCGAATGCCGGCAGGGGTTTGGAGATGATGCCAGTATGTAGAACTGAAGGACCACTTATGAGCACTTGGCGTCCAATTTTTTTCACTATATATAAATGATTTGCTCATATTTTGACTTGTAGCTAGAATTTTTTTCAATAGTGCTTTTAACATTGTTGAATCCTGATGAAATTTCAAGTTCATTGGACTTTAGTTACTGGGTTGATCAGTGTTCCAAATCTCTATGTAGTTAAAAATTGAGAAAAATACAAAATCAATTTCAAAAATTTCCCCAAACTTGTAAAATCAGTTTCACCCTGTAGGAAGCTTAGAAAAATGTGAAACAAATTTTCCTAGAACTAGTGAGACCCCCTCTACATGGTACAACCACTGGTAGCCATGATAGATCTCCAAGATTTCAACCAAAATTTAGAGAAGGTTATTGCTTACCATAATTTTTAGGAACAACAAACTTACTTGATCATCTCTTGATCTTTGCCAGAGTCTCCACTATGGTCACTAGTATCTACCATAAAAGTCCCAAGGCCAATTAAGATCATTATCTTATTTTGATCATAAGATATTAGCTTATGAACTTAAGCATATTGATTACTTTCAAAGTCATTCATATATAGCATATGCATAACGTGTAGTAATTGAAGTCGAGGAGCAGCCGGAAGCTTTGGATGTCCAGCTGCTAGAGACTAACATAGACTCGGACTCTCATTCAGGCAAGCCCCGATTTGCATTTAAGTTCCTTATAGTGTCTTTGCCGTTTTCATTCACCTTACGTCTTTAGATGTTGTGCATTACATTTAAAGTGTTTGACATCCACTTGCATGACCAAATAACCCAGGGAGTGGTTAGAATAGCTCATAGACTCATGTAGTAACTGCCATACTTATATTCATAGAGATCCGGTAGAAGTCGAGTAGTGGGAATCTACTCGCGAGATAGGATTTTATCACACGGATGGATTGGATGAAGAAATGGCTTATGAATATGAACTTGAGACTGAGCAGCGGGTAGGATGCAGCGAGATGTGGTCTCTCATGCGTAGCCCTGCTTGTGTCGATTGAGGACCGATTCGTGTCCGGCCCCGCTGAACAAGCTTGAATTGTACCAGTGACATACTGGAGAAATGGGCTTTAGCAAACTGATGTAGCTTGATACTGGTTTGTCGAGGCATACCGTTCAGTTTTATAGGCGTAGGTTGAGGGCAGCGAGGTGTAAATTAGCTGGTGGGCACGTCATAGTACGCCCCACATAGTGACCTCCTACTCGTGACGGATCGACCGGTTCGACATTCAAGTGTTTATTGAAAGGTGGCCATATACGACTAGTACTGAAGTGTTACGTAGGTACTGCTGTAAGTACTCACTGACATTTCCGAAAGTGCGTATGTGTCGTGTTGTACCAGGTGTGTCCTGATTGCAATCACCGTCCCTCGCGGTAATAGAGTACCACTTGTTCACTGTGTCGTGACGTAGTAAATACTAAAGAAGTCATGAGAATACGATGTATTGAATTATAATTGTTTTGTAACCTTGTATGGCTTAGAGATGGCACAATTAAAAGTTTACAGTTTCCCCATACTTTACCTGTAATAGCATTATGTGCTTTGGGCATGTCATATCATCGGCAAAGCGTTTCTTGTTTGATTGTGAAGTCTATGATGTGTCGTGCCTGAAGAATGTCATGTGCTACTTAAAACATGACCATAATGATCCACTTGTAGGCATGTCATTTATGCTATTCCTTACCTATGTTTTAGTATTAACCCCTGCACATGTCTAGTGAGATGGGTTAGTCTTGCTGAGCCTTAAGCTCACGTTTGCAGTTAACAAGTTTTTGCAGATTATGCGACTGATGACGGGTTCGATGACGAGGTTGCACCCCCTCCAGGGTTTACAGCCGAGTGGGAACCCTGCACGCCGCCGTAAGTTGGGTGTTGCTAGTGCGAAGTATCCAGGGAATTGATGACTTTGCTTTTGCATAGCTAGTGCCGAGAGTGTAGCTATGATGTACAGTTCTCTTTCATTTTCGTTTAGTATTGTAAAACTTCCGCTGTGTTTATAAATAAAGACTTGGTATTGTAATTTGTTCTCATTCTTTTTTTGTATATTGTTGGGTGTCGCATCGCACGACACCACCCAATGAGATCCTTGGAGGTCGGGATTCCAGTCCACACAGCAAGCTCCCCGCACGCTGTTGAAGAACAAGGGGGGGTGATATTTAACTTCAATCTGTGTCAGCTTAGGATCATGAGAGCTGGTAGTCACACAAATATAAAGCTGACCATATAAATTGCTCAAACATTATTCACACATAGATCAAGCTAGTTACACAAATCGGTCAAAAATCTTTTACATTACCATCTGTTTTCCCTAGTAAGGTCCCTAAGACATGGCAACCCGGTACCTCAGTTCCCACCTTTTAGCATTACCATATTTCTCAATGAATCAAAGGGTGATGCAATCCTCCCACCCAAAGTTAGCTTCCATGATGAGCTCATCCATGATGAACAACTTCACAAGATTGTTGCCTATGACTTTTAGAGGACCATCCATTTTGGGTTAATGTCTCCAAAAAGATATAAAAACCATCATCTTGGTCAGATGAGCGACTGAGCCCGGTTGAGGCAGCCAGTGCAGGTTGCCATGGAGAGCCAGAGGCGTCATATTCGCCTTGCTGGGTAGGACACAATAATGGTTATCCTAGTAGCGTTGGCAATGTCCATGTTGATGTTCTGTGGTTTAATTTAGCCTCTCCGGTGAAGAGGATGCACAATTTCCTATTTATAGTCCATTTGTCTAGCCCACTTCCTCATTGTGAGGTTGCACAAGTTGTAAAGGCCACCAAGTCAGGTGTTTCATGGAGTGGATGGTCTTCATTGTTTCCATTTTTCCCACTGTACACCACTAACTGTGGTTGTAACCAGGCAAGACATTACTTTGTTCATCATTTGATGCAACCACACTCAGCAGACTCAGGTGAAGTCGCAATATTCCAATAATGTAAGGTCCCCATGACAAGGCAAATCGTTGTCACAGTTGCCACCAAGAAACATTGTCGTAGCTATCAAGGATCCAAAGGTCAATGTGCTTCTCGTTTACAAAGTTACCTCCCACGGAATCTCCTCCATGTTGAACAACTTCACAAGTGTGCTTGTGGTTGTGGTTGGACCAACCATTTGGATGAATGGCTCTAACATCTTGACAAAAAATACCATCCTTATTCATCAGCAGCCGCGTACACACCAAGGAGAATTAAAGGGAGTAATTGTATTCTAATATTGTAAGGTACCCATCGTGTGGCAACAAGGTGCCGTAGTTACCACATAGCGGCATTGCCATAGTTCTCAAGGGACCATAGGTTGATGCTCTTCTGCTGCCCAAAGTAAGCTCTAATGAGGAGCTCGTCCCACTATGATGAAATGTATCCACTGTGACAAAACTTGATTCGAAGGTAGAGTTTTCCCAGTGGTTCCTTCACAACTGTGATGGTGTAAAATAGGACAGAAAAATTGAGTTCGATACAGATCAGCAATTAACTGGAACAAACAACAGATGCATCATGTGGCTGACTGCTTCCTATTTCGAGAACATATGAATCATCAGAAATATCATAAAGATTGTGTAGCATACATAGGCTATCGAGAAGGATTTCATTCCACTATTCCAAAACTAGATGATGCTGTTACTACTTACATGCTGACAAAAACACAACAACAAATATAGCATCCTAATTTCTTACATTGCAAAATCACTGTTTCTATGACAGCAAGATTAACAACAATGATAAATCAAGGAATATTATCAATGCACCTCGGCCTTCTCGAGCCACTCCAGTACACACCGCACATCGTGGTCCCCGGCGAGGTCATCCACGGACTCGAGCGCCATCCCGTCCCGAAGCGCGACGTGGCAGGCCGCTCCCGTGCTCGCGAGGCCGAGCCCCAGCATCATCCCCGCATCCTCGAGTGTGTGCTGGCAGCGCTGCGCCTCCTCCGTGCAGGGAGCCTGCTGGTCAATGCCCAACTCCAGCAGGTTGACGCCCACGGTGTGGAACATCTGGTAGGCGCTGAAGCAGAGTGAGACTGCCATGACCACCTGCGTCTAGGGTTTCCGCAAATGGCCGAAGTCCCAGGCAGAGGAGACGAACGGGATTGGGCAAACGAGGGAGGTGGGTGGCGGGAAAACGGAGGCCACGGTGGTGCCCTAGCTCTCGCATCGAGTGGCGGAGCCCTGCCTTGGGCCCGTCCTGTGTTTCCGAGAGTCTCTGGAAGAGATGAAAAGAAAAACTAGCGAATCATTTTTTTGTGTAACCAGTGGCGATTGCGGGTAAATAACTTTGAACTCCACGACTAGGTCTATCATATAATTACGGTTGCTGGAGAAAAAAAAAAAGTGGTACTTCAAGAAAAATGAACTAGAGCTCCATAAATTCCCTAGAGTTGGACCTCCTTGTGGAGTTTTGGAGTTGTGGTGTTTGGCAGCATCTCTCAGTTCTGGAGCCATGTCAAACATGCCCTAAGGTTTCATGATGAGCATGCTTTTGTAGTCTACCTGTAACCTGTTTGTGGTACATGGGACGCATAGCTAGTGAGATCCGCCGGTCACCTCATATGAATTAATAATTAGGTTTTTCTGGTATATGGCGCGCAGAGTGTGAGACCAATTCAATAACACTTTGATAGCTGTATAAGTACAGAGATGATCCTATGAGTCTGTAGGCATGCATTGTCCCAAAAAGAAAGTCCGGAGACACACGTAGGGGTGCAGAAATAGAGCAGGTCGGTGCATGGTGATGCAGTGCCAAGTCGCCTGCAGAGTATGCGGAAGTAGAACATGCAATTTAGCTAGTAGGCGAAGAATGAGCTGATGATGGACCTGACAGTTCCGTCACCTGTCCAAACTAGGCAGATCAAAGCCTCGGTTTTACAGTGATTAGAGAGTATGTTATGCCGACAAACTCTGACAGGTTCCAAACAACATGCAATCATGCAATATTACGCTTCAACTCAAAATCGTCACAGGGTGGTGTGGTTCCAGATGGCCTAACTAGCACGGTGTTATGACCAGACGATTAAAGTAATAACACATCATTTCACATTGATCAAGCTCACATAATAAACTCATAAAACATCATAACTTTTTATTGATACCTCAATAAACACAATTCACACACAGATAAATGTAGCCAGACAGACATCACCACCAAGGTTAAATGTAACAAGAGTATATGTTTTGAACAATCAGTTCTGAAATAGATGAATAGAGAAGCATTTATTTGGATCCAGGAACATAGCATTAGAAGTGAGCTAAGAGCATATCAGTGGCAGGCCTTGTGGAGAAGTGAGGGTGATGCATGAGGTTTGCTCTGAACACGTGCCTCGACACAATGACATTTATGTTATCTAGCGTCTCAGAGTTGATGGTCTTTATTGTCTGTTTCTTGTTCCCATTATAGACTACTAAACCATGACTGTTACCGAGTATGATGTTACCTTGTTCATCAGTACTGTTTGTCATACTCAATAGACTCAAAGGGTCTGATGGTCTTCCATGACTATAAGGCCCCCACGGCGTGGCAACCCGGTGGCGCAGTTCCCACTTAGCGGCATTGCCATAGTTCTCAAGGAACCAGAGGTCAATGCTGTTCTCCTGCCCAAAGTCAGCTCCCACAAGGAGCTCGTCCATGACGAAGAGATTTACACGATTGTTGCCTGTGGTCGTCGGTGGACCATCAATTTGGGTGAATGTCTCTGAAAATATGTCAAAAGCGACCATCTTTGTCTGGCCAGCGGCAGAGTCTGGTTGAGGCGGCCAGTGCAGGTTGCCGTGGAGAGCCATGGGCGCTGTTACTGCCTTGCGCAGGCAGGGCACAAGCGCAGCTATACCATCTGCGTTGACAGCCTCTGTGTAGATATTGCTTTTTCCAGGCTCCCTGGTGGAGAGGATGCACCATTTCCCATTTCTAGTCCATGTTTTTCGACATAAGAGCGATACTCACTTGATTGCTGGTGGAAGTAGAAGGCGTACTCTGGCTCATCGAACAGGTCAGTCGGATGTGGCGGTGGAGGCGGATTAAGCCCTGTGAGGTCAGCCCACTTCCTTGTTGTGGGGTTACACAAGCTGTATATGCCATCTGCCTTTTTGAGTAGGAGGACACCATCGCAGACGGCGAGTAGGAGCCACCCTCCATTTTCTGGTTTAGGGTAGCAGATAACACTACACCGGCCATCTAGGTCGCCGGAGACGGAGATCGCGTCCAGCATGACATCCGTGGCCCAACGTCCTCTGGATGGCAGCTGAGGGATGTACCTGTAGAGGAGGACCTCAGCCGGTTGGCAGCGTGCGTTCTCGGCAAGGAAGTCCTGGTTAGTGGTGATGAGGCGCCACGCCTTCCAGATGGTGCCGTAGCGGACGACGTCTTTGGCCGGCAGGCGGACTAGGATCTCCCTGATGTTGTCCTCGGTGAGACGAGGTTCCAGGAGCTCCAACTCCATCCGCTTGATCTGCCTTCCTTCCTCACCGCCCATCTTTGCTCAAATCTATCTCCTGCTTGGTGAAGAAAAAGTAAAAAAAATGTTCAATCTGGATCTGCCTCTGCCAGCTTCTAAACGAGATCGCAGAAATGGAGAATTTCTATTAGGGTTAGGATTTGGCTTACCTCTTGTTCCTGAACGGTGGCTGCACAAGCTCGTGAGTGGCAGTGCGAAGATCGGTCAAACAGCAAGCTCCCCACACGATCCTGCTAGATGAAGAGTAAGGGGGGGGAATATTTAACTTCAATTTCTGACCGCTTAGCTTCTGAAACGGAACAACAAAATGGAGAAACTAGAAGAAACTCGGTTGGGGTTGGGCTCACCTTGTTCTCTAGTGTCGGTTGCGCGAGCTCCTGTGTGGTAGTGACGCAGAGGCAGGCCCGGCAAGATCCCCTGTTGTTGGGACAGAGAAGGACAGATCCAGAGGGTGGATGGGAGCTTGGATTGGGGACAGATGAGATGAATTTTCTGTGAAAGAGATGGGGAACAATAAGGGATAGAGCACACTCGGTGAGAGACAATGCAGGTTATTAGGTTTTGCTCACCTCGTTCCTGACCGTCAGCTCTCCAAGCAGCATTGGCGTGAAGTCAGACGCAGCAAGCTCCCTCAGCAGATCTGGTAGGGCAGATCTAGTAGGGAAGATCTGGATCTGGAGGGAGGAAGGAGGGGAACTTAGGTTTGAGGAAAGATGAGAGGAAATCAGTTTTCTAGAGAAAGAGATTGGAGTGTGGTAAGGGACAGGGAACCCTGCTCTTTTATGCTTTTGTAAGCTGCAGACACAGGTTCTTTGGGTGATGTGCCTCCTGGCAGTTTTGCAGGACAGGTCACCATGCTGACGGAGCAACATCCTGTGCTGTCTTTCTACGTCTACGCCACCACATGTCGAAACATCCTATATCTGTGCATTCTAGGCAAGGTGACTTGGACTTTTAAATGGTGTTTCCCAGGAGTTCCTTGTGATGGAATATGTCAAAGCCAGAATTGTTTGGCGAATGCCGGCAGGGGTTTGGAGATGTTGCCGGTGTGTAGAACTGAAGGACCACTGATGAGCGCTTGGCGTCCAAATTGTTTGCACTATATATAAATGATTTGCTCATATTTTGACTTGTATCTAGAATTTTTTTTTCAATAGTGCTTGTAACATTGTCGAATCCTGATGCACCATTTTTTTTTGCAAGTTCCATACATGAATGTAAAGTCACTTGCCACATTTTCACCTGAGGGCGTGATGGGGTACTGGCAAAGTTGCTGAAGATAAATCCCATTTTAAATGCACAAAACTGGTATGGATCCAATCTTTTGTCACACACTAGGGACATTTTAGCATTTTGGTCAGTGAGCTTCTACTGTTACAATCTAAGATTTTGCGTTGACAAACCCAGTTCTCCGTGTTTCATGCAAAAACCAAACAGATTGACATGGACTTTCACATTTTATAAGCATATCCTAGGTGTGTTCCTTATTAGCTTTTATTAATATCCTCTTGTGACCGAGTGACTAAGCTGCTTACTGGATAAAAATTATCAACACCGAAGAAAAATCTTTATCTGCTGAGTCGTACCACATAAAGACAATTGATGGCGGTGTTGAAACATCAAATGTATAGAATATTATCTCGATGCTAACAAAAACTCCTACACTGAAGCTCGGTATAGAGGTACCGTGTGTGTATAACTATTATTCCGGATTCCTATAATCCTTATGTTGGACAATACAACTCCATCGAGCAATGGGCAATACAATGCAAACCCTGCAACATGAGATTACCCCAACAACATTCATATAAGAGTATTTGTTCTACACGGTTGATGCAGAACAATGACAAAAACTTGACGTTTTCATAATTCTAAATTAGAACTGTGATAGAGTTTATATCAGAAGATATGAAAACTATGAGTGAAAAACACGGTTATCCTCTTGGTTTGAGCTTCAAAATCTCCATAATGAAAGAGTACTACAGAGTCATGGGAAATACCTCGGGCAATGCTCGTCTTTCATCCATCCATCAGAGACAATATTTCACTATAACACCGCTACGGGACAATGCATCCACATTGTGGTCTATTTCTTCGCCGCCTCCCCACCACTATGTACTTATATTCTCACTGTGCCATCGCCATGAAAACATTCCTGAGCCGAAGTTTTCCTGAGCAGTAGCAGAAGAAATTTATGCTGTGGTGTCTTTGTAATTCTAACAAATGTTTTTTTCCTGTTAACGAAATGATTTGCATCAGTCTTGCATGATAAAGAATGAAAATAACAATAGTAGGTCTGATATGTATCATTAAATTTCAAAAACATCAAATCTCAACATGAATCCCATGGTCGTTTAGGTGCATAAATTATAGAAACAACACAAACTGAAATACTCAAATTCTCTATTGTCTAAAATGAAAAAAAAAACATAAGTAACATGCTTACTAACAGAAGTTTTGCACCCACTCTAGTTTGACTAAATTGTCTCCTATTCATATAGTTTGATGAGCATCTCACAAGTTCCTCACATTCTTATCTAACACCTACTGATCCTAGTATGCAAGCTGAAAACATGACTACTGCATATAAAGGACCACCAATATGAGTACACGCACGGAAACTTCAAGACAAAGTGAATATGTTCCTAAGTGATTTAATTATTAAATAAATGAGTAGTTTACTATCTAAAGGATGTATTTTGCTTGTCCTTAGATATAAAAGTTTAAAACATTGGAGGATGTGAGGCGAGACTACAACATTGCATGCTTAACTGCACATGTACATGATGATGGAATCATAAAGAAAGAAATGGAGGCCAGTGCCAGCTGTTCATGAAATTTCCACGGGCGTGGAAGAGAGGGAGGCTGGTGCTTGATGTTCAATGACATTCCAAGGGCGTGGGAGACAGGAAGGCCGGTGTCAACTGTTCAAGGACTTCCAAGCATGTAGGAGACATACTTGCTAGGTGTTGAAGGACTTTCCAAGTGCAGGAAAAGGAATAAATGGAGGGGATTCATTTATTGCAAATATCACATGTTCTTCGGTAGACTGTTCTTGCTTTTCCACTGGGAGTTGTGGGAGCAATACATCCACTTCGTCGTGGTCGAGTGTATCAAACATCATTGCATACTGTTCTTTGAATTTGAGATGAAAGGTGTGTTGCATGGGCGACGTGTTGTTCATCTAATTCACTGGGTTTTCACGGTGTATCTAGATATTCAATTCTACGTTGAGAAGGTCGGGTCATTCTTGTATCAACTTTGCTATTACTTGGGTATAGTTTTCACATGTTGAGAGTTTCAATGCGACCGCTTTTGTGTACCTATACAAGACAGCTGCTAATATGCTGACACAATCGATGCAGTTTCACATTTAGCATAATTAGTCATGGGTGTGCTTACTGAAATTTCATTGGTTGTAGCTTTTGTGATGCTTCGTGTCACACAACATAATTTTCCTGCAAAATGCATATTTAGTTGGAAAATACCATATGAGATTTTAAGATGTCTCTGTTGATGATGAACATCCATGTCAATAAGGAGAGGTCTCCTTGGTTGGTTCTGAGCTGGAAACTTCAATGATGACCTGACACTCTCCAGTACACCAAAAGGTCTGCCGTAGGCTTTTGTTCATGAGTGCTGATGTCTCCTCACTAGGTGCCTTAATTTGTTTTATGGGTTTCTTACATTTTACAAATCCATTGGCTATCTTCATGAAGAAAACCATGTTCAGGTTTAATTAGCTTGCTGATCTACTCAATGCCATGCTTAGTAAGCATATTTAACAAAAGGCTCTTTTGTGCTCACATTATTGTGATAAACCATATTTGTAATGCATTTAATCCTTCTCAAAATCCATTAATTTACCTTTCCATCTAAAGATATGACCAACTAGCCTTTATTTCGCTGAACATAGAGACTTCTTCATTTAACTAAAATTAATTTTCTCAAGAGGGGTTTCTTTGTTTATTTTATCACATATTGGAATATTTCCATGTGCAATATCGGATAAAATCATTTTCCTATGTACTTTGGACCTGAAAGCACAACAACAACATAAATCAGACAATAAGTAGTTCTCCTACGTTTATGTCGTTGTCTGAAATTATCTATATTATTATTTTGCAGGATAAAGCGTAAAATGTCTCTACTAACTCAGGAAACTTTGAATGGTCAAATATGTGTAGTATAGTGTTATCTAATGGCACATCAAACGCTTTTATTAAAACATCTTACTTGCCAAAGAAAAGGACATGATCCGATAGCAATGTCCTCGCTTCTATGGTTTACCGACAACCTGTCGTCTAGCATCGAATCTTGAGAACCTAAAATGGAATGCGTACATAGGCCCGTTTGGTTATCTATGGAGGAGTATACAAGTGTAACACTATTGCTTATTATCTGCTTATCAGTTCCAGGCTGTGGTATCCTTTTGGACTGAGTCGATGGAGTGACTCTGCTCATGGACATTCAGTGGTATATGTATTGACTTTGGAGTTCCTAATTCAGTGTTTCTCTGCTTGTGTAAGGATAACATGTTCCGTAGTTCCTAATATCATCTGTCTATCTTCTGGTTTCAAATATTTATGGAGTGCGCCTTACGATGTGTTATTACCCTTATTTGTTACCGTATTAGCTAGAAATGCAAATGTACCTTTGTATAGCTCTTGAGTGACATAAATAATCATGCAAATTTAAAACATGTCACGGATTGAACGTAAATTTCTTATCTACATTTCCATTTTATTAAAAAAAGGTCATGTTTCATTTCATTAGGAAAGTGTTATTATATATACCATGTTCATTTATTATGTATTTCTATTAAACGCCAATTTTTACGTGAATATGACAGCCCGGGTTGCTGCTAGTTCTTGATAAAGAGGTCCAAAATATAGGGCTCTCATGGAATCATACATGCAACCCATTGATCATACATGCAAGGATATGATAACCTACCTCTCCGTGGAATATACGGTAGGGGTAGACCAAGACACACCGGAAAACATCAGCCTAGCATCATCTGGTTATCATCCTTTGATGAATGCAGCATGCGTACCTTGATCATCTGCTAAAAATCATATGAGCTTGGTGGGAAGCTGAAGCAGATTTGTTCCACCTTTGTTTTGCATGGGAAATGAGTTAATGTTTGAATGTTGCGACCTTACCTGGGTATGTGTGAAGCTGAACCACAAGGATAAGTTCCCGATGAACTGGATCACACACAACTATGCTTGATGTTCTATGTAAATTCCCAATGAGTCCTCACCGGTGCTCGACATGATCGCGGGGATTGTTGACTGGTGGCTCTGATGCCACATGTTGGGATTGAAGAACACTTGAATGCTCGAACGCACGCTTAGCACACGTAAGATTTTCTGTCGTGTGCTAACCACACACGACTGATGTGCTTGATTTATATGCAGAGATCAACAGAAAAGATGGGGTCGTGGGAGAGCTGCCCAGACGCCACGATTCGAAGTGCCCGCTCCACGTTCAGCTCACGAAACAGACAGGCATCACGTCATGCCATACCCCATGCTCGCGGCATACACGGTACTCATGCCCACACACGCTACATGCACAGCGCGCACGGAAGCCTCACACCTGGCTAACCTACTTATTTGACTAAAACATACTGATCCGCAACGACTTGATTAGTCTAACACAGAATATGCGGAAGTAGAGCATGAAATTTAGCTAGTAGGCGAATGATGAGCTAATGATTGACCTGACAGTTCCGTCACCCATCCAAACTAGGCAGATCAAAGACTCGGTTTTGCAGTGATTAGAGACTATGTTATACCGACGAACTCTGACAGGATTCAAAACAACATGCAATCACGTAATATGCAGCTCCAACTCGAAGTCACCACCGGGTGGTGTGGTTCCAGATTGCCTAACTAGCATGATGTTATGACCAGATAATTAAAGTAATCATACATCAATTGCATAAGCTCACATAATTAACTCATAAAACATCATTATTTTTTATTGATACCCCAATAAACACAATCCACACACAAATAAATGTAGCCAGACAGACATCACCACTAGGGTTAAATGTAACAAGAGTATGTGTTGTGAACATCAGATCTGAAAAAGATGCATAGTTAAGCATTTATTTTGATCCAGGAACATAGCATTAGAAGTGAACAAAGGGCATATCAGTGGCAGGCCTTGTGGAGAAATGAGGGTGAAGCATGAGGTTTGCTCTGAAACACGTGCCTCGACACAATGACATATATGTTGTTGTCCGGCGTCCCCACTAAGTTGATGGTCTTTATTATCTCATTACTGTTCCCATTATACGCTGCTAAACCGTGGTTGTTTCCAAGTAAGATGTTGTCTTGTTCATCAGCCACCGCGACCATACTTAGCAGACTCAAAGGCTCTGATGGTTTCCATGACTATAAGGCCCCCATGGTGTAGCAACCCGGTGGCACAGTTCCCACCTGGCGGCATTTCCATAGTTCTCAAGGAACCATAGGTCAATGTGTTTCTCCTGCCCAAAGTCAGCTCCCACAAGGAGCTCGTCCATGACAAAGAGCTTTACACGATTGTTGCCTGTGGTCGTCGGTGGAGCATCCATTTGGGTGAATGTCGCTGAAAATATGTCAAAAGCCACCTTCTTGGTCTGGCCTGCGGCAGAGTCCGGTTGAGGCAGCCTGCAGGTTGCTGTGGATAGCGAGGGGTGTTGTTACCGCCTTGCGCAGGTAGGCCACAATCACAGCTATACCATCAGCATTGGAAGCCTCTGTGTCGATATTCCTTTCTGCAGGCTCTGTGGTGGAGAGGATGCACCATATCCCGTTTTTAGTCCAAGTTTTTCAACATAAGAGATGATACTCACTTGATTGCTGGTGGAAGTAGAAGGCGTACTCCGGCTCATCGAACAGGTCGGTCAGTTGTGGCAGCGGAGGAGGATTTAGCCCCGTGAGGTCAGCCCACTTCTTATTGTGGGACAACTTCCGATGGCGACATACTCCGCTTCGACTGTGGAAAGAGCAATGTAGTTTTGTTTCTTGGAGGACCAAGAGACTAGGGATCTACCAAGGAATTGGCAAGTCCCAAAGGTACTTTTTCTATCAACTTTGCATCCCGCGTAATCCGCATCAAAATACCCAATGAGATTAAACTTAGAGCCCTTGGGGTATCAACGTCCTAGGCTCGGTATGTGAACCAAATATCTAAGAATTATCTTAATGGTGGTCAAATGACACATCTTAGGAGCAGCTTGGAATCGAGCACAGATACAAACACTTAGCAGTATATCAGGCCTAGATGCATATAAGTAAAGCAATGAACCTATCATGGAACGTGATATACCTTTTGGTCCACACTTGGACCATCATCATTAAGGTTGAGGTGCCCACTGGTTCCCATTGGAGTCTTGATGGGTTTGGCTTTGTCAATGTCAAACTTCTTGAGTATATCTTGTGTGTGCTTCGTTTGACTAAAGAATGTGCCTTCCTTGAGTTGCTTCACTTTAAAACCTAGGAAGAACTTCAATTCCCCCATCATGGACATCTCAAACCTTTTAGTCATTATCTTGGAAAACTCATCACAAAAAAGTTTTGCTAGTAGAACCAAATATATTGTCATCGACATATATTTGACAAACAAACAAATCATCATTGAAATATTTAGTAAATAAAGTGTAATCGATGTTCCTAATTTTGAAACCATTTTGAGTTAGAATGTCTCTAAGACACTCATACCAAGCTCTAGGAGCTTGTTTGAGGCCATAGAGAGTCTTACACAATTTGTAGACATGGTTTGGGAAGTATTGATCTTCAAAGTCGGGGGGTTGCTCCACATACTCCTCTTCTTTGATTGGACAATTAAGGAATGCACTCTTGACGTCCATATAGTATAGCTTAAAATCATGGTGAGTAGTAAAGGCAAGTAATATACGAATTTATTCAAGCCTAGCTACGGGGGCAAAGGCTTCATCGAAATCCAAACCTTCGACTTGTGAGTACCCCTTGGACACAAGTCGTGCTTTGTTCCTTGTAACCACGCCGTGCTCATCTTGTTTGTTGTGTAACACCACTTGGTGCCCACAACATTTGCATTTGGCCTGTTCACGAGCTCTCATACTTGGTTTCTTTCAAAATTTTTGAGCTCTTCTTGCATGGCCATCACCCAATCCGAATATCGTAGTGCTTCTTCAACCTTGTGAGGCTCCAAAGAAGAAACAAGAGTAATGTTCGCAAAAGTTTGCAACACGAGATCAAGTAGTTACCCCCTTGGTGATGTCTCCAAGGATGTTGCCAATGGGATGGTCCCGTTGAACACTTTGATGTACTCTTAGGTGTGGTGCTTGAGTTCTTGGAACTTCATCATCTTCTCCCTCACTTTCTTCATCTCCCACTTGATTGAGGCCTCCATTTTCATCTTGTTGAAGCGCATCTTGAGGGTCTTGAGCTTGATTACTTGAGGAAGAGTTTGCTTGATGTGTGGGATGATCACTTGAGTCTTGAGGTTGTTCTTGTGGTCGAATATATCCAAGTGTCCTCCTTCCTATAACCACTTGTGGAGCTTCTTCTTGATCTAGCACATGATGATCAACTTGCTCCACTTGGGAGCCATTAGTCTCATCAAACACTACGCCACGTGCTACTTCAACAATTCTGGAAGATTTGTTGAAAACACGATAAGCGTAAGTGTTTGAATCATAACCAAGCAAGAAATCCTCATCGGACTTTGAAGCGAACTTCGAGGTCCTAGGCTTCTTGTTGATAATATAGCATTTGCTCCCAAAAACACTAAAATAGGAAATATTAGGCTTGTTACCGGTTAGAAGTTTGTAAGACGTCTTCTTCAATATGCGATAGAGATACAACCGGTTTTATGGCATGGCAAGCGGTGTTAACTGCTTCTGCTCAAAACCGGTCCGACGTCTTGTATTCATCAAGCATTGTTCTTGACATCTTAATGAGAGTCCTATTCTTCCTCTCGGCCACCCCATTACGTTGAGGGGAGTAGGGGGCCGAGAACTCATGGTTGGTGCCTTCTTCATCCAAAAACTCGTCAACTTGAGTGTTCTTGAATTTGGTGCTATTGTCACTCCTTCTAGTCTTGATCCTCAAGGAGAACTCATTTTGAGCTCTCCTCAAGTATTTCTTGAGGACACCTTGAGTCTTACTCTTATCATGCAAAAAGAAAATCTAAGTGAAACGTGAAAAATCATCAACAATTACAAGGCCATATTTGTTACCGCCAATGCTTATGTAGGCGATTGGACCGATGGTATTGTTGTTGTCATGATGTTCTTGGATGGATGTTGAGCTCCAACTTACTTTTCAGCTTGACCTGCGCTACATGATCTATCCTTTTCAAACACAACATTCTTTATACCATGGATGTGCTCGCCCTTAAGAAGTTTTTGCAAATTCCTCATCCTAACATGGGCTAGTCTTCTATGCCAAAGGCATCACATGTTGGTTTTTGCAATTAAGAATGTGTCAAGTTGGGCTTTATCCGCGAAGAAATCCATAAGATAGAGTTTTCCCTTGAGGACACCCTTAAAAGCAATTGAGTCATTGCTTCTTCTTGTGACAGTCACACCCTCATTAGTGAAAAGATAATTATAACCTTTGTCACATAGTTGTGATATGGACAATAGGTTATAGTCAAGTGAATCGACATGTAAAACATTTGGAAGAATGTGATCAGGGGATATAGCAATTTTACCGGTGCTAAGGATTTTCCCTTGGCTATTGTCCCTAAAGTAAATTCCTTCACTTGGATCTTTATGTTGCTCATACTCTACAAACATTTTTCTTTCTCCGGTCATATGATTTGTGCATCCATTATCAAGAACTCACTTGGTTCCACCGGAGCAGTATGTCTACAAAATAAAATTAAGCCTGACTTTAGGTACCCAAGTGGTGTTGGGTCCTTTGATGTTAGTCAAGAGGCACTGGGAACCCACACAAAAGGTTTTGGACTCTTGTGTTGTGGCCCAACATACCTAGCATATGGCTTTCCAAATTTTTTCCTTAACAAAACATATGATCAAAATCATGGAACAATGGATGAGGTTCCTTTTTAGTCATGTCATGTGAAGTAGCAATGTTCTTTCATTTGTAATTATTATATGAACCTCCTTTGACAAAAAAATTGAGTCTTTACCATTCTTGGGAGTTTCTCTCACAAAGGCTTCTCACTTAGGTTTCTCTCACAAAGGCTTCTCACTTAGGTTTTTCTCGCAACCACCACTTTGAGCTCTCTTTGATGATCTCATTGCACTTGATACACACACCCTCACACAGATATGGCTAGTCTAAACTCAACACAATAGAAGCCCTAATTTCTATGCTTGAGTCTTCAACGCCCGTTTCACCCTTTTCCTTTTTGACGGATTTTGTCTCATTTTAATCTTCACACATGTGCTTAAGATCAACTCAACCCATTAGTCTCTTAATTTTCATCATCAATCATAAAATCCCACGAGGATGTCTAGATGCACTTTCATGGTCTCGATCAGCTCCTCAGCGGTCACAGTCTTAGGATTTGCCGGTTTGGGGCCTTTTGGCCAGACCGCCACTCCGCCAGCCGCCTATTAGATTTGGCCCGGGAACATTCGGATATTTCTCGAATACCCATTCGGATATATCCGACCCAAAATGGATATCCGACTATTCGAACAGATATTGAGCCACACCATTTTTGATCTGATATCTGAATACGAATATCCGATATCCGAATCCGAATCTGAATAAAGTCCGACCAAAACGGATATGGATCGGATATTTTCAGATCCAGCATCCGGACGGATTGGAAAATATTCAATCCATTTTCATCCCTATCACCAGCAACTTTGCAACGCGCACCACGTGGCACCCTTGGCCTCACCTCTGACCCCCTTTGTGGATGCCTCCTTCCACCACCATGAGCATCACCACAACCACGGCATTTCTCAACATCGACATTGCCCGGCCAGGCAACCAACATCATCTTCATGTTAGCCGCGACCACCATGCACTACGGTGCCGCCGGCCCGGCCGTAGACACGCTGAGCAGCCAGCTCGTTGTCGGTCCAGTTGCAGGTCCGTGGACCATGGATTGATGCCTGCCCAACATCGGCATACACTGTGCCTTCCTCCTTGCATGCTCGTGGCCTGGGCCTCACGCCGCCGCCATGCCGAGTAGCACCACCATCGTCGACACCATCCCCAGGTCGACTAGTCCGCCATCGTGCTCCAGATCCAGCCCGCAGTCGCCCATCAGCCGCATCCAGAGGCGTCATGCCTCACGGATCCAGACCCCCGCCGCCGCCAAGCCATGGGCCGCATCCGGAGGCCGCCCTCGACGCCCGTCGTTGTTCGCCGCAGATCTGAGGTCAGCCTTTGCATCTTCGTCGGCCGCCACAGCTATCGCCACCATCACCAGTGCCATGTCTTCGAGCTTCGAGGGGAGGAAGAGGGGAGGAGGAGCCTCGCCGCCACATTCCTTGCATGCGCCTGGCTCCGGAGCAGCATGCTCCAACGGCGGCGAGGTGGATAGAGGCGGGAAGGGTGGCCGGCAAAGCAGAGTACAAGTTTATAACATGAAACATCAGTTCAATTTAATTTCCTTTCACTGTCGACTACAATATTTCATCCACTAAACAAGAATGGGATAGATAGGCGTGATGACAAAGTGTAACACCCATATTTTTCAACAATGAAAAAGAGATAAAAATTTAATAGATTAAATAAGAAATGAACAAAAGAGAAGAATTGAAAAGAAAAAGAAAAAGAATAAAAAAACCTAACTGGGCCAAATAAATCATTTTGTGGCCCATCTTCCCTTTTCCCTAGCGCCCAGCCCACCTCCTCCCTCTCTTCTAGTCACTGACGTGCGGGACCCACTCGTCAGCCCCTTCTTCTTACTCCCCCAACCGCCGCCCGCACCCCGAGGCACGTTCTCCCCCGCGCGTGCGCCTCCAACTGCCATGGCCGCGTCCCTCCGCGCCTTGGCAACCTCCCCATCGCCTTCCCCTATACAATCCACGGTTGCATCCCCTCCCCATCCTTTCCCCCACCCGAAACCCTAGCTCCTCATCTCCTCCGACATGGCCGCCATTTTGGAGCTCGCCGCCCCTCATGAAGATGGCGTTTTAGCCGCCACCGAGGTGATGCCGAGCTTCCCTACGCCGTGCCGCCCCTAAAGAGCATGCCCGCACCGAGTTCCCATCACCCTAGGCCCCTCCCCGGCGCCGCCGAAGATCGGACCACCAAGGTCACCGTGGGGGAATCGTCGCCGACCCTCTTCGCGCACGCACAACACCCGAGGTGAGTTCCCCTGATCCTCCTCTCCATTTTTGTGTCCTTCGCGTCGAGTTTGGGTCACCGGAACACCATTCCGGTGAAACTCCAGCGAGCCCACGGTGGCGCTGCCGCCGCCGGTGGCCTCTGGCCGCCACTCACCCCGCTGACCCTCCCTGGACCGTTGGATCTCAAATCCACGGTCCAGATTAAAAGAACCGAAGGGGTACGCCCCCTGGTCTATGGTGGACCATGGACCGCACCCCTAACCCCGGTCCACAGGACCGTAGACAAATTCCATAACTTTTCCTTAAGAAAAATAAATAAGAATAGAAAAGGAAAATGCACTTTTGCTGTTAGGCCCCTGTGTAGATTTATTTAAATTACAAATAGGTCCTCTCATTTACAGAAATAGCCTTCACTTTTTTATTAATCATGTAATAAATCTGTTAATGTGGAAAGATGCCTAAAAACACCTTGTTAGTATTAAAAATTATGTTTTAACCTCTGTAATTGACAGAAAAGCCCCTGGACTATATGAAATTTACTTTAAACTTTATTTTATTTTCTGTTTTTATAGAAAAACTCCAGTAAATAGAATTTAATTACAGAAAATTATATTTAATACATAGAAAATGTTTTAAGTGATAAAATAAATATATAAAATATATAAAAATGGTTATAAATATTTTTATACTAAAATAAAATTGTAGATTTCATATAAAATACATTTTGACAATGGGGAAAATTTAATAAAAATGTTTTTGTTTATAAATAAATGTTAAAAATATAGAATAAATGTGAAATAGTAGGAAAATTATTTATAAACTCTTTTATGCTGAAATAAAATTTATAAAATACATATAAAATAGATTTTGACTATGATAAAATCATTAATAATGTTTTTATCATATAAATGAATACTAAAAATGATAAATAAATTATAAGTGCATTTCTACAGCTATGAAAAATAATAAATCACTCATTACTCCGATTTAAATCATAATCATAACATATTTCAATTACAATATTTGTATTGCTTGTATGGTGTATTGTTCTTGATTGTTTTTATTTCTCTTTTCATGGTAGTGTACACGCATTCGTATCTCGATGAAGAAGCTACATGAAGAGGTGAAGACAAAGAGTTCACTCAAGAAGACTGAGCAGCTATTTAATAAAAGGCAAGTGTCCTTGACCATCTTGCACCTTTTTAAGGGTTTAGTTAGTTGCATGCTAATTAATATGAATCTTATGTTATGCCCTGTTGTTTTACCTTATTACCTTATCGTTTGGGTTATGGAAAGGTGGTACTTGGGGATTTTTTTATGCTTAGCCATGCATAATAGTTGGGTGGGAAAAACATTGACCATATTTATTACTCATGACTTATTATTATGATTATGATTATGATGTTGGAAATGGATTGTAGTAAATAGGAATCTGACGGGTTGGTTTGATTGGTATGGTGCAGTACGCGCGAGACCCGGGAATCGAGGATTGAACCTTGCCGGATTCTAAGGACCGGTTTATGGAGAAAGCCACTAAGCTTTATAGTACCACCACGAGACTGAGATGGGGCGGCTTGGTCAATTAATTAGGTTTCTCCCGATGAAATGCTAGTAGTTGGATGGTGCGGGGAATGATGCAGGGGTACTGCTCTGGGAACCGCAAAGCTCAAGAGGGGGCTCTGAGGCGGAGGGTTACTCCAGAAATGCCTCAGTGGTGGAAACCTTAGAGGACTAGCACTAGTCGGGAGTACCTTTGTAAAGACCATGTAGTGATCTCCTGGCCACGCACCTATGGAAGTGTGAAATGTGGTTGGCCGCCACTGGCATCAGGGAGGTTTACTCAGTCCACCTGGCAACAGAGGATGAAATCACTGCTTGTGGGTAAAGGGTACACTCTCTGCAGAGATTTGGTAAAACTGTCATGACAGTCGTGCTCACGGACAAGAGCGGCTTGGTGTCCAATTCATAATTAGACGATGACTGGGATGATGGTTGAGATGGTGGATCGGAAATGATGTTGGTATTGATTCATTATTATCGTTATTCTATAATGATTGGGTATATACACCTAGATGTAGGTGCTAATGAAAGCTAAGGATAGGTTTAATGCTTAGTGCTTAAACCATTATCAACCTTTCCTTTTTGATTGGCCTACATGTCATTTATTTCCCACACTTGCGGAGTACCACGGGATGGTACTCACACTTGCTTTGTTGTACTTTTGATATGCTGCTCAGCGAAGAGAAGATCTAATGAAGACAGTGACAAGTGAAGACGGTGCATAGGTCGCGTTGCTGCCAGTCAATTTGTCTGTGGTTGCCCTGAAGTTTTTTCCTCTTCCGCTGCTACTTCAAAACTCTTTTAAAGGTATAAATGTTGCTTGCATGCGATATAGAACTGTTTATCACTTTTTGTCGTACATATATGGTGAAACTGATCCTAACATACATGTATTTTGCAGCTGATTTTATGCTTAATAAAACCGGGTGTGACACAAAGCACTCCCAAATCCACACGCTTAAGCTAACTAATCACACCAACTACTACATCTATTCTGAAATAATTGACAATTAAAAGAATTAGAGGTTGTCCTAACGGAGGGAGTATATACTGATTCCGCTCATCACTCTCACTGTTCTCTACAGTCTACAGTCCAACTGAAAAAAATCCAATCTTTTGTCTCCGGATTCAATCAGCCTCTGGCCAAACTTTGAACAAATCTCTCAATTTTACCTTTTGGTCCGTCCTTACAATTTCATCTCTGGTTTTGCTCTATAGCTTTTCTACTCCTCGGCGCCGTGTGTTTCGTGCTGGGTTTGGTTTTCTCCGCCGTCGCTTTCCCCACTTCTTCTCGGCCCCGCTCACCGTTGCTTGCGTGCCGTTCTTCCTGCCCCAGTCGGTCGGTTGATCTGTACTCTTCCCTGTCTCTCCTCCGCCTTCCTCTCAACCGCATAATCGACCGTGCTCGCAGGTATATCCCGATCCTCTGTTTCATCGGACTGGGTTTTGAGGTTCTTGGGGATAAATGGCACCTCTTGGTGATTCGTCCTCAGTTCTTGATTTGATGGATTGGTTGCAGGGGAGGGGACGCGGCGGCGATGGCGGCGGAATTGGTGGGGCCGCGGGTGTACAGCTGCTGCCATTGCCGGAACCACGTCTGCCTCCACGACGACATCATCTCCAAGGCCTTTCAGGTGAAGAAGAGCTTGAGCTGATCTTGTGCCCAGTTCTGATGTGCCGGTAGTGTTCTAATAAGCGATATGGGTTTGGAGGTCAAGAGTTCCCCCGATTAGTTATTCCGTCAGATGATAAGAAATACAGAATACTTGTGAACTAGTGGATTGTTTCTGTGAGTACTGAAGAAATTAAGAAGCAATCTAGGCCTTGTTATATCCAAATCAGCCTCCTTGCAAATTAAGCAAGGGGAAGGCTGCATAGAAATTCCTTCCAGACCCCATAATGTGTGGGAGTTTTCAGCATTCGGTACGCCCTTTTAATCTAGGCCCTGTTATTTGCACCTGCCTATAAAAACCTCAGTTTTCAGTTTCAGGAGTGTTAGTCTATCCACATTCCACATAGTACTGAATGCTTGGAGCTTTATGTTACAGAGATTCGATTAATTGAAGTTTCTGTCATTTCTACTAGTGAAGTTCGGGATTTAAAAACCCACAAATAATATATATGAGCAGTTGTTTTCACTTTTTTCAGAACTTACCAATTTCAATTCATTTAGTTCAAGAATGTTTCTTGGTCGTGTGTTGAGGATGATGCTGTCTCCCTTGCTCTGTTGTCTGTTCTAGGGGAGGAACGGACGTGCATTTCTGTTTTCTCATGCAATGAACATAATTGTCGGGACTAAGGAGGATAGGCACCTCATGACGGGACTGCACACAGTTGCTGACATCTACTGCCGCGATTGCCGCGAAGTACTTGGCTGGAAATATGAGAGAGCATATGAGGAGTCGCAGAGGTACAAGGAGGGGAAATTCATATTTGAGAAAGCAAAGATTGTTAAGGAAAATTGGTAGTGATTAAGGATGTCGTGCACCAATACTTTATTGTCAAAGAACTGTTCCATATATTTGTACACAGTAGTGTTTATAGGTTCCAATAGTTTGCCTGCACCAAATTGTATTCATGCCATTTGTAATCTTGTCTGTACTTGATGTTCATTTCTGTGACGAAGATAGATCTGTAACTATTTTGTTTGGTGACCATTCTCATTCCATAAATTCTTTAATATTCTTCCCATTATTAACCATCAAAATTACAATAATACCAGGTGGTAGCTTTGCAAGTTTGATGTTTGAATGAAAATGCGAGGGTAAATACATCCACCTGCCTCCTTTTTATCTTCTTCAGCAAGAATTTTCAGACAGGGAAATCAATATACATTTGATACATGATGTTCTTGGCTATCTTGTATCCTTCTCTTTTTGTTTGTATATTGGAATCCTTGTTGCTTCTATTTTCTTTTTCCATGTTATTTCCTCTCTTGTTTCTTGCATCGAAGTTCGAATTCATCCCACACTTTTGGATATTCATCCTAGGATGATTAGGATGGCACTTCACAACAGAAACAATTGCATGCTCAAAATCGTTGATTTCAGAAACACTTGTGCCCTCACAGAAATCTTGGATGTCTATTTGCTTGAGAGATGTAAGGTACTCAATGCCAAATTGATGACTATATGGTTTTGCTCTGATTACATGAACTGTTGTCTGCAGCTTCTCGAGCTTCGGCAAAGCTGCTTGTTCAAATGTCAAGCAAGTTTCGTCACAACTAAAGTAGGGCTCTTTCAGGTATGGGAATCCTACGCCATGAACTACAATCTCCTTCTGAGGTGATATCAACCATAAGTCGAGATGAAGTAAGGAAGGCAACTCTCTGAGAATATGTATGTCTTCATCTGTTAGTTCTGCAATGTTAATGTTTAAATAGATGAGGTTACAGAGTGATACCATCCACCTTGGTACTCTTGGGAGAAAGTAATATGCAGACAGCCGAAACTTCTGAAGGTGACTGGGTGGAGGCGACCAAGAGTCAAAGAACTCAAAGGAACCAAAGTTTTGACTACAGGCTGCGAAGGATTGGAGATTGCTTGTGCTCAGCTTTCCTAGAGTTCTCAACATAGCCTCTTGGTGCTTCATATTACCAGAAGTGGAATCTGTCCAGTTGATTGCAAGTTTCCTCAAACTTTTCAGGTTTCCAAGTTCTTGCACTGCATTTGTTGAACTGCGACAAATGTCGAAACCTAATATGGCTCTTAAGGGTGTCAGTCTCCATATACCATCAGGTAGCTTTACTTTTCCCCATGTATGGCCACCACTAATTATATACTTAAGTTTTACAAGTCCGGTGATGGTTCCAGGCAACTCTTCTATATTTGTATCTCTTATATCTAGTGCATCCAAAGTTTTCAGGTCTCCTATGTGTTGAGGAAGATTTGAAATCCATGTCCGTCGGAGGCTCAGATACTTCAAATGAAACAAAGCACTGATGTCTTTCAGATGATTCTCACTCAAGCCTCGGCATCCTTCGAGATTAAGCACTCGTAGGACTCTAAACTCAGACAAAGGAGGTACCAGGTGAGCTTGTACAAATGAGGTTAGTGACCTAACGTGCTTTAAGTTCATTCCTTCATGTGTGTTGGCAATCTGTGGATCATTCTGGATAGATAGTCGGCGAACATTGCCTTGTGGTTTAGCTGCAACTGAGGTAGAACCAATCAATGTGACAAAATTCTCCTCCATTGCCTTTGATATTATAAGCTCAAGCATCACATCATGAACTCGACAAGCATTAGCCCTACCATCACATTTTATATCAATTGGTTGGGCCATGCTTCGATTGATGAGCTCGTTGAAGTAGCCCTCTGCAACATCCTCCACACTCAGACCTCTTTCCATGCCTACAAATCCTTCCGCAATCCATTGCTGAATCAGACTATCTCTTTCGATCTTGAAGTCCTCCCGATATAAACCGAGGTACAACAAACATGTTTTCATGTGGTAAGGAAGACCGTAATAACTGAGAGACAGTATTTGCTTCATGCCCTCTAGATCAGGATTATTTTCCAATGCAGAACCTACAGAGATAAGCAACTTCTCCCACTGTTCCTTCAACATGACTGGTTTACTAAAAGCCTAACTACAATGATTATTGCTAATGATGAACCACAGCATTTTCTCAAGTTCTGATCTGAAACTTCCCTTAGGGCTTGTTTGGATAGGAGTGGATCCACTTCAATCTAAGTGGATTGAGGTGGATTGAGGAGAAAATTAGTTTATTTTCCACTTCAATCCACTTATATTAAGTGCACCCAAACAAGCCCTTAGTTGGGGAAGACAGCCATCCCTGTGACCAAATATGCTCTTGAAAACTAAGACCTTGGCATGAAATTCATCAAGTGGTTCAATTCTTGTAAACGACAGCACCTTTTTGAATCATGAATTAGGAAGTTTGTCGAATCTGTATTTTTAATGTTTCCTTCGTTGCTCTGTTTTTATCTATTATTCAAACCTTTGTTTCAGAATACTTGGCACCTTTTTGCATCTTTATTGTTCACACTTGGACTAATAATATTTTTCCAACTATTTGGTTAAGAAAAACAATAGAGGTATCAATGAATAGGTTATCAAAAGTACTTTAAACCTATCACGTGTTTTTTGGGTTATTTGCACAAATATTTATAGAAAATATAAATGATCAAAGTGTGGATAATGGAGTCAAAGTTGACAAGTATATTGAAACTTACTCCCTTCCCAAATTCTTGTCACTTGTTAGTTCAAAAGAAAAGAAGCATCCACGTTCATTTTTAAGGACTAGAAATTCTCACGTTAATATAAAATTTGCCCACCACTACCATTAAAAATAGAATAAAATATCCTTCATATGTTTTTAAAATTAACCAATATCTAAATTATGAAAAATTAGATTAAAATACCCTTTGATTTCTATTTTAAATTACCCACCATGGTTACTATGAAAAAACATAATCTAAGAAATTCGAAATAAATTTATAAATTACAAACCACTAACATTATCGAAACGTTAGACGTTAATGCTCCTACAAGAGTAGTATGCTGTTATCTGTACTTGTCTTTTTTGTCTGTTTTCAATTAAAAGTCGTCCATTATTTTCAAAAAGATGGAAGGCTCTCTTTTTTCAACTGGGCTGGAGCCCATTTGTTGCAGACCCACTTCCCTCATCTTCACCTGACAGAAAGCCCCGATCGGCATCCCATGTTCGGCCTCCCTCTTGTAGCTTTTAAATTACAGATCAAAGGGGGGAAATCGGCTATGTTCTATCTTCTAAACTCACAGCCCTGGAGATATGCCTCGCCCCTGCTGTTGCCCATAGTCTTGCCTCCTCCCGAATTGCAAGCTGAATGACAGTTTGCTCTCTGCCTCAAAAAATCGAGGGTTGCGTTCTCGCCAGATCTGCCAACATATTAGAAGGAAATAATTATGAATCCACACAATATACCATTGTGACTGATACAGTTGAAGTTACACTCAATGAACTAGGTTGATTCTTTATCAGTATACTCCTTTGACACTGCTACGAATACCCAGTTCACAGATGGAAATATTTGGTGGAAATTAGAGCAGCAAATCTAATAATGTACTGAACTCTGCACATGTTTCATTGAAGATCATGAGAGCATCTTACATTTCAGAGAATTTACTATCCTACAAGAGTAAAGAGGCATGACTACTTGCAGAAATGGGAACATGGCCAACTTCTTATGCAATCCAAGTCAAAAGAATGTCTTATTGAGGCCACAAGAAATGGAATGCGGTTACAACAAATTATGAAGATCATAAGGTGTGGACCAATGTAATAGAGAAGAAACGTAAGAACTAGCAGTCTGGCATTGCAGTATATGTTAACCATACAGAATTGCGTGATTTGGAGAGAAGAGATACTGAAATGTGCAATCACCTTTGGGTTGCTAGTGTTATTGGCCACCACACCAACTGTTGGATCATGCAACACGACATAAGGACAGCAGATCAATCAGGTAACTCTTCTAAATCAGATTCAGCTAGCTTTTCTAACTCATGGTAAAATCAGGGTAATACCATAATAAATATGCCAAACTTGAAATATATTTAAAATAAATGATCCCTTTGTACAGATATACTGTAGAGTTTTCAGGAAATTATTTTGTGCAATGGGTATCTAGTAAGAGTTTTAGCTATTATCTAAAAAGAGTTTTAGCTAAAAGAAACTTGAAAAAATGTTTAAAGGAATAAAGTCGATGGTCTCACGTTCAATTAATACTGCATCTATGTAATCAAGACCATTTACCTGCAAATCTCAGGGGCATTTTGTTCTCCGACCCAAATTTAATTATAAATAATCATGGTTTTCAAAGTATATTTGCGAATTTCAGCATAATATATATGTGTTAATTAAAGCACATACACCAACTCTGTTGCTTCTTGTAGAATAGAAGAAACGTGTAGCACCAGCGAGGACACATGAAAGACATCAAAACTAAATATTCACTTGGCTACAATAACAACTATAGCTCGCAGGGGCATTTTTGTTGGTCTATCAATGATAAAAACTGCAGTCCTCATATGCATTGCATCAGGTATATATACGAGAATTGTGGTTTCAGTATTATAGTTGTAGAGATCAAAGGAAATGTTCTTCTCAAACTTGACAACACCAGACTGCTCACCTAATTAAAGCTTTGTATCAAACCCACAACTAACGAAAGTCAAATCCAAGCCTTTTGTCCCGTTAATGTGTAAATTCCATGATCCAATATATGATGAAAGCAGCCAGGAATTATCTTTCCACTCCTGCAAACATAACCGCGTGGAAAGAAAAATCTTGAAATTTTTCTTAACTGGAGAAGAGGAAAATAAGATAGTATGACATATATCCACATGAGGGGGGAGTGGGTATACCATTGAAGCCTGAAGAAACCAGTTCACAGTCTACTCTCTATAGCAAGTGTTTGCGCACACAGCAATGATGGATCTGGCTACATGTTGCAGAGCAGAGTGCTGCTCAACAGTAGTGATACCATCACTGACTTCTAATCCAGGGATGTCCTTGACTCGATCCCAATAATCACCTCCACTTTGACATTTTCTAACCAGTGCAGGACACTCACTGATAATGCAACTTTCCAGGTTAGTCAGCCTCTGTTGGAGTCCTTCAGGCAAAGTTTCAAGCTCAAGACATTTCCAGATACAAAAGGACTTGAGCACTGTTATACTTTCAGGCAATGATGATAAGCTGCTACAGTCTCCCAATTCTAGTCTTCGTAGGAGACACTGCATATCAGGTAAAGTCTCTAGAGCAGAACATCCAATAATAGTTAGAACTTCTAGATTGCTGAGGTAGGTTGGAAATGCCACTAAATTGGGGCAATAACAAATCTTGATGGCAACCAAATTACTCAGGCCTTCATAAGGCTCCGCAGAGAGAGGACCAGGTGACAAACCCGTGAAATTTTCACATACATCAATATGTAATTCTATTAGTGAACACAAACATTGCAGTTCTTTGACAGGCCAGACTGTGAGACCATTGCAGCCACTAAGGCACAAATATTTCAAGTTGCTGAAACAAGCCCAAAACCAGTTGTCTGATTGGGTGAAGAAATCACAACAAGTTAGGGCCTGTTGCTCAATTTTTGTCTGTTGATCATTTTTGTAATCTTTAGCAACTGATGTTATGGCGTTGAATCCTTCAAGTTCCAATTTAGTTAGAAATCCCAGAGAATCTATCATGACATTCTGTAACACTCCTGAACTTGTGTCCCTTGCAGACAGCGTGAGTGTTGATAATGTGGATAGACTTGCTGCTAGATCAATCAGTGTTTTGTTTCCTTCCACAGTCAATGATTTGAGTATTGGGACACGAGGTAAAGTTGTCAGCTTAGGGCAGCCACTAATTTTCAATTCTTCAAGCATTGGGAGAGTCACTGATGAGACTCCTGTGATGTCAGTTTGCTCCCACATCTCCAAGAGTTCCATCTTCTCCAGTAACAGAAATTTCAGTATGGGGAAAATCATTGAAGACTGATTAGATTTTTCTCCCCCAATAGTGTTGCTAGTGCACAAGTACCTCAAACTTTTAATATGATTCAGCTCGAGAACTTCTAGATATGGAAGATGTGACACTAAGGGCAAATGTGTACAATTGATACAGTTATTCAGTGAAAGCTCAACTAGGTTGTAGACTGCCATGTTATCTGTCAACCATCTTGGGAATTGAGACCCAACATAATAGTTTAGTTTCAACATTTTCAAACCATTGTGGGGTGTAAGGGCTTCCAATACTTCTTCAGAAATATCTACATGTAAATCTAATCCAGAATCAGAGGATTCAGGTGTAATCCACGACAACTCCAAATGTTCAATGTGTTTTTTTGACTTTACGTTAGCTTCTCTTGCTTCCAATGGATCATTTACTTTTATCAAATCACATATATGTAGCTTGCCTTGTAGTTTCAAATTCTTGAGCTCTTTGATCCCACGACCTGGCTCATTGCTAACCTTGTACATTTTTAGTGTCTGTAAACTGCTGAGCTGACCAAGATCAACGGGCATGCACTTCAAATTCCAGCATCTATCAAGATATACATGGCGTAAACTTACCATATGTTTCATACCATCGGGTAGACAATTTAGATAATAGCAGCCTTTTAGAATCAATACCTCTAGATTATATAACGCACTTAACCCATCAGGTAACACTTCTATATGGCTGCCAGAAAGATCAAGATATCTTAAATGCTTCATGAATGCCGGCTCAAAAGAAAACTCTTTAATGCCAAATATGTGAAGGCTAAGAACCCGCAAATTGGAATTTGTTATATTCAGATGTTTGACAGGATTTTGCTCCCTGTACAGAGAAAATATACTTCGCATGGTCCGACAAACTGGACCAATCTTGTGAGGATGAGGACAAGACAGATGACGGACATCCTGTTTTATTTGCTCAATTTCAGAAAGTTTTTGCAAACTATAACACTCATGACCACTTATATATACTGCCAGATCATGCATCAAATCATGTATTTTGCAGGTTGTCACATCAAGGTAACCATAGTCCCGGTACCCGTAGTCTCCCCGGAAACTTCTTTTCTGAACATCTTGGAAAAAAGATCTCCAAACTAGCTGTGAGAAGATGATATTACCGATTTCTTCTGTGTCAGATGCCATTTCAGATGGAATAAATCCATTTGCGATCCAAAGATGCACCAGATCCAACTTATCAATCTCATAATCCTTGGGGAATACAACACAGAAGGCAAAACATTGTTTCATGTAAGATGGCAAATTTTTATAGCTCACCATCAATGCCGGAAGTATTTTGGTTTCCTCACTCCAGGATTATATAATGCACCAAATGCCGGAAGTATTACTTTCAAGGATTTTCAACCAACTTCTTATCTTCTGTTTTGTACTCATCAAAGCCCCCATGCTGTTAACAGCTAATGGAAGACCATGACATTTATATACAATTTTTCTACCGATGTTGACAAACTCAGGAGACTCGGATAGACCTGCGTTAAATGCTCTTCTACTGAATAATGTCCAAGAATCTTTTGGGCTGAGCGGTTCCAGATGGAACATCTCGATTGTCCCCATAATTAATGCAACTTCCGCATCTCGAGTTGTCACAACTACCGCACTGCCCACTCCAAATGAACTGAACAATATCCTAAGAGCATCCCATTTTTCTGCATCTTTATTCCAAACATCATCTAATACAAGAAGACACCTTTTACCAACCAATTCTATCCGAAGGCGCTGCTGCAGCAACTCCATATTATCACTGTTAAGCCCAGGGTTAGAACCAACAGGTGAAACAATAACCTTCTTCAAAATATCTGGAATGGAATGTTGAATTCCTCAGAGACACAAACCCAAATATGCTTTTGGAAACCATTTTTAATCTTTGGATCGTTGAAGATCAGCTTTGCTAGAGTAGTCTTTCCTATTCCTCCAATTCCGGCAATAGAAAAGACAGACATTTTCTCACTCTTAGCATCAAGCAGCTTGTGCACAATTTTTATTCTATCTCCTTCTCTTCCTATAACATCTTGTTCATCAACATGTGAATGGGTAAATATCCTCTCGTCCATCGGCATGGTCTGATCTCTATTGAATCCAAACAGATCCATATGACGAACAAGGTCATCAAGATCCTCCCCAATCTGATGGAGCCTCTTCCCTATCTTGTATTGAAACAGTACATGATTATAGTGCGGAGAGAAGAAGCCCCTTACACCACTATTGATCTTGTGCCCAACACGAAGCGCCTCATTGCGGAGTGCCTCGTAATGCAGCTCATCAAGAATGTCTTCAGCATCATAGGCAGCCAACTTCAGTTTGGCAATCCAGGTCTTCACAGCAGGTTTCCTGTAAGCTTGTTCCTCAGCGTCAGCGATCACTTGGTTGACGGCAAGCAGCAAAGTGTGCAACTTTTCTTTTCTCCGTTCAATGCCAAACATGAAAGTTACTTCCGTGGAAAGAGATTCGCCAGCTTTCTTCAGGAGTCCGGGCAAAAATGCAGAGAGCACCATTGGTCTGCACCTCAACGTCTTTCTGAAACAATCTGTAAACCTGAGATGGTATAACCATGTCATGTATAAGTTCACTGTGTGGATAGTACGAAGAACAAACAAGTAACAGAGGAAACCACATAGGATGATCAATAGAAAACTCAATGCATAAGGGACCACTGGTAGTAGACTTTGAGGGTAAATTAGTTGTCTAGTAAGTAGTAACTGTAGCCCTTGTTCAACATGGGGACAGTAGTAGTTACTAAATGTTTGATGCATTCTAGTTAGACGAAATAACTAAAAAATTCTGACTAGTGTACCCTTGTTAACCCTGCAAAAGTACCAATTAAGTTAAAATTCTTCATCAGTATATTCTTGTGACTCACAGGGAACTACCATTTCACAAATGAAAGTATCTGTAAATCTAATAAGCTGCAAAACTCTATAGAATTATTTATCAGTACACTCTGATGCGAATACCCAGTTCACGGATGGAAATATTTGGTGGAAATTAGAGCAACAAATATAATAACTTACCGAAGTCCCAGGCAGAGGAGACGAACGGGATTGGGCAAACGAAGGAGGTGGGTGGCGGGAAAACGGAGGCCACGGTGGTGCCCTAGCTCTCGCATCGAGTGGCGGAGCCCTGCCTTGGGCCCGTCCTGTGTTTCCGAGAGTCTCTGGAAGAGATGAAAAGAAAAACTAGCGAATCATTTTTTTGTGTAACCAGTGGCGATTGCGGGTAAATAACTTTGAACTCCACGACTAGGTCTATCATATAATTACGGTTGCTGGAGAAAAAAAAAAGTGGTACTTCAAGAAAAATGAACTAGAGCTCCATAAATTCCCTAGAGTTGGACCTCCTTGTGGAGTTTTGGAGTTGTGGTGTTTGGCAGCATCTCTCAGTTCTGGAGCCATGTCAAACATGCCCTAAGGTTTCATGATGAGCATGCTTTTGTAGTCTACCTGTAACCTGTTTGTGGTACATGGGATGCATAGCTAGTGAGATCCGCCGGTCACCTCATATGAATTAATAATTAGGTTTTTCTGGTATATGGCGCGCAGAGTGTGAGACCAATTCAATAACACTTTGATAGCTGTATAAGTACAGAGATGATCCTATGAGTCTGTAGGCATGCATTGTCCCAAAAAGAAAGTCCGGAGACACACGTAGGGGTGCAGAAATAGAGCAGGTCGGTGCATGGTGATGCAGTGCCAAGTCGCCTGCAGAGTATGCGGAAGTAGAACATGCAATTTAGCTAGTAGGCGAAGAATGAGCTGATGATGGACCTGACAGTTCCGTCACCTGTCCAAACTAGGCAGATCAAAGCCTCGGTTTTACAGTGATTAGAGAGTATGTTATGCCGACAAACTCTGACAGGTTCCAAACAACATGCAATCATGCAATATTACGCTTCAACTCAAAATCGTCACAGGGTGGTGTGGTTCCAGATGGCCTAACTAGCACGGTGTTATGACCAGACGATTAAAGTAATAACACATCATTTCACATTGATCAAGCTCACATAATAAACTCATAAAACATCATAACTTTTTATTGATACCTCAATAAACACAATTCACACACAGATAAATGTAGCCAGACAGACATCACCACCAAGGTTAAATGTAACAAGAGTATATGTTTTGAACAATCAGTTCTGAAATAGATGAATAGAGAAGCATTTATTTGGATCCAGGAACATAGCATTAGAAGTGAGCTAAGAGCATATCAGTGGCAGGCCTTGTGGAGAAGTGAGGGTGATGCATGAGGTTTGCTCTGAACACGTGCCTCGACACAATGACATTTATGTTATCTAGCGTCTCAGAGTTGATGGTCTTTATTGTCTGTTTCTTGTTCCCATTATAGACTACTAAACCATGACTGTTACCGAGTATGATGTTACCTTGTTCATCAGTACTGTTTGTCATACTCAATAGACTCAAAGGGTCTGATGGTCTTCCATGACTATAAGGCCCCCACGGCGTGGCAACCCGGTGGCGCAGTTCCCACTTAGCGGCATTGCCATAGTTCTCAAGGAACCAGAGGTCAATGCTGTTCTCCTGCCCAAAGTCAGCTCCCACAAGGAGCTCGTCCATGACGAAGAGATTTACACGATTGTTGCCTGTGGTCGTCGGTGGACCATCAATTTGGGTGAATGTCTCTGAAAATATGTCAAAAGCGACCATCTTTGTCTGGCCAGCGGCAGAGTCTGGTTGAGGCGGCCAGTGCAGGTTGCCGTGGAGAGCCATGGGCGCTGTTACTGCCTTGCGCAGGCAGGGCACAAGCGCAGCTATACCATGTGCGTTGACAGCCTCTGTGTAGATATTGCTTTTTCCAGGCTCCCTGGTGGAGAGGATGCACCATTTCCCATTTCTAGTCCATGTTTTTCGACATAAGAGCGATACTCACTTGATTGCTGGTGGAAGTAGAAGGCGTACTCTGGCTCATCGAACAGGTCAGTCGGATGTGGCGGTGGAGGCGGATTAAGCCCTGTGAGGTCAGCCCACTTCCTTGTTGTGGGGTTACACAAGCTGTATATGCCATCTGCCTTTTTGAGTAGGAGGACACCATCGCAGACGGCGAGTAGGAGCCACCCTCCATTTTCTGGTTTAGGGTAGCAGATAACACTACACCGGCCATCTAGGTCGCCAGAGACGGAGATCGCGTCCAGCATGACATCCGTGGCCCAACGTCCTCTGGATGGCAGCTGAGGGATGTACCTGTAGAGGAGGACCTCAGCCGGTTGGCAGCGTGCGTTCTCGGCAAGGAAGTCCTGGTTAGTGGTGATGAGGCGCCACGCCTTCCAGATGGTGCCGTAGCGGACGACGTCTTTGGCCGGCAGGCGGACTAGGATCTCCCTGATGTTGTCCTCGGTGAGACGAGGTTCCAGGAGCTCCAACTCCATCCGCTTGATCTGCCTTCCTTCCTCACCGCCCATCTTTGCTCAAATCTATCTCCTGCTTGGTGAAGAAAAAGTAAAAAAAATGTTCAATCTGGATCTGCCTCTGCCAGCTTCTAAACGAGATCGCAGAAATGGAGAATTTCGATTAGGGTTAGGATTTGGCTTACCTCTTGTTCCTGAACGGTGGCTGCACAAGCTCGTGAGTGGCAGTGCGAAGATCGGTCAAACAGCAAGCTCCCCACACGATCCTGCTAGATGAAGAGTAAGGGGGGGGGGAATATTTAACTTCAATTTCTGACCGCTTAGCTTCTGAAACGGAACAACAAAATGGAGAAACTAGAAGAAACTCGGTTAGGGTTGGGCTCACCTTGTTCTCTAGTGTCGGTTGCGCGAGCTCCTGTGTGGTAGTGACGCAGAGGCAGGCCCGGCAAGATCCCCTGTTGTTGGGACAGAGAAGGACAGATCCAGAGGGTGGATGGGAGCTTGGATTGGGGACAGATGAGATGAATTTTCTGTGAAAGAGATGGGGAACAATAAGGGATAGAGCACACTCGGTGAGAGACAATGCAGGTTATTAGGTTTTGCTCACCTCGTTCCTGACCGTCAGCTCTCCAAGCAGCATTGGCGTGAAGTCAGACGCAGCAAGCTCCCTCAGCAGATCTGGTAGGGCAGATCTAGTAGGGAAGATCTGGATCTGGAGGGAGGAAGGAGGGGAACTTAGGTTTGAGGAAAGATGAGAGGAAATCAGTTTTCTAGAGAAAGAGATTGGAGTGTGGTAAGGGACAGGGAACCCTGCTCTTTTATGCTTTTGTAAGCTGCAGACACAGGTTCTTTGGGTGATGTGCCTCCTGGCAGTTTTGCAGGACAGGTCACCATGCTGACGGAGCAACATCCTGTGCTGTCTTTCTACGTCTACGCCACCACATGTCGAAACATCCTATATCTGTGCATTCTAGGCAAGGTGACTTGGACTTTTAAATGGTGTTTCCCAGGAGTTCCTTGTGATGGAATATGTCAAAGCCAGAATTGTTTGGCGAATGCCGGCAGGGGTTTGGAGATGTTGCCGGTGTGTAGAACTGAAGGACCACTGATGAGCGCTTGGCGTCCAAATTGTTTGCACTATATATAAATGATTTTCTCATATTTTGACTTGTATCTAGAATTTTTTTTTCAATAGTGCTTGTAACATTGTCGAATCCTGATGCACCATTTTTTTTTGCAAGTTCCATACATGAATGTAAAGTCACTTGCCACATTTTCACCTGAGGGCGTGATGGGGTACTGGCAAAGTTGCTGAAGATAAATCCCATTTTAAATGCACAAAACTGGTATGGATCCAATCTTTTGTCACACACTAGGGACATTTTAGCATTTTGGTCAGTGAGCTTCTACTGTTACAATCTAAGATTTTGCGTTGACAAACCCAGTTCTCCGTGTTTCATGCAAAAACCAAACAGATTGACATGGACTTTCACATTTTATAAGCATATCCTAGGTGTGTTCCTTATTAGCTTTTATTAATATCCTCTTGTGACCGAGTGACTAAGCTGCTTACTGGATAAAAATTATCAACACCGAAGAAAAATCTTTATCTGCTGAGTCGTACCACATAAAGACAATTGATGGCGGTGTTGAAACATCAAATGTATAGAATATTATCTCGATGCTAACAAAAACTCCTACACTGAAGCTCGGTATAGAGGTACCGTGTGTGTATAACTATTATTCCGGATTCCTATAATCCTTATGTTGGACAATACAACTCCATCGAGCAATGGGCAATACAATGCAAACCCTGCAACATGAGATTACCCCAACAACATTCATATAAGAGTATTTGTTCTACACGGTTGATGCAGAACAATGACAAAAACTTGACGTTTTCATAATTCTAAATTAGAACTGTGATAGAGTTTATATCAGAAGATATGAAAACTATGAGTGAAAAACACGGTTATCCTCTTGGTTTGAGCTTCAAAATCTCCATAATGAAAGAGTACTACAGAGTCATGGGAAATACCTCGGGCAATGCTCGTCTTTCATCCATCCATCAGAGACAATATTTCACTATAACACCGCTACGGGACAATGCATCCACATTGTGGTCTATTTCTTCGCCGCCTCCCCACCACTATGTACTTATATTCTCACTGTGCCATCGCCATGAAAACATTCCTGAGCCGAATGTTTTCCTGAGCAGTAGCAGAAGAAATTTATGCTGTGGTGTCTTTGTAATTCTAACAAATGTTTTTTTCCTGTTAAAGAAATGATTTGCATCAGTCTTGCATGATAAAGAATGAAAATAACAATAGTAGGTCTGATATGTATCATTAAATTTCAAAAACATCAAATCTCAACATGAATCCCATGGTCGTTTAGGTGCATAAATTATAGAAACAACACAAACTGAAATACTCAAATTCTCTATTGTCTAAAATGAAAAAAAAAACACATAAGTAACATGCTTACTAACAGAAGTTTTGCACCCACTCTAGTTTGACTAAATTGTCTCCTATTCACATAGTTTGATGAGCATCTCACAAGTTCCTCACATTCTTATCTAACACCTACTGATCCTAGTATGCAAGCTGAAAACATGACTACTGCATATAAAGGACCACCAATATGAGTACACGCACGGAAACTTCAAGACAAAGTGAATATGTTCCTAAGTGATTTAATTATTAAATAAATGAGTAGTTTACTATCTAAAGGATGTATTTTGCTTGTCCTTAGATATAAAAGTTTAAAACATTGGAGGATGTGAGGCGAGACTACAACATTGCATGCTTAACTGCACATGTACATGATGATGGAATCATAAAGAAAGAAATGGAGGCCAGTGCCAGCTGTTCATGAAATTTCCACGGGCGTGGAAGAGAGGGAGGCTGGTGCTTGATGTTCAATGACATTCCAAGGGCGTGGGAGACAGGAAGGCCGGTGTCAACTGTTCAAGGACTTCCAAGCATGTAGGAGACATACTTGCTAGGTGTTGAAGGACTTTCCAAGTGCAGGAAAAGGAATAAATGGAGGGGATTCATTTATTGCAAATATCACATGTTCTTCGGTAGACTGTTCTTGCTTTTCCACTGGGAGTTGTGGGAGCAATACATCCACTTCGTCGTGGTCGAGTGTATCAAACATCATTGCATACTGTTCTTTGAATTTGAGATGAAAGGTGTGTTGCATGGGCGACGTGTTGTTCATCTAATTCACTGGGTTTTCACGGTGTATCTAGATATTCAATTCTACGTTGAGAAGGTCGGGTCATTCTTGTATCAACTTTGCTATTACTTGGGTATAGTTTTCACATGTTGAGAGTTTCAATGCGACCGCTTTTGTGTACCTATACAAGACAGCTGCTAATATGCTGACACAATCGATGCAGTTTCACATTTAGCATAATTAGTCATGGGTGTGCTTACTGAAATTTCATTGGTTGTAGCTTTTGTGATGCTTCGTGTCACACAACATAATTTTCCTGCAAAATGCATATTTAGTTGGAAAATACCATATGAGATTTTAAGATGTCTCTGTTGATGATGAACATCCATGTCAATAAGGAGAGGTCTCCTTGGTTGGTTCTGAGCTGGAAACTTCAATGATGACCTGACACTCTCCAGTACACCAAAAGGTCTGCCGTAGGCTTTTGTTCATGAGTGCTGATGTCTCCTCACTAGGTGCCTTAATTTGTTTTATGGGTTTCTTACATTTTACAAATCCATTGGCTATCTTCATGAAGAAAACCATGTTCAGGTTTAATTAGCTTGCTGATCTACTCAATGCCATGCTTAGTAAGCATATTTAACAAAAGGCTCTTTTTGTGCTCACATTATTGTGATAAACCATATTTGTAATGCATTTAATCCTTCTCAAAATCCATTAATTTACCTTTCCATCTAAAGATATGACCAACTAGCCTTTATTTCGCTGAACATAGAGACTTCTTCATTTAACTAAAATTAATTTTCTCAAGAGGGGTTTCTTTGTTTATTTTATCACATATTGGAATATTTCCATGTGCAATATCGGATAAAATCATTTTCCTATGTACTTTGGACCTGAAAGCACAACAACAACATAAATCAGACAATAAGTAGTTCTCCTACGTTTATGTCGTTGTCTGAAATTATCTATATTATTATTTTGCAGGATAAAGCGTAAAATGTCTCTACTAACTCAGGAAACTTTGAATGGTCAAATATGTGTAGTATAGTGTTATCTAATGGCACATCAAACGCTTTTATTAAAACATCTTACTTGCCAAAGAAAAGGACATGATCCGATAGCAATGTCCTCGCTTCTATGGTTTACCGACAACCTGTCGTCTAGCATCGAATCTTGAGAACCTAAAATGGAATGCGTACATAGGCCCGTTTGGTTATCTATGGAGGAGTATACAAGTGTAACACTATTGCTTATTATCTGCTTATCAGTTCCAGGCTGTGGTATCCTTTTGGACTGAGTCGATGGAGTGACTCTGCTCATGGACATTCAGTGGTATATGTATTGACTTTGGAGTTCCTAATTCAGTGTTTCTCTGCTTGTGTAAGGATAACATGTTCCGTAGTTCCTAATATCATCTGTCTATCTTCTGGTTTCAAATATTTATGGAGTGCGCCTTACGATGTGTTATTACCCTTATTTGTTACCGTATTAGCTAGAAATGCAAATGTACCTTTGTATAGCTCTTGAGTGACATAAATAATCATGCAAATTTAAAACATGTCACGGATTGAACGTAAATTTCTTATCTACATTTCCATTTTATTAAAAAAAGGTCATGTTTCATTTCATTAGGAAAGTGTTATTATATATACCATGTTCATTTATTATGTATTTCTATTAAACGCCAATTTTTACGTGAATATGACAGCCCGGGTTGCTGCTAGTTCTTGATAAAGAGGTCCAAAATATAGGGCTCTCATGGAATCATACATGCAACCCATTGATCATACATGCAAGGATATGATAACCTACCTCTCCGTGGAATATACGGTAGGGGTAGACCAAGACACACCGGAAAACATCAGCCTAGCATCATCTGGTTATCATCCTTTGATGAATGCAGCATGCGTACCTTGATCATCTGCTAAAAATCATATGAGCTTGGTGGGAAGCTGAAGCAGATTTGTTCCACCTTTGTTTTGCATGGGAAATGAGTTAATGTTTGAATGTTGCGACCTTACCTGGGTATGTGTGAAGCTGAACCACAAGGATAAGTTCCCGATGAACTGGATCACACACAACTATGCTTGATGTTCTATGTAAATTCCCAATGAGTCATCACCGGTGCTCGACATGATCGCGGGGATTGTTGACTGGTGGCTCTGATGCCACATGTTGGGATTGAAGAACACTTGAATGCTCGAACGCACGCTTAGCACACGTAAGATTTTCTGTCGTGTGCTAACCACACACGACTGATGTGCTTGATTTATATGCAGAGATCAACAGAAAAGATGGGGTCGTGGGAGAGCTGCCCAGACGCCACGATTCGAAGTGCCCGCTCCACGTTCAGCTCACGAAACAGACAGGCATCACGTCATGCCATACCCCATGCTCGCGGCATACACGGTACTCATGCCCACACACGCTACATGCACAGCGCGCACGGAAGCCTCACACCTGGCTAACCTACTTATTTGACTAAAACATACTGATCCGCAACGACTTGATTAGTCTAACACAGAATATGCGGAAGTAGAGCATGAAATTTAGCTAGTAGGCGAATGATGAGCTAATGATTGACCTGACAGTTCCGTCACCCATCCAAACTAGGCAGATCAAAGACTCGGTTTTGCAGTGATTAGAGACTATGTTATACCGACGAACTCTGACAGGATTCAAAACAACATGCAATCACGTAATATGCAGCTCCAACTCGAAGTCACCACCGGGTGGTGTGGTTCCAGATTGCCTAACTAGCATGATGTTATGACCAGATAATTAAAGTAATCATACATCAATTGCATAAGCTCACATAATTAACTCATAAAACATCATTATTTTTTATTGATACCCCAATAAACACAATCCACACACAAATAAATGTAGCCAGACAGACATCACCACTAGGGTTAAATGTAACAAGAGTATGTGTTGTGAACATCAGATCTGAAAAAGATGAATAGTTAAGCATTTATTTTGATCCAGGAACATAGCATTAGAAGTGAACAAAGGGCATATCAGTGGCAGGCCTTGTGGAGAAATGAGGGTGAAGCATGAGGTTTGCTCTGAAACACGTGCCTCGACACAATGACATATATGTTGTTGTCCGGCGTCCCCACTAAGTTGATGGTCTTTATTATCTCATTACTGTTCCCATTATACGCTGCTAAACCGTGGTTGTTTCCAAGTAAGATGTTGTCTTGTTCATCAGCCACCGCGACCATACTTAGCAGACTCAAAGGCTCTGATGGTTTCCATGACTATAAGGCCCCCATGGTGTAGCAACCCGGTGGCACAGTTCCCACCTGGCGGCATTTCCATAGTTCTCAAGGAACCATAGGTCAATGTGTTTCTCCTGCCCAAAGTCAGCTCCCACAAGGAGCTCGTCCATGACAAAGAGCTTTACACGATTGTTGCCTGTGGTCGTCGGTGGAGCATCCATTTGGGTGAATGTCGCTGAAAATATGTCAAAAGCCACCTTCTTGGTCTGGCCTGCGGCAGAGTCCGGTTGAGGCAGCCTGCAGGTTGCTGTGGATAGCGAGGGGTGTTGTTACCGCCTTGCGCAGGTAGGCCACAATCACAGCTATACCATCAGCATTGGAAGCCTCTGTGTCGATATTCCTTTCTGCAGGCTCTGTGGTGGAGAGGATGCACCATATCCCGTTTTTAGTCCAAGTTTTTCAACATAAGAGATGACACTCACTTGATTGCTGGTGGAAGTAGAAGGCGTACTCCGGCTCATCGAACAGGTCGGTCAGTTGTGGCAGCGGAGGAGGATTTAGCCCCGTGAGGTCAGCCCACTTCTTATTGTGGGACAACTTCCGATGGCGACATACTCCGCTTCGACTGTGGAAAGAGCAATGTAGTTTTGTTTCTTGGAGGACCAAGAGACTAGGGATCTACCAAGGAATTGGCAAGTCCCAAAGGTACTTTTTCTATCAACTTTGCATCCCGCGTAATCCGCATCAAAATACCCAATGAGATTAAACTTAGAGCCCTTGGGGTATCAACGTCCTAGGCTCGGTATGTGAACCAAATATCTAAGAATTATCTTAATGGTGGTCAAATGACACATCTTAGGAGCAGCATGGAATCGAGCACAGATACAAACACTTAGCAGTATATCAGGCCTAGATGCACATAAGTAAAGCAATGAACCTATCATGGAACGTGATATACCTTTTGGTCCACACTTGGACCATCATCATTAAGGTTGAGGTGCCCACTGGTTCCCATTGGAGTCTTGATGGGTTTGGCTTTGTCAATGTCAAACTTCTTGAGTATATCTTGTGTGTGCTTCGTTTGACTAAAGAATGTGCCTTCCTTGAGTTGCTTCACTTTAAAACCTAGGAAGAACTTCAATTCCCCCATCATGGACATCTCAAACCTTTTAGTCATTATCTTGGAAAACTCATCACAAAAAAGTTTTGCTAGTAGAACCAAATATATTGTCATCGACATATATTTGACAAACAAACAAATCATCATTGAAATATTTAGTAAATAAAGTGTAATCGATGTTCCTAATTTTGAAACCATTTTGAGTTAGAATGTCTCTAAGACACTCATACCAAGCTCTAGGAGCTTGTTTGAGGCCATAGAGAGTCTTACACAATTTGTAGACATGGTTTGGGAAGTATTGATCTTCAAAGTCGGGGGGTTGCTCCACATACTCCTCTTCTTTGATTGGACAATTAAGGAATGCACTCTTGACGTCCATATAGTATAGCTTAAAATCATGGTGAGTAGTAAAGGCAAGTAATATACGAATTTATTCAAGCCTAGCTACGGGGGCAAAGGCTTCATCGAAATCCAAACCTTCGACTTGTGAGTACCCCTTGGACACAAGTCGTGCTTTGTTCCTTGTAACCACGCCGTGCTCATCTTGTTTGTTGTGTAACACCACTTGGTGCCCACAACATTTGCATTTGGCCTGTTCACGAGCTCTCATACTTGGTTTCTTTCAAAATTTTTGAGCTCTTCTTGCATGGCCATCACCCAATCCGAATATCGTAGTGCTTCTTCAACCTTGTGAGGCTCCAAAGAAGAAACAAGAGTAATGTTCGCAAAAGTTTGCAACACGAGATCAAGTAGTTACCCCCTTGGTGATGTCTCCAAGGATGTTGCCAATGGGATGGTCCCGTTGAACACTTTGATGTACTCTTAGGTGTGGTGCTTGAGTTCTTGGAACTTCATCATCTTCTCCCTCACTTTCTTCATCTCCCACTTGATTGAGGCCTCCATTTTCATCTTGTTGAAGCGCATCTTGAGGGTCTTGAGCTTGATTACTTGAGGAAGAGTTTGCTTGATGTGTGGGATGATCACTTGAGTCTTGAGGTTGTTCTTGTGGTCGAATATATCCAAGTGTCCTCCTTCCTATAACCACTTGTGGAGCTTCTTCTTGATCTAGCACATGATGATCAACTTGCTCCACTTGGGAGCCATTAGTCTCATCAAACACTACGCCACGTGCTACTTCAACAATTCTGGAAGATTTGTTGAAAACACGATAAGCGTAAGTGTTTGAATCATAACCAAGCAAGAAATCCTCATCGGACTTTGAAGCGAACTTCGAGGTCCTAGGCTTCTTGTTGATAATATAGCATTTGCTCCCAAAAACACTAAAATAGGAAATATTAGGCTTGTTACCGGTTAGAAGTTTGTAAGACGTCTTCTTCAATATGCGATAGAGATACAACCGGTTTTATGGCATGGCAAGCGGTGTTAACTGCTTCTGCTCAAAACCGGTCCGACGTCTTGTATTCATCAAGCATTGTTCTTGACATCTTAATGAGAGTCCTATTCTTCCTCTCGGCCACCCCATTACGTTGAGGGGAGTAGGGGGCCGAGAACTCATGGTTGGTGCCTTCTTCATCCAAAAACTCGTCAACTTGAGTGTTCTTGAATTTGGTGCTATTGTCACTCCTTCTAGTCTTGATCCTCAAGGAGAACTCATTTTGAGCTCTCCTCAAGTATTTCTTGAGGACACCTTGAGTCTTACTCTTATCATGCAAAAAGAAAATCTAAGTGAAACGTGAAAAATCATCAACAATTACAAGGCCATATTTGTTACCGCCAATGCTTATGTAGGCGATTGGACCGATGGTATTGTTGTTGTCATGATGTTCTTGGATGGATGTTGAGCTCCAACTTACTTTTCAGCTTGACCTGCGCTACATGATCTATCCTTTTCAAACACAACATTCTTTATACCATGGATGTGCTCGCCCTTAAGAAGTTTTTGCAAATTCCTCATCCTAACATGGGCTAGTCTTCTATGCCAAAGGCATCACATGTTGGTTTTTGCAATTAAGAATGTGTCAAGTTGGGCTTTATCCGCGAAGAAATCCATAAGATAGAGTTTTCCCTTGAGGACACCCTTAAAAGCAATTGAGTCATTGCTTCTTCTTGTGACAGTCACACCCTCATTAGTGAAAAGATAATTATAACCTTTGTCACATAGTTGTGATATGGACAATAGGTTATAGTCAAGTGAATCGACATGTAAAACATTTGGAAGAATGTGATCAGGGGATATAGCAATTTTACCGGTGCTAAGGATTTTCCCTTGGCTATTGTCCCTAAAGTAAATTCCCTCACTTGGATCTTTATGTTGCTCATACTCTACAAACATTTTTCTTTCTCCGGTCATATGATTTGTGCATCCATTATCAAGAACTCACTTGGTTCCACCGGAGCAGTATGTCTACAAAATAAAATTAAGCCTGACTTTAGGTACCCAAGTGGTGTTGGGTCCTTTGATGTTAGTCAAGAGGCACTGGGAACCCACACAAAAGGTTTTGGACTCTTGTGCTGTGGCCCAACATACCTAGCATATGGCTTTCCAAATTTTTTCCTTAACAAAACATATGATCAAAATCTGGCAGATCTCCCGACACTACTAAAGTGTTTGCGGAGTTTGAAGTTCGGTGTGGGCGCGCGGAGATTCAAGAAGGTGAAGTGTAAAATGACACAGGAGACACGAAGATTTACGTGGTTTGGGCCGCCTGAGCGTAATACCCTACTCCACGGGGTGTGTTGGTGTTGTATTGGATGTATGAACTCAACGTGAGTTGAGAGTGCGCGATCAGATCAGAGCAGGTCAGATCAGTCTAGTGAGAGTGCCTCTATGTATCGTCGGCCTGTCCTTTTATAGTACAAGGATAGGCCATTATAAGTTGACCTGACCCGACATGTGGCCTCGGTGGTTACTATATTGATACACATTTGGTGCGCTTAATTACTCTTAATGACCAAATTACGGGCTTTGATAGTACCGTTACTAGTAATTAAGGTCGTTCGATCGTGTGTCATTAATATAGTATTAATGACACTTAATTGGGTCTTGAAGTACTTGATTCCTCTTTGAAGATCCGGAGCCATTGTGGAGTCTACCGGAGGTTTGAGGCTGAAGATCTGACGGTTGGACACGTGGCAGCTTCGGAGCATACTGTGGAGAACATATAGGTCCGGTGCCACCAGACACGTGTCAGTTCTGGAGCTTCCCTCGGTCTGGGGTTAGGTCCGGGGGTGCCGTTATGGTACATAGCCCGGAGCTTCCCCCTTGTGGGCGGTAGCTCCGGTTTGATGGTACACGTGGTGACCCTGGGACTAACCATGTTGGGGAAGCGGGTCCGGTTATGTCTGGCATGTGGGCCTTTGAAGGTCTTCAAATCAAGTAGATGACATTTCCTTAAGATATTTGCAATCTCAAGGGGTATACGGTGCCCAGGGTACCGACAGCGTACGTGGGCTGGACGGCTTCTCTTTTGCTTATTAGACTGGAGTACGAGAGTTGTAATCCTATCTTCCGCTGTAGTTTATTTTTATAAACTATTTGTAAACTGAATATGTTTGTCAATTTCAGCAAATGATTAATGTAATACGTGTTCCTTTACATATGTGCTGTTGGGTGTTGCATCGCACGGCACCACCCAATGCGATTCCTAGAAAGTGTGGACTCCGGTCCCCACACGTTAAAGCAGAGTGAGACTGCCATGACCACCTGCGTCTAGGGTTTCTGCAAATGGCCGAAGTCCCAGGCAGAGAAGAGGAACGGGATTGGGCAAACGAGGGAGGTGGTCGGCGGGCAGACAGAGGCCACGGTGGTGCCCTAGCTCGCGCATCGAGAGGGTGCGGTGCCCTGCCTTGGGGCCAACCTGTGTTTCCGAGAGTCTCCGGAAGAGATGAAAAGGAAAACTAGCGAATCATTTTTTTCTGTAACCTGTGGCAATTGCGGGTAAATAACTTTGAACTCCACGACTAGGTCTATCATATAATTACGGTTGCTGGAGAAAAAAAAAAGAGGTACTTCAAGAAAATGAACTAGAGCTCCATAAACTCCCTAGAGTTGGACCTCCCTGTGGAGTTTTGGAGTTGAGGTGTTTGGCAGCATCGCTCAGTTGTGGAGCCATGTCAAACATGCCCTAAGGTTTCATGATGAGCATGCTTTTGTAGTCCACCTCACTACTACAAAAAACATTTTTACAAACGGCTCTAAATATATTATCGCTGGCGGATTTAAAAACCGGCTGTAACAAAGAGCCTGTGAAAATAGGTGATTATCACAGGCGGCAACAAAATCCGCCTGTAAAAATGCATTATCACAGACGGTTTTTAATTAAAATTCGTCTGTAAAAATGCATTATCACAGGTGGTTTTTAATTACAAACCGCCTGTAAAAATCATTTTCACAGGCGGTTTTTAATTATAAACCGCCTGTAAAAATCATTTTCACAGGTGGTTTTTAATTAAAAACCACCTGTAAAAATAAGGAACTGAACATGCATAGTATTATCACAGGCGGTGCACTGTATTCGTGACTGACAACATGCACGGTTGGGGGCTACAAAGAAACATTGTAACATATAAAAAATGATTTGACCATGCAATACATTATAGACCAGACGGTTACACTGGAATCTGTAAAATTGAAATATTATTGACCATGGAATACAAAGTACAGACTATCAAACTGAATTTGGAAGCACAAGCTGAAGTTCTATTACGACTAATACAACAACTGCCACTAGCAGAGCCTTAGAGTTTGTTGAGAGCAGAGGATCATGTTGTTCTTCAGACTTCAGAGCAGACTGTTGAGGCATTCATCGACGGTGGTGTACTCAGATTTTTTAGGGCTTACGTATGGGTACAGCATCTTCTACAGGGACAACTCCTTGTTGTGTGTCAGCGTGTTGGCCGACGGCTTGATGTCAACACCTTGTTCGCCGGTCAGGACGTCTACTTGCTGATGTCGTGACCTTCATGCTCCAGACGCCGTCGCTGTTCCTCTCCCCGAGTACCTGCGCGGGCAAAGGGGTTGTGGGTCAGATCCAGTTGCTTCAATCGGGGAGGCTGATGTTCTGGAACCTAGGCGAACGAACCTGAACGATGAGTCTCGAGTCCTTGCTGTTGTACCCGTTGTAGCTATGGGCTTGCTGAAGTCATCGACGGTTGCGTCAGTAGGCTCCCATCCGTCCGTCCGCCAGTCTGGCTGGCCACCGGAGGAGGACGCGACTGCTGCCCCTACCACCGCGGCGGCGGCCTGCCTCTGACACTAGCGGGAGCGGCGATTCTTGGTAGGGTTGGGGCGGAGGTGGAGGCGCACGTAGGGAGGCGGACCTTGAAGTCGAGAGAGATTGGGGATTTCGGACTCTGCTGGTTTAGGAAGGAGATGGGTGGGTGGAGTATTATTGAGGAGGGAGGCAGACAAACAATGGTGTGTGGATCCGAGTGAAGAGCGCTGATTGGTTGAGGAGCTGAATGGGCTTTGGTAGTATTTTCGCAGGCGGTTTGTGTCACAATCGCCTGTGATATTGTGCATTATCACAGGTGGTTTGTACCATCAACCGCATGTGATATACTATTTTTTTACAAACGGTTTTTAGTTATGAACCGCCTGTAATATGTGATTATCGCAAGCGGTTTTTGAAGCATTTTACAGCACAGGCGGATTTCTTTACAGTCCACCTGTAAAAAAAAATTTGTAGCGCCTGCAAAAATACATTTTGTAGTAGTGCCTGTAACCAGTTTGTGGTATATGGGACGCATAGCTAGTGAGATCCGCCGGTCACCTCATATTAATTAATAATTAGGTTTTTCTGGCATAGGGTGCGCAGTGTGAGGCCAATTCAATAACACTTTGATAGCTGTATAAGTACAGAGATGATCCTATGAGTCCGTAGGCATGCATTGTCCCAAAAAGAAAGTCCGGAGACACACGTAGGGGTGCAGAAATAGAGCAGGTCGGTGCATGGTGATGCAGTGCCAAGTCGCCTGCAGAGTATGCGGAAGTAGATCATGCAATTTAGCTAGTAGGCGAAGAATGACCTGATGATGGACCTGACAGTTCCGTCACCTGTCCAAACTAGGCAGATCAAAGCCTCGGTTTTGCAGTTATTAGAGAGTATGTTATGCCGATGAACTCTGACAGGTTCCAAAAAACATGCAATCATGCAATATTGCGCTCCAACTCGAAATCATGACAGGGTGGTGTGGTTCCAGATGGCCTAACTAGCATGGTGTTATGACCAGAACATTAAAGTAATAACACATCATTTCACATTGATCAAGCTCACATAATAAAATCATAAAACATCATAACTTTTTATTGATACCTCAATAAATACAATCCACACACAGGTAAATGTAGCCAGACGGACATCACCACCAAGGTTAAATGTAACAAGAGTATATGTTTTGAACAATCAGTTCTGAAAAAGATGAATAGAGAAGCATTTATTTGGATCCAGAAACATAGCATTAGAAGTGAGCAAAGAGCATATCAGTGGCAGGCCTTGTGGAGAAGTGAGGGTGATGCATGAGGTTTGCTCTGAACACGTGCCTCGACACAATGACATTTATGTTATCCAGCATCTCAGAGTTGATGGTCTTTATTGTCTGTTTCTTGTTCCCGTTATAGAGTACTAAACCGTGACTGTTACCGAGTAAGATGTTGCCTTGTTCATCAGCCACCGCGGCCATACTCAACAGACTCAAAGGGTCTGATGGTCTTCCATGACTATAAGGCCCCCACGGCGTGGCAACCCGGTGGCGCAGTTCCCACCAGGCGGCATTGCCATAGTTCTCAAGGAACCAGAGGTCAATGCTGTTCTCCTGCCCAAAGTCAGCTCCCACAAGGAGCTCGTCCATGACGAAGAGCTTTACACGATTGTTGCCTGTGGTCATCGGTGGACCATCCATTTGGGTGAATGTCTCTGAAAATATGTCAAAAGCCACCATCTTGGTCTGGCCAGCGGCAGAGTCCGATTGAGGCGGCCAGTGCAGGTTGTCGTGGAGAGCCATGGGCGCTTTTACTGCCTTGCGCAGGCAGGACACAAGCGCAGCTATTCCATCTGCGTCGGAAGCCTCTGTGTAGATATTCCTTTTTCCAGGCTCCCTGGTGGAGAGGATGCACCATTTCCCGTTTCTAGTCCAAGTTTTTCGACATAAGAGTCGATACTCACTTGATTGCTGGTGGAAGTAGAAGGTGTACTCCGGCTCATCGAATAGGTCGGTCGGCTGTGGCGGCGGAGGCGGATTAAGCCCCGTGAGGTCAGCCCACTTCCTTGTTGTGGGGTTACACAAGTTGTATATGCCATCTTCCTTCTTGAGTAGGAGGACACCGTCGTAGACGGCGAGCAGGAGCCACCCTCCATTTTCTGGTTTAGGGTAGCGGATAACACTACGCAGGCTCTCTAGGTCGCCGGAGACGGAGATCGCGTCCAGCATGACATCCGTGGCCCAACATCATCTGGATGGCAGCTGAGGGATGTACCTGTAGAGGAGGACCTGAGCCGGTTGGCGGCGTGCGTTCTCAGCAAGGAAGTCCTGGTTAGTGGTGATGAGGCGCCACGCCTTGCAGATGGTGCCGTAGCGGACGATTTCTTTGACCGGCAGGCGGACTAGGGTCTACCTGATGTTGTCCTCGGTGAGACGTGGTTCCTGGAGCTCCAACTCCATCCGCTTGATCTGCCTTCCTTCCTCACCGCCCATCTTTGCTCAAATCTATCTCGTGCTTGGTGAAGAAAAAGTAAAAAAATGTTCAATCTGGATCTGCCTCTGCCAGCTTCTAAACGAGATCGCAGAAATGGAGAATTTCGATTAGGGTTAGGGTTTGGCTTACCTCTCGTTCCTGAACAGTGGCTGCGCAAGCTCGTGAGTGGCGGTGCGAAGATCGGTCAAACAGCAAGCTCCCCGCACGGTCCTGCTAGATGAAGAACAAGGGGGGAAATATTTAACTTCAATTTCTGACCGCTTAGCTTTTGAAACGGAACAACAAAATGGAGAAACTAGAAGAAACTCAGTTAGGGTTCGACTCACATTGTTCTCTAGTGTTGGCTGCGTGAGCTCCTGTGTGGCAGTGGCGCAGAGGCAGGCCCGGCAAGATCCCCTGTTGTTGGGACAGAGAAGGACAGATCCGGAGGGTGGATGGGAGCTTGGATTGGGGACAGATGAGACGAATTTTCTGTGAAACAGATGTGGAACAATAAGGGATAAAGCACACTCGGTGAGAGACAACGCAGGTTATTAGGTTTTGCTCACCTCGTTCCTGACCGTCAGCTCTCCACACAGCGTTGGCGTGAAGTCAGACCCAGCAAGCTCCCTCAGCAGATCTGGTAGGGCAGATCTAGTAGGGAAGATCTGGATCTGGAGGGAAGAAGGAGGGGAACTTAGGTTTGAGAAAAGATGAGAGGAAATCTGTTTTCCAGAGAAAGAGATTGGAGTGTGGTGAGGGACAGGGAACCCTGCTCTTTTATGCTTTTGTAAGCTGCTGACACAGGTTCTTTGGGTGATATGCCTCCTGGCAGTTTTGCAGGACAGGTCACCATGCTGACGGAGCAACATCCTGTGCTGTCTTTCCACGTCTACGCCACCACATGTCGAAACATCCTATCTTTGTGCATTCTAGGCAAGGTGACTTGGACTTTTAAATGGTGTTTCCCAGGAGTTCCTTGTGATGGAATATGTTAAGGTCAGAATTGTTTGGCGAATGCCGGCAGGGGTTTGGAGATGATGCCAGTATGTAGAACTGAAGGACCACTTATGAGCACTTGGCGTCCAATTTTTTTCACTATATATAAATGATTTGCTCATATTTTGACTTGTAGCTAGAATTTTTTTCAATAGTGCTTTTAACATTGTTGAATCCTGATGAAATTTCAAGTTCATTGGACTTTAGTTACTGGGTTGATCAGTGTTCCAAATCTCTATGTAGTTAAAAATTGAGAAAAATACAAAATCAATTTCAAAAATTTCCCCAAACTTGTAAAATCAGTTTCACCCTGTAGGAAGCTTAGAAAAATGTGAAACAAATTTTCCTAGAACTAGTGAGACCCCCTCTACATGGTACAACCACTGGTAGCCATGATAGATCTCCAAGATTTCAACCAAAATTTAGAGAAGGTTATTGCTTACCATAATTTTTAGGAACAACAAACTTACTTGATCATCTCTTGATCTTTGCCAGAGTCTCCACTATGGTCACTAGTATCTACCATAAAAGTCCCAAGGCCAATTAAGATCATTATCTTATTTTGATCATAAGATATTAGCTTATGAACTTAAGCATATTGATTATTTTCAAAGTCATTCATATATAGCATATGCATAACGTGTAGTAATTGAAGTCGAGGAGCAGCCGGAAGCTTTGGATGTCCAGCTGCTAGAGACTAACATAGACTCGGACTCTCATTCAGGCAAGCCCCGATTTGCATTTAAGTTCCTTATAGTGTCTTTGCCGTTTTCATTCACCTTACGTCTTTAGATGTTGTGCATTACATTTAAAGTGTTTGACATCCACTTGCATGACCAAATAACCCAGGGAGTGGTTAGAATAGCTCATAGACTCATGTAGTAACTGCCATACTTATATTCATAGAGATCCGGTAGAAGTCGAGTAGTGGGAATCTACTCGCGAGATAGGATTTTATCACACGGATGGATTGGATGAAGAAATGGCTTATGAATATGAACTTGAGACTGAGCAGCGGGTAGGATGCAGCGAGATGTGGTCTCTCATGCGTAGCCCTGCTTGTGTCGATTGAGGACCGATTCGTGTCCGGCCCCGCTGAACAAGCTTGAATTGTACCAGTGACATACTGGAGAAATGGGCTTTAGCAAACTGATGTAGCTTGATACTGGTTTGTCGAGGCATACCGTTCAGTTTTATAGGCGTAGGTTGAGGGCAGCGAGGTGTAAATCAGCTGGTGGGCACGTCATAGTACGCCCCACATAGTGACCTCCTACTCGTGACGGATCGACCGGTTCGACATTCAAGTGTTTATTGAAAGGTGGCCATATACGACTAGTACTGAAGTGTTACGTAGGTACTGCTGTAAGTACTCACTGACATTTCCGAAAGTGCGTATGTGTCGTGTTGTACCAGGTGTGTCCTGATTGCAATCACCGTCCCTCGCGGTAATAGAGTACCACTTGTTCACTGTGTCGTGACGTAGTAAATACTAAAGAAGTCATGAGAATACGATGTATTGAATTATAATTGTTTTGTAACCTTGTATGGCTTAGAGATGGCACAATTAAAAGTTTACAGTTTCCCCATACTTTACCTGTAATAGCATTATGTGCTTTGGGCATGTCATATCATCGGCAAAGCGTTTCTTGTTTGATTGTGAAGTCTATGATGTGTCGTGCCTGAAGAATGTCATGTGCTACTTAAAACATGACCATAATGATCCACTTGTAGGCATGTCATTTATGCTATTCCTTACCTATGTTTTAGTATTAACCCCTGCACATGTCTAGTGAGATGGGTTAGTCTTGCTGAGCCTTAAGCTCACGTTTGCAGTTAACAAGTTTTTGCAGATTATGCGACTGATGACGGGTTCGATGACGAGGTTGCACCCCCTCCAGGGTTTACAGCCGAGTGGGAACCCTGCACGCCGCCGTAAGTTGGGTGTTGCTAGTGCGAAGTATCCAGGGAATTGATGACTTTGCTTTTGCATAGCTAGTGCCGAGAGTGTAGCTATGATGTACAGTTCTCTTTCATTTTCGTTTAGTATTGTAAAACTTCCGCTGTGTTTATAAATAAAGACTTGGTATTGTAATTTGTTCTCATTCTTTTTTTGTATATTGTTGGGTGTCGCATCGCACGACACCACCCAATGAGATCCTTGGAGGTCGGGATTCCAGTCCACACAGCAAGCTCCCCGCACGCTGTTGAAGAACAAGGGGGGGTGATATTTAACTTCAATCTGTGTCAGCTTAGGATCATGAGAGCTGGTAGTCACACAAATATAAAGCTGACCATATAAATTGCTCAAACATTATTCACACATAGATCAAGCTAGTTACACAAATCGGTCAAAAATCTTTTACATTACCATCTGTTTTCCCTAGTAAGGTCCCTAAGACATGGCAACCCGGTACCTCAGTTCCCACCTTTTAGCATTACCATATTTCTCAATGAATCAAAGGGTGATGCAATCCTCCCACCCAAAGTTAGCTTCCATGATGAGCTCATCCATGATGAACAACTTCACAAGATTGTTGCCTATGACTTTTAGAGGACCATCCATTTTGGGTTAATGTCTCCAAAAAGATATAAAAACCATCATCTTGGTCAGATGAGCGACTGAGCCCGGTTGAGGCAGCCAGTGCAGGTTGCCATGGAGAGCCAGAGGCGTCATATTCGCCTTGCTGGGTAGGACACAATAATGGTTATCCTAGTAGCGTTGGCAATGTCCATGTTGATGTTCTGTGGTTTAATTTAGCCTCTCCGGTGAAGAGGATGCACAATTTCCTATTTATAGTCCATTTGTCTAGCCCACTTCCTCATTGTGAGGTTGCACAAGTTGTAAAGGCCACCAAGTCAGGTGTTTCATGGAGTGGATGGTCTTCATTGTTTCCATTTTTCCCACTGTACACCACTAACTGTGGTTGTAACCAGGCAAGACATTACTTTGTTCATCATTTGATGCAACCACACTCAGCAGACTCAGGTGAAGTCGCAATATTCCAATAATGTAAGGTCCCCATGACAAGGCAAATCGTTGTCACAGTTGCCACCAAGAAACATTGTCGTAGCTATCAAGGATCCAAAGGTCAATGTGCTTCTCGTTTACAAAGTTACCTCCCACGGAATCTCCTCCATGTTGAACAACTTCACAAGTGTGCTTGTGGTTGTGGTTGGACCAACCATTTGGATGAATGGCTCTAACATCTTGACAAAAAATACCATCCTTATTCATCAGCAGCCGCGTACACACCAAGGAGAATTAAAGGGAGTAATTGTATTCTAATATTGTAAGGTACCCATCGTGTGGCAACAAGGTGCCGTAGTTACCACATAGCGGCATTGCCATAGTTCTCAAGGGACCATAGGTTGATGCTCTTCTGCTGCCCAAAGTAAGCTCTAATGAGGAGCTCGTCCCACTATGATGAAATGTATCCACTGTGACAAAACTTGATTCGAAGGTAGAGTTTTCCCAGTGGTTCCTTCACAACTGTGATGGTGTAAAATAGGACAGAAAAATTGAGTTCGATACAGATCAGCAATTAACTGGAACAAACAACAGATGCATCATGTGGCTGACTGCTTCCTATTTCGAGAACATATGAATCATCAGAAATATCATAAAGATTGTGTAGCATACATAGGCTATCGAGAAGGATTTCATTCCACTATTCCAAAACTAGATGATGCTGTTACTACTTACATGCTGACAAAAACACAACAACAAATATAGCATCCTAATTTCTTACATTGCAAAATCACTGTTTCTATGACAGCAAGATTAACAACAATGATAAATCAAGGAATATTATCAATGCACCTCGGCCTTCTCGAGCCACTCCAGTACACACCGCACATCGTGGTCCCCGGCGAGGTCATCCACGGACTCGAGCGCCATCCCGTCCCGAAGCGCGACGTGGCAGGCCGCTCCCGTGCTCGCGAGGCCGAGCCCCAGCATCATCCCCGCATCCTCGAGTGTGTGCTGGCAGCGCTGCGCCTCCTCCGTGCAGGGAGCCTGCTGGTCAATGCCCAACTGCCGCAGGTTGACGCCCACGGTGTGGAACATCTGGTAGGCGCTGAAGCAGAGTGAGACTGCCATGACCACCTGCGTCTAGGGTTTCCGCAAATGGCCGAAGTCCCAGGCAGAGGAGACGAACGGGATTGGGCAAACGAGGGAGGTGGGTGGCGGGAAAACGGAGGCCACGGTGGTGCCCTAGCTCTCGCATCGAGTGGCGGAGCCCTGCCTTGGGCCCGTCCTGTGTTTCCGAGAGTCTCTGGAAGAGATGAAAAGAAAAACTAGCGAATCATTTTTTTGTGTAACCAGTGGCGATTGCGGGTAAATAACTTTGAACTCCACGACTAGGTCTATCATATAATTACGGTTGCTGGAGAAAAAAAAAAGTGGTACTTCAAGAAAAATGAACTAGAGCTCCATAAATTCCCTAGAGTTGGACCTCCTTGTGGAGTTTTGGAGTTGTGGTGTTTGGCAGCATCTCTCAGTTCTGGAGCCATGTCAAACATGCCCTAAGGTTTCATGATGAGCATGCTTTTGTAGTCTACCTGTAACCTGTTTGTGGTACATGGGATGCATAGCTAGTGAGATCCGCCGGTCACCTCATATGAATTAATAATTAGGTTTTTCTGGTATATGGCGCGCAGAGTGTGAGACCAATTCAATAACACTTTGATAGCTGTATAAGTACAGAGATGATCCTATGAGTCTGTAGGCATGCATTGTCCCAAAAAGAAAGTCCGGAGACACACGTAGGGGTGCAGAAATAGAGCAGGTCGGTGCATGGTGATGCAGTGCCAAGTCGCCTGCAGAGTATGCGGAAGTAGAACATGCAATTTAGCTAGTAGGCGAAGAATGAGCTGATGATGGACCTGACAGTTCCGTCACCTGTCCAAACTAGGCAGATCAAAGCCTCGGTTTTACAGTGATTAGAGAGTATGTTATGCCGACAAACTCTGACAGGTTCCAAACAACATGCAATCATGCAATATTACGCTTCAACTCAAAATCGTCACAGGGTGGTGTGGTTCCAGATGGCCTAACTAGCACGGTGTTATGACCAGACGATTAAAGTAATAACACATCATTTCACATTGATCAAGCTCACATAATAAACTCATAAAACATCATAACTTTTTATTGATACCTCAATAAACACAATTCACACACAGATAAATGTAGCCAGACAGACATCACCACCAAGGTTAAATGTAACAAGAGTATATGTTTTGAACAATCAGTTCTGAAATAGATGAATAGAGAAGCATTTATTTGGATCCAGGAACATAGCATTAGAAGTGAGCTAAGAGCATATCAGTGGCAGGCCTTGTGGAGAAGTGAGGGTGATGCATGAGGTTTGCTCTGAACACGTGCCTCGACACAATGACATTTATGTTATCTAGCGTCTCAGAGTTGATGGTCTTTATTGTCTGTTTCTTGTTCCCATTATAGACTACTAAACCATGACTGTTACCGAGTATGATGTTACCTTGTTCATCAGTACTGTTTGTCATACTCAATAGACTCAAAGGGTCTGATGGTCTTCCATGACTATAAGGCCCCCACGGCGTGGCAACCCGGTGGCGCAGTTCCCACTTAGCGGCATTGCCATAGTTCTCAAGGAACCAGAGGTCAATGCTGTTCTCCTGCCCAAAGTCAGCTCCCACAAGGAGCTCGTCCATGACGAAGAGATTTACACGATTGTTGCCTGTGGTCGTCGGTGGACCATCAATTTGGGTGAATGTCTCTGAAAATATGTCAAAAGCGACCATCTTTGTCTGGCCAGCGGCAGAGTCTGGTTGAGGCGGCCAGTGCAGGTTGCCGTGGAGAGCCATGGGCGCTGTTACTGCCTTGCGCAGGCAGGGCACAAGCGCAGCTATACCATCTGCGTTGACAGCCTCTGTGTAGATATTGCTTTTTCCAGGCTCCCTGGTGGAGAGGATGCACCATTTCCCATTTCTAGTCCATGTTTTTCGACATAAGAGCGATACTCACTTGATTGCTGGTGGAAGTAGAAGGCGTACTCTGGCTCATCGAACAGGTCAGTCGGATGTGGCGGTGGAGGCGGATTAAGCCCTGTGAGGTCAGCCCACTTCCTTGTTGTGGGGTTACACAAGCTGTATATGCCATCTGCCTTTTTGAGTAGGAGGACACCATCGCAGACGGCGAGTAGGAGCCACCCTCCATTTTCTGGTTTAGGGTAGCAGATAACACTACACCGGCCATCTAGGTCGCCGGAGACGGAGATCGCGTCCAGCATGACATCCGTGGCCCAACGTCCTCTGGATGGCAGCTGAGGGATGTACCTGTAGAGGAGGACCTCAGCCGGTTGGCAGCGTGCGTTCTCGGCAAGGAAGTCCTGGTTAGTGGTGATGAGGCGCCACGCCTTCCAGATGGTGCCGTAGCGGACGACGTCTTTGGCCGGCAGGCGGACTAGGATCTCCCTGATGTTGTCCTCGGTGAGACGAGGTTCCAGGAGCTCCAACTCCATCCGCTTGATCTGCCTTCCTTCCTCACCGCCCATCTTTGCTCAAATCTATCTCCTGCTTGGTGAAGAAAAAGTAAAAAAAAATGTTCAATCTGGATCTGCCTCTGCCAGCTTCTAAACGAGATCGCAGAAATGGAGAATTTCGATTAGGGTTAGGATTTGGCTTACCTCTTGTTCCTGAACGGTGGCTGCACAAGCTCGTGAGTGGCAGTGCGAAGATCGGTCAAACAGCAAGCTCCCCACACGATCCTGCTAGATGAAGAGTAAGGGGGGGGGAATATTTAACTTCAATTTCTGACCGCTTAGCTTCTGAAACGGAACAACAAAATGGAGAAACTAGAAGAAACTCGGTTAGGGTTGGGCTCACCTTGTTCTCTAGTGTCGGTTGCGCGAGCTCCTGTGTGGTAGTGACGCAGAGGCAGGCCCGGCAAGATCCCCTGTTGTTGGGACAGAGAAGGACAGATCCAGAGGGTGGATGGGAGCTTGGATTGGGGACAGATGAGATGAATTTTCTGTGAAAGAGATGGGGAACAATAAGGGATAGAGCACACTCGGTGAGAGACAATGCAGGTTATTAGGTTTTGCTCACCTCGTTCCTGACCGTCAGCTCTCCAAGCAGCATTGGCGTGAAGTCAGACGCAGCAAGCTCCCTCAGCAGATCTGGTAGGGCAGATCTAGTAGGGAAGATCTGGATCTGGAGGGAGGAAGGAGGGGAACTTAGGTTTGAGGAAAGATGAGAGGAAATCAGTTTTCTAGAGAAAGAGATTGGAGTGTGGTAAGGGACAGGGAACCCTGCTCTTTTATGCTTTTGTAAGCTGCAGACACAGGTTCTTTGGGTGATGTGCCTCCTGGCAGTTTTGCAGGACAGGTCACCATGCTGACGGAGCAACATCCTGTGCTGTCTTTCTACGTCTACGCCACCACATGTCGAAACATCCTATATCTGTGCATTCTAGGCAAGGTGACTTGGACTTTTAAATGGTGTTTCCCAGGAGTTCCTTGTGATGGAATATGTCAAAGCCAGAATTGTTTGGCGAATGCCGGCAGGGGTTTGGAGATGTTGCCGGTGTGTAGAACTGAAGGACCACTGATGAGCGCTTGGCGTCCAAATTGTTTGCACTATATATAAATGATTTTCTCATATTTTGACTTGTATCTAGAATTTTTTTTTCAATAGTGCTTGTAACATTGTCGAATCCTGATGCACCATTTTTTTTTGCAAGTTCCATACATGAATGTAAAGTCACTTGCCACATTTTCACCTGAGGGCGTGATGGGGTACTGGCAAAGTTGCTGAAGATAAATCCCATTTTAAATGCACAAAACTGGTATGGATCCAATCTTTTGTCACACACTAGGGACATTTTAGCATTTTGGTCAGTGAGCTTCTACTGTTACAATCTAAGATTTTGCGTTGACAAACCCAGTTCTCCGTGTTTCATGCAAAAACCAAACAGATTGACATGGACTTTCACATTTTATAAGCATATCCTAGGTGTGTTCCTTATTAGCTTTTATTAATATCCTCTTGTGACCGAGTGACTAAGCTGCTTACTGGATAAAAATTATCAACACCGAAGAAAAATCTTTATCTGCTGAGTCGTACCACATAAAGACAATTGATGGCGGTGTTGAAACATCAAATGTATAGAATATTATCTCGATGCTAACAAAAACTCCTACACTGAAGCTCGGTATAGAGGTACCGTGTGTGTATAACTATTATTCCGGATTCCTATAATCCTTATGTTGGACAATACAACTCCATCGAGCAATGGGCAATACAATGCAAACCCTGCAACATGAGATTACCCCAACAACATTCATATAAGAGTATTTGTTCTACACGGTTGATGCAGAACAATGACAAAAACTTGACGTCATAATTCTAAATTAGAACTGTGATAGAGTTTATATCAGAAGATATGAAAACTATGAGTGAAAAACACGGTTATCCTCTTGGTTTGAGCTTCAAAATCTCCATAATGAAAGAGTACTACAGAGTCATGGGAAATACCTCGGGCAATGCTCGTCTTTCATCCATCCATCAGAGACAATATTTCACTATAACACCGCTACGGGACAATGCATCCACATTGTGGTCTATTTCTTCGCCGCCTCCCCACCACTATGTACTTATATTCTCACTGTGCCATCGCCATGAAAACATTCCTGAGCCGAATGTTTTCCTGAGCAGTAGCAGAAGAAATTTATGCTGTGGTGTCTTTGTAATTCTAACAAATGTTTTTTTCCTGTTAAAGAAATGATTTGCATCAGTCTTGCATGATAAAGAATGAAAATAACAATAGTAGGTCTGATATGTATCATTAAATTTCAAAAACATCAAATCTCAACATGAATCCCATGGTCGTTTAGGTGCATAAATTATAGAAACAACACAAACTGAAATACTCAAATTCTCTATTGTCTAAAATGAAAAAAAAACACATAAGTAACATGCTTACTAACAGAAGTTTTGCACCCACTCTAGTTTGACTAAATTGTCTCCTATTCACATAGTTTGATGAGCATCTCACAAGTTCCTCACATTCTTATCTAACACCTACTGATCCTAGTATGCAAGCTGAAAACATGACTACTGCATATAAAGGACCACCAATATGAGTACACGCACGGAAACTTCAAGACAAAGTGAATATGTTCCTAAGTGATTTAATTATTAAATAAATGAGTAGTTTACTATCTAAAGGATGTATTTTGCTTGTCCTTAGATATAAAAGTTTAAAACATTGGAGGATGTGAGGCGAGACTACAACATTGCATGCTTAACTGCACATGTACATGATGATGGAATCATAAAGAAAGAAATGGAGGCCAGTGCCAGCTGTTCATGAAATTTCCACGGGCGTGGAAGAGAGGGAGGCTGGTGCTTGATGTTCAATGACATTCCAAGGGCGTGGGAGACAGGAAGGCCGGTGTCAACTGTTCAAGGACTTCCAAGCATGTAGGAGACATACTTGCTAGGTGTTGAAGGACTTTCCAAGTGCAGGAAAAGGAATAAATGGAGGGGATTCATTTATTGCAAATATCACATGTTCTTCGGTAGACTGTTCTTGCTTTTCCACTGGGAGTTGTGGGAGCAATACATCCACTTCGTCGTGGTCGAGTGTATCAAACATCATTGCATACTGTTCTTTGAATTTGAGATGAAAGGTGTGTTGCATGGGCGACGTGTTGTTCATCTAATTCACTGGGTTTTCACGGTGTATCTAGATATTCAATTCTACGTTGAGAAGGTCGGGTCATTCTTGTATCAACTTTGCTATTACTTGGGTATAGTTTTCACATGTTGAGAGTTTCAATGCGACCGCTTTTGTGTACCTATACAAGACAGCTGCTAATATGCTGACACAATCGATGCAGTTTCACATTTAGCATAATTAGTCATGGGTGTGCTTACTGAAATTTCATTGGTTGTAGCTTTTGTGATGCTTCGTGTCACACAACATAATTTTCCTGCAAAATGCATATTTAGTTGGAAAATACCATATGAGATTTTAAGATGTCTCTGTTGATGATGAACATCCATGTCAATAAGGAGAGGTCTCCTTGGTTGGTTCTGAGCTGGAAACTTCAATGATGACCTGACACTCTCCAGTACACCAAAAGGTCTGCCGTAGGCTTTTGTTCATGAGTGCTGATGTCTCCTCACTAGGTGCCTTAATTTGTTTTATGGGTTTCTTACATTTTACAAATCCATTGGCTATCTTCATGAAGAAAACCATGTTCAGGTTTAATTAGCTTGCTGATCTACTCAATGCCATGCTTAGTAAGCATATTTAACAAAAGGCTCTTTTTGTGCTCACATTATTGTGATAAACCATATTTGTAATGCATTTAATCCTTCTCAAAATCCATTAATTTACCTTTCCATCTAAAGATATGACCAACTAGCCTTTATTTCGCTGAACATAGAGACTTCTTCATTTAACTAAAATTAATTTTCTCAAGAGGGGTTTCTTTGTTTATTTTATCACATATTGGAATATTTCCATGTGCAATATCGGATAAAATCATTTTCCTATGTACTTTGGACCTGAAAGCACAACAACAACATAAATCAGACAATAAGTAGTTCTCCTACGTTTATGTCGTTGTCTGAAATTATCTATATTATTATTTTGCAGGATAAAGCGTAAAATGTCTCTACTAACTCAGGAAACTTTGAATGGTCAAATATGTGTAGTATAGTGTTATCTAATGGCACATCAAACGCTTTTATTAAAACATCTTACTTGCCAAAGAAAAGGACATGATCCGATAGCAATGTCCTCGCTTCTATGGTTTACCGACAACCTGTCGTCTAGCATCGAATCTTGAGAACCTAAAATGGAATGCGTACATAGGCCCGTTTGGTTATCTATGGAGGAGTATACAAGTGTAACACTATTGCTTATTATCTGCTTATCAGTTCCAGGCTGTGGTATCCTTTTGGACTGAGTCGATGGAGTGACTCTGCTCATGGACATTCAGTGGTATATGTATTGACTTTGGAGTTCCTAATTCAGTGTTTCTCTGCTTGTGTAAGGATAACATGTTCCGTAGTTCCTAATATCATCTGTCTATCTTCTGGTTTCAAATATTTATGGAGTGCGCCTTACGATGTGTTATTACCCTTATTTGTTACCGTATTAGCTAGAAATGCAAATGTACCTTTGTATAGCTCTTGAGTGACATAAATAATCATGCAAATTTAAAACATGTCACGGATTGAACGTAAATTTCTTATCTACATTTCCATTTTATTAAAAAAAGGTCATGTTTCATTTCATTAGGAAAGTGTTATTATATATACCATGTTCATTTATTATGTATTTCTATTAAACGCCAATTTTTACGTGAATATGACAGCCCGGGTTGCTGCTAGTTCTTGATAAAGAGGTCCAAAATATAGGGCTCTCATGGAATCATACATGCAACCCATTGATCATACATGCAAGGATATGATAACCTACCTCTCCGTGGAATATACGGTAGGGGTAGACCAAGACACACCGGAAAACATCAGCCTAGCATCATCTGGTTATCATCCTTTGATGAATGCAGCATGCGTACCTTGATCATCTGCTAAAAATCATATGAGCTTGGTGGGAAGCTGAAGCAGATTTGTTCCACCTTTGTTTTGCATGGGAAATGAGTTAATGTTTGAATGTTGCGACCTTACCTGGGTATGTGTGAAGCTGAACCACAAGGATAAGTTCCCGATGAACTGGATCACACACAACTATGCTTGATGTTCTATGTAAATTCCCAATGAGTCATCACCGGTGCTCGACATGATCGCGGGGATTGTTGACTGGTGGCTCTGATGCCACATGTTGGGATTGAAGAACACTTGAATGCTCGAACGCACGCTTAGCACACGTAAGATTTTCTGTCGTGTGCTAACCACACACGACTGATGTGCTTGATTTATATGCAGAGATCAACAGAAAAGATGGGGTCGTGGGAGAGCTGCCCAGACGCCACGATTCGAAGTGCCCGCTCCACGTTCAGCTCACGAAACAGACAGGCATCACGTCATGCCATACCCCATGCTCGCGGCATACACGGTACTCATGCCCACACACGCTACATGCACAGCGCGCACGGAAGCCTCACACCTGGCTAACCTACTTATTTGACTAAAACATACTGATCCGCAACGACTTGATTAGTCTAACACAGAATATGCGGAAGTAGAGCATGAAATTTAGCTAGTAGGCGAATGATGAGCTAATGATTGACCTGACAGTTCCGTCACCCATCCAAACTAGGCAGATCAAAGACTCGGTTTTGCAGTGATTAGAGACTATGTTATACCGACGAACTCTGACAGGATTCAAAACAACATGCAATCACGTAATATGCAGCTCCAACTCGAAGTCACCACCGGGTGGTGTGGTTCCAGATTGCCTAACTAGCATGATGTTATGACCAGATAATTAAAGTAATCATACATCAATTGCATAAGCTCACATAATTAACTCATAAAACATCATTATTTTTTATTGATACCCCAATAAACACAATCCACACACAAATAAATGTAGCCAGACAGACATCACCACTAGGGTTAAATGTAACAAGAGTATGTGTTGTGAACATCAGATCTGAAAAAGATGAATAGTTAAGCATTTATTTTGATCCAGGAACATAGCATTAGAAGTGAACAAAGGGCATATCAGTGGCAGGCCTTGTGGAGAAATGAGGGTGAAGCATGAGGTTTGCTCTGAAACACGTGCCTCGACACAATGACATATATGTTGTTGTCCGGCGTCCCCACTAAGTTGATGGTCTTTATTATCTCATTACTGTTCCCATTATACGCTGCTAAACCGTGGTTGTTTCCAAGTAAGATGTTGTCTTGTTCATCAGCCACCGCGACCATACTTAGCAGACTCAAAGGCTCTGATGGTTTCCATGACTATAAGGCCCCCATGGTGTAGCAACCCGGTGGCACAGTTCCCACCTGGCGGCATTTCCATAGTTCTCAAGGAACCATAGGTCAATGTGTTTCTCCTGCCCAAAGTCAGCTCCCACAAGGAGCTCGTCCATGACAAAGAGCTTTACACGATTGTTGCCTGTGGTCGTCGGTGGAGCATCCATTTGGGTGAATGTCGCTGAAAATATGTCAAAAGCCACCTTCTTGGTCTGGCCTGCGGCAGAGTCCGGTTGAGGCAGCCTGCAGGTTGCTGTGGATAGCGAGGGGTGTTGTTACCGCCTTGCGCAGGTAGGCCACAATCACAGCTATACCATCAGCATTGGAAGCCTCTGTGTCGATATTCCTTTCTGCAGGCTCTGTGGTGGAGAGGATGCACCATATCCCGTTTTTAGTCCAAGTTTTTCAACATAAGAGATGACACTCACTTGATTGCTGGTGGAAGTAGAAGGCGTACTCCGGCTCATCGAACAGGTCGGTCAGTTGTGGCAGCGGAGGAGGATTTAGCCCCGTGAGGTCAGCCCACTTCTTATTGTGGGACAACTTCCGATGGCGACATACTCTGCTTCGACTGTGGAAAGAGCAATGTAGTTTTGTTTCTTGGAGGACCAAGAGACTAGGGATCTACCAAGGAATTGGCAAGTCCCAAAGGTACTTTTTCTATCAACTTTGCATCCCGCGTAATCCGCATCAAAATACCCAATGAGATTAAACTTAGAGCCCTTGGGGTATCAACGTCCTAGGCTCGGTATGTGAACCAAATATCTAAGAATTATCTTAATGGTGGTCAAATGACACATCTTAGGAGCAGCATGGAATCGAGCACAGATACAAACACTTAGCAGTATATCAGGCCTAGATGCACATAAGTAAAGCAATGAACCTATCATGGAACGTGATATACCTTTTGGTCCACACTTGGACCATCATCATTAAGGTTGAGGTGCCCACTGGTTCCCATTGGAGTCTTGATGGGTTTGGCTTTGTCAATGTCAAACTTCTTGAGTATATCTTGTGTGTGCTTCGTTTGACTAAAGAATGTGCCTTCCTTGAGTTGCTTCACTTTAAAACCTAGGAAGAACTTCAATTCCCCCATCATGGACATCTCAAACCTTTTAGTCATTATCTTGGAAAACTCATCACAAAAAAGTTTTGCTAGTAGAACCAAATATATTGTCATCGACATATATTTGACAAACAAACAAATCATCATTGAAATATTTAGTAAATAAAGTGTAATCGATGTTCCTAATTTTGAAACCATTTTGAGTTAGAATGTCTCTAAGACACTCATACCAAGCTCTAGGAGCTTGTTTGAGGCCATAGAGAGTCTTACACAATTTGTAGACATGGTTTGGGAAGTATTGATCTTCAAAGTCGGGGGGTTGCTCCACATACTCCTCTTCTTTGATTGGACAATTAAGGAATGCACTCTTGACGTCCATATAGTATAGCTTAAAATCATGGTGAGTAGTAAAGGCAAGTAATATACGAATTTATTCAAGCCTAGCTACGGGGGCAAAGGCTTCATCGAAATCCAAACCTTCGACTTGTGAGTACCCCTTGGACACAAGTCGTGCTTTGTTCCTTGTAACCACGCCGTGCTCATCTTGTTTGTTGTGTAACACCACTTGGTGCCCACAACATTTGCATTTGGCCTGTTCACGAGCTCTCATACTTGGTTTCTTTCAAAATTTTTGAGCTCTTCTTGCATGGCCATCACCCAATCCGAATATCGTAGTGCTTCTTCAACCTTGTGAGGCTCCAAAGAAGAAACAAGAGTAATGTTCGCAAAAGTTTGCAACACGAGATCAAGTAGTTACCCCCTTGGTGATGTCTCCAAGGATGTTGCCAATGGGATGGTCCCGTTGAACACTTTGATGTACTCTTAGGTGTGGTGCTTGAGTTCTTGGAACTTCATAATCTTCTCCCTCACTTTCTTCATCTCCCACTTGATTGAGGCCTCCATTTTCATCTTGTTGAAGCGCATCTTGAGGGTCTTGAGCTTGATTACTTGAGGAAGAGTTTGCTTGATGTGTGGGATGATCACTTGAGTCTTGAGGTTGTTCTTGTGGTCGAATATATCCAAGTGTCCTCCTTCCTATAACCACTTGTGGAGCTTCTTCTTGATCTAGCACATGATGATCAACTTGCTCCACTTGGGAGCCATTAGTCTCATCAAACACTACGCCACGTGCTACTTCAACAATTCTGGAAGATTTGTTGAAAACACGATAAGCGTAAGTGTTTGAATCATAACCAAGCAAGAAATCCTCATCGGACTTTGAAGCGAACTTCGAGGTCCTAGGCTTCTTGTTGATAATATAGCATTTGCTCCCAAAAACACTAAAATAGGAAATATTAGGCTTGTTACCGGTTAGAAGTTTGTAAGACGTCTTCTTCAATATGCGATAGAGATACAACCGGTTTTATGGCATGGCAAGCGGTGTTAACTGCTTCTGCTCAAAACCGGTCCGACGTCTTGTATTCATCAAGCATTGTTCTTGACATCTTAATGAGAGTCCTATTCTTCCTCTCGGCCACCCCATTACGTTGAGGGGAGTAGGGGGCCGAGAACTCATGGTTGGTGCCTTCTTCATCCAAAAACTCGTCAACTTGAGTGTTCTTGAATTTGGTGCTATTGTCACTCCTTCTAGTCTTGATCCTCAAGGAGAACTCATTTTGAGCTCTCCTCAAGTATTTCTTGAGGACACCTTGAGTCTTACTCTTATCATGCAAAAAGAAAATCTAAGTGAAACGTGAAAAATCATCAACAATTACAAGGCCATATTTGTTACCGCCAATGCTTATGTAGGCGATTGGACCGATGGTATTGTTGTTGTCATGATGTTCTTGGATGGATGTTGAGCTCCAACTTACTTTTCAGCTTGACCTGCGCTACATGATCTATCCTTTTCAAACACAACATTCTTTATACCATGGATGTGCTCGCCCTTAAGAAGTTTTTGCAAATTCCTCATCCTAACATGGGCTAGTCTTCTATGCCAAAGGCATCACATGTTGGTTTTTGCAATTAAGAATGTGTCAAGTTGGGCTTTATCCGCGAAGAAATCCATAAGATAGAGTTTTCCCTTGAGGACACCCTTAAAAGCAATTGAGTCATTGCTTCTTCTTGTGACAGTCACACCCTCATTAGTGAAAAGATAATTATAACCTTTGTCACATAGTTGTGATATGGACAATAGGTTATAGTCAAGTGAATCGACATGTAAAACATTTGGAAGAATGTGATCAGGGGATATAGCAATTTTACCGGTGCTAAGGATTTTCCCTTGGCTATTGTCCCTAAAGTAAATTCCCTCACTTGGATCTTTATGTTGCTCATACTCTACAAACATTTTTCTTTCTCCGGTCATATGATTTGTGCATCCATTATCAAGAACTCACTTGGTTCCACCGGAGCAGTATGTCTACAAAATAAAATTAAGCCTGACTTTAGGTACCCAAGTGGTGTTGGGTCCTTTGATGTTAGTCAAGAGGCACTGGGAACCCACACAAAAGGTTTTGGACTCTTGTGTTGTGGCCCAACATACCTAGCATATGGCTTTCCAAATTTTTTCCTTAACAAAACATATGATCAAAATCTGGCAGATCTCCCGACACTACTAAAGTGTTTGCGGAGTTTGAAGTTCGGTGTGGGCGCGCGGAGATTCAAGAAGGTGAAGTGTAAAATGACACAGGAGACACGAAGATTTACGTGGTTTGGGCCGCCTGAGCGTAATACCCTACTCCACGGGGTGTGTTGGTGTTGTATTGGATGTATGAACTCAACGTGAGTTGAGAGTGCGCGATCAGATCAGAGCAGGTCAGATCAGTCTAGTGAGAGTGCCTCTATGTATCGTCGGCCTGTCCTTTTATAGTACAAGGATAGGCCATTATAAGTTGACCTGATCCGACATGTGGCCTCGGTGGTTACTATATTGATACACATTTGGTGCGCTTAATTACTCTTAATGACCAAATTACGGGCTTTGATAGTATCGTTACTAGTAATTAAGGTCGTTCGATCGTGTGTCATTAATATAGTATTAATGACACTTAATTGGGTCTTGAAGTCCTTGATTCCTCTTTGAAGATCCGGAGCCATTGTGGAGTCTACCGGAGGTTTGAGGCTGAAGATCTGACGGTTGGACACGTGGCAGCTTCGGAGCATACTGTGGAGAACATATAGGTCCGGTGCCACCAGACACGTGTCAGTTCTGGAGCTTCCCTCGGTCTGGGGTTAGGTCCGGGGGTGCCGTTATGGTACATAGCCCGGAGCTTCCCCCTTGTGGGCGGTAGCTCCGGTTTGATGGTACACGTGGTGACCCTGGGACTAACCATGTTGGGGAAGCGGGTCCGGTTATGTCTGGCATGTGGGCCTTTGAAGGTCTTCAAATCAAGTAGATGACATTTCCTTAAGATATTTGCAATCTCAAGGGGTATACGGTGCCCAGGGTACCGACAGCGTACGTGGGCTGGACGGCTTCTCTTTTGCTTATTAGACTGGAGTACGAGAGTTGTAATCCTATCTTCCGCTGTAGTTTATTTTTATAAACTATTTGTAAACTGAATATGTTTGTCAATTTCAGCAAATGATTAATGTAATACGTGTTCCTTTACATATGTGCTGTTGGGTGTTGCATCGCACGGCACCACCCAATGCGATTCCTAGAAAGTGTGGACTCCGGTCCCCACACGTTAAAGCAGAGTGAGACTGCCATGACCACCTGCGTCTAGGGTTTCTGCAAATGGCCGAAGTCCCAGGCAGAGAAGAGGAACGGGATTGGGCAAACGAGGGAGGTGGTCGGCGGGCAGACAGAGGCCACGGTGGTGCCCTAGCTCGCGCATCGAGAGGGTGCGGTGCCCTGCCTTGGGGCCAACCTGTGTTTCCGAGAGTCTCCGGAAGAGATGAAAAGGAAAACTAGCGAATCATTTTTTTCTGTAACCTGTGGCAATTGCGGGTAAATAACTTTGAACTCCACGACTAGGTCTATCATATAATTACGGTTGCTGGAGAAAAAAAAAGAGGTACTTCAAGAAAATGAACTAGAGCTCCATAAACTCCCTAGAGTTGGACCTCCCTGTGGAGTTTTGGAGTTGAGGTGTTTGGCAGCATCGCTCAGTTGTGGAGCCATGTCAAACATGCCCTAAGGTTTCATGATGAGCATGCTTTTGTAGTCCACCTCACTACTACAAAAAACATTTTTACAAACGGCTCTAAATATATTATCGCTGGCGGATTTAAAAACCGGCTGTAACAAAGAGCCTGTGAAAATAGGTGATTATCACAGGCGGCAACAAAATCCGCCTGTAAAAATGCATTATCACAGACGGTTTTTAATTAAAATTCGTCTGTAAAAATGCATTATCACAGGTGGTTTTTAATTACAAACCGCCTGTAAAAATCATTTTCACAGGCGGTTTTTAATTATAAACCGCCTGTAAAAATCATTTTCACAGGTGGTTTTTAATTAAAAACCACCTGTAAAAATAAGGAACTGAACATGCATAGTATTATCACAGGCGGTGCACTGTATTCGTGACTGACAACATGCACGGTTGGGGGCTACAAAGAAACATTGTAACATATAAAAAATGATTTGACCATGCAATACATTATAGACCAGACGGTTACACTGGAATCTGTAAAATTGAAATATTATTGACCATGGAATACAAAGTACAGACTATCAAACTGAATTTGGAAGCACAAGCTGAAGTTCTATTACGACTAATACAACAACTGCCACTAGCAGAGCCTTAGAGTTTGTTGAGAGCAGAGGATCATGTTGTTCTTCAGACTTCAGAGCAGACTGTTGAGGCATTCATCGACGGTGGTGTACTCAGATTTTTTAGGGCTTACGTATGGGTACAGCATCTTCTACAGGGACAACTCCTTGTTGTGTGTCAGCGTGTTGGCCGACGGCTTGATGTCAACACCTTGTTCGCCGGTCAGGACGTCTACTTGCTGATGTCGTGACCTTCATGCTCCAGACGCCGTCGCTGTTCCTCTCCCCGAGTACCTGCGCGGGCAAAGGGGTTGTGGGTCAGATCCAGTTGCTTCAATCGGGGAGGCTGATGTTCTGGAACCTAGGCGAACGAACCTGAACGATGAGTCTCGAGTCCTTGCTGTTGTACCCGTTGTAGCTATGGGCTTGCTGAAGTCATCGACGGTTGCGTCAGTAGGCTCCCATCCGTCCGTCCGCCAGTCTGGCTGGCCACCGGAGGAGGACGCGACTGCTGCCCCTACCACCGCGGCGGCGGCCTGCCTCTGACACTAGCGGGAGCGGCGATTCTTGGTAGGGTTGGGGCGGAGGTGGAGGCGCACGTAGGGAGGCGGACCTTGAAGTCGAGAGAGATTGGGGATTTCGGACTCTGCTGGTTTAGGAAGGAGATGGGTGGGTGGAGTATTATTGAGGAGGGAGGCAGACAAACAATGGTGTGTGGATCCGAGTGAAGAGCGCTGATTGGTTGAGGAGCTGAATGGGCTTTGGTAGTATTTTCGCAGGTGGTTTGTACCATCAACCGCATGTGATATACTATTTTTTTACAAACGGTTTTTAGTTATGAACCGCCTGTAATATGTGATTATCGCAAGCGGTTTTTGAAGCATTTTACAGCACAGGCGGATTTCTTTACAGTCCACCTGTAAAAAAAAATTTGTAGCGCCTGCAAAAATACATTTTGTAGTAGTGCCTGTAACCAGTTTGTGGTATATGGGACGCATAGCTAGTGAGATCCGCCGGTCACCTCATATTAATTAATAATTAGGTTTTTCTGGCATAGGGTGCGCAGTGTGAGGCCAATTCAATAACACTTTGATAGCTGTATAAGTACAGAGATGATCCTATGAGTCCGTAGGCATGCATTGTCCCAAAAAGAAAGTCCGGAGACACACGTAGGGGTGCAGAAATAGAGCAGGTCGGTGCATGGTGATGCAGTGCCAAGTCGCCTGCAGAGTATGCGGAAGTAGATCATGCAATTTAGCTAGTAGGCGAAGAATGACCTGATGATGGACCTGACAGTTCCGTCACCTGTCCAAACTAGGCAGATCAAAGCCTCGGTTTTGCAGTTATTAGAGAGTATGTTATGCCGATGAACTCTGACAGGTTCCAAAAAACATGCAATCATGCAATATTGCGCTCCAACTCGAAATCATGACAGGGTGGTGTGGTTCCAGATGGCCTAACTAGCATGGTGTTATGACCAGAACATTAAAGTAATAACACATCATTTCACATTGATCAAGCTCACATAATAAAATCATAAAACATCATAACTTTTTATTGATACCTCAATAAATACAATCCACACACAGGTAAATGTAGCCAGACGGACATCACCACCAAGGTTAAATGTAACAAGAGTATATGTTTTGAACAATCAGTTCTGAAAAAGATGAATAGAGAAGCATTTATTTGGATCCAGAAACATAGCATTAGAAGTGAGCAAAGAGCATATCAGTGGCAGGCCTTGTGGAGAAGTGAGGGTGATGCATGAGGTTTGCTCTGAACACGTGCCTCGACACAATGACATTTATGTTATCCAGCATCTCAGAGTTGATGGTCTTTATTGTCTGTTTCTTGTTCCCGTTATAGAGTACTAAACCGTGACTGTTACCGAGTAAGATGTTGCCTTGTTCATCAGCCACCGCGGCCATACTCAACAGACTCAAAGGGTCTGATGGTCTTCCATGACTATAAGGCCCCCACGGCGTGGCAACCCGGTGGCGCAGTTCCCACCAGGCGGCATTGCCATAGTTCTCAAGGAACCAGAGGTCAATGCTGTTCTCCTGCCCAAAGTCAGCTCCCACAAGGAGCTCGTCCATGACGAAGAGCTTTACACGATTGTTGCCTGTGGTCATCGGTGGACCATCCATTTGGGTGAATGTCTCTGAAAATATGTCAAAAGCCACCATCTTGGTCTGGCCAGCGGCAGAGTCCGATTGAGGCGGCCAGTGCAGGTTGTCGTGGAGAGCCATGGGCGCTTTTACGGCCTTGCGCAGGCAGGACACAAGCGCAGCTATTCCATCTGCGTCGGAAGCCTCTGTGTAGATATTCCTTTTTCCAGGCTCCCTGGTGGAGAGGATGCACCATTTCCCGTTTCTAGTCCAAGTTTTTCGACATAAGAGTCGATACTCACTTGATTGCTGGTGGAAGTAGAAGGTGTACTCCGGCTCATCGAATAGGTCGGTCGGCTGTGGCGGCGGAGGCGGATTAAGCCCCGTGAGGTCAGCCCACTTCCTTGTTGTGGGGTTACACAAGTTGTATATGCCATCTTCCTTCTTGAGTAGGAGGACACCGTCGTAGACGGCGAGCAGGAGCCACCCTCCATTTTCTGGTTTAGGGTAGCGGATAACACTACGCAGGCTCTCTAGGTCGCCGGAGACGGAGATCGCGTCCAGCATGACATCCGTGGCCCAACATCATCTGGATGGCAGCTGAGGGATGTACCTGTAGAGGAGGACCTGAGCCGGTTGGCGGCGTGCGTTCTCAGCAAGGAAGTCCTGGTTAGTGGTGATGAGGCGCCACGCCTTGCAGATGGTGCCGTAGCGGACGATTTCTTTGACCGGCAGGCGGACTAGGGTCTACCTGATGTTGTCCTCGGTGAGACGTGGTTCCTGGAGCTCCAACTCCATCCGCTTGATCTGCCTTCCTTCCTCACCGCCCATCTTTGCTCAAATCTATCTCGTGCTTGGTGAAGAAAAAGTAAAAAAATGTTCAATCTGGATCTGCCTCTGCCAGCTTCTAAACGAGATCGCAGAAATGGAGAATTTCGATTAGGGTTAGGGTTTGGCTTACCTCTCGTTCCTGAACAGTGGCTGCGCAAGCTCGTGAGTGGCGGTGCGAAGATCGGTCAAACAGCAAGCTCCCCGCACGGTCCTGCTAGATGAAGAACAAGGGGGGAAATATTTAACTTCAATTTCTGACCGTTTAGCTTTTGAAACGGAACAACAAAATGGAGAAACTAGAAGAAACTCAGTTAGGGTTCGACTCACATTGTTCTCTAGTGTTGGCTGCGTGAGCTCCTGTGTGGCAGTGGCGCAGAGGCAGGCCCGGCAAGATCCCCTGTTGTTGGGACAGAGAAGGACAGATCCGGAGGGTGGATGGGAGCTTGGATTGGGGACAGATGAGACGAATTTTCTGTGAAACAGATGTGGAACAATAAGGGATAAAGCACACTCGGTGAGAGACAACGCAGGTTATTAGGTTTTGCTCACCTCGTTCCTGACCGTCAGCTCTCCACACAGCGTTGGCGTGAAGTCAGACCCAGCAAGCTCCCTCAGCAGATCTGGTAGGGCAGATCTAGTAGGGAAGATCTGGATCTGGAGGGAAGAAGGAGGGGAACTTAGGTTTGAGAAAAGATGAGAGGAAATCTGTTTTCCAGAGAAAGAGATTGGAGTGTGGTGAGGGACAGGGAACCCTGCTCTTTTATGCTTTTGTAAGCTGCTGACACAGGTTCTTTGGGTGATATGCCTCCTGGCAGTTTTGCAGGACAGGTCACCATGCTGACGGAGCAACATCCTGTGCTGTCTTTCCACGTCTACGCCACCACATGTCGAAACATCCTATCTTTGTGCATTCTAGGCAAGGTGACTTGGACTTTTAAATGGTGTTTCCCAGGAGTTCCTTGTGATGGAATATGTTAAGGTCAGAATTGTTTGGCGAATGCCGGCAGGGGTTTGGAGATGATGCCAGTATGTAGAACTGAAGGACCACTTATGAGCACTTGGCGTCCAATTTTTTTCACTATATATAAATGATTTGCTCATATTTTGACTTGTAGCTAGAATTTTTTTCAATAGTGCTTTTAACATTGTTGAATCCTGATGAAATTTCAAGTTCATTGGACTTTAGTTACTGGGTTGATCAGTGTTCCAAATCTCTATGTAGTTAAAAATTGAGAAAAATACAAAATCAATTTCAAAAATTTCCCCAAACTTGTAAAATCAGTTTCACCCTGTAGGAAGCTTAGAAAAATGTGAAACAAATTTTCCTAGAACTAGTGAGACCCCCTCTACATGGTACAACCACTGGTAGCCATGATAGATCTCCAAGATTTCAACCAAAATTTAGAGAAGGTTATTGCTTACCATAATTTTTAGGAACAACAAACTTACTTGATCATCTCTTGATCTTTGCCAGAGTCTCCACTATGGTCACTAGTATCTACCATAAAAGTCCCAAGGCCAATTAAGATCATTATCTTATTTTGATCATAAGATATTAGCTTATGAACTTAAGCATATTGATTATTTTCAAAGTCATTCATATATAGCATATGCATAACGTGTAGTAATTGAAGTCGAGGAGCAGCCGGAAGCTTTGGATGTCCAGCTGCTAGAGACTAACATAGACTCGGACTCTCATTCAGGCAAGCCCCGATTTGCATTTAAGTTCCTTATAGTGTCTTTGCCGTTTTCATTCACCTTACGTCTTTAGATGTTGTGCATTACATTTAAAGTGTTTGACATCCACTTGCATGACCAAATAACCCAGGGAGTGGTTAGAATAGCTCATAGACTCATGTAGTAACTGCCATACTTATATTCATAGAGATCCGGTAGAAGTCGAGTAGTGGGAATCTACTCGCGAGATAGGATTTTATCACACGGATGGATTGGATGAAGAAATGGCTTATGAATATGAACTTGAGACTGAGCAGCGGGTAGGATGCAGCGAGATGTGGTCTCTCATGCGTAGCCCTGCTTGTGTCGATTGAGGACCGATTCGTGTCCGGCCCCGCTGAACAAGCTTGAATTGTACCAGTGACATACTGGAGAAATGGGCTTTAGCAAACTGATGTAGCTTGATACTGGTTTGTCGAGGCATACCGTTAAGTTTTATAGGCGTAGGTTGAGGGCAGCGAGGTGTAAATCAGCTGGTGGGCACGTCATAGTACGCCCCACATAGTGACCTCCTACTCGTGACGGATCGACCGGTTCGACATTCAAGTGTTTATTGAAAGGTGGCCATATACGACTAGTACTGAAGTGTTACGTAGGTACTGCTGTAAGTACTCACTGACATTTCCGAAAGTGCGTATGTGTCGTGTTGTACCAGGTGTGTCCTGATTGCAATCACCGTCCCTCGCGGTAATAGGGTACCACTTGTTCACTGTGTCGTGACGTAGTAAATACTAAAGAAGTCATGAGAATACGATGTATTGAATTATAATTGTTTTGTAACCTTGTATGGCTTAGAGATGGCACAATTAAAAGTTTACAGTTTCCCCATACTTTACCTGTAATAGCATTATGTGCTTTGGGCATGTCATATCATCGGCAAAGCGTTTCTTGTTTGATTGTGAAGTCTATGATGTGTCGTGCCTGAAGAATGTCATGTGCTACTTAAAACATGACCATAATGATCCACTTGTAGGCATGTCATTTATGCTATTCCTTACCTATGTTTTAGTATTAACCCCTGCACATGTCTAGGGAGATGGGTTAGTCTTGCTGAGCCTTAAGCTCACGTTTGCAGTTAACAAGTTTTTGCAGATTATGCGACTGATGACGGGTTCGATGACGAGGTTGCACCCCCTCCAGGGTTTACAGCCGAGTGGGAACCCTGCACGCCGCCGTAAGTTGGGTGTTGCTAGTGCGAAGTATCCAGGGAATTGATGACTTTGCTTTTGCATAGCTAGTGCCGAGAGTGTAGCTATGATGTACAGTTCTCTTTCATTTTCGTTTAGTATTGTAAAACTTCCGCTGTGTTTATAAATAAAGACTTGGTATTGTAATTTGTTCTCATTCTTTTTTTGTATATTGTTGGGTGTCGCATCGCACGACACCACCCAATGAGATCCTTGGAGGTCGGGATTCCAGTCCACACAGCAAGCTCCCCGCACGCTGTTGAAGAACAAGGGGGGGTGATATTTAACTTCAATCTGTGTCAGCTTAGGATCATGAGAGCTGGTAGTCACACAAATATAAAGCTGACCATATAAATTGCTCAAACATTATTCACACATAGATCAAGCTAGTTACACAAATCGGTCAAAAATCTTTTACATTACCATCTGTTTTCCCTAGTAAGGTCCCTAAGACATGGCAACCCGGTACCTCAGTTCCCACCTTTTAGCATTACCATATTTCTCAATGAATCAAAGGGTGATGCAATCCTCCCACCCAAAGTTAGCTTCCATGATGAGCTCATCCATGATGAACAACTTCACAAGATTGTTGCCTATGACTTTTAGAGGACCATCCATTTTGGGTTAATGTCTCCAAAAAGATATAAAAACCATCATCTTGGTCAGATGAGCGACTGAGCCCGGTTGAGGCAGCCAGTGCAGGTTGCCATGGAGAGCCAGAGGCGTCATATTCGCCTTGCTGGGTAGGACACAATAATGGTTATCCTAGTAGCGTTGGCAATGTCCATGTTGATGTTATGTGGTTTAATTTAGCCTCTCCGGTGAAGAGGATGCACAATTTCCTATTTATAGTCCATTTGTCTAGCCCACTTCCTCATTGTGAGGTTGCACAAGTTGTAAAGGCCACCAAGTCAGGTGTTTCATGGAGTGGATGGTCTTCATTGTTTCCATTTTTCCCACTGTACACCACTAACTGTGGTTGTAACCAGGCAAGACATTACTTTGTTCATCATTTGATGCAACCACACTCAGCAGACTCAGGTGAAGTCGCAATATTCCAATAATGTAAGGTCCCCATGACAAGGCAAATCGTTGTCACAGTTGCCACCAAGAAACATTGTCGTAGCTATCAAGGATCCAAAGGTCAATGTGCTTCTCGTTTACAAAGTTACCTCCCACGGAATCTCCTCCATGTTGAACAACTTCACAAGTGTGCTTGTGGTTGTGGTTGGACCAACCATTTGGATGAATGGCTCTAACATCTTGACAAAAAATACCATCCTTATTCATCAGCAGCCGCGTACACACCAAGGAGAATTAAAGGGAGTAATTGTATTCTAATATTGTAAGGTACCCATCGTGTGGCAACAAGGTGCCGTAGTTACCACATAGCGGCATTGCCATAGTTCTCAAGGGACCATAGGTTGATGCTCTTCTGCTGCCCAAAGTAAGCTCTAATGAGGAGCTCGTCCCACTATGATGAAATGTATCCACTGTGACAAAACTTGATTCGAAGGTAGAGTTTTCCCAGTGGTTCCTTCACAACTGTGATGGTGTAAAATAGGACAGAAAAATTGAGTTCGATACAGATCAGCAATTAACTGGAACAAACAACAGATGCATCATGTGGCTGACTGCTTCCTATTTCGAGAACATATGAATCATCAGAAATATCATAAAGATTGTGTAGCATACATAGGCTATCGAGAAGGATTTCATTCCACTATTCCAAAACTAGATGATGCTGTTACTACTTACATGCTGACAAAAACACAACAACAAATATAGCATCCTAATTTCTTACATTGCAAAATCACTGTTTCTATGACAGCAAGATTAACAACAATGATAAATCAAGGAATATTATCAATGCACCTCGGCCTTCTCGAGCCACTCCAGTACACACCGCACATCGTGGTCCCCGGCGAGGTCATCCACGGACTCGAGCGCCATCCCGTCCCGAAGCGCGACGTGGCAGGCCGCTCCCGTGCTCGCGAGGCCGAGCCCCAGCATCATCCCCGCATCCTCGAGTGTGTGCTGGCAGCGCTGCGCCTCCTCCGTGCAGGGAGCCTGCTGGTCAATGCCCAACTCCAGCAGGTTGACGCCCACGGTGTGGAACATCTGGTAGGCGCTGAAGCAGAGTGAGACTGCCATGACCACCTGCGTCTAGGGTTTCCGCAAATGGCCGAAGTCCCAGGCAGAGGAGACGAACGGGATTGGGCAAACGAGGGAGGTGGGTGGCGGGAAAACGGAGGCCACGGTGGTGCCCTAGCTCTCGCATCGAGTGGCGGAGCCCTGCCTTGGGCCCGTCCTGTGTTTCCGAGAGTCTCTGGAAGAGATGAAAAGAAAAACTAGCGAATCATTTTTTTGTGTAACCAGTGGCGATTGCGGGTAAATAACTTTGAACTCCACGACTAGGTCTATCATATAATTACGGTTGCTGGAGAAAAAAAAAAGTGGTACTTCAAGAAAAATGAACTAGAGCTCCATAAATTCCCTAGAGTTGGACCTCCTTGTGGAGTTTTGGAGTTGTGGTGTTTGGCAGCATCTCTCAGTTCTGGAGCCATGTCAAACATGCCCTAAGGTTTCATGATGAGCATGCTTTTGTAGTCTACCTGTAACCTGTTTGTGGTACATGGGACGCATAGCTAGTGAGATCCGCCGGTCACCTCATATGAATTAATAATTAGGTTTTTCTGGTATATGGCGCGCAGAGTGTGAGACCAATTCAATAACACTTTGATAGCTGTATAAGTACAGAGATGATCCTATGAGTCTGTAGGCATGCATTGTCCCAAAAAGAAAGTCCGGAGACACACGTAGGGGTGCAGAAATAGAGCAGGTCGGTGCATGGTGATGCAGTGCCAAGTCGCCTGCAGAGTATGCGGAAGTAGAACATGCAATTTAGCTAGTAGGCGAAGAATGAGCTGATGATGGACCTGACAGTTCCGTCACCTGTCCAAACTAGGCAGATCAAAGCCTCGGTTTTACAGTGATTAGAGAGTATGTTATGCCGACAAACTCTGACAGGTTCCAAACAACATGCAATCATGCAATATTACGCTTCAACTCAAAATCGTCACAGGGTGGTGTGGTTCCAGATGGCCTAACTAGCACGGTGTTATGACCAGACGATTAAAGTAATAACACATCATTTCACATTGATCAAGCTCACATAATAAACTCATAAAACATCATAACTTTTTATTGATACCTCAATAAACACAATTCACACACAGATAAATGTAGCCAGACAGACATCACCACCAAGGTTAAATGTAACAAGAGTATATGTTTTGAACAATCAGTTCTGAAATAGATGAATAGAGAAGCATTTATTTGGATCCAGGAACATAGCATTAGAAGTGAGCTAAGAGCATATCAGTGGCAGGCCTTGTGGAGAAGTGAGGGTGATGCATGAGGTTTGCTCTGAACACGTGCCTCGACACAATGACATTTATGTTATCTAGCGTCTCAGAGTTGATGGTCTTTATTGTCTGTTTCTTGTTCCCATTATAGACTACTAAACCATGACTGTTACCGAGTATGATGTTACCTTGTTCATCAGTACTGTTTGTCATACTCAATAGACTCAAAGGGTCTGATGGTCTTCCATGACTATAAGGCCCCCACGGCGTGGCAACCCGGTGGCGCAGTTCCCACTTAGCGGCATTGCCATAGTTCTCAAGGAACCAGAGGTCAATGCTGTTCTCCTGCCCAAAGTCAGCTCCCACAAGGAGCTCGTCCATGACGAAGAGATTTACACGATTGTTGCCTGTGGTCGTCGGTGGACCATCAATTTGGGTGAATGTCTCTGAAAATATGTCAAAAGCGACCATCTTTGTCTGGCCAGCGGCAGAGTCTGGTTGAGGCGGCCAGTGCAGGTTGCCGTGGAGAGCCATGGGCGCTGTTACTGCCTTGCGCAGGCAGGGCACAAGCGCAGCTATACCATCTGCGTTGACAGCCTCTGTGTAGATATTGCTTTTTCCAGGCTCCCTGGTGGAGAGGATGCACCATTTCCCATTTCTAGTCCATGTTTTTCGACATAAGAGCGATACTCACTTGATTGCTGGTGGAAGTAGAAGGCGTACTCTGGCTCATCGAACAGGTCAGTCGGATGTGGCGGTGGAGGCGGATTAAGCCCTGTGAGGTCAGCCCACTTCCTTGTTGTGGGGTTACACAAGCTGTATATGCCATCTGCCTTTTTGAGTAGGAGGACACCATCGCAGACGGCGAGTAGGAGCCACCCTCCATTTTCTGGTTTAGGGTAGCAGATAACACTACACCGGCCATCTAGGTCGCCGGAGACGGAGATCGCGTCCAGCATGACATCCGTGGCCCAACGTCCTCTGGATGGCAGCTGAGGGATGTACCTGTAGAGGAGGACCTCAGCCGGTTGGCAGCGTGCGTTCTCGGCAAGGAAGTCCTGGTTAGTGGTGATGAGGCGCCACGCCTTCCAGATGGTGCCGTAGCGGACGACGTCTTTGGCCGGCAGGCGGACTAGGATCTCCCTGATGTTGTCCTCGGTGAGACGAGGTTCCAGGAGCTCCAACTCCATCCGCTTGATCTGCCTTCCTTCCTCACCGCCCATCTTTGCTCAAATCTATCTCCTGCTTGGTGAAGAAAAAGTAAAAAAAAATGTTCAATCTGGATCTGCCTCTGCCAGCTTCTAAACGAGATCGCAGAAATGGAGAATTTCGATTAGGGTTAGGATTTGGCTTACCTCTTGTTCCTGAACGGTGGCTGCACAAGCTCGTGAGTGGCAGTGCGAAGATCGGTCAAACAGCAAGCTCCCCACACGATCCTGCTAGATGAAGAGTAAGGGGGGGGGGGGAATATTTAACTTCAATTTCTGACCGCTTAGCTTCTGAAACGGAACAACAAAATGGAGAAACTAGAAGAAACTCGGTTAGGGTTGGGCTCACCTTGTTCTCTAGTGTCGGTTGCGCGAGCTCCTGTGTGGTAGTGACGCAGAGGCAGGCCCGGCAAGATCCCCTGTTGTTGGGACAGAGAAGGACAGATCCAGAGGGTGGATGGGAGCTTGGATTGGGGACAGATGAGATGAATTTTCTGTGAAAGAGATGGGGAACAATAAGGGATAGAGCACACTCGGTGAGAGACAATGCAGGTTATTAGGTTTTGCTCACCTCGTTCCTGACCGTCAGCTCTCCAAGCAGCATTGGCGTGAAGTCAGACGCAGCAAGCTCCCTCAGCAGATCTGGTAGGGCAGATCTAGTAGGGAAGATCTGGATCTGGAGGGAGGAAGGAGGGGAACTTAGGTTTGAGGAAAGATGAGAGGAAATCAGTTTTCTAGAGAAAGAGATTGGAGTGTGGTAAGGGACAGGGAACCCTGCTCTTTTATGCTTTTGTAAGCTGCAGACACAGGTTCTTTGGGTGATGTGCCTCCTGGCAGTTTTGCAGGACAGGTCACCATGCTGACGGAGCAACATCCTGTGCTGTCTTTCTACGTCTACGCCACCACATGTCGAAACATCCTATATCTGTGCATTCTAGGCAAGGTGACTTGGACTTTTAAATGGTGTTTCCCAGGAGTTCCTTGTGATGGAATATGTCAAAGCCAGAATTGTTTGGCGAATGCCGGCAGGGGTTTGGAGATGTTGCCGGTGTGTAGAACTGAAGGACCACTGATGAGCGCTTGGCGTCCAAATTGTTTGCACTATATATAAATGATTTGCTCATATTTTGACTTGTATCTAGAATTTTTTTTTCAATAGTGCTTGTAACATTGTCGAATCCTGATGCACCATTTTTTTTTGCAAGTTCCATACATGAATGTAAAGTCACTTGCCACATTTTCACCTGAGGGCGTGATGGGGTACTGGCAAAGTTGCTGAAGATAAATCCCATTTTAAATGCACAAAACTGGTATGGATCCAATCTTTTGTCACACACTAGGGACATTTTAGCATTTTGGTCAGTGAGCTTCTACTGTTACAATCTAAGATTTTGCGTTGACAAACCCAGTTCTCCGTGTTTCATGCAAAAACCAAACAGATTGACATGGACTTTCACATTTTATAAGCATATCCTAGGTGTGTTCCTTATTAGCTTTTATTAATATCCTCTTGTGACCGAGTGACTAAGCTGCTTACTGGATAAAAATTATCAACACCGAAGAAAAATCTTTATCTGCTGAGTCGTACCACATAAAGACAATTGATGGCGGTGTTGAAACATCAAATGTATAGAATATTATCTCGATGCTAACAAAAACTCCTACACTGAAGCTCGGTATAGAGGTACCGTGTGTGTATAACTATTATTCCGGATTCCTATAATCCTTATGTTGGACAATACAACTCCATCGAGCAATGGGCAATACAATGCAAACCCTGCAACATGAGATTACCCCAACAACATTCATATAAGAGTATTTGTTCTACACGGTTGATGCAGAACAATGACAAAAACTTGACGTTTTCATAATTCTAAATTAGAACTGTGATAGAGTTTATATCAGAAGATATGAAAACTATGAGTGAAAAACACGGTTATCCTCTTGGTTTGAGCTTCAAAATCTCCATAATGAAAGAGTACTACAGAGTCATGGGAAATACCTCGGGCAATGCTCGTCTTTCATCCATCCATCAGAGACAATATTTCACTATAACACCGCTACGGGACAATGCATCCACATTGTGGTCTATTTCTTCGCCGCCTCCCCACCACTATGTACTTATATTCTCACTGTGCCATCGCCATGAAAACATTCCTGAGCCGAAGTTTTCCTGAGCAGTAGCAGAAGAAATTTATGCTGTGGTGTCTTTGTAATTCTAACAAATGTTTTTTTCCTGTTAACGAAATGATTTGCATCAGTCTTGCATGATAAAGAATGAAAATAACAATAGTAGGTCTGATATGTATCATTAAATTTCAAAAACATCAAATCTCAACATGAATCCCATGGTCGTTTAGGTGCATAAATTATAGAAACAACACAAACTGAAATACTCAAATTCTCTATTGTCTAAAATGAAAAAAAAACACATAAGTAACATGCTTACTAACAGAAGTTTTGCACCCACTCTAGTTTGACTAAATTGTCTCCTATTCACATAGTTTGATGAGCATCTCACAAGTTCCTCACATTCTTATCTAACACCTACTGATCCTAGTATGCAAGCTGAAAACATGACTACTGCATATAAAGGACCACCAATATGAGTACACGCACGGAAACTTCAAGACAAAGTGAATATGTTCCTAAGTGATTTAATTATTAAATAAATGAGTAGTTTACTATCTAAAGGATGTATTTTGCTTGTCCTTAGATATAAAAGTTTAAAACATTGGAGGATGTGAGGCGAGACTACAACATTGCATGCTTAACTGCACATGTACATGATGATGGAATCATAAAGAAAGAAATGGAGGCCAGTGCCAGCTGTTCATGAAATTTCCACGGGCGTGGAAGAGAGGGAGGCTGGTGCTTGATGTTCAATGACATTCCAAGGGCGTGGGAGACAGGAAGGCCGGTGTCAACTGTTCAAGGACTTCCAAGCATGTAGGAGACATACTTGCTAGGTGTTGAAGGACTTTCCAAGTGCAGGAAAAGGAATAAATGGAGGGGATTCATTTATTGCAAATATCACATGTTCTTCGGTAGACTGTTCTTGCTTTTCCACTGGGAGTTGTGGGAGCAATACATCCACTTCGTCGTGGTCGAGTGTATCAAACATCATTGCATACTGTTCTTTGAATTTGAGATGAAAGGTGTGTTGCATGGGCGACGTGTTGTTCATCTAATTCACTGGGTTTTCACGGTGTATCTAGATATTCAATTCTACGTTGAGAAGGTCGGGTCATTCTTGTATCAACTTTGCTATTACTTGGGTATAATCACATGTTGAGAGTTTCAATGCGACCGCTTTTGTGTACCTATACAAGACAGCTGCTAATATGCTGACACAATCGATGCAGTTTCACATTTAGCATAATTAGTCATGGGTGTGCTTACTGAAATTTCATTGGTTGTAGCTTTTGTGATGCTTCGTGTCACACAACATAATTTTCCTGCAAAATGCATATTTAGTTGGAAAATACCATATGAGATTTTAAGATGTCTCTGTTGATGATGAACATCCATGTCAATAAGGAGAGGTCTCCTTGGTTGGTTCTGAGCTGGAAACTTCAATGATGACCTGACACTCTCCAGTACACCAAAAGGTCTGCCGTAGGCTTTTGTTCATGAGTGCTGATGTCTCCTCACTAGGTGCCTTAATTTGTTTTATGGGTTTCTTACATTTTACAAATCCATTGGCTATCTTCATGAAGAAAACCATGTTCAGGTTTAATTAGCTTGCTGATCTACTCAATGCCATGCTTAGTAAGCATATTTAACAAAAGGCTCTTTTGTGCTCACATTATTGTGATAAACCATATTTGTAATGCATTTAATCCTTCTCAAAATCCATTAATTTACCTTTCCATCTAAAGATATGACCAACTAGCCTTTATTTCGCTGAACATAGAGACTTCTTCATTTAACTAAAATTAATTTTCTCAAGAGGGGTTTCTTTGTTTATTTTATCACATATTGGAATATTTCCATGTGCAATATCGGATAAAATCATTTTCCTATGTACTTTGGACCTGAAAGCACAACAACAACATAAATCAGACAATAAGTAGTTCTCCTACGTTTATGTCGTTGTCTGAAATTATCTATATTATTATTTTGCAGGATAAAGCGTAAAATGTCTCTACTAACTCAGGAAACTTTGAATGGTCAAATATGTGTAGTATAGTGTTATCTAATGGCACATCAAACGCTTTTATTAAAACATCTTACTTGCCAAAGAAAAGGACATGATCCGATAGCAATGTCCTCGCTTCTATGGTTTACCGACAACCTGTCGTCTAGCATCGAATCTTGAGAACCTAAAATGGAATGCGTACATAGGCCCGTTTGGTTATCTATGGAGGAGTATACAAGTGTAACACTATTGCTTATTATCTGCTTATCAGTTCCAGGCTGTGGTATCCTTTTGGACTGAGTCGATGGAGTGACTCTGCTCATGGACATTCAGTGGTATATGTATTGACTTTGGAGTTCCTAATTCAGTGTTTCTCTGCTTGTGTAAGGATAACATGTTCCGTAGTTCCTAATATCATCTGTCTATCTTCTGGTTTCAAATATTTATGGAGTGCGCCTTACGATGTGTTATTACCCTTATTTGTTACCGTATTAGCTAGAAATGCAAATGTACCTTTGTATAGCTCTTGAGTGACATAAATAATCATGCAAATTTAAAACATGTCACGGATTGAACGTAAATTTCTTATCTACATTTCCATTTTATTAAAAAAAGGTCATGTTTCATTTCATTAGGAAAGTGTTATTATATATACCATGTTCATTTATTATGTATTTCTATTAAACGCCAATTTTTACGTGAATATGACAGCCCGGGTTGCTGCTAGTTCTTGATAAAGAGGTCCAAAATATAGGGCTCTCATGGAATCATACATGCAACCCATTGATCATACATGCAAGGATATGATAACCTACCTCTCCGTGGAATATACGGTAGGGGTAGACCAAGACACACCGGAAAACATCAGCCTAGCATCATCTGGTTATCATCCTTTGATGAATGCAGCATGCGTACCTTGATCATCTGCTAAAAATCATATGAGCTTGGTGGGAAGCTGAAGCAGATTTGTTCCACCTTTGTTTTGCATGGGAAATGAGTTAATGTTTGAATGTTGCGACCTTACCTGGGTATGTGTGAAGCTGAACCACAAGGATAAGTTCCCGATGAACTGGATCACACACAACTATGCTTGATGTTCTATGTAAATTCCCAATGAGTCCTCACCGGTGCTCGACATGATCGCGGGGATTGTTGACTGGTGGCTCTGATGCCACATGTTGGGATTGAAGAACACTTGAATGCTCGAACGCACGCTTAGCACACGTAAGATTTTCTGTCGTGTGCTAACCACACACGACTGATGTGCTTGATTTATATGCAGAGATCAACAGAAAAGATGGGGTCGTGGGAGAGCTGCCCAGACGCCACGATTCGAAGTGCCCGCTCCACGTTCAGCTCACGAAACAGACAGGCATCACGTCATGCCATACCCCATGCTCGCGGCATACACGGTACTCATGCCCACACACGCTACATGCACAGCGCGCACGGAAGCCTCACACCTGGCTAACCTACTTATTTGACTAAAACATACTGATCCGCAACGACTTGATTAGTCTAACACAGAATATGCGGAAGTAGAGCATGAAATTTAGCTAGTAGGCGAATGATGAGCTAATGATTGACCTGACAGTTCCGTCACCCATCCAAACTAGGCAGATCAAAGACTCGGTTTTGCAGTGATTAGAGACTATGTTATACCGACGAACTCTGACAGGATTCAAAACAACATGCAATCACGTAATATGCAGCTCCAACTCGAAGTCACCACCGGGTGGTGTGGTTCCAGATTGCCTAACTAGCATGATGTTATGACCAGATAATTAAAGTAATCATACATCAATTGCATAAGCTCACATAATTAACTCATAAAACATCATTATTTTTTATTGATACCCCAATAAACACAATCCACACACAAATAAATGTAGCCAGACAGACATCACCACTAGGGTTAAATGTAACAAGAGTATGTGTTGTGAACATCAGATCTGAAAAAGATGCATAGTTAAGCATTTATTTTGATCCAGGAACATAGCATTAGAAGTGAACAAAGGGCATATCAGTGGCAGGCCTTGTGGAGAAATGAGGGTGAAGCATGAGGTTTGCTCTGAAACACGTGCCTCGACACAATGACATATATGTTGTTGTCCGGCGTCCCCACTAAGTTGATGGTCTTTATTATCTCATTACTGTTCCCATTATACGCTGCTAAACCGTGGTTGTTTCCAAGTAAGATGTTGTCTTGTTCATCAGCCACCGCGACCATACTTAGCAGACTCAAAGGCTCTGATGGTTTCCATGACTATAAGGCCCCCATGGTGTAGCAACCCGGTGGCACAGTTCCCACCTGGCGGCATTTCCATAGTTCTCAAGGAACCATAGGTCAATGTGTTTCTCCTGCCCAAAGTCAGCTCCCACAAGGAGCTCGTCCATGACAAAGAGCTTTACACGATTGTTGCCTGTGGTCGTCGGTGGAGCATCCATTTGGGTGAATGTCGCTGAAAATATGTCAAAAGCCACCTTCTTGGTCTGGCCTGCGGCAGAGTCCGGTTGAGGCAGCCTGCAGGTTGCTGTGGATAGCGAGGGGTGTTGTTACCGCCTTGCGCAGGTAGGCCACAATCACAGCTATACCATCAGCATTGGAAGCCTCTGTGTCGATATTCCTTTCTGCAGGCTCTGTGGTGGAGAGGATGCACCATATCCCGTTTTTAGTCCAAGTTTTTCAACATAAGAGATGATACTCACTTGATTGCTGGTGGAAGTAGAAGGCGTACTCCGGCTCATCGAACAGGTCGGTCAGTTGTGGCAGCGGAGGAGGATTTAGCCCCGTGAGGTCAGCCCACTTCTTATTGTGGGACAACTTCCGATGGCGACATACTCCGCTTCGACTGTGGAAAGAGCAATGTAGTTTTGTTTCTTGGAGGACCAAGAGACTAGGGATCTACCAAGGAATTGGCAAGTCCCAAAGGTACTTTTTCTATCAACTTTGCATCCCGCGTAATCCGCATCAAAATACCCAATGAGATTAAACTTAGAGCCCTTGGGGTATCAACGTCCTAGGCTCGGTATGTGAACCAAATATCTAAGAATTATCTTAATGGTGGTCAAATGACACATCTTAGGAGCAGCTTGGAATCGAGCACAGATACAAACACTTAGCAGTATATCAGGCCTAGATGCATATAAGTAAAGCAATGAACCTATCATGGAACGTGATATACCTTTTGGTCCACACTTGGACCATCATCATTAAGGTTGAGGTGCCCACTGGTTCCCATTGGAGTCTTGATGGGTTTGGCTTTGTCAATGTCAAACTTCTTGAGTATATCTTGTGTGTGCTTCGTTTGACTAAAGAATGTGCCTTCCTTGAGTTGCTTCACTTTAAAACCTAGGAAGAACTTCAATTCCCCCATCATGGACATCTCAAACCTTTTAGTCATTATCTTGGAAAACTCATCACAAAAAAGTTTTGCTAGTAGAACCAAATATATTGTCATCGACATATATTTGACAAACAAACAAATCATCATTGAAATATTTAGTAAATAAAGTGTAATCGATGTTCCTAATTTTGAAACCATTTTGAGTTAGAATGTCTCTAAGACACTCATACCAAGCTCTAGGAGCTTGTTTGAGGCCATAGAGAGTCTTACACAATTTGTAGACATGGTTTGGGAAGTATTGATCTTCAAAGTCGGGGGGTTGCTCCACATACTCCTCTTCTTTGATTGGACAATTAAGGAATGCACTCTTGACGTCCATATAGTATAGCTTAAAATCATGGTGAGTAGTAAAGGCAAGTAATATACGAATTTATTCAAGCCTAGCTACGGGGGCAAAGGCTTCATCGAAATCCAAACCTTCGACTTGTGAGTACCCCTTGGACACAAGTCGTGCTTTGTTCCTTGTAACCACGCCGTGCTCATCTTGTTTGTTGTGTAACACCACTTGGTGCCCACAACATTTGCATTTGGCCTGTTCACGAGCTCTCATACTTGGTTTCTTTCAAAAATTTTGAGCTCTTCTTGCATGGCCATCACCCAATCCGAATATCGTAGTGCTTCTTCAACCTTGTGAGGCTCCAAAGAAGAAACAAGAGTAATGTTCGCAAAAGTTTGCAACACGAGATCAAGTAGTTACCCCCTTGGTGATGTCTCCAAGGATGTTGCCAATGGGATGGTCCCGTTGAACACTTTGATGTACTCTTAGGTGTGGTGCTTGAGTTCTTGGAACTTCATCATCTTCTCCCTCACTTTCTTCATCTCCCACTTGATTGAGGCCTCCATTTTCATCTTGTTGAAGCGCATCTTGAGGGTCTTGAGCTTGATTACTTGAGGAAGAGTTTGCTTGATGTGTGGGATGATCACTTGAGTCTTGAGGTTGTTCTTGTGGTCGAATATATCCAAGTGTCCTCCTTCCTATAACCACTTGTGGAGCTTCTTCTTGATCTAGCACATGATGATCAACTTGCTCCACTTGGGAGCCATTAGTCTCATCAAACACTACGCCACGTGCTACTTCAACAATTCTGGAAGATTTGTTGAAAACACGATAAGCGTAAGTGTTTGAATCATAACCAAGCAAGAAATCCTCATCGGACTTTGAAGCGAACTTCGAGGTCCTAGGCTTCTTGTTGATAATATAGCATTTGCTCCCAAAAACACTAAAATAGGAAATATTAGGCTTGTTACCGGTTAGAAGTTTGTAAGACGTCTTCTTCAATATGCGATAGAGATACAACCGGTTTTATGGCATGGCAAGCGGTGTTAACTGCTTCTGCTCAAAACCGGTCCGACGTCTTGTATTCATCAAGCATTGTTCTTGACATCTTAATGAGAGTCCTATTCTTCCTCTCGGCCACCCCATTACGTTGAGGGGAGTAGGGGGCCGAGAACTCATGGTTGGTGCCTTCTTCATCCAAAAACTCGTCAACTTGAGTGTTCTTGAATTTGGTGCTATTGTCACTCCTTCTAGTCTTGATCCTCAAGGAGAACTCATTTTGAGCTCTCCTCAAGTATTTCTTGAGGACACCTTGAGTCTTACTCTTATCATGCAAAAAGAAAATCTAAGTGAAACGTGAAAAATCATCAACAATTACAAGGCCATATTTGTTACCGCCAATGCTTATGTAGGCGATTGGACCGATGGTATTGTTGTTGTCATGATGTTCTTGGATGGATGTTGAGCTCCAACTTACTTTTCAGCTTGACCTGCGCTACATGATCTATCCTTTTCAAACACAACATTCTTTATACCATGGATGTGCTCGCCCTTAAGAAGTTTTTGCAAATTCCTCATCCTAACATGGGCTAGTCTTCTATGCCAAAGGCATCACATGTTGGTTTTTGCAATTAAGAATGTGTCAAGTTGGGCTTTATCCGCGAAGAAATCCATAAGATAGAGTTTTCCCTTGAGGACACCCTTAAAAGCAATTGAGTCATTGCTTCTTCTTGTGACAGTCACACCCTCATTAGTGAAAAGATAATTATAACCTTTGTCACATAGTTGTGATATGGACAATAGGTTATAGTCAAGTGAATCGACATGTAAAACATTTGGAAGAATGTGATCAGGGGATATAGCAATTTTACCGGTGCTAAGGATTTTCCCTTGGCTATTGTCCCTAAAGTAAATTCCCTCACTTGGATCTTTATGTTGCTCATACTCTACAAACATTTTTCTTTCTCCGGTCATATGATTTGTGCATCCATTATCAAGAACTCACTTGGTTCCACCGGAGCAGTATGTCTACAAAATAAAATTAAGCCTGACTTTAGGTACCCAAGTGGTGTTGGGTCCTTTGATGTTAGTCAAGAGGCACTGGGAACCCACACAAAAGGTTTTGGACTCTTGTGTTGTGGCCCAACATACCTAGCATATGGCTTTCCAAATTTTTTCCTTAACAAAACATATGATCAAAATCTGGCAGATCTCCCGACACTACTAAAGTGTTTGCGGAGTTTGAAGTTCGGTGTGGGCGCGCGGAGATTCAAGAAGGTGAAGTGTAAAATGACACAGGAGACACGAAGATTTACGTGGTTTGGGCCGCCTGAGCGTAATACCCTACTCCACGGGGTGTGTTGGTGTTGTATTGGATGTATGAACTCAACGTGAGTTGAGAGTGCGCGATCAGATCAGAGCAGGTCAGATCAGTCTAGTGAGAGTGCCTCTATGTATCGTCGGCCTGTCCTTTTATAGTACAAGGATAGGCCATTATAAGTTGACCTGATCCGACATGTGGCCTCGGTGGTTACTATATTGATACACATTTGGTGCGCTTAATTACTCTTAATGACCAAATTACGGGCTTTGATAGTATCGTTACTAGTAATTAAGGTCGTTCGATCGTGTGTCATTAATATAGTATTAATGACACTTAATTGGGTCTTGAAGTCCTTGATTCCTCTTTGAAGATCCGGAGCCATTGTGGAGTCTACCGGAGGTTTGAGGCTGAAGATCTGACGGTTGGACACGTGGCAGCTTCGGAGCATACTGTGGAGAACATATAGGTCCGGTGCCACCAGACACGTGTCAGTTCTGGAGCTTCCCTCGGTCTGGGGTTAGGTCCGGGGGTGCCGTTATGGTACATAGCCCGGAGCTTCCCCCTTGTGGGCGGTAGCTCCGGTTTGATGGTACACGTGGTGACCCTGGGACTAACCATGTTGGGGAAGCGGGTCCGGTTATGTCTGGCATGTGGGCCTTTGAAGGTCTTCAAATCAAGTAGATGACATTTCCTTAAGATATTTGCAATCTCAAGGGGTATACGGTGCCCAGGGTACCGACAGCGTACGTGGGCTGGACGGCTTCTCTTTTGCTTATTAGACTGGAGTACGAGAGTTGTAATCCTATCTTCCGCTGTAGTTTATTTTTATAAACTATTTGTAAACTGAATATGTTTGTCAATTTCAGCAAATGATTAATGTAATACGTGTTCCTTTACATATGTGCTGTTGGGTGTTGCATCGCACGGCACCACCCAATGCGATTCCTAGAAAGTGTGGACTCCGGTCCCCACACGTTAAAGCAGAGTGAGACTGCCATGACCACCTGCGTCTAGGGTTTCTGCAAATGGCCGAAGTCCCAGGCAGAGAAGAGGAACGGGATTGGGCAAACGAGGGAGGTGGTCGGCGGGCAGACAGAGGCCACGGTGGTGCCCTAGCTCGCGCATCGAGAGGGTGCGGTGCCCTGCCTTGGGGCCAACCTGTGTTTCCGAGAGTCTCCGGAAGAGATGAAAAGGAAAACTAGCGAATCATTTTTTTCTGTAACCTGTGGCAATTGCGGGTAAATAACTTTGAACTCCACGACTAGGTCTATCATATAATTACGGTTGCTGGAGAAAAAAAAAGAGGTACTTCAAGAAAATGAACTAGAGCTCCATAAACTCCCTAGAGTTGGACCTCCCTGTGGAGTTTTGGAGTTGAGGTGTTTGGCAGCATCGCTCAGTTGTGGAGCCATGTCAAACATGCCCTAAGGTTTCATGATGAGCATGCTTTTGTAGTCCACCTCACTACTACAAAAAACATTTTTACAAACGGCTCTAAATATATTATCGCTGGCGGATTTAAAAACCGGCTGTAACAAAGAGCCTGTGAAAATAGGTGATTATCACAGGCGGCAACAAAATCCGCCTGTAAAAATGCATTATCACAGACGGTTTTTAATTAAAATTCGTCTGTAAAAATGCATTATCACAGGTGGTTTTTAATTACAAACCGCCTGTAAAAATCATTTTCACAGGCGGTTTTTAATTATAAACCGCCTGTAAAAATCATTTTCACAGGTGGTTTTTAATTAAAAACCACCTGTAAAAATAAGGAACTGAACATGCATAGTATTATCACAGGCGGTGCACTGTATTCGTGACTGACAACATGCACGGTTGGGGGCTACAAAGAAACATTGTAACATATAAAAAATGATTTGACCATGCAATACATTATAGACCAGACGGTTACACTGGAATCTGTAAAATTGAAATATTATTGACCATGGAATACAAAGTACAGACTATCAAACTGAATTTGGAAGCACAAGCTGAAGTTCTATTACGACTAATACAACAACTGCCACTAGCAGAGCCTTAGAGTTTGTTGAGAGCAGAGGATCATGTTGTTCTTCAGACTTCAGAGCAGACTGTTGAGGCATTCATCGACGGTGGTGTACTCAGATTTTTTAGGGCTTACGTATGGGTACAGCATCTTCTACAGGGACAACTCCTTGTTGTGTGTCAGCGTGTTGGCCGACGGCTTGATGTCAACACCTTGTTCGCCGGTCAGGACGTCTACTTGCTGATGTCGTGACCTTCATGCTCCAGACGCCGTCGCTGTTCCTCTCCCCGAGTACCTGCGCGGGCAAAGGGGTTGTGGGTCAGATCCAGTTGCTTCAATCGGGGAGGCTGATGTTCTGGAACCTAGGCGAACGAACCTGAACGATGAGTCTCGAGTCCTTGCTGTTGTACCCGTTGTAGCTATGGGCTTGTTGAAGTCATCGACGGTTGCGTCAGTAGGCTCCCATCCGTCCGTCCGCCAGTCTGGCTGGCCACCGGAGGAGGACGCGACTGCTGCCCCTACCACCGCGGCGGCGGCCTGCCTCTGACACTAGCGGGAGCGGCGATTCTTGGTAGGGTTGGGGCGGAGGTGGAGGCGCACGTAGGGAGGCGGACCTTGAAGTCGAGAGAGATTGGGGATTTCGGACTCTGCTGGTTTAGGAAGGAGATGGGTGGGTGGAGTATTATTGAGGAGGGAGGCAGACAAACAATGGTGTGTGGATCCGAGTGAAGAGCGCTGATTGGTTGAGGAGCTGAATGGGCTTTGGTAGTATTTTCGCAGGTGGTTTGTACCATCAACCGCATGTGATATACTATTTTTTTACAAACGGTTTTTAGTTATGAACCGCCTGTAATATGTGATTATCGCAAGCGGTTTTTGAAGCATTTTACAGCACAGGCGGATTTCTTTACAGTCCACCTGTAAAAAAAAATTTGTAGCGCCTGCAAAAATACATTTTGTAGTAGTGCCTGTAACCAGTTTGTGGTATATGGGACGCATAGCTAGTGAGATCCGCCGGTCACCTCATATTAATTAATAATTAGGTTTTTCTGGCATAGGGTGCGCAGTGTGAGGCCAATTCAATAACACTTTGATAGCTGTATAAGTACAGAGATGATCCTATGAGTCCGTAGGCATGCATTGTCCCAAAAAGAAAGTCCGGAGACACACGTAGGGGTGCAGAAATAGAGCAGGTCGGTGCATGGTGATGCAGTGCCAAGTCGCCTGCAGAGTATGCGGAAGTAGATCATGCAATTTAGCTAGTAGGCGAAGAATGACCTGATGATGGACCTGACAGTTCCGTCACCTGTCCAAACTAGGCAGATCAAAGCCTCGGTTTTGCAGTTATTAGAGAGTATGTTATGCCGATGAACTCTGACAGGTTCCAAAAAACATGCAATCATGCAATATTGCGCTCCAACTCGAAATCATGACAGGGTGGTGTGGTTCCAGATGGCCTAACTAGCATGGTGTTATGACCAGAACATTAAAGTAATAACACATCATTTCACATTGATCAAGCTCACATAATAAAATCATAAAACATCATAACTTTTTATTGATACCTCAATAAATACAATCCACACACAGGTAAATGTAGCCAGACGGACATCACCACCAAGGTTAAATGTAACAAGAGTATATGTTTTGAACAATCAGTTCTGAAAAAGATGAATAGAGAAGCATTTATTTGGATCCAGAAACATAGCATTAGAAGTGAGCAAAGAGCATATCAGTGGCAGGCCTTGTGGAGAAGTGAGGGTGATGCATGAGGTTTGCTCTGAACACGTGCCTCGACACAATGACATTTATGTTATCCAGCATCTCAGAGTTGATGGTCTTTATTGTCTGTTTCTTGTTCCCGTTATAGAGTACTAAACCGTGACTGTTACCGAGTAAGATGTTGCCTTGTTCATCAGCCACCGCGGCCATACTCAACAGACTCAAAGGGTCTGATGGTCTTCCATGACTATAAGGCCCCCACGGCGTGGCAACCCGGTGGCGCAGTTCCCACCAGGCGGCATTGCCATAGTTCTCAAGGAACCAGAGGTCAATGCTGTTCTCCTGCCCAAAGTCAGCTCCCACAAGGAGCTCGTCCATGACGAAGAGCTTTACACGATTGTTGCCTGTGGTCATCGGTGGACCATCCATTTGGGTGAATGTCTCTGAAAATATGTCAAAAGCCACCATCTTGGTCTGGCCAGCGGCAGAGTCCGATTGAGGCGGCCAGTGCAGGTTGTCGTGGAGAGCCATGGGCGCTTTTACGGCCTTGCGCAGGCAGGACACAAGCGCAGCTATTCCATCTGCGTCGGAAGCCTCTGTGTAGATATTCCTTTTTCCAGGCTCCCTGGTGGAGAGGATGCACCATTTCCCGTTTCTAGTCCAAGTTTTTCGACATAAGAGTCGATACTCACTTGATTGCTGGTGGAAGTAGAAGGTGTACTCCGGCTCATCGAATAGGTCGGTCGGCTGTGGCGGCGGAGGCGGATTAAGCCCCGTGAGGTCAGCCCACTTCCTTGTTGTGGGGTTACACAAGTTGTATATGCCATCTTCCTTCTTGAGTAGGAGGACACCGTCGTAGACGGCGAGCAGGAGCCACCCTCCATTTTCTGGTTTAGGGTAGCGGATAACACTACGCAGGCTCTCTAGGTCGCCGGAGACGGAGATCGCGTCCAGCATGACATCCGTGGCCCAACATCATCTGGATGGCAGCTGAGGGATGTACCTGTAGAGGAGGACCTGAGCCGGTTGGCGGCGTGCGTTCTCAGCAAGGAAGTCCTGGTTAGTGGTGATGAGGCGCCACGCCTTGCAGATGGTGCCGTAGCGGACGATTTCTTTGACCGGCAGGCGGACTAGGGTCTACCTGATGTTGTCCTCGGTGAGACGTGGTTCCTGGAGCTCCAACTCCATCCGCTTGATCTGCCTTCCTTCCTCACCGCCCATCTTTGCTCAAATCTATCTCGTGCTTGGTGAAGAAAAAGTAAAAAAATGTTCAATCTGGATCTGCCTCTGCCAGCTTCTAAACGAGATCGCAGAAATGGAGAATTTCGATTAGGGTTAGGGTTTGGCTTACCTCTCGTTCCTGAACAGTGGCTGCGCAAGCTCGTGAGTGGCGGTGCGAAGATCGGTCAAACAGCAAGCTCCCCGCACGGTCCTGCTAGATGAAGAACAAGGGGGGAAATATTTAACTTCAATTTCTGACCGCTTAGCTTTTGAAACGGAACAACAAAATGGAGAAACTAGAAGAAACTCAGTTAGGGTTCGACTCACATTGTTCTCTAGTGTTGGCTGCGTGAGCTCCTGTGTGGCAGTGGCGCAGAGGCAGGCCCGGCAAGATCCCCTGTTGTTGGGACAGAGAAGGACAGATCCGGAGGGTGGATGGGAGCTTGGATTGGGGACAGATGAGACGAATTTTCTGTGAAACAGATGTGGAACAATAAGGGATAAAGCACACTCGGTGAGAGACAACGCAGGTTATTAGGTTTTGCTCACCTCGTTCCTGACCGTCAGCTCTCCACACAGCGTTGGCGTGAAGTCAGACCCAGCAAGCTCCCTCAGCAGATCTGGTAGGGCAGATCTAGTAGGGAAGATCTGGATCTGGAGGGAAGAAGGAGGGGAACTTAGGTTTGAGAAAAGATGAGAGGAAATCTGTTTTCCAGAGAAAGAGATTGGAGTGTGGTGAGGGACAGGGAACCCTGCTCTTTTATGCTTTTGTAAGCTGCTGACACAGGTTCTTTGGGTGATATGCCTCCTGGCAGTTTTGCAGGACAGGTCACCATGCTGACGGAGCAACATCCTGTGCTGTCTTTCCACGTCTACGCCACCACATGTCGAAACATCCTATCTTTGTGCATTCTAGGCAAGGTGACTTGGACTTTTAAATGGTGTTTCCCAGGAGTTCCTTGTGATGGAATATGTTAAGGTCAGAATTGTTTGGCGAATGCCGGCAGGGGTTTGGAGATGATGCCAGTATGTAGAACTGAAGGACCACTTATGAGCACTTGGCGTCCAATTTTTTTCACTATATATAAATGATTTGCTCATATTTTGACTTGTAGCTAGAATTTTTTTCAATAGTGCTTTTAACATTGTTGAATCCTGATGAAATTTCAAGTTCATTGGACTTTAGTTACTGGGTTGATCAGTGTTCCAAATCTCTATGTAGTTAAAAATTGAGAAAAATACAAAATCAATTTCAAAAATTTCCCCAAACTTGTAAAATCAGTTTCACCCTGTAGGAAGCTTAGAAAAATGTGAAACAAATTTTCCTAGAACTAGTGAGACCCCCTCTACATGGTACAACCACTGGTAGCCATGATAGATCTCCAAGATTTCAACCAAAATTTAGAGAAGGTTATTGCTTACCATAATTTTTAGGAACAACAAACTTACTTGATCATCTCTTGATCTTTGCCAGAGTCTCCACTATGGTCACTAGTATCTACCATAAAAGTCCCAAGGCCAATTAAGATCATTATCTTATTTTGATCATAAGATATTAGCTTATGAACTTAAGCATATTGATTATTTTCAAAGTCATTCATATATAGCATATGCATAACGTGTAGTAATTGAAGTCGAGGAGCAGCCGGAAGCTTTGGATGTCCAGCTGCTAGAGACTAACATAGACTCGGACTCTCATTCAGGCAAGCCCCGATTTGCATTTAAGTTCCTTATAGTGTCTTTGCCGTTTTCATTCACCTTACGTCTTTAGATGTTGTGCATTACATTTAAAGTGTTTGACATCCACTTGCATGACCAAATAACCCAGGGAGTGGTTAGAATAGCTCATAGACTCATGTAGTAACTGCCATACTTATATTCATAGAGATCCGGTAGAAGTCGAGTAGTGGGAATCTACTCGCGAGATAGGATTTTATCACACGGATGGATTGGATGAAGAAATGGCTTATGAATATGAACTTGAGACTGAGCAGCGGGTAGGATGCAGCGAGATGTGGTCTCTCATGCGTAGCCCTGCTTGTGTCGATTGAGGACCGATTCGTGTCCGGCCCCGCTGAACAAGCTTGAATTGTACCAGTGACATACTGGAGAAATGGGCTTTAGCAAACTGATGTAGCTTGATACTGGTTTGTCGAGGCATACCGTTCAGTTTTATAGGCGTAGGTTGAGGGCAGCGAGGTGTAAATCAGCTGGTGGGCACGTCATAGTACGCCCCACATAGTGACCTCCTACTCGTGACGGATCGACCGGTTCGACATTCAAGTGTTTATTGAAAGGTGGCCATATACGACTAGTACTGAAGTGTTACGTAGGTACTGCTGTAAGTACTCACTGACATTTCCGAAAGTGCGTATGTGTCGTGTTGTACCAGGTGTGTCCTGATTGCAATCACCGTCCCTCGCGGTAATAGAGTACCACTTGTTCACTGTGTCGTGACGTAGTAAATACTAAAGAAGTCATGAGAATACGATGTATTGAATTATAATTGTTTTGTAACCTTGTATGGCTTAGAGATGGCACAATTAAAAGTTTACAGTTTCCCCATACTTTACCTGTAATAGCATTATGTGCTTTGGGCATGTCATATCATCGGCAAAGCGTTTCTTGTTTGATTGTGAAGTCTATGATGTGTCGTGCCTGAAGAATGTCATGTGCTACTTAAAACATGACCATAATGATCCACTTGTAGGCATGTCATTTATGCTATTCCTTACCTATGTTTTAGTATTAACCCCTGCACATGTCTAGTGAGATGGGTTAGTCTTGCTGAGCCTTAAGCTCACGTTTGCAGTTAACAAGTTTTTGCAGATTATGCGACTGATGACGGGTTCGATGACGAGGTTGCACCCCCTCCAGGGTTTACAGCCGAGTGGGAACCCTGCACGCCGCCGTAAGTTGGGTGTTGCTAGTGCGAAGTATCCAGGGAATTGATGACTTTGCTTTTGCATAGCTAGTGCCGAGAGTGTAGCTATGATGTACAGTTCTCTTTCATTTTCGTTTAGTATTGTAAAACTTCCGCTGTGTTTATAAATAAAGACTTGGTATTGTAATTTGTTCTCATTCTTTTTTTGTATATTGTTGGGTGTCGCATCGCACGACACCACCCAATGAGATCCTTGGAGGTCGGGATTCCAGTCCACACAGCAAGCTCCCCGCACGCTGTTGAAGAACAAGGGGGGGTGATATTTAACTTCAATCTGTGTCAGCTTAGGATCATGAGAGCTGGTAGTCACACAAATATAAAGCTGACCATATAAATTGCTCAAACATTATTCACACATAGATCAAGCTAGTTACACAAATCGGTCAAAAATCTTTTACATTACCATCTGTTTTCCCTAGTAAGGTCCCTAAGACATGGCAACCCGGTACCTCAGTTCCCACCTTTTAGCATTACCATATTTCTCAATGAATCAAAGGGTGATGCAATCCTCCCACCCAAAGTTAGCTTCCATGATGAGCTCATCCATGATGAACAACTTCACAAGATTGTTGCCTATGACTTTTAGAGGACCATCCATTTTGGGTTAATGTCTCCAAAAAGATATAAAAACCATCATCTTGGTCAGATGAGCGACTGAGCCCGGTTGAGGCAGCCAGTGCAGGTTGCCATGGAGAGCCAGAGGCGTCATATTCGCCTTGCTGGGTAGGACACAATAATGGTTATCCTAGTAGCGTTGGCAATGTCCATGTTGATGTTCTGTGGTTTAATTTAGCCTCTCCGGTGAAGAGGATGCACAATTTCCTATTTATAGTCCATTTGTCTAGCCCACTTCCTCATTGTGAGGTTGCACAAGTTGTAAAGGCCACCAAGTCAGGTGTTTCATGGAGTGGATGGTCTTCATTGTTTCCATTTTTCCCACTGTACACCACTAACTGTGGTTGTAACCAGGCAAGACATTACTTTGTTCATCATTTGATGCAACCACACTCAGCAGACTCAGGTGAAGTCGCAATATTCCAATAATGTAAGGTCCCCATGACAAGGCAAATCGTTGTCACAGTTGCCACCAAGAAACATTGTCGTAGCTATCAAGGATCCAAAGGTCAATGTGCTTCTCGTTTACAAAGTTACCTCCCACGGAATCTCCTCCATGTTGAACAACTTCACAAGTGTGCTTGTGGTTGTGGTTGGACCAACCATTTGGATGAATGGCTCTAACATCTTGACAAAAAATACCATCCTTATTCATCAGCAGCCGCGTACACACCAAGGAGAATTAAAGGGAGTAATTGTATTCTAATATTGTAAGGTACCCATCGTGTGGCAACAAGGTGCCGTAGTTACCACATAGCGGCATTGCCATAGTTCTCAAGGGACCATAGGTTGATGCTCTTCTGCTGCCCAAAGTAAGCTCTAATGAGGAGCTCGTCCCACTATGATGAAATGTATCCACTGTGACAAAACTTGATTCGAAGGTAGAGTTTTCCCAGTGGTTCCTTCACAACTGTGATGGTGTAAAATAGGACAGAAAAATTGAGTTCGATACAGATCAGCAATTAACTGGAACAAACAACAGATGCATCATGTGGCTGACTGCTTCCTATTTCGAGAACATATGAATCATCAGAAATATCATAAAGATTGTGTAGCATACATAGGCTATCGAGAAGGATTTCATTCCACTATTCCAAAACTAGATGATGCTGTTACTACTTACATGCTGACAAAAACACAACAACAAATATAGCATCCTAATTTCTTACATTGCAAAATCACTGTTTCTATGACAGCAAGATTAACAACAATGATAAATCAAGGAATATTATCAATGCACCTCGGCCTTCTCGAGCCACTCCAGTACACACCGCACATCGTGGTCCCCGGCGAGGTCATCCACGGACTCGAGCGCCATCCCGTCCCGAAGCGCGACGTGGCAGGCCGCTCCCGTGCTCGCGAGGCCGAGCCCCAGCATCATCCCCGCATCCTCGAGTGTGTGCTGGCAGCGCTGCGCCTCCTCCGTGCAGGGAGCCTGCTGGTCAATGCCCAACTCCAGCAGGTTGACGCCCACGGTGTGGAACATCTGGTAGGCGCTGAAGCAGAGTGAGACTGCCATGACCACCTGCGTCTAGGGTTTCCGCAAATGGCCGAAGTCCCAGGCAGAGGAGACGAACGGGATTGGGCAAACGAGGGAGGTGGGTGGCGGGAAAACGGAGGCCACGGTGGTGCCCTAGCTCTCGCATCGAGTGGCGGAGCCCTGCCTTGGGCCCGTCCTGTGTTTCCGAGAGTCTCTGGAAGAGATGAAAAGAAAAACTAGCGAATCATTTTTTTGTGTAACCAGTGGCGATTGCGGGTAAATAACTTTGAACTCCACGACTAGGTCTATCATATAATTACGGTTGCTGGAGAAAAAAAAAAGTGGTACTTCAAGAAAAATGAACTAGAGCTCCATAAATTCCCTAGAGTTGGACCTCCTTGTGGAGTTTTGGAGTTGTGGTGTTTGGCAGCATCTCTCAGTTCTGGAGCCATGTCAAACATGCCCTAAGGTTTCATGATGAGCATGCTTTTGTAGTCTACCTGTAACCTGTTTGTGGTACATGGGACGCATAGCTAGTGAGATCCGCCGGTCACCTCATATGAATTAATAATTAGGTTTTTCTGGTATATGGCGCGCAGAGTGTGAGACCAATTCAATAACACTTTGATAGCTGTATAAGTACAGAGATGATCCTATGAGTCTGTAGGCATGCATTGTCCCAAAAAGAAAGTCCGGAGACACACGTAGGGGTGCAGAAATAGAGCAGGTCGGTGCATGGTGATGCAGTGCCAAGTCGCCTGCAGAGTATGCGGAAGTAGAACATGCAATTTAGCTAGTAGGCGAAGAATGAGCTGATGATGGACCTGACAGTTCCGTCACCTGTCCAAACTAGGCAGATCAAAGCCTCGGTTTTACAGTGATTAGAGAGTATGTTATGCCGACAAACTCTGACAGGTTCCAAACAACATGCAATCATGCAATATTACGCTTCAACTCAAAATCGTCACAGGGTGGTGTGGTTCCAGATGGCCTAACTAGCACGGTGTTATGACCAGACGATTAAAGTAATAACACATCATTTCACATTGATCAAGCTCACATAATAAACTCATAAAACATCATAACTTTTTATTGATACCTCAATAAACACAATTCACACACAGATAAATGTAGCCAGACAGACATCACCACCAAGGTTAAATGTAACAAGAGTATATGTTTTGAACAATCAGTTCTGAAATAGATGAATAGAGAAGCATTTATTTGGATCCAGGAACATAGCATTAGAAGTGAGCTAAGAGCATATCAGTGGCAGGCCTTGTGGAGAAGTGAGGGTGATGCATGAGGTTTGCTCTGAACACGTGCCTCGACACAATGACATTTATGTTATCTAGCGTCTCAGAGTTGATGGTCTTTATTGTCTGTTTCTTGTTCCCATTATAGACTACTAAACCATGACTGTTACCGAGTATGATGTTACCTTGTTCATCAGTACTGTTTGTCATACTCAATAGACTCAAAGGGTCTGATGGTCTTCCATGACTATAAGGCCCCCACGGCGTGGCAACCCGGTGGCGCAGTTCCCACTTAGCGGCATTGCCATAGTTCTCAAGGAACCAGAGGTCAATGCTGTTCTCCTGCCCAAAGTCAGCTCCCACAAGGAGCTCGTCCATGACGAAGAGATTTACACGATTGTTGCCTGTGGTCGTCGGTGGACCATCAATTTGGGTGAATGTCTCTGAAAATATGTCAAAAGCGACCATCTTTGTCTGGCCAGCGGCAGAGTCTGGTTGAGGCGGCCAGTGCAGGTTGCCGTGGAGAGCCATGGGCGCTGTTACTGCCTTGCGCAGGCAGGGCACAAGCGCAGCTATACCATCTGCGTTGACAGCCTCTGTGTAGATATTGCTTTTTCCAGGCTCCCTGGTGGAGAGGATGCACCATTTCCCATTTCTAGTCCATGTTTTTCGACATAAGAGCGATACTCACTTGATTGCTGGTGGAAGTAGAAGGCGTACTCTGGCTCATCGAACAGGTCAGTCGGATGTGGCGGTGGAGGCGGATTAAGCCCTGTGAGGTCAGCCCACTTCCTTGTTGTGGGGTTACACAAGCTGTATATGCCATCTGCCTTTTTGAGTAGGAGGACACCATCGCAGACGGCGAGTAGGAGCCACCCTCCATTTTCTGGTTTAGGGTAGCAGATAACACTACACCGGCCATCTAGGTCGCCGGAGACGGAGATCGCGTCCAGCATGACATCCGTGGCCCAACGTCCTCTGGATGGCAGCTGAGGGATGTACCTGTAGAGGAGGACCTCAGCCGGTTGGCAGCGTGCGTTCTCGGCAAGGAAGTCCTGGTTAGTGGTGATGAGGCGCCACGCCTTCCAGATGGTGCCGTAGCGGACGACGTCTTTGGCCGGCAGGCGGACTAGGATCTCCCTGATGTTGTCCTCGGTGAGACGAGGTTCCAGGAGCTCCAACTCCATCCGCTTGATCTGCCTTCCTTCCTCACCGCCCATCTTTGCTCAAATCTATCTCCTGCTTGGTGAAGAAAAAGTAAAAAAAATGTTCAATCTGGATCTGCCTCTGCCAGCTTCTAAACGAGATCGCAGAAATGGAGAATTTCGATTAGGGTTAGGATTTGGCTTACCTCTTGTTCCTGAACGGTGGCTGCACAAGCTCGTGAGTGGCAGTGCGAAGATCGGTCAAACAGCAAGCTCCCCACACGATCCTGCTAGATGAAGAGTAAGGGGGGGGAATATTTAACTTCAATTTCTGACCGCTTAGCTTCTGAAACGGAACAACAAAATGGAGAAACTAGAAGAAACTCGGTTAGGGTTGGGCTCACCTTGTTCTCTAGTGTCGGTTGCGCGAGCTCCTGTGTGGTAGTGACGCAGAGGCAGGCCCAGCAAGATCCCCTGTTGTTGGGACAGAGAAGGACAGATCCAGAGGGTGGATGGGAGCTTGGATTGGGGACAGATGAGATGAATTTTCTGTGAAAGAGATGGGGAACAATAAGGGATAGAGCACACTCGGTGAGAGACAATGCAGGTTATTAGGTTTTGCTCACCTCGTTCCTGACCGTCAGCTCTCCAAGCAGCATTGGCGTGAAGTCAGACGCAGCAAGCTCCCTCAGCAGATCTGGTAGGGCAGATCTAGTAGGGAAGATCTGGATCTGGAGGGAGGAAGGAGGGGAACTTAGGTTTGAGGAAAGATGAGAGGAAATCAGTTTTCTAGAGAAAGAGATTGGAGTGTGGTAAGGGACAGGGAACCCTGCTCTTTTATGCTTTTGTAAGCTGCAGACACAGGTTCTTTGGGTGATGTGCCTCCTGGCAGTTTTGCAGGACAGGTCACCATGCTGACGGAGCAACATCCTGTGCTGTCTTTCTACGTCTACGCCACCACATGTCGAAACATCCTATATCTGTGCATTCTAGGCAAGGTGACTTGGACTTTTAAATGGTGTTTCCCAGGAGTTCCTTGTGATGGAATATGTCAAAGCCAGAATTGTTTGGCGAATGCCGGCAGGGGTTTGGAGATGTTGCCGGTGTGTAGAACTGAAGGACCACTGATGAGCGCTTGGCGTCCAAATTGTTTGCACTATATATAAATGATTTGCTCATATTTTGACTTGTATCTAGAATTTTTTTTTCAATAGTGCTTGTAACATTGTCGAATCCTGATGCACCATTTTTTTTTGCAAGTTCCATACATGAATGTAAAGTCACTTGCCACATTTTCACCTGAGGGCGTGATGGGGTACTGGCAAAGTTGCTGAAGATAAATCCCATTTTAAATGCACAAAACTGGTATGGATCCAATCTTTTGTCACACACTAGGGACATTTTAGCATTTTGGTCAGTGAGCTTCTACTGTTACAATCTAAGATTTTGCGTTGACAAACCCAGTTCTCCGTGTTTCATGCAAAAACCAAACAGATTGACATGGACTTTCACATTTTATAAGCATATCCTAGGTGTGTTCCTTATTAGCTTTTATTAATATCCTCTTGTGACCGAGTGACTAAGCTGCTTACTGGATAAAAATTATCAACACCGAAGAAAAATCTTTATCTGCTGAGTCGTACCACATAAAGACAATTGATGGCGGTGTTGAAACATCAAATGTATAGAATATTATCTCGATGCTAACAAAAACTCCTACACTGAAGCTCGGTATAGAGGTACCGTGTGTGTATAACTATTATTCCGGATTCCTATAATCCTTATGTTGGACAATACAACTCCATCGAGCAATGGGCAATACAATGCAAACCCTGCAACATGAGATTACCCCAACAACATTCATATAAGAGTATTTGTTCTACACGGTTGATGCAGAACAATGACAAAAACTTGACGTTTTCATAATTCTAAATTAGAACTGTGATAGAGTTTATATCAGAAGATATGAAAACTATGAGTGAAAAACACGGTTATCCTCTTGGTTTGAGCTTCAAAATCTCCATAATGAAAGAGTACTACAGAGTCATGGGAAATACCTCGGGCAATGCTCGTCTTTCATCCATCCATCAGAGACAATATTTCACTATAACACCGCTACGGGACAATGCATCCACATTGTGGTCTATTTCTTCGCCGCCTCCCCACCACTATGTACTTATATTCTCACTGTGCCATCGCCATGAAAACATTCCTGAGCCGAAGTTTTCCTGAGCAGTAGCAGAAGAAATTTATGCTGTGGTGTCTTTGTAATTCTAACAAATGTTTTTTTCCTGTTAACGAAATGATTTGCATCAGTCTTGCATGATAAAGAATGAAAATAACAATAGTAGGTCTGATATGTATCATTAAATTTCAAAAACATCAAATCTCAACATGAATCCCATGGTCGTTTAGGTGCATAAATTATAGAAACAACACAAACTGAAATACTCAAATTCTCTATTGTCTAAAATGAAAAAAAAAAACACATAAGTAACATGCTTACTAACAGAAGTTTTGCACCCACTCTAGTTTGACTAAATTGTCTCCTATTCACATAGTTTGATGAGCATCTCACAAGTTCCTCACATTCTTATCTAACACCTACTGATCCTAGTATGCAAGCTGAAAACATGACTACTGCATATAAAGGACCACCAATATGAGTACACGCACGGAAACTTCAAGACAAAGTGAATATGTTCCTAAGTGATTTAATTATTAAATAAATGAGTAGTTTACTATCTAAAGGATGTATTTTGCTTGTCCTTAGATATAAAAGTTTAAAACATTGGAGGATGTGAGGCGAGACTACAACATTGCATGCTTAACTGCACATGTACATGATGATGGAATCATAAAGAAAGAAATGGAGGCCAGTGCCAGCTGTTCATGAAATTTCCACGGGCGTGGAAGAGAGGGAGGCTGGTGCTTGATGTTCAATGACATTCCAAGGGCGTGGGAGACAGGAAGGCCGGTGTCAACTGTTCAAGGACTTCCAAGCATGTAGGAGACATACTTGCTAGGTGTTGAAGGACTTTCCAAGTGCAGGAAAAGGAATAAATGGAGGGGATTCATTTATTGCAAATATCACATGTTCTTCGGTAGACTGTTCTTGCTTTTCCACTGGGAGTTGTGGGAGCAATACATCCACTTCGTCGTGGTCGAGTGTATCAAACATCATTGCATACTGTTCTTTGAATTTGAGATGAAAGGTGTGTTGCATGGGCGACGTGTTGTTCATCTAATTCACTGGGTTTTCACGGTGTATCTAGATATTCAATTCTACGTTGAGAAGGTCGGGTCATTCTTGTATCAACTTTGCTATTACTTGGGTATAGTTTTCACATGTTGAGAGTTTCAATGCGACCGCTTTTGTGTACCTATACAAGACAGCTGCTAATATGCTGACACAATCGATGCAGTTTCACATTTAGCATAATTAGTCATGGGTGTGCTTACTGAAATTTCATTGGTTGTAGCTTTTGTGATGCTTCGTGTCACACAACATAATTTTCCTGCAAAATGCATATTTAGTTGGAAAATACCATATGAGATTTTAAGATGTCTCTGTTGATGATGAACATCCATGTCAATAAGGAGAGGTCTCCTTGGTTGGTTCTGAGCTGGAAACTTCAATGATGACCTGACACTCTCCAGTACACCAAAAGGTCTGCCGTAGGCTTTTGTTCATGAGTGCTGATGTCTCCTCACTAGGTGCCTTAATTTGTTTTATGGGTTTCTTACATTTTACAAATCCATTGGCTATCTTCATGAAGAAAACCATGTTCAGGTTTAATTAGCTTGCTGATCTACTCAATGCCATGCTTAGTAAGCATATTTAACAAAAGGCTCTTTTGTGCTCACATTATTGTGATAAACCATATTTGTAATGCATTTAATCCTTCTCAAAATCCATTAATTTACCTTTCCATCTAAAGATATGACCAACTAGCCTTTATTTCGCTGAACATAGAGACTTCTTCATTTAACTAAAATTAATTTTCTCAAGAGGGGTTTCTTTGTTTATTTTATCACATATTGGAATATTTCCATGTGCAATATCGGATAAAATCATTTTCCTATGTACTTTGGACCTGAAAGCACAACAACAACATAAATCAGACAATAAGTAGTTCTCCTACGTTTATGTCGTTGTCTGAAATTATCTATATTATTATTTTGCAGGATAAAGCGTAAAATGTCTCTACTAACTCAGGAAACTTTGAATGGTCAAATATGTGTAGTATAGTGTTATCTAATGGCACATCAAACGCTTTTATTAAAACATCTTACTTGCCAAAGAAAAGGACATGATCCGATAGCAATGTCCTCGCTTCTATGGTTTACCGACAACCTGTCGTCTAGCATCGAATCTTGAGAACCTAAAATGGAATGCGTACATAGGCCCGTTTGGTTATCTATGGAGGAGTATACAAGTGTAACACTATTGCTTATTATCTGCTTATCAGTTCCAGGCTGTGGTATCCTTTTGGACTGAGTCGATGGAGTGACTCTGCTCATGGACATTCAGTGGTATATGTATTGACTTTGGAGTTCCTAATTCAGTGTTTCTCTGCTTGTGTAAGGATAACATGTTCCGTAGTTCCTAATATCATCTGTCTATCTTCTGGTTTCAAATATTTATGGAGTGCGCCTTACGATGTGTTATTACCCTTATTTGTTACCGTATTAGCTAGAAATGCAAATGTACCTTTGTATAGCTCTTGAGTGACATAAATAATCATGCAAATTTAAAACATGTCACGGATTGAACGTAAATTTCTTATCTACATTTCCATTTTATTAAAAAAAGGTCATGTTTCATTTCATTAGGAAAGTGTTATTATATATACCATGTTCATTTATTATGTATTTCTATTAAACGCCAATTTTTACGTGAATATGACAGCCCGGGTTGCTGCTAGTTCTTGATAAAGAGGTCCAAAATATAGGGCTCTCATGGAATCATACATGCAACCCATTGATCATACATGCAAGGATATGATAACCTACCTCTCCGTGGAATATACGGTAGGGGTAGACCAAGACACACCGGAAAACATCAGCCTAGCATCATCTGGTTATCATCCTTTGATGAATGCAGCATGCGTACCTTGATCATCTGCTAAAAATCATATGAGCTTGGTGGGAAGCTGAAGCAGATTTGTTCCACCTTTGTTTTGCATGGGAAATGAGTTAATGTTTGAATGTTGCGACCTTACCTGGGTATGTGTGAAGCTGAACCACAAGGATAAGTTCCCGATGAACTGGATCACACACAACTATGCTTGATGTTCTATGTAAATTCCCAATGAGTCCTCACCGGTGCTCGACATGATCGCGGGGATTGTTGACTGGTGGCTCTGATGCCACATGTTGGGATTGAAGAACACTTGAATGCTCGAACGCACGCTTAGCACACGTAAGATTTTCTGTCGTGTGCTAACCACACACGACTGATGTGCTTGATTTATATGCAGAGATCAACAGAAAAGATGGGGTCGTGGGAGAGCTGCCCAGACGCCACGATTCGAAGTGCCCGCTCCACGTTCAGCTCACGAAACAGACAGGCATCACGTCATGCCATACCCCATGCTCGCGGCATACACGGTACTCATGCCCACACACGCTACATGCACAGCGCGCACGGAAGCCTCACACCTGGCTAACCTACTTATTTGACTAAAACATACTGATCCGCAACGACTTGATTAGTCTAACACAGAATATGCGGAAGTAGAGCATGAAATTTAGCTAGTAGGCGAATGATGAGCTAATGATTGACCTGACAGTTCCGTCACCCATCCAAACTAGGCAGATCAAAGACTCGGTTTTGCAGTGATTAGAGACTATGTTATACCGACGAACTCTGACAGGATTCAAAACAACATGCAATCACGTAATATGCAGCTCCAACTCGAAGTCACCACCGGGTGGTGTGGTTCCAGATTGCCTAACTAGCATGATGTTATGACCAGATAATTAAAGTAATCATACATCAATTGCATAAGCTCACATAATTAACTCATAAAACATCATTATTTTTTATTGATACCCCAATAAACACAATCCACACACAAATAAATGTAGCCAGACAGACATCACCACTAGGGTTAAATGTAACAAGAGTATGTGTTGTGAACATCAGATCTGAAAAAGATGCATAGTTAAGCATTTATTTTGATCCAGGAACATAGCATTAGAAGTGAACAAAGGGCATATCAGTGGCAGGCCTTGTGGAGAAATGAGGGTGAAGCATGAGGTTTGCTCTGAAACACGTGCCTCGACACAATGACATATATGTTGTTGTCCGGCGTCCCCACTAAGTTGATGGTCTTTATTATCTCATTACTGTTCCCATTATACGCTGCTAAACCGTGGTTGTTTCCAAGTAAGATGTTGTCTTGTTCATCAGCCACCGCGACCATACTTAGCAGACTCAAAGGCTCTGATGGTTTCCATGACTATAAGGCCCCCATGGTGTAGCAACCCGGTGGCACAGTTCCCACCTGGCGGCATTTCCATAGTTCTCAAGGAACCATAGGTCAATGTGTTTCTCCTGCCCAAAGTCAGCTCCCACAAGGAGCTCGTCCATGACAAAGAGCTTTACACGATTGTTGCCTGTGGTCGTCGGTGGAGCATCCATTTGGGTGAATGTCGCTGAAAATATGTCAAAAGCCACCTTCTTGGTCTGGCCTGCGGCAGAGTCCGGTTGAGGCAGCCTGCAGGTTGCTGTGGATAGCGAGGGGTGTTGTTACCGCCTTGCGCAGGTAGGCCACAATCACAGCTATACCATCAGCATTGGAAGCCTCTGTGTCGATATTCCTTTCTGCAGGCTCTGTGGTGGAGAGGATGCACCATATCCCGTTTTTAGTCCAAGTTTTTCAACATAAGAGATGATACTCACTTGATTGCTGGTGGAAGTAGAAGGCGTACTCCGGCTCATCGAACAGGTCGGTCAGTTGTGGCAGCGGAGGAGGATTTAGCCCCGTGAGGTCAGCCCACTTCTTATTGTGGGACAACTTCCGATGGCGACATACTCCGCTTCGACTGTGGAAAGAGCAATGTAGTTTTGTTTCTTGGAGGACCAAGAGACTAGGGATCTACCAAGGAATTGGCAAGTCCCAAAGGTACTTTTTCTATCAACTTTGCATCCCGCGTAATCCGCATCAAAATACCCAATGAGATTAAACTTAGAGCCCTTGGGGTATCAACGTCCTAGGCTCGGTATGTGAACCAAATATCTAAGAATTATCTTAATGGTGGTCAAATGACACATCTTAGGAGCAGCTTGGAATCGAGCACAGATACAAACACTTAGCAGTATATCAGGCCTAGATGCATATAAGTAAAGCAATGAACCTATCATGGAACGTGATATACCTTTTGGTCCACACTTGGACCATCATCATTAAGGTTGAGGTGCCCACTGGTTCCCATTGGAGTCTTGATGGGTTTGGCTTTGTCAATGTCAAACTTCTTGAGTATATCTTGTGTGTGCTTCGTTTGACTAAAGAATGTGCCTTCCTTGAGTTGCTTCACTTTAAAACCTAGGAAGAACTTCAATTCCCCCATCATGGACATCTCAAACCTTTTAGTCATTATCTTGGAAAACTCATCACAAAAAAGTTTTGCTAGTAGAACCAAATATATTGTCATCGACATATATTTGACAAACAAACAAATCATCATTGAAATATTTAGTAAATAAAGTGTAATCGATGTTCCTAATTTTGAAACCATTTTGAGTTAGAATGTCTCTAAGACACTCATACCAAGCTCTAGGAGCTTGTTTGAGGCCATAGAGAGTCTTACACAATTTGTAGACATGGTTTGGGAAGTATTGATCTTCAAAGTCGGGGGGTTGCTCCACATACTCCTCTTCTTTCATTGGACAATTAAGGAATGCACTCTTGACGTCCATATAGTATAGCTTAAAATCATGGTGAGTAGTAAAGGCAAGTAATATACGAATTTATTCAAGCCTAGCTACGGGGGCAAAGGCTTCATCGAAATCCAAACCTTCGACTTGTGAGTACCCCTTGGACACAAGTCGTGCTTTGTTCCTTGTAACCACGCCGTGCTCATCTTGTTTGTTGTGTAACACCACTTGGTGCCCACAACATTTGCATTTGGCCTGTTCACGAGCTCTCATACTTGGTTTCTTTCAAAATTTTTGAGCTCTTCTTGCATGGCCATCACCCAATCCGAATATCGTAGTGCTTCTTCAACCTTGTGAGGCTCCAAAGAAGAAACAAGAGTAATGTTCGCAAAAGTTTGCAATACGAGATCAAGTAGTTACCCCCTTGGTGATGTCTCCAAGGATGTTGCCAATGGGATGGTCCCGTTGAACACTTTGATGTACTCTTAGGTGTGGTGCTTGAGTTCTTGGAACTTCATCATCTTCTCCCTCACTTTCTTCATCTCCCACTTGATTGAGGCCTCCATTTTCATCTTGTTGAAGCGCATCTTGAGGGTCTTGAGCTTGATTACTTGAGGAAGAGTTTGCTTGATGTGTGGGATGATCACTTGAGTCTTGAGGTTGTTCTTGTGGTCGAATATATCCAAGTGTCCTCCTTCCTATAACCACTTGTGGAGCTTCTTCTTGATCTAGCACATGATGATCAACTTGCTCCACTTGGGAGCCATTAGTCTCATCAAACACTACGCCACGTGCTACTTCAACAATTCTGGAAGATTTGTTGAAAACACGATAAGCGTAAGTGTTTGAATCATAACCAAGCAAGAAATCCTCATCGGACTTTGAAGCGAACTTCGAGGTCCTAGGCTTCTTGTTGATAATATAGCATTTGCTCCCAAAAACACTAAAATAGGAAATATTAGGCTTGTTACCGGTTAGAAGTTTGTAAGACGTCTTCTTCAATATGCGATAGAGATACAACCGGTTTTATGGCATGGCAAGCGGTGTTAACTGCTTCTGCTCAAAACCGGTCCGACGTCTTGTATTCATCAAGCATTGTTCTTGACATCTTAATGAGAGTCCTATTCTTCCTCTCGGCCACCCCATTACGTTGAGGGGAGTAGGGGGCCGAGAACTCATGGTTGGTGCCTTCTTCATCCAAAAACTCGTCAACTTGAGTGTTCTTGAATTTGGTGCTATTGTCACTCCTTCTAGTATTGATCCTCAAGGAGAACTCATTTTGAGCTCTCCTCAAGTATTTCTTGAGGACACCTTGAGTCTTACTCTTATCATGCAAAAAGAAAATCTAAGTGAAACGTGAAAAATCATCAACAATTACAAGGCCATATTTGTTACCGCCAATGCTTATGTAGGCGATTGGACCGATGGTATTGTTGTTGTCATGATGTTCTTGGATGGATGTTGAGCTCCAACTTACTTTTCAGCTTGACCTGCGCTACATGATCTATCCTTTTCAAACACAACATTCTTTATACCATGGATGTGCTCGCCCTTAAGAAGTTTTTGCAAATTCCTCATCCTAACATGGGCTAGTCTTCTATGCCAAAGGCATCACATGTTGGTTTTTGCAATTAAGAATGTGTCAAGTTGGGCTTTATCCGCGAAGAAATCCATAAGATAGAGTTTTCCCTTGAGGACACCCTTAAAAGCAATTGAGTCATTGCTTCTTCTTGTGACAGTCACACCCTCATTAGTGAAAAGATAATTATAACCTTTGTCACATAGTTGTGATATGGACAATAGGTTATAGTCAAGTGAATCGACATGTAAAACATTTGGAAGAATGTGATCAGGGGATATAGCAATTTTACCGGTGCTAAGGATTTTCCCTTGGCTATTGTCCCTAAAGTAAATTCCTTCACTTGGATCTTTATGTTGCTCATACTCTACAAACATTTTTCTTTCTCCGGTCATATGATTTGTGCATCCATTATCAAGAACTCACTTGGTTCCACCGGAGCAGTATGTCTACAAAATAAAATTAAGCCTGACTTTAGGTACCCAAGTGGTGTTGGGTCCTTTGATGTTAGTCAAGAGGCACTGGGAACCCACACAAAAGGTTTTGGACTCTTGTGTTGTGGCCCAACATACCTAGCATATGGCTTTCCAAATTTTTTCCTTAACAAAACATATGATCAAAATCATGGAACAATGGATGAGGTTCCTTTTTAGTCATGTCATGTGAAGTAGCAATGTTCTTTCATTTGTAATTATTATATGAACCTCCTTTGACAAAAAAATTGAGTCTTTACCATTCTTGGGAGTTTCTCTCACAAAGGCTTCTCACTTAGGTTTCTCTCACAAAGGCTTCTCACTTAGGTTTTTCTCGCAACCACCACTTTGAGCTCTCTTTGATGATCTCATTGCACTTGATACACACACCCTCACACAGATATGGCTAGTCTAAACTCAACACAATAGAAGCCCTAATTTCTATGCTTGAGTCTTCAACGCCCGTTTCACCCTTTTCCTTTTTGACGGATTTTGTCTCATTTTAATCTTCACACATGTGCTTAAGATCAACTCAACCCATTAGTCTCTTAATTTTCATCATCAATCATAAAATCCCACGAGGATGTCTAGATGCACTTTCATGGTCTCGATCAGCTCCTCAGCGGTCACAGTCTTAGGATTTGCCGGTTTGGGGCCTTTTGGCCAGACCGCCACTCCGCCAGCCGCCTATTAGATTTGGCCCGGGAACATTCGGATATTTCTCGAATACCCATTCGGATATATCCGACCCAAAATGGATATCCGACTATTCGAACAGATATTGAGCCACACCATTTTTGATCTGATATCTGAATACGAATATCCGATATCCGAATCCGAATCTGAATAAAGTCCGACCAAAACGGATATGGATCGGATATTTTCAGATCCAGCATCCGGACGGATTGGAAAATATTCAATCCATTTTCATCCCTATCACCAGCAACTTTGCAACGCGCACCACGTGGCACCCTTGGCCTCACCTCTGACCCCCTTTGTGGATGCCTCCTTCCACCACCATGAGCATCACCACAACCACGGCATTTCTCAACATCGACATTGCCCGGCCAGGCAACCAACATCATCTTCATGTTAGCCGCGACCACCATGCACTACGGTGCCGCCGGCCCGGCCGTAGACACGCTGAGCAGCCAGCTCGTTGTCGGTCCAGTTGCAGGTCCGTGGACCATGGATTGATGCCTGCCCAACATCGGCATACACTGTGCCTTCCTCCTTGCATGCTCGTGGCCTGGGCCTCACGCCGCCGCCATGCCGAGTAGCACCACCATCGTCGACACCATCCCCAGGTCGACTAGTCCGCCATCGTGCTCCAGATCCAGCCCGCAGTCGCCCATCAGCCGCATCCAGAGGCGTCATGCCTCACGGATCCAGACCCCCGCCGCCGCCAAGCCATGGGCCGCATCCGGAGGCCGCCCTCGACGCCCGTCGTTGTTCGCCGCAGATCTGAGGTCAGCCTTTGCATCTTCGTCGGCCGCCACAGCTATCGCCACCATCACCAGTGCCATGTCTTCGAGCTTCGAGGGGAGGAAGAGGGGAGGAGGAGCCTCGCCGCCACATTCCTTGCATGCGCCTGGCTCCGGAGCAGCATGCTCCAACGGCGGCGAGGTGGATAGAGGCGGGAAGGGTGGCCGGCAAAGCAGAGTACAAGTTTATAACATGAAACATCAGTTCAATTTAATTTCCTTTCACTGTCGACTACAATATTTCATCCACTAAACAAGAATGGGATAGATAGGCGTGATGACAAAGTGTAACACCCATATTTTTCAACAATGAAAAAGAGATAAAAATTTAATAGATTAAATAAGAAATGAACAAAAGAGAAGAATTGAAAAGAAAAAGAAAAAGAATAAAAAAACCTAACTGGGCCAAATAAATCATTTTGTGGCCCATCTTCCCTTTTCCCTAGCGCCCAGCCCACCTCCTCCCTCTCTTCTAGTCACTGACGTGCGGGACCCACTCGTCAGCCCCTTCTTCTTACTCCCCCAACCGCCGCCCGCACCCCGAGGCACGTTCTCCCCCGCGCGTGCGCCTCCAACTGCCATGGCCGCGTCCCTCCGCGCCTTGGCAACCTCCCCATCGCCTTCCCCTATACAATCCACGGTTGCATCCCCTCCCCATCCTTTCCCCCACCCGAAACCCTAGCTCCTCATCTCCTCCGACATGGCCGCCATTTTGGAGCTCGCCGCCCCTCATGAAGATGGCGTTTTAGCCGCCACCGAGGTGATGCCGAGCTTCCCTACGCCGTGCCGCCCCTAAAGAGCATGCCCGCACCGAGTTCCCATCACCCTAGGCCCCTCCCCGGCGCCGCCGAAGATCGGACCACCAAGGTCACCGTGGGGGAATCGTCGCCGACCCTCTTCGCGCACGCACAACACCCGAGGTGAGTTCCCCTGATCCTCCTCTCCATTTTTGTGTCCTTCGCGTCGAGTTTGGGTCACCGGAACACCATTCCGGTGAAACTCCAGCGAGCCCACGGTGGCGCTGCCGCCGCCGGTGGCCTCTGGCCGCCACTCACCCCGCTGACCCTCCCTGGACCGTTGGATCTCAAATCCACGGTCCAGATTAAAAGAACCGAAGGGGTACGCCCCCTGGTCTATGGTGGACCATGGACCGCACCCCTAACCCCGGTCCACAGGACCGTAGACAAATTCCATAACTTTTCCTTAAGAAAAATAAATAAGAATAGAAAAGGAAAATGCACTTTTGCTGTTAGGCCCCTGTGTAGATTTATTTAAATTACAAATAGGTCCTCTCATTTACAGAAATAGCCTTCACTTTTTTATTAATCATGTAATAAATCTGTTAATGTGGAAAGATGCCTAAAAACACCTTGTTAGTATTAAAAATTATGTTTTAACCTCTGTAATTGACAGAAAAGCCCCTGGACTATATGAAATTTACTTTAAACTTTATTTTATTTTCTGTTTTTATAGAAAAACTCCAGTAAATAGAATTTAATTACAGAAAATTATATTTAATACATAGAAAATGTTTTAAGTGATAAAATAAATATATAAAATATATAAAAATGGTTATAAATATTTTTATACTAAAATAAAATTGTAGATTTCATATAAAATACATTTTGACAATGGGGAAAATTTAATAAAAATGTTTTTGTTTATAAATAAATGTTAAAAATATAGAATAAATGTGAAATAGTAGGAAAATTATTTATAAACTCTTTTATGCTGAAATAAAATTTATAAAATACATATAAAATAGATTTTGACTATGATAAAATCATTAATAATGTTTTTATCATATAAATGAATACTAAAAATGATAAATAAATTATAAGTGCATTTCTACAGCTATGAAAAATAATAAATCACTCATTACTCCGATTTAAATCATAATCATAACATATTTCAATTACAATATTTGTATTGCTTGTATGGTGTATTGTTCTTGATTGTTTTTATTTCTCTTTTCATGGTAGTGTACACGCATTCGTATCTCGATGAAGAAGCTACATGAAGAGGTGAAGACAAAGAGTTCACTCAAGAAGACTGAGCAGCTATTTAATAAAAGGCAAGTGTCCTTGACCATCTTGCACCTTTTTAAGGGTTTAGTTAGTTGCATGCTAATTAATATGAATCTTATGTTATGCCCTGTTGTTTTACCTTATTACCTTATCGTTTGGGTTATGGAAAGGTGGTACTTGGGGATTTTTTTATGCTTAGCCATGCATAATAGTTGGGTGGGAAAAACATTGACCATATTTATTACTCATGACTTATTATTATGATTATGATTATGATGTTGGAAATGGATTGTAGTAAATAGGAATCTGACGGGTTGGTTTGATTGGTATGGTGCAGTACGCGCGAGACCCGGGAATCGAGGATTGAACCTTGCCGGATTCTAAGGACCGGTTTATGGAGAAAGCCACTAAGCTTTATAGTACCACCACGAGACTGAGATGGGGCGGCTTGGTCAATTAATTAGGTTTCTCCCGATGAAATGCTAGTAGTTGGATGGTGCGGGGAATGATGCAGGGGTACTGCTCTGGGAACCGCAAAGCTCAAGAGGGGGCTCTGAGGCGGAGGGTTACTCCAGAAATGCCTCAGTGGTGGAAACCTTAGAGGACTAGCACTAGTCGGGAGTACCTTTGTAAAGACCATGTAGTGATCTCCTGGCCACGCACCTATGGAAGTGTGAAATGTGGTTGGCCGCCACTGGCATCAGGGAGGTTTACTCAGTCCACCTGGCAACAGAGGATGAAATCACTGCTTGTGGGTAAAGGGTACACTCTCTGCAGAGATTTGGTAAAACTGTCATGACAGTCGTGCTCACGGACAAGAGCGGCTTGGTGTCCAATTCATAATTAGACGATGACTGGGATGATGGTTGAGATGGTGGATCGGAAATGATGTTGGTATTGATTCATTATTATCGTTATTCTATAATGATTGGGTATATACACCTAGATGTAGGTGCTAATGAAAGCTAAGGATAGGTTTAATGCTTAGTGCTTAAACCATTATCAACCTTTCCTTTTTGATTGGCCTACATGTCATTTATTTCCCACACTTGCGGAGTACCACGGGATGGTACTCACACTTGCTTTGTTGTACTTTTGATATGCTGCTCAGCGAAGAGAAGATCTAATGAAGACAGTGACAAGTGAAGACGGTGCATAGGTCGCGTTGCTGCCAGTCAATTTGTCTGTGGTTGCCCTGAAGTTTTTTCCTCTTCCGCTGCTACTTCAAAACTCTTTTAAAGGTATAAATGTTGCTTGCATGCGATATAGAACTGTTTATCACTTTTTGTCGTACATATATGGTGAAACTGATCCTAACATACATGTATTTTGCAGCTGATTTTATGCTTAATAAAACCGGGTGTGACACAAAGCACTCCCAAATCCACACGCTTAAGCTAACTAATCACACCAACTACTACATCTATTCTGAAATAATTGACAATTAAAAGAATTAGAGGTTGTCCTAACGGAGGGAGTATATACTGATTCCGCTCATCACTCTCACTGTTCTCTACAGTCTACAGTCCAACTGAAAAAAATCCAATCTTTTGTCTCCGGATTCAATCAGCCTCTGGCCAAACTTTGAACAAATCTCTCAATTTTACCTTTTGGTCCGTCCTTACAATTTCATCTCTGGTTTTGCTCTATAGCTTTTCTACTCCTCGGCGCCGTGTGTTTCGTGCTGGGTTTGGTTTTCTCCGCCGTCGCTTTCCCCACTTCTTCTCGGCCCCGCTCACCGTTGCTTGCGTGCCGTTCTTCCTGCCCCAGTCGGTCGGTTGATCTGTACTCTTCCCTGTCTCTCCTCCGCCTTCCTCTCAACCGCATAATCGACCGTGCTCGCAGGTATATCCCGATCCTCTGTTTCATCGGACTGGGTTTTGAGGTTCTTGGGGATAAATGGCACCTCTTGGTGATTCGTCCTCAGTTCTTGATTTGATGGATTGGTTGCAGGGGAGGGGACGCGGCGGCGATGGCGGCGGAATTGGTGGGGCCGCGGGTGTACAGCTGCTGCCATTGCCGGAACCACGTCTGCCTCCACGACGACATCATCTCCAAGGCCTTTCAGGTGAAGAAGAGCTTGAGCTGATCTTGTGCCCAGTTCTGATGTGCCGGTAGTGTTCTAATAAGCGATATGGGTTTGGAGGTCAAGAGTTCCCCCGATTAGTTATTCCGTCAGATGATAAGAAATACAGAATACTTGTGAACTAGTGGATTGTTTCTGTGAGTACTGAAGAAATTAAGAAGCAATCTAGGCCTTGTTATATCCAAATCAGCCTCCTTGCAAATTAAGCAAGGGGAAGGCTGCATAGAAATTCCTTCCAGACCCCATAATGTGTGGGAGTTTTCAGCATTCGGTACGCCCTTTTAATCTAGGCCCTGTTATTTGCACCTGCCTATAAAAACCTCAGTTTTCAGTTTCAGGAGTGTTAGTCTATCCACATTCCACATAGTACTGAATGCTTGGAGCTTTATGTTACAGAGATTCGATTAATTGAAGTTTCTGTCATTTCTACTAGTGAAGTTCGGGATTTAAAAACCCACAAATAATATATATGAGCAGTTGTTTTCACTTTTTTCAGAACTTACCAATTTCAATTCATTTAGTTCAAGAATGTTTCTTGGTCGTGTGTTGAGGATGATGCTGTCTCCCTTGCTCTGTTGTCTGTTCTAGGGGAGGAACGGACGTGCATTTCTGTTTTCTCATGCAATGAACATAATTGTCGGGACTAAGGAGGATAGGCACCTCATGACGGGACTGCACACAGTTGCTGACATCTACTGCCGCGATTGCCGCGAAGTACTTGGCTGGAAATATGAGAGAGCATATGAGGAGTCGCAGAGGTACAAGGAGGGGAAATTCATATTTGAGAAAGCAAAGATTGTTAAGGAAAATTGGTAGTGATTAAGGATGTCGTGCACCAATACTTTATTGTCAAAGAACTGTTCCATATATTTGTACACAGTAGTGTTTATAGGTTCCAATAGTTTGCCTGCACCAAATTGTATTCATGCCATTTGTAATCTTGTCTGTACTTGATGTTCATTTCTGTGACGAAGATAGATCTGTAACTATTTTGTTTGGTGACCATTCTCATTCCATAAATTCTTTAATATTCTTCCCATTATTAACCATCAAAATTACAATAATACCAGGTGGTAGCTTTGCAAGTTTGATGTTTGAATGAAAATGCGAGGGTAAATACATCCACCTGCCTCCTTTTTATCTTCTTCAGCAAGAATTTTCAGACAGGGAAATCAATATACATTTGATACATGATGTTCTTGGCTATCTTGTATCCTTCTCTTTTTGTTTGTATATTGGAATCCTTGTTGCTTCTATTTTCTTTTTCCATGTTATTTCCTCTCTTGTTTCTTGCATCGAAGTTCGAATTCATCCCACACTTTTGGATATTCATCCTAGGATGATTAGGATGGCACTTCACAACAGAAACAATTGCATGCTCAAAATCGTTGATTTCAGAAACACTTGTGCCCTCACAGAAATCTTGGATGTCTATTTGCTTGAGAGATGTAAGGTACTCAATGCCAAATTGATGACTATATGGTTTTGCTCTGATTACATGAACTGTTGTCTGCAGCTTCTCGAGCTTCGGCAAAGCTGCTTGTTCAAATGTCAAGCAAGTTTCGTCACAACTAAAGTAGGGCTCTTTCAGGTATGGGAATCCTACGCCATGAACTACAATCTCCTTCTGAGGTGATATCAACCATAAGTCGAGATGAAGTAAGGAAGGCAACTCTCTGAGAATATGTATGTCTTCATCTGTTAGTTCTGCAATGTTAATGTTTAAATAGATGAGGTTACAGAGTGATACCATCCACCTTGGTACTCTTGGGAGAAAGTAATATGCAGACAGCCGAAACTTCTGAAGGTGACTGGGTGGAGGCGACCAAGAGTCAAAGAACTCAAAGGAACCAAAGTTTTGACTACAGGCTGCGAAGGATTGGAGATTGCTTGTGCTCAGCTTTCCTAGAGTTCTCAACATAGCCTCTTGGTGCTTCATATTACCAGAAGTGGAATCTGTCCAGTTGATTGCAAGTTTCCTCAAACTTTTCAGGTTTCCAAGTTCTTGCACTGCATTTGTTGAACTGCGACAAATGTCGAAACCTAATATGGCTCTTAAGGGTGTCAGTCTCCATATACCATCAGGTAGCTTTACTTTTCCCCATGTATGGCCACCACTAATTATATACTTAAGTTTTACAAGTCCGGTGATGGTTCCAGGCAACTCTTCTATATTTGTATCTCTTATATCTAGTGCATCCAAAGTTTTCAGGTCTCCTATGTGTTGAGGAAGATTTGAAATCCATGTCCGTCGGAGGCTCAGATACTTCAAATGAAACAAAGCACTGATGTCTTTCAGATGATTCTCACTCAAGCCTCGGCATCCTTCGAGATTAAGCACTCGTAGGACTCTAAACTCAGACAAAGGAGGTACCAGGTGAGCTTGTACAAATGAGGTTAGTGACCTAACGTGCTTTAAGTTCATTCCTTCATGTGTGTTGGCAATCTGTGGATCATTCTGGATAGATAGTCGGCGAACATTGCCTTGTGGTTTAGCTGCAACTGAGGTAGAACCAATCAATGTGACAAAATTCTCCTCCATTGCCTTTGATATTATAAGCTCAAGCATCACATCATGAACTCGACAAGCATTAGCCCTACCATCACATTTTATATCAATTGGTTGGGCCATGCTTCGATTGATGAGCTCGTTGAAGTAGCCCTCTGCAACATCCTCCACACTCAGACCTCTTTCCATGCCTACAAATCCTTCCGCAATCCATTGCTGAATCAGACTATCTCTTTCGATCTTGAAGTCCTCCCGATATAAACCGAGGTACAACAAACATGTTTTCATGTGGTAAGGAAGACCGTAATAACTGAGAGACAGTATTTGCTTCATGCCCTCTAGATCAGGATTATTTTCCAATGCAGAACCTACAGAGATAAGCAACTTCTCCCACTGTTCCTTCAACATGACTGGTTTACTAAAAGCCTAACTACAATGATTATTGCTAATGATGAACCACAGCATTTTCTCAAGTTCTGATCTGAAACTTCCCTTAGGGCTTGTTTGGATAGGAGTGGATCCACTTCAATCTAAGTGGATTGAGGTGGATTGAGGAGAAAATTAGTTTATTTTCCACTTCAATCCACTTATATTAAGTGCACCCAAACAAGCCCTTAGTTGGGGAAGACAGCCATCCCTGTGACCAAATATGCTCTTGAAAACTAAGACCTTGGCATGAAATTCATCAAGTGGTTCAATTCTTGTAAACGACAGCACCTTTTTGAATCATGAATTAGGAAGTTTGTCGAATCTGTATTTTTAATGTTTCCTTCGTTGCTCTGTTTTTATCTATTATTCAAACCTTTGTTTCAGAATACTTGGCACCTTTTTGCATCTTTATTGTTCACACTTGGACTAATAATATTTTTCCAACTATTTGGTTAAGAAAAACAATAGAGGTATCAATGAATAGGTTATCAAAAGTACTTTAAACCTATCACGTGTTTTTTGGGTTATTTGCACAAATATTTATAGAAAATATAAATGATCAAAGTGTGGATAATGGAGTCAAAGTTGACAAGTATATTGAAACTTACTCCCTTCCCAAATTCTTGTCACTTGTTAGTTCAAAAGAAAAGAAGCATCCACGTTCATTTTTAAGGACTAGAAATTCTCACGTTAATATAAAATTTGCCCACCACTACCATTAAAAATAGAATAAAATATCCTTCATATGTTTTTAAAATTAACCAATATCTAAATTATGAAAAATTAGATTAAAATACCCTTTGATTTCTATTTTAAATTACCCACCATGGTTACTATGAAAAAACATAATCTAAGAAATTCGAAATAAATTTATAAATTACAAACCACTAACATTATCGAAACGTTAGACGTTAATGCTCCTACAAGAGTAGTATGCTGTTATCTGTACTTGTCTTTTTTGTCTGTTTTCAATTAAAAGTCGTCCATTATTTTCAAAAAGATGGAAGGCTCTCTTTTTTCAACTGGGCTGGAGCCCATTTGTTGCAGACCCACTTCCCTCATCTTCACCTGACAGAAAGCCCCGATCGGCATCCCATGTTCGGCCTCCCTCTTGTAGCTTTTAAATTACAGATCAAAGGGGGGAAATCGGCTATGTTCTATCTTCTAAACTCACAGCCCTGGAGATATGCCTCGCCCCTGCTGTTGCCCATAGTCTTGCCTCCTCCCGAATTGCAAGCTGAATGACAGTTTGCTCTCTGCCTCAAAAAATCGAGGGTTGCGTTCTCACCAGATCTGCCAACATATTAGAAGGAAATAATTATGAATCCACACAATATACCATTGTGACTGATACAGTTGAAGTTACACTCAATGAACTAGGTTGATTCTTTATCAGTATACTCCTTTGACACTGCTACGAATACCCAGTTCACAGATGGAAATATTTGGTGGAAATTAGAGCAGCAAATCTAATAATGTACTGAACTCTGCACATGTTTCATTGAAGATCATGAGAGCATCTTACATTTCAGAGAATTTACTATCCTACAAGAGTAAAGAGGCATGACTACTTGCAGAAATGGGAACATGGCCAACTTCTTATGCAATCCAAGTCAAAAGAATGTCTTATTGAGGCCACAAGAAATGGAATGCGGTTACAACAAATTATGAAGATCATAAGGTGTGGACCAATGTAATAGAGAAGAAACGTAAGAACTAGCAGTCTGGCATTGCAGTATATGTTAACCATACAGAATTGCGTGATTTGGAGAGAAGAGATACTGAAATGTGCAATCACCTTTGGGTTGCTAGTGTTATTGGCCACCACACCAACTGTTGGATCATGCAACACGACATAAGGACAGCAGATCAATCAGGTAACTCTTCTAAATCAGATTCAGCTAGCTTTTCTAACTCATGGTAAAATCAGGGTAATACCATAATAAATATGCCAAACTTGAAATATATTTAAAATAAATGATCCCTTTGTACAGATATACTGTAGAGTTTTCAGGAAATTATTTTGTGCAATGGGTATCTAGTAAGAGTTTTAGCTATTATCTAAAAAGAGTTTTAGCTAAAAGAAACTTGAAAAAATGTTTAAAGGAATAAAGTCGATGGTCTCACGTTCAATTAATACTGCATCTATGTAATCAAGACCATTTACCTGCAAATCTCAGGGGCATTTTGTTCTCCGACCCAAATTTAATTATAAATAATCATGGTTTTCAAAGTATATTTGCGAATTTCAGCATAATATATATGTGTTAATTAAAGCACATACACCAACTCTGTTGCTTCTTGTAGAATAGAAGAAACGTGTAGCACCAGCGAGGACACATGAAAGACATCAAAACTAAATATTCACTTGGCTACAATAACAACTATAGCTCGCAGGGGCATTTTTGTTGGTCTATCAATGATAAAAACTGCAGTCCTCATATGCATTGCATCAGGTATATATACGAGAATTGTGGTTTCAGTATTATAGTTGTAGAGATCAAAGGAAATGTTCTTCTCAAACTTGACAACACCAGACTGCTCACCTAATTAAAGCTTTGTATCAAACCCACAACTAACGAAAGTCAAATCCAAGCCTTTTGTCCCGTTAATGTGTAAATTCCATGATCCAATATATGATGAAAGCAGCCAGGAATTATCTTTCCACTCCTGCAAACATAACCGCGTGGAAAGAAAAATCTTGAAATTTTTCTTAACTGGAGAAGAGGAAAATAAGATAGTATGACATATATCCACATGAGGGGGGAGTGGGTATACCATTGAAGCCTGAAGAAACCAGTTCACAGTCTACTCTCTATAGCAAGTGTTTGCGCACACAGCAATGATGGATCTGGCTACATGTTGCAGAGCAGAGTGCTGCTCAACAGTAGTGATACCATCACTGACTTCTAATCCAGGGATGTCCTTGACTCGATCCCAATAATCACCTCCACTTTGACATTTTCTAACCAGTGCAGGACACTCACTGATAATGCAACTTTCCAGGTTAGTCAGCCTCTGTTGGAGTCCTTCAGGCAAAGTTTCAAGCTCAAGACATTTCCAGATACAAAAGGACTTGAGCACTGTTATACTTTCAGGCAATGATGATAAGCTGCTACAGTCTCCCAATTCTAGTCTTCGTAGGAGACACTGCATATCAGGTAAAGTCTCTAGAGCAGAACATCCAATAATAGTTAGAACTTCTAGATTGCTGAGGTAGGTTGGAAATGCCACTAAATTGGGGCAATAACAAATCTTGATGGCAACCAAATTACTCAGGCCTTCATAAGGCTCCGCAGAGAGAGGACCAGGTGACAAACCCGTGAAATTTTCACATACATCAATATGTAATTCTATTAGTGAACACAAACATTGCAGTTCTTTGACAGGCCAGACTGTGAGACCATTGCAGCCACTAAGGCACAAATATTTCAAGTTGCTGAAACAAGCCCAAAACCAGTTGTCTGATTGGGTGAAGAAATCACAACAAGTTAGGGCCTGTTGCTCAATTTTTGTCTGTTGATCATTTTTGTAATCTTTAGCAACTGATGTTATGGCGTTGAATCCTTCAAGTTCCAATTTAGTTAGAAATCCCAGAGAATCTATCATGACATTCTGTAACACTCCTGAACTTGTGTCCCTTGCAGACAGCGTGAGTGTTGATAATGTGGATAGACTTGCTGCTAGATCAATCAGTGTTTTGTTTCCTTCCACAGTCAATGATTTGAGTATTGGGACACGAGGTAAAGTTGTCAGCTTAGGGCAGCCACTAATTTTCAATTCTTCAAGCATTGGGAGAGTCACTGATGAGACTCCTGTGATGTCAGTTTGCTCCCACATCTCCAAGAGTTCCATCTTCTCCAGTAACAGAAATTTCAGTATGGGGAAAATCATTGAAGACTGATTAGATTTTTCTCCCCCAATAGTGTTGCTAGTGCACAAGTACCTCAAACTTTTAATATGATTCAGCTCGAGAACTTCTAGATATGGAAGATGTGACACTAAGGGCAAATGTGTACAATTGATACAGTTATTCAGTGAAAGCTCAACTAGGTTGTAGACTGCCATGTTATCTGTCAACCATCTTGGGAATTGAGACCCAACATAATAGTTTAGTTTCAACATTTTCAAACCATTGTGGGGTGTAAGGGCTTCCAATACTTCTTCAGAAATATCTACATGTAAATCTAATCCAGAATCAGAGGATTCAGGTGTAATCCACGACAACTCCAAATGTTCAATGTGTTTTTTTGACTTTACGTTAGCTTCTCTTGCTTCCAATGGATCATTTACTTTTATCAAATCACATATATGTAGCTTGCCTTGTAGTTTCAAATTCTTGAGCTCTTTGATCCCACGACCTGGCTCATTGCTAACCTTGTACATTTTTAGTGTCTGTAAACTGCTGAGCTGACCAAGATCAACGGGCATGCACTTCAAATTCCAGCATCTATCAAGATATACATGGCGTAAACTTACCATATGTTTCATACCATCGGGTAGACAATTTAGATAATAGCAGCCTTTTAGAATCAATACCTCTAGATTATATAACGCACTTAACCCATCAGGTAACACTTCTATATGGCTGCCAGAAAGATCAAGATATCTTAAATGCTTCATGAATGCCGGCTCAAAAGAAAACTCTTTAATGCCAAATATGTGAAGGCTAAGAACCCGCAAATTGGAATTTGTTATATTCAGATGTTTGACAGGATTTTGCTCCCTGTACAGAGAAAATATACTTCGCATGGTCCGACAAACTGGACCAATCTTGTGAGGATGAGGACAAGACAGATGACGGACATCCTGTTTTATTTGCTCAATTTCAGAAAGTTTTTGCAAACTATAACACTCATGACCACTTATATATACTGCCAGATCATGCATCAAATCATGTATTTTGCAGGTTGTCACATCAAGGTAACCATAGTCCCGGTACCCGTAGTCTCCCCGGAAACTTCTTTTCTGAACATCTTGGAAAAAAGATCTCCAAACTAGCTGTGAGAAGATGATATTACCGATTTCTTCTGTGTCAGATGCCATTTCAGATGGAATAAATCCATTTGCGATCCAAAGATGCACCAGATCCAACTTATCAATCTCATAATCCTTGGGGAATACAACACAGAAGGCAAAACATTGTTTCATGTAAGATGGCAAATTTTTATAGCTCACCATCAATGCCGGAAGTATTTTGGTTTCCTCACTCCAGGATTATATAATGCACCAAATGCCGGAAGTATTACTTTCAAGGATTTTCAACCAACTTCTTATCTTCTGTTTTGTACTCATCAAAGCCCCCATGCTGTTAACAGCTAATGGAAGACCATGACATTTATATACAATTTTTCTACCGATGTTGACAAACTCAGGAGACTCGGATAGACCTGCGTTAAATGCTCTTCTACTGAATAATGTCCAAGAATCTTTTGGGCTGAGCGGTTCCAGATGGAACATCTCGATTGTCCCCATAATTAATGCAACTTCCGCATCTCGAGTTGTCACAACTACCGCACTGCCCACTCCAAATGAACTGAACAATATCCTAAGAGCATCCCATTTTTCTGCATCTTTATTCCAAACATCATCTAATACAAGAAGACACCTTTTACCAACCAATTCTATCCGAAGGCGCTGCTGCAGCAACTCCATATTATCACTGTTAAGCCCAGGGTTAGAACCAACAGGTGAAACAATAACCTTCTTCAAAATATCTGGAATGGAATGTTGAATTCCTCAGAGACACAAACCCAAATATGCTTTTGGAAACCATTTTTAATCTTTGGATCGTTGAAGATCAGCTTTGCTAGAGTAGTCTTTCCTATTCCTCCAATTCCGGCAATAGAAAAGACAGACATTTTCTCACTCTTAGCATCAAGCAGCTTGTGCACAATTTTTATTCTATCTCCTTCTCTTCCTATAACATCTTGTTCATCAACATGTGAATGGGTAAATATCCTCTCGTCCATCGGCATGGTCTGATCTCTATTGAATCCAAACAGATCCATATGACGAACAAGGTCATCAAGATCCTCCCCAATCTGATGGAGCCTCTTCCCTATCTTGTATTGAAACAGTACATGATTATAGTGCGGAGAGAAGAAGCCCCTTACACCACTATTGATCTTGTGCCCAACACGAAGCGCCTCATTGCGGAGTGCCTCGTAATGCAGCTCATCAAGAATGTCTTCAGCATCATAGGCAGCCAACTTCAGTTTGGCAATCCAGGTCTTCACAGCAGGTTTCCTGTAAGCTTGTTCCTCAGCGTCAGCGATCACTTGGTTGACGGCAAGCAGCAAAGTGTGCAACTTTTCTTTTCTCCGTTCAATGCCAAACATGAAAGTTACTTCCGTGGAAAGAGATTCGCCAGCTTTCTTCAGGAGTCCGGGCAAAAATGCAGAGAGCACCATTGGTCTGCACCTCAACGTCTTTCTGAAACAATCTGTAAACCTGAGATGGTATAACCATGTCATGTATAAGTTCACTGTGTGGATAGTACGAAGAACAAACAAGTAACAGAGGAAACCACATAGGATGATCAATAGAAAACTCAATGCATAAGGGACCACTGGTAGTAGACTTTGAGGGTAAATTAGTTGTCTAGTAAGTAGTAACTGTAGCCCTTGTTCAACATGGGGACAGTAGTAGTTACTAAATGTTTGATGCATTCTAGTTAGACGAAATAACTAAAAAATTCTGACTAGTGTACCCTTGTTAACCCTGCAAAAGTACCAATTAAGTTAAAATTCTTCATCAGTATATTCTTGTGACTCACAGGGAACTACCATTTCACAAATGAAAGTATCTGTAAATCTAATAAGCTGCAAAACTCTATAGAATTATTTATCAGTACACTCTGATGCGAATACCCAGTTCACGGATGGAAATATTTGGTGGAAATTAGAGCAACAAATATAATAACTTACTGAACTCTGTACATTTTCTTTGTCAGTCATGAGATCATCTTACTTTTCATAGAATTTACTACTATCCTACAAGAGTAAAGAGGCACGACTGCTTGTTGCAGAAATGAGAATATGACCAACTTCTTATTAAGCAATCCAAGTCAATAGAACATCCTATTGAGGCCCAAGAAATGGGACGGAATTACAGTAAATTATGAAATTGCAAGGTGTGGACACATGTTATCAACAAGAAAGATAAGAACTAGCAGCTTGGCCTGGCAGTACGTGTTAACCATAGAGAATTGTGTGGATAGACGTATTAAAATGCAGCAATCACCTTTTGGTTGCTAGTGCTTTTGATCACCACACCAGCTGTTGCACGATGCAACACGATATAAGGACAGCAGATATGAATTATGAATATATTGAGCAATAAGCCTAATTTTCGTAAATCCTGCACAAATCATCCAAGCTCGTAAGTCCTGAACAGATTATACATGGGTAAAGAACAGTAACAAGGAGCAAACCTTAGTAAAGGAAAGAAGGAACCCTTGCCCAGAAACTGATGGAAGAAGGGATGAAGACGAGATTATCAGTGAAGCTTAAGTGGTGGTGGTGCTGCTGCTACTTTTATCACAGCGCGAGCTACAAACTTGTCATTCCCGTGACCACAGTTTCATTTGATTTTCCTTGGTGGATGCATCTTGAAGAAGTTAGTTGATGCAGAATGTCTGTTATCTTCTCTTTTTTTTTGAAAGGAAAGAATGTTTGTTATCACTATATATGTCGCAAGAGAAAACTCAATGCATAAGACACTACTGATAGTAGACTTTGAGGGTAAATTAGTTGCCTAGTAACAGTAGCCATAGTTCAATGTGGGGATAATAGCTGTTACTAAATGTTAGATACACTCTAATTAGATGAAACAAGTAAACAATTCTGATTAGCATACCCTTATTACCCCCTTGAAAAGTACCACTTAAATCTTCATCATTATATTATTGCGACTCACTGGGAACTACTATTTCACAAAAAAAACAAAAAAAAAAAAACAGTTTTGACGCGCCTCGCACCTGCGGCTCCTTGAAGTCGATGGCGAGCCCCCGGTCCGTGCGCGAAGCTCCTGAGCCGCCGCCGCCGTCAATGCCGCCCCGTTTCTTCGACACCCCTTCCACCTGCGAGCGCCCAGCAAAAGCAGACCGCGTTCCAGTGAGGGCCACGACTTGCACTCCCACCTTAGCAAAGAAGGAAACAAGGAACCCTTGCCTAGCTAGAGACGGATGGGACAAGGAACGAAGACGAGATTATCAGTGAAGCTTAAGTGGTGCTACTCTTATCACAGCTCACGTGAACCACAATTTCATTTGATTTTCCTGGGCCGATGCATCTTGAAGAAGATGGTTGATGCAGCATTTTTTTTTCGCAAAGAAAGAATGTTTGGTAGTGCTATTGGCCACCACGCCAGGCCGAATGTTAGGTTGATCATTGAATAAGCTCTTGACCATTTGGCCTCCTCTGTACAACCCTCGGCTGCCTGACTGATACATATGTCATATATTTCTCTCTCCGTCGTTCCATTTTGGAAAAGCAAAACCACATGAGTCTAGTTAACAGTAAATAAATAAAGGGCCGTTTAAATTTAAGGTGTTTTAAATTTCAGGCATCGTGTAATTAGCAATTAATTACTATCATTATCTACTAATCTATGTAATTAATCTTTAACTCTTAATTCTATAGGTTCATCAATCACAAAATTATTTGTTTTATTATTTTACAATTAACATAATTCTTACAAATTTACGAATTAACAATTGACAAAATAAAACTAAAGTTCTACCCGCTGGTCTATGCTGCGCGCGCAGTGTATCGCCTGATATCTTCGATGCCTTCAGGCGCCCGAGGGCTAAGATTTCCGAATAAATAATCTAGTTAATTAGTGGCAACATTTTTGCAAGGAATATAGGTAAATAGGTGTACAAAATCCCTCACAAAAAGAAGAGCGTGAATATCGTGCATGAATTAACATGAACAAGTTCATCCGAGCATATCGACGCCGTCCAATAAAGATGCATTAAAACATGACTGAGAAATATTCAAATCACATATTTATTTGACCATACTGAATTAAAGGGTCCGTTGAAATAATCAAAATGGAAATACATAATTAATAATTTTTTAAAATTGAAGTTTAGATGAGAAATGTATGAAGCGATAAAAAAACTAAAAGAGGTGTCAATTTGATGATGATGTCACCGGTGGTTCTGTGGCTTGAGGTGATCAAGAAGTCGTGTGGAATCGTCTAAGTATATTTTAGCGAGGTACTACATTTCCTCTCCTCTGATACAACTACACACTGTAAATAGACCTCCTCTCTCATTTATAACACACATTTGTACGAGAAAAATATTGCAAGCACTTGCTTCAAATTAGTACGATAGTGTGGTTGGAGGTTAGAGTGTAGTTTAGATGAAGTTCAGGTGAGAAATATATGAAGAGCAAAAACTCTAAAGGAGGTGCTAATTTGAGGATGATGATCACAGTGTTGTCCAAGTGTCGCCTAGGCGGCGCCTAGTCGTCCAGTCACTTCAGGCCTGATGTCATGATGACTCGTCACGCCTGGAAAGAGCACCGCCGTCATGGCCGCCGTCATCTGCCGATGCAGCCGACACATATGCAGCTGTCATGCTCCGCTATCTGCCACCGACGCTGCTCTGCCGCCGCCGGATGTGTGGAGGAGAGGCGGATGTGTGGAGGAGAGAGAGGAAAATAATCAAATAGGGTTAGAGTTAAGAGGTTTTATATACTCTATGTCTAATTTGGATCGTCGGATGAGATCTGACGATTCAGATTTGTTTGGCCGAATATTCAGCCTAAAGCCATCCGCCTCTATCCGCTTCTGGTCAGAGGCCAGCGCCTCCGCCCTCGAGGCCCCGACATCACCGCCCCCAGCGTCCGCCTCCGCCCCCGCCGGAGATGGCTGTCGTCGCCGCAGGAGATCGCTGTCGCCGCCGCCGTCTGGCCAGACGCTGTAAAATCCCATTTTTTCCTTTCATGTGAAGTTCAGCTACAAGTTGTTTATCAAACATAATGGAGGTCAATATAGTTGTGCACATGAACTTGATCTCACTAAAAAGTTTTCTTTCTACTTATGTTTAATCTTATTAACATGAGGACTAGACTTCACCCTAATCCTAGAACATTTTAATTAAACCTTTCTGCAAAGTTGGAAATTTAATTGATTGATATGGCTAGGGCAAATTATATTGCAGCAATGTAAAAATCAAAACAAATGTAATTTGATTATGTTGCTATGCATATTTGGCCCTGCCAAAAAGATTCAAATCCAAGGCTCCAAATTTTTCTTTGGCCTCCTAAATATCTTAAATAGCTTCTCAGAAAATTTTCAAGATTTTTGAAGTACGTCTTCCACTTATTTGGACACGTACAAAGGATTCATTTCGCGTTGATCTCAAATTTAGCTTTTCACTGAACCTTGCCCAAATCAACCCCCAATTTTTCCTAAGACCTTTTATGGTTCAGTGAGCTTTGTTTCAAAGTTTGGAGATTTATGGACCTCAGCTACTATTTATTTCAATAAGGTTTATAAACATGTTGGAATTCAAATTTGATTTTGAAATTGAAACAAACTATGTCCAAATTGAAATCTGATTGCAGATTTGGGTTCCTCATATTTTTCTTAGCCTGTCTGTAAATTTTGGGAATTTTTGGACAATGTTTGAGGTGGGATTTAGAGGAACAGATAAGGGAGAGCGGTGGGGCCCGCATGTCAGCCGGGGAGACCGTTTAACCGCCCCTGTTTCTTTCTCCGCGCGACACCGCGACGGCTGCATGCCGCCAGCGCGCCGATCGGCTGCCGGTTGCCTCCAGCTGCCCCCGGCCTTCTTATCTACTGCGGTAAAGGCTATATATTCACCCCTCGTCGACCAAAGTCCCTCCCCGATTCACTTTTCCTCGCGCCGCACCATTTCTCGCCGCCACAACCACCTCAGTTCCGCCCAACGCCACTCAGCCTCGCCGCCGATACAAGCCTCCCCGTCCTCTGCAGTCCATAGGAAAAAGGTGTGATATGATCTCGTGAAGCTTCTAGTAAATTTGAACTCATATCGTGCATCCTAGCATCTGTATTCCGTGAATTAGCGAAGCACTTTTATAGCTTCGAAGCTAGTTCGTCGGTTTAATTCTGATTGTATGCACAATAATTCTTTGGTCCAATTAGACGACATGATCTACGTATCCTAGCGCACCTTCCCTCTAAAAATTAGAAAGAACCATCGACTAATTAGCGAGTTATTCAATTTTTCCCCTTCCGCCATTGATGGAGCTCGGTTCACCGTCGACCTTGGTGTTGCCAGCTATGGCACGAGCTCTAGACCCTCCTAAACTCTTTTCCATGCTTCCAAGATGCTTCCCGAGCTTTCAAATGAGAGTTTTAGCTAGGGAATCAAGGGTCTCGACATAACCGAAACCCTATCACCCGCCGCCGACGTCGGGAGTGGTTTTCCAGTCACCCATCGTCGTCAGGAGTTAGTCCAGCGTGTTTCCCGCGCGAAAATAGGGTGAGGCGGCGAGTACCGAGACCTCCCGTGGGCCGGAAGCCATCGCCGGCAAAAGCGCCGCCGCCCGAGCCGTGGCCAGAGGTTGAAGAAGGCAGGGACGCGGGTCCCACCTGCCAGTGACACGGCGCGGCCGGGATCAGTCTGTGGCAAGGGATCTAGTGTGGCCACGTGGGAATAATTATGGCCTCCGGTGTGGCTAACTCCTGGTTGGCTGATTTAAAATCCAGTGGGCCCTGGCGCCAAATTTAAAAGCTGCAATTTCCAAATATATGCAGAACCATTTCCAAAGTTGAAAAATCAATATCTCTCTGTAGACTGCTCCAAAAATATTAAAACAAATTTTGTTTGAAATCCCTTGAGCTCTAGTTTCTGTTAGTACCAATTAGGTTCTGTGAAACTTACATTTAAATCCTGTAGAAAATAATCTTTCCAAATGCAAATACAATTTTTCCAGGTGAACTTGCCATTGGAAAAAATCCCCAAAATTCACATAAATACATTGTCCTATTCTTGATTACCAGAAAAAGTTTGGGAGCCATTGCACCTGTATAACCCTCTGTATAGTTCAATTACCTTTTTCAGTTATTAAATTTTTACAGATGTTCAGTTGCTTTATTATGTCCCAAATTTGGACTGAACCTTCCTTTAGTCATACACTAGTTCCTTTAAAAATCTTGGATTTAATTGACCTAATATCCTAGTCCTAATTCAGTTGCAAACTTAATATTAATTGAAAAGCTAAAAATTCAATTATAAAATAATTCCAATAATTCTTGCCAACTTTGAAATTCAATAAATCCTTCACCAAGGCTTAGAAATTTATGAAACAAAATTTTTCTAGAACCAGGACAACTTCCTCTATCATGATTATCAACTGGCAGCTATGTTCAAGCTACAGTTTCTTCTCTAAAATTCTTGGAAGTTTATTGCTTGCCATAATTTTAGAGACAACAAACTACTTTGATCATCTCCTGTTCTTTGCAAGAGCTTCTATCATATTCCCCAGTATCTACCATCAAAATTCCAAAGCCAATTAGGTCATTATCATATAATGATCACCATAGATTAAATTATGGTCTTGGTAGTAATTATTTTTCAAAGTCATTCATATACATTTTATATGCATATCGTGTAGTGATCGAAGTCGATGAGGAACCAGAGGCCTAGGAAGTACATCCGCCGGATACTAACCCAGACTCGAACCTGCAACCAGGCAAGCTCCGGTTTGCATTTAAGTCGTTTATAAAGTTTTGCTTTATCACTATGATGATTAGCATATGGATTGTGCATTACGTTTAGGATGCTTGAATACTCCAGATGCATGACCCACAATCCAATTGGTTAATTGGGTATGTTGATAACTCAACGTGTAGAATTGCTATGCTAATGTTGTAGGTAAACTGGTAGAAGTCGAGTAGTTGGAATCTACTCGCGAGATAGAAAATTACACTCATCTATACTGGGATAACATTTATAGAAAATAACTGTTTAATCTAAACTTGAGAACGGTCAGATATGGATAGGAAGCGGCAAGACGTGATCTTGGTCGCATAGCTCTGACTGGTCAGTTAAGGCCCGTCTATATGCGGCCCCTTCGAACAAGCTTGACCTGTACCGGCGACATACTGGATATATGGACTCCAGTAAACTGAGGTAACTCGATAACTGGGATGTCGAGGCCCATTTACTCACCATCAATAGGGGTGGGTTGAGGACAGTAAGGTGTAAATCGGTCAGCGGACACAAGAGGTGTTCCGTGCGGAGACCTTCTGTTCGCGGAGGTGAGACGGGTTCGACGTTCGGTTTTCTTGTGAAAGGTGGCCATATACGACTAGTACTGAAGTGTTACGTAGGTACTGGTGTACTCGCTGACACTTCTGAATGTGCATATGTGTCGTGTTGTCCGAGTGTGTCCTGATTGCAATCACCGTCCCTCGCGGTAATACAGTACCACTCGTTCACTGCGCCGTGACGTAGTAAATACTAAGGAAGCCAGAAAAATATATTGTATTGAATTATAATTGCTTTGCAACCTTGTGTGACTTAGAGATAGCAAAATTAAAGTTTACAGTTTCCTCATACTTTAGTTATAATAGCATTATGTGCTCTGGGCATGTCATATCATCAGCAAAGCGTTTCTTGTTTGATTGTGGAGTCTATGATGTGCCGTGCTTAAAGAATGTCATTTGTTACTTAAAACATGATTATAAGGATCCAATTGTAGGCGAGTCATTTATGCTTCACCTTACCTATGCTTAGTATCTACCCTTACATATGTCTAGTGAGACGGGTTAGTCTTGCTGAGCCTTATGCTCACATTTGCAGTTAACGAGTTTTGCAGGTTATACGATTGATGAAGGGTTTGATGATGAGGTTGCACCCCCTCCAGGGTGTACAACCAAGTGGGAACCTGCACGCCGCCGTGATTTGGGTGTTGCTAGTGCGAAGTATCCAGGACATGGATGACTTTGCTTTTGCATAGCTAGTACTGAGAGCGTTGTTATGATATATATGTTTCTTTCCTTTCGCTACTACTGTAAAAATTTCACTGTATGATAACTAAAAGACTTCGTCTTGTATTTTATTCTACTTCTGTTCTTGTATACTATTGGGTGTCGCATCGCACGACACCACCTAATGAGATCCTCGAATGTCGGAATTCCAGTCCCCACAGATATGGTATCAGAGCATCATTGGGAATAGTGTACTTGAAAAGAACATATTTTCAAAAAATAGGATTTGAGTGCGGAATTAGCTATATGCCCTTATAAAGAATATTATTAGTATAAGATATAAAGGTGGTAAACTAACTTATATGTTATTAATTCTGTAATGACGCCCTGACGTCAGGTAAGAGGTAAGGTACGCCACCGTAAGCGGATCAATTACGGTAAGCTCACCATGCGAGAGGCAGCATGGAAGTTTTACGTGGCTTAGCATGGAAATGTTAATAGGAGTCTCTAAAGCTTTCTATGTTTCTGAGAACATATGACACGCGGTACCCAGCATGCTTCGAAGTTAGTGGGAGCCCCCGTCGGGTGGTGTATAACCCGATAGTATGCATCTCTAGAACCATTCATGTTCTTTGGGAGCATGCGAAACACGTATGCCCGAGCGTGTATAAGTCGGATCGTACGGGAGTCTTTGCTGTACAGACGTATTTACAGCCATGTACCTCGAGACATGACCTCTCTCGAGGGCAACTCACACCAGAGTCGTATACATTTATTTTCATATGTATTATTGTGACTGTCTGTCGTGCTTTCCCGTACCGCCATTGAGGTGTGAAAGTGTGAAAGGGGATTGTTTGTCTTTTGCAGCATTGACTACGGTAGAAGACCATGTAGAAATCGTTTGCAAGAGAACGATATAGGAACCACCTATAGGCGTAAACATATATACCTTCGTGGTAGTCACATAAAGCTTTCCACACATCATATGCTAATCGAAGATGTGTAACACGATCGAAGTCGCTCTGAGTCAATCCTTGTATGATCAAGTGTTGCGCCTTATTGTTGTTGTCGACATCCTTTATGTTGGCGGCCGTTACTTGATCATTTGATGGCATGTCAAAGTGCTTGAAGACCTTTTCCCAAATGGCAAAGCCTTGTGCTTGTATGTAAGCCTCCATACGCGTCTTCCAAACCTGAAAATCAATGCCATCGAACACACAAGGTGTTGCAGAGTATTTCTCCATGTCGATTAGTTAAAACACACGCAAATCAACAAGATTAAAACATTGTGACTCTGATACCAATTATAGGATCGAAGAGCACGTGAAAAACTACCAGATGAGGGGTGAATGGTAGATTTAAACTTTTTCAATGGAAGCAAAAAAACACCTCGACAGAAAAATAATCTGATAAAGAAATTGTGTGTGCAACTGATCTACATGAGTTCAACCATGACAAAACCAATATAGATTGTAGATAATAAAGTAACAGATACACCACAACAAGAATCAAGAGAAATAGTCGAGTAAAACTCAAATTATGACAAAAATCCTGAGCGAATGTTAATTTGTTCTAGCGGAGAGGAAACAGATCTGCTACACTGCAAAAAAACTAGTGTAACTCAAAATTCGTTAAACCAATGACCATGAAATTTTCACAGGTGATAGTTAATTGAGTTTTGAAGATATTGAGAAAAAGAATCACTTCAATCGGAAAAGGAAAATGTGAGTTACGATCAAAACACCGAAGAAAGGTCGGACAACGCAAAAACTCGATGAGAAAGACTTGAAGAAAACAAGTCGGATGAAGAAGGGACCAAAGCTCGTCTAAACTACGAAATTTTATTCAAAGAAACACAAGTGGAACAACCCAAAGTTGTTCACCACGAGCTCTGACCTTCCTTGCTTATATAACCAGCTCTTAAGCCAACCCAATCCTAACTATGACTCTAATCCTACTCAATTTCAACTGAAACTTTCTACAACTGTTCAAGACTCTTCCATACGCAGATAGAAACAATCTTAAAACTTCCAAGCACCTTATGAATGTACCAATCATTCCTAAAACAACTCAACTTCATGCTCACCATGAAATCTAACCAAACAAACTCTAAAACTTTCATAAACGAACCATAACCACCTCAGCCGCAACCTGAGACATAAACGAGCCGGTTGGATCTTTTCGGGCATATCTTCACGTATATATCTCTTCACCACGTCTTGGAACAATGTAGCCACGTCCACACACTCCTTGCATACGTGCAAATACTTTCCAACAACGTCCATGATACCTTCATATGCATTGTTCTTGACCCAAACATGTTGCATGACCTTCCCGATCAACTAAACCACAATTCCTCCAAAACCACATTGTTGAACCTCATCTTCTCCCTAAGACTAGTTCAATGGATCCCGTCACCAGCCATGCCTTGACCTCAAGCAACACGTGTACATGAATAAACAACCATTCTTTTCAAGCACAAGTCCTCGAGTTGACTCTCGTTAGTTCGAAAAACACAACACCTTACGTGATCATCTCACATAAGTGTGTTGCATACATAGCAAGATAATACCAGCCTTAACCACCAAAACACATCAAAAACATAGTAAAAGAATACTAAGCAACCTTTCTTTAAGCCTAAAGCTAGTTTGAAACATTGTAAGTTAAAAACAGAGCCGCCGCACAATATTTCATCAAATAGAATATATCGAATCGACCAAAAGTGACGCTGCAATAAAGGCAAAAGATCGTACATTTCAATCTGAAACTCACATGCAAATCACGTGTCAAAAAGTTCGGACTGTCCTAAAAAAGTAAAGAGTAAATGCTACTCTCGAAAACACATTTGTAAACATCAAACGTGTCAACTCACATGCAACTTATGTGAGTGAAAGTTCGGACAATCCGAAGCGAGAAATACGTGTGAATCACGGGAGGAAAAGTTCGGACAATACAAAGCGAAAAACACGTGTTGCTCACGTGACATTGAGTTCGGACACTCCAAAGCGGATGTTTCAGCAGTATTCAAAACTTTGGACGTGAACCCTCACTTTTATTCTAATTACCAATGTACTTAGCACACATAGGTCTCACAGAGGAAGAGTGACCGTGCGGAGAACATGATGGCGCGCGCGGGTGATATTATAGCAGCAATCTGGCGGTTCATCTCTCGACGTGATGGTATGCAAAGCGGTTCGAATTGAATTCGAAAGATGCGCATGTGTTGCACGCGTTTAAGGCATCTCGATAACTGGCGAGCACGTCCGGTGCGCCCAGTCGCATCAACCGCATGTATTAATAGATACTATGCAGACAGGTCGTTCTTCAAAAGCCGTCTGCACAAATAGGTTAATTTACACAGGCAGCTCATTTATGTGAGCCGCCTGTGAAGTTCAATTATCACATACGGCTATTAACTCATTCGACAACACAGACGGGATTTTTAACAGCCCACCTGTGTAAAAAACGAGGCTCCTGTGAAAATATTTTTTCTAGTAGTGTGTAAAACTTTGCCAGTTTAATCTGGTGTGCAGAAATTCACTTTGTGAACACCAAACAAAATAAGGAACAAAGAAAACAATATATGAAGAACAACAACCCAAAAACCTCAATATAGAAGACACGACTTCAAATTGTGTGGAAAGTGGAAACTAGTTGCCTACCTAGTCACAGCAGTTGAAGCTCAACATTTTTTTTACAAAACAAAGGGTTCGAGTCGTTGACCCAGGCTCCCGCGTCGCTCCCAGGGGCGACACGGGCGGCTTCGGAACCCTGGCGCCGCCGCCCCAAATACCTCAGCCAACCACTGCAGCGCCGCCGTTGGAGGGTGCGTCGGAATGAGGGCGACGGCGGGGCCATGCTCTGTTTCCGCTCGAGGGTCTTTGCTCTCCGGCGATTCCGGCCAAGAGGCGACGGATCCGTGCCCCAAAGCCTCTAGGGTGCGGATGGGTGGTGAGTCACACGACCGTAACGTCAATGGGTGCCATGCGAAGACACGGGGATGTGCAGCAGTTGGGCTTGTAGAGCTCATGGTCGACCAGCGTAGATGTGTTGCAGTGGAGCTCGCAAAGCTTGTGGTCGTCCGACGGTGGATGTGCTGCAGTAGGGCTCTTCGATGCACCGTTGGCGGCAGTGAGTACTTCACCATGGGTGACCTTGGGAGACGCGCGGTTGTCGCCTTGCTGGTGTCAGTCTGCCACCATTGTGTGGCGAAGGCGCAGGGAGCAGAAGACTGCCAACATCAGCGGAGCAGTTGGTGTGTCTGCTTCAGAAGTTCATCACATGGTAAATTCCTGATGTGTGAGAGGGTGCTGGATTGATCGACGGCCACGATGGTTGTCGATGTGGTACTTCGAACAGGAAGATCAAGACATGCACAAGACATGAACCAAGGAGGTGGCAACATCGAAGATGGTTTTGGGAAGCATGGCCCAGGTTGGAGGCTCTCAAAGAATGGCAGTGTGTGGCAATGGTCGTCGTGACGCGACAAAGGCGTCGACTAGTGCGGCGCGGATGTTCGGCGAGTTGGTGCATCGCAAGGTGGTCGGGATGTGTGCTGGTGATCCCTGTGTATGGATACATATGGTGGTGGGTACATGCGAAATCCTAGTCTAACGATGGTTTGGACCGGCAATAGTGACGTTTGCGGGCGTTGCGATCCTCTTGGGGATGTTGTCATCTATCCATCACCTCCGTTGACTCCCTACGGGTGAAAACATAAGTCCAGGTGCACTAGACGAGTGATGACGACACTTGTATGTCGTTTCCCTCTTTGGAGACATCGTTATTGGAGGTCTATTTCAATCCATTTCGACCTACTTATGAAGCGACTAGTCGCTTATTGTTTGCCTCTCAACTACTGACGGCGGCACAACTGTAAAGATGGAGCAGATCTTCTCTCGCCTCTCCCTCTCTATAATTTGTTATCCATGAGTAGCTAGGAGGTATAGTGGTAGGTGTCTCGTCGTTGAGGCACAATGCTTACTGTTAGTTAACTTGTTTGTTGTGAGTCCTTTCCTGTTTGGGAAGTCTGTTAGTGCTTGTGGTGTGTTGAGTTACGACAGCTGAAGCTAACTATGTTTGTGTTTTGTACTTCCTTTATCTTTTTTTTTTCTTTAATGAAAAGGCCAATACCTGCCATTTGCATAAAAAATACTCAACATTTGGCATATGTTTGGGACGTGGATATGAAGTTACTAAACAAGCAAACAGAGATAATCACATGGGAAGATCAAGAGTAGAACAAAATATTCGCACTATACCGCTGTGACTAATTTCTAAGATATTTGTTTCACCTGTTACAGTGATGAAATAATTATTTTTACCAGCGATATACTTTCCGGCCTGGTTCGCTGAGGCCCAGCCCACTCTCGCGGTTCCCCTCTCACGGGGCATCGCCGCCGCCGTCGGCAAGGTGCCGCGCTAGGACTGCCCCAAGTTCCGGTGACCTCAATCCTTGCGCCCGGCGTCTCGCCGGACGCCCTTCTTGGCTGAAACCGGTTGGTCCTGTCTCGTTACCTCCCTCTTGTGCGGCGGCGGTTGGTTCGCTCCTTTCTTCCGTCGCGGCGGCCAAGATGCTGGGGTTCTCGACCGGCCAGTTGCTGGTCATCCTCGGGGCCTGCTCCGTCATGATGAGTAAGAAACGACATCCTGCTGCCCGCATCCCTCTCAATGTCCAGCACGTACAGAATCGATGAGAAAAGAACGGATTGTAGTGGCAAACTGCGCATGCTGCGAATTGGTCTTCTTCCGGTTGCTATAATCACTTACTCTTCTTGCATAGAGCCCAGCGATATGGTGAAGATCGCGAGGACGGCCGGGAGGATGACCGGTAGAGCGGTGGGGCGGCTCATCGTGGCGCGCCAGCAGCTGGACGAGATTCTGGGTCAGTCTGCAGCCACACAGGTAACCTATGGACTAGCCCTGTTCAGCGCCTTTATTGATTTCTTTCGCTTGATGCTGTGATTTGGCACTGTGGAGCATGGATGATTTGCCGAGAGTAATGATCATCCTTGTGAGCTGCTGGGTTCTAGGCTGAACTTGGTACTTTGTAATTGTGTCCATTTCCTGAGGTTTTTTGGGTGATTCTTGTCATCGAAGGTATCAGTAGGGAAATACTTTTGTTCTGCACGAAAGGACTTGTCACTTTCTCAAGCCATAAAGCTTAAAACATGTTGCAATATACAGGATGATTCCCTTGTTTTATGCAATGGTATAACCAGGTGCTGGCTGTGTAGAAAATTATCCTGGATGAGTTCCTGTTATCACTTGACATAAGGTGATTCCGGACATAAATTATAAGATGTTTGCCAGCTGTTCGGATTGAATTTGGTGCAGAATCACTAAATCTGTAAAATGGTTCATATATATTAGCAAACTCTAGGCCCTCTGTATTTGTGGTATAATTTCAGCAGATGGGTTATTTCTGGATGCTTACATGCTAATAGTTCCTGATGTTCAATATAAGCCTGAAATCCAAATGGTGTGATTTGTTGTTTTGCAGTATTAATGTCCCTCCTCTTTGTTCAGGTTCATAAGGAGCTTAAAGATGCTATGACACAGCTAGACACGATTCGCTATGAAGTTCAGAGCTTATCTAGATTAACTCCTGGCCAGTTTACTACGAAGCAGCATGACGCAGGTAACTATAACCTTTGCTTGCAATAAGTGGATACCATAATGCCGCTTTACAATAAAGTCACCTTTAATTAGTATTTCCAAATGACATATTTGAATAATATCCCTCAAGAATCACTGTTTAGTATTTTTACATTTGAGCAGGAATGGCTGAAGCAGGGAAATCTGATGCCGCTGATGATTCTGTTACTAAGGTATCACAGGCATATGAGTGTGAGTTGTCTAGTAATGGTTTAGCTTTGAACATGTCAAAAGCATAAGTACGAACTTTAAGTTAATTAGTTGTTTTTGATAGCGTGCTATACTTCTATAGCAGACGGGACTATCAGTTAGGGGTATATTATGACAGTCTTTGCAGCTAATTCAGTACACGTCTAGGCTGATATGATCCTTTTTTCTGCATGTTATAGGCCTTTTCATTTTTAAATCATTATTCTATGGTTTAAGGTAATTAGCAATTCATGTGCCAGAATCTTAGGTTATTCGTATTTTGTTACTCTCATCTTCTTTCTTATTAATCCATTTCTAAAATAAATAAAATATAGAATCTTATTTTATTTGTTTCTTTTGACTCTCATGTTATTTTCTATTACTTTTATTCAAAAAATGTTGGGTTTCATTTTTAGCTGACCCCAACTTGTTTGGGACAAAGGCTTGGTTGTTGTTGTTGTTGTATTCTATGGTTTAAGGTGTGCACAGCATGAAGTAATCATGAGACAGATGTGTTTAATGAAGCGCAAGCTCTCCTGCGTTTTCGAGAAGAAAAAAAGACAGATGTGTTATTTTGCTTTATAATTATGATTTCCCTGCATGTTTTTTTCGTAAACAGAGTTGTGCATGTTGTGGCCACTACATGCTGTAAAAGCTTTTCATTGCATGGCTACCACTACACTATTTAGATATTGACTTTTCTGTTTCCGTCTATGTTAAGAAATACACTTAACAGAATCTGTAATGACTATGCAGCTAGAAGATTTTCGTCTTGAAATTCGAAGTTTAATTCGTGATGAAATTGAAAGCTTCTATAAAACACGGTCTGATTCCATCAAAAATTTTGGTAATGATTTCTTATCACTGTGATCTCTAACTATTTCTTGGTACTTGACTAATGACGTCTTTAGCAATGTATCAGCAAGCACTACTGAAGCTAGAAAGTTGGATGTGGCTGATGACACTATGGCACTAAAATCCAAGGTGTGATGGATCATTTCTTCAATTTCAGTGAAAATGCTGGTTTACTAGGCACTTCTTATTTGTCACTGTAGGACGTGAAAATGGATAATACAAGCTCAACAGATCTACACAGCCAAGCTGTGACTTATGCAAGGTTATCTGAAGCCCCAGGAGTTAAGATGAGTTCTTCCTTGAGTGGGAATTATCATGAACAGTTCAAAGATAGCAATGGGTTGCTAAATGTACTGCCAATATCAGCTGAAAGTGCTGGATTACTTCCAAGTCGTTCAGGTATATAGACACTCATAATGTCTTAATATTGCCGAGTTTAAATTCTATTAGAAAAACTGGGATGTTCTGATTTGGCGAGAGAGTAGAGTTATCACTTGCATGTTCTCCCTAGGTAAGAAGCATATGGCCTTCAATCCTAAGTCTTAACCTTGTTTTCGCTAATGCAACTGTACCATGTGCGCAAACCTTCCATGTCTTCAATGCATACTAAGCTAGTTTCATGCCCTGATGTTCCACCAAACTTCCTTGGCGGAACATCTATGTTAATTTTTTCAGTCAAATTTTCAGATTACATATACTAGCAATAACTTTGTGTATGTCTCTTAACATGTTGTGTCATAGCATAATAAACATAGTCCTTCAAATTGTTGTATATAAGATTGTGAAGGCAAGCATTGCTTTATAAAGGGATAGTACCTCATTGTTTTTCGTATGCAGTACATTTATTGTAAATTTACAATGCCGAAGAAGAGGAGAAAACTTAGTTCTGCAGTGTGCAGGAAATTTCACTTGTTCTCCATCATTGTATATTGCATCAAATAATTTTTTGTTCAAGATATTAAGACACATCAATAAAGTCTACTCTTTTTCTCTCTCACCACAGCTGAACCAACAGGCTCTGACCTTGTGCTGGAGGCTGTGCTTGAAGCAGAGGTTGCAAATAATGCCAAAATATTTGTCTCGCAGCCACCTCCTGATTTGGTGCTGAAGGAGTAGTGGTGTTCTTGAAGCGTAGGTTGTCAGTCCAAATAGCACATAATAGTTTGTTTCACAGCCTCATGATCTGATGATAGTCATGGTTATACTTCTGTAAATTTAACTTGTCAGTTTGAACACTACTCTGATGGAAGCTTATACTTATCTCGTTGCCATTCGCAGACTATGGAAATCCGAGTGCTGATGAAGGAATATTGATTTCTTGAGTGGTACATATGTTGTAATCTTTGGTTGATGACTTGATGGGTTCAGGGATGTTGTGCCAGGCAATAGCACAGTTGAGTGTTCCATGCTTCTGTCATGACCTAGAATGTTGATGCATTGTGATAAATAGAAGTTGCAAAGAGAACCTTGTTGAAGTTGTTGCATTGTCACATTGAAGCAAGTTGTCAAGTTGACGTCTGGCATGATTCCTGCTTGTTTTGCAGAGATTTTAAATTTTAACAGAGCTTGAGTTGGCATGGGAATGATGTCTTGAAGCATTGATAAAACTAGAAGTTGCAAGAGAACAGTACTCGAACTGTTCATGTCTGTTTTCTGACATTGGAGCCGTTATTTTTGTGGAGACATTGGAGCTTTTATTCATGCAGAGGTCTTGGCTATGATATCGACTTGGTTTTGCAAAGATTGTAACTTTTAACCGGACTCCACTCCAATTTTGACTGAATTTTGTGTTTGAAGAGGTTCTGTCAGTGAGTGCACTTCCACATGTGCGTGAAATGATTTTTCGTAGTTTGCTGCAGAATTGACGGATTACTTAACGGCGATGGGATATACATGCAGAACAGAAAGCAGGAGGGAATTTAGCGGCTTGGATCTGACATCTTCCCGATCAACGGCTCTGATTTCGCTTGGCCAAGCCCTCGCTCCACACAAAAGAGGCCAATCCAAAACCATCTCTCGTCTTATCCCAAACTGAGCAGCACTCCCCTCTCCCAAGAGAAGAGCAGCGAACATGTCGCCGGTCACCGCGCTTCTGGCGGGCACCGCCGTGCCGCCGCCGTCCTCCGCCGCGGCGCGGACCGTCCGCCCGTACGTCGGGTTCTCCCTTCCCGCGTGCGGCGGGCGCGCGGCGCTGGCGGTGGAGTGCTCGTCGCGGCCGCAGAAGAAGGGGACCAAGCACCACATGAAGACGCGGCCCAAGAAGACGGCGAAGTGGGACATCAAGCGCCGCCCCACGCAGTACGCGCCGCTGCCTCCCCTCCCTCCGGACTGGACGCTCGTCGCCGCCAGCGCCACCGTCGACGCGGAGGCGCCGCAGCAGCAGCTCGAGGTCCCCGCGCTCCAGCTCGCTGCCCCCGCCGCCGCGGACTGAGGCGGTGACGTGTCGTCTGTGTTTTGCTTCCTTTTGAACTCATTCTGTGTACGCGCTTTCACTTTAAGATTATCATCACTTTCTACTGCTGCTGCCATGCCATCGCTTGTGGTCATGAAAAATTTAGAATCTTGAATGCTAGTTCAGTGGCTGTTGCTGCTTTCAGTTCAGTCCATTTCGGTTCTTGATGAATTATTGGTTCCTTGATGTTTGCAACACAGTTCCTTTTTGACCATTTCGATTCGGCGCCATGACACTGGCGCTTAGAACGTTTAGTAATTCACGTGATGCATAGATTAGATTTCAGATAGCACTGCTAGGTTAATTCATTCTGGAAACTGCAGTACAATGTTCAGCGAAAATCAGCTTGACATACAATTCTTAGGAGTCGCTGAACCTATGTGCTGGAGATACTGTCAGGACATAGGCAGCTGGCCCTAATCAATCTGTGGGCAATTGAAGGAACTGAACTAGCTCAGTTGGTTAAGCGCGTGGGGTACATTCTGATCATTCAGATTCATTTTTTTTTTGAATGCCTATTTACTTCTTAATATAATACCACCTATGTTGGTCCAATTTCGGTTTTTGAAAAAAAAAAAACTGTGTGCAATTGACACCCACATTGTCCGAGAAACTAAGTGATGCGAGACCTCAATGCAGATGGAGATGGGGAAATGCGAGACCTCACCTTTTACATTAATGATGTATTAGCCCTTTAGTTATTACACCGTACAAAGTTCCGTTATTTTTTTTAAGCCATTGGTCCTGACTGGTTAGCAGCGCTGAATTAAGAAGAAGGCGGGCATCCGGGGGCGAGCAGTGCTCAAACCTGGGCGGACGCAGCTCGCCCCAGCGAAACGGACCAGTGGAGCCTCCGCCCTACTCCAGTACAAAGTTTCGTTATGAATAGACCTAAACAAAGCGTGCACACTAGCAGACCTAAACAAGGCTAGAGGAAACAGCGAATCGTTTGGGTATATAGCCCAGCACATGCCGTTTGCACCAACCAAATATTTGATACCTTAATGAGGATGCCTCAATCTCACTAAGCCAATGTTAGACACACTCGTAGAGGGTGTTAGACCAAAAGTTACTTCTATTACCAAACAAATAAACTTAGCAAAAACTCAAACAGAGCACAAATGTTGTATAGTTTTTTAAAACGACATTTTCACTTATATTTCATACTTTTTTCTGTTAGTGTTTAAGTTTTCCATAAGTATATATTGTTTAGACAATGTTGCAGTTTAGATGTTTTGCAAATTGATTGCACCGAAAAAGTACCACCTTCGCTAAGAGATCACTAAAAAACGTCAGGCTCATTGTATATGTGCAATTCTAACGAGAAGATTATACCATACATCGAACTTAAGATCATGCTAACTCTTTATTAAAAATAATAACTTCATTTCTAATTTATTTTCTACTCCCTCCGTTCTAAAAAGTTTGTTGTTTTATAATTTAATTTTGAACTACAAATCGACAAATTTTTTGAGACGGAAGGAGTATAATTTTAATGCAATTTTGAAACTATACTTAAAAACGACCACATAAGCTGGGACACGACGAAGCGTGCACGCCATTCCCGGGACGTTTCGTTGGCGCCGCACACGTGTCCAGCCACCCTCCTGTCGTGCCGTTCCCATCTTCACCGTCCACCCCGCTTCCAGTCAAATTCCGAGGCAACTTGGACGGCCCGATCCCGCCCAACCGGGCGACGCGAGCTCCGCCTCAAGTCCACCACGCCGACCTGGCTTCTCCTCCGCCTCGACATCGAAGCGACGCCGAGAGAACCAAGCACTGACGATCCAGCCCAACCACGAACCATGGCGGCCGTGGCCGTGATCCGCCTGCCGCGCCCGGGCCCCGCGCTCCTCACGCCGGCGGCCGCCTCGTCGACGCCCCTGCGGCAGCGCCGGGCGCGCGCGCGTGTCGTGCGGCTCAGCGTGACGTGCCGCGCCGGCGGGGAGCGGGAGCAAGGGGAAGGCAAGGAGGAAGAGGAGGAGTCGGCGGAGTCGCTGTTCGCGCGGGAGCTGCGGCGGCGCGGGATGGCGCCGGGCGCTGCGCCGTCGCCGGCGGCGGGGGAGAAACAGGCGGAGGAGGGCGGTGCGGAAGCCGGGAGGAAGCGCCGGGTGGCGGCGGCGGAGTTCGAGCGGGGAGCCGCGGCGGGGGGTGGCGCCGATGGGCAGCGAGAGCGGTCCATGGCGCTCAACAGCGAGGGCCTCGAGGTTTGTGACACCTCCCACGCCAAAGCTGCGATCTTTCTGGCTGTCCCTGGTTAGAAAAAAAATAATCATCCTTTGAAGAATAAAATCGGCAATGTTGAAGTAGGCACGGGAGCGCAGGTTTGATTCAGATTGCTCGTAGTAACTGAAACTGGGAAGAGGAATGTCTTCCTAGCTGCAGTGGGTAGGCAACCGACCAATCAGATTATCATGCATATGTAGGCGCATGCTTTATTACTCCAGTTTTGGAAACTAGTGGGTGTTCTGGTTCACTAGCAGTCACTCAGAAACGAAACAAATTGGGTCCATGGATGAAGCAAATTGGTTGGTACTTACATAAGCAAACTCATTAAGATTAATGTGACCTGATTGGTTTCATTTGATAGTTGAAGTCATAAGTTATGTGTGCTGAATAATCTTCGTCCAGCAAATCTCTGACAATCAGATAATCAACAGCTTGGTTTCCCCTTAATTCTTACTTATTTCTTTTCAGGGGCTTGTTCCAAGAGCAAAGCTACTATTGTCACTTGGTGGTACATTTTTCCTGGCATTTGGGCCTCTGATCCTTGTCACCGTCTCTCTCTTTGCTGGTTTATATCTGGTACGCCCTTGCTGATCCTATCTTTGCTGTTTCTCGATCAATGAGTGGTATGCTCTTAATTATATGCATACAGTGCTTTCATCGTTTGTTTAAGTGTAGGTATTATCATGCTGAGAAACAAAGATCTCATCAAATTTGCAAAACAAATGCAATACCACATATCTTGTATGATCTTTCCATTACGCTGTGTTTATTGTTCGAGCACCTCGAATCGAAGCACCTGCCACTTGTTGCTACTGTCGTCTTATGGATTTTAACAGACCAAAGTGTTCTCATTATCATTGACATGCTCCTCATTGCAGTACTTTGGACCAAGCTTTGTACATGATGGGAGCAAGAAGCCGATTGCGCAACCACCGTATATCGATCCATACGAGCTTCTGGAGGACGATAGGCTAACCCGGCCTTCCCCAAATGTGTTCTGAAACCTAAAGTCCCAAGAAAAAAAATACACAAGTGATCATAAATAGCTCAATATTTTCTTTCATTTTGCTAGTCATGTAGCTGTAAATGCAAACTTATTGTAGAATGTTATATCTAACATTTTATCCATCTCATATCGAATGTCATGGCAGTTTTTCCTGCACTTCTTGTATGTTGAAATTTGGATTTCTCATTTACTCCAAACCAGTGGCTACTCTGAACGCAACATACAATACAAACGTGAAACTCTGAGCACAAAAAAATGACTACTGTTCATTCAGACAGTCAGATCACATATGCCAGGAGCACATTTAAGCTTTGGTCGTCTTAAACGAAAAGAAAACACAAGACCTTGCATTTCTGAGACCATCGGCTGGTGTCATCGCTGTTAACTGAAATACTCTGTGTTCTGAAATTAATGAATTTAGCACAAAAAACTAGTTTAATTTATTGCTACCCTAAATATCATTTATTTTAAAACAGGGTAGAGAAAGGAGAAAACAGCTCAGAGCCTCAGATGCTCTCACGCTCACGCAAAAACAAAAACAGAAAACATAAAACGGTGACGCAAGCATGGACGAATAATCTACAGAACCAGACAATTCAATGGCTAACAATATAAACCAAAACCTGTAATAAACCTTGTGAATATCGGAGAAGGTCGCTATATGCTCCCATTGTCCAAGCATGTCTGAACAATCTCAATTTTCAAACTCCAGACTAGCATAAATTATTTCTAATGCTTCTTTACAAATGAGTTGTGATGCATTACTTGTATTTGCTTCACGGACTGGTGAGCTCTAGCTTTGCTGTACCGTTTATTGAAGGGTGGGCCATGCAGCCTCCTCTGGCAACTTCAATTATAGTTCCTTCGTTTTCAAAAGTTGGACGTTAGAAGAACACGGAGGGGGTAATCTATAAGGATTTTGCCACCTCGTTGTGATGTTTGGTGCTATCTACTATCTTCAATCGAGAATAATTTTAAGTACTCTCTCTTTCCTAAAATACATGTTGTTTCAAACAAAGCAAACAACTGAAAATGAACTGCAATAGCATGTCCTGACGACATCTATTTAGGAAATGAGAGAATATATATATATATATATATATATATTGGTAGTTGGTAGTACCCTACCGACCATTACACAATTCACCAAATTTGTAACAAAATATTGTTTTCCCTAGCTACTTGAGCAAATCCCTCCATTGAAAAGTTAAACCAACCCTCTCTAGAACTACTCCCTTCATCACAATAATACTTATCACTCTCAAATTTATTTTTAACTAAACAATGACAAATATTTTGGGATAGATGAAGTATAAATTCTAACCACTGCATCATCAATTCAGGTCTGCTCTTAAGCATCGACATCCTGCTGTTAAAAGTGTTTGTTTTTAAATTTTAAATTCATCTCTATGGCGAAAAATTTACAGAATTGTATAGTAATGTGAAAAGGGAGCGACTAGAATGCAATAAAATGTTTGGTGTAATTGTATAATCAATCATCCTTAACCGTTGAATTTGTATCATACGATCAATACATCTTTTTATTTAACCCCCTCCACCACCCCTCCATTTGATGAAGGGGGTTAAATAAAAATATGCAACGATCGTAAGATGCAGGTCCAACAATTGTGGATGTTTAATTGCACGATTGCACCAAAACTCTGATTGTATTGTAGTCATTGCCATGTGAAAAAGAGGAAGTTCATGATTCAATGGTAATTTTCCATATGGCCTCCGTCTCCCGACCCGGTTGCCGCTATGGATGGTAACGGGTAGAAAAATCACGGATAGTGCCTCTGGATACCTGTACTCATTGAGCAAAACCATACCCGTTACCCACAACGGGTACAATCCGCTATCCGTATCTGTCACCGCGAATATTTTTTATCTGCGGGTGTACCCATTATCCGAAAAATATTAACAAAATAGAGTACAATGCATATAAATTTCTACAACAATTCAACACATAATAAAACATGTCAATTATATTTTTCTTCACATAAGACAATAGTCCATAAAACATTTATATTATCTAACACATAACCCTAAATACTATATATATTTATGAAATTTTATTGGACCCACATGTCAATGCGGGTACGAATTTACGGGTATAAATGTGAATTTTTTTTACCCGATAAAGAATATTCATTAGGTACAATCCGTTACCCAAATCCGTAACCATACCTAAATCTGTATCTAGATCGGGTATCCGCCGGTCTGCGGGTAAGGGCTCCTCACTTCCGGCTGGCCCGCCGCAACCCTTCAAGGTTCTTCGCCTCACCAGTTCGGTGACGCTCCATTTCTCTTGCTCTTTTATTAAAGGATGAGCCATGCAGCCTCCTCTGGCAACTTCAATTATACTTCCTCCCATTCCATATATTTGACGTTGAGAGAACGTCAAACATTGATGAACGGATGGAGTAGTTTTTAAGGGTTTTTGAAATGCCCATTAGGTCCTTGATCCAATCCCGCCATTGAAAAGTTAAACCAACCCTCTCTGGAACTGTAAATTCTGGATGAGGATCCCCTGACTTAATCAGCGGTCACTGACACGTAGACCCGGTCTCACACGTCAGTGACCATGTCACGGCGTACAGTGAAGTCAGGAGATCCCTGTCCGTAAATTCTAGGGTGTGTTTGGTTGCCCGACTTGACTTGGATTGAGTTGGATTGATCTGTGCAATTCAATGTTTGGTTCAATGTCAGGCTGGATAGAGCCATCCCATACTAGGAATATCCTTTCAATATGCTGGATGAGGCTGTCCAAATGAATTGGCCGGATAGCACTGTCCCAACCTGAGCTTCCTCCGTTGGTGGCCACAGAATCTTCTTGTGTTAACTAATGTCTGCTATTATTGCTAAATAAATAATAGTTACATGTATACTACACTAAAAGTACACGTCTCTTCTTGTGCAGTAGACAACACATAGAAACACCAAGCAACTGCTCGTAGAGAAGCATTGGAAATAATACGTTCGGAATTAAATCTGTGTTGAGGCATTTAAAAATGGCTTAGGAGATGTATTTGTTGTGTCGCCTTTTGACCCCCTGATAAGTACAATGGAGTGGCTGGTGTCATTTTGAGTGGCAAAGACAACTGATTCGTTGGAGTGAGATTTCTTTTACATATGTTGAACATGATTTGAATAATTTTTTTTGTTTCTTCTATTAGGTGTTGTAATCAGAATCGATTGTGTTGGAGCTCTAGCATTGAATAACTATGCAACAAGTTCAACAGATGCTAAGGTCCAACTTTCTCATTCATATCCATACAAACAAACATGAATTTGGATCATCCAATCCATCTCTCATCCAATCTACCAAACAAAAAATTGAATCATCCAATTCATCTAACCAAATATCAACTTGGATGGTCCAGTACAGAAAAACATAGATGACCCTGTCCAATCCATCTTTGACTTCAAACCAAACGCACCCCTAACCACTGCGTCATCTATTCAGGTCTGCTCAACATCCCGCTGTAAAAAGTGTCTGTCTTAAATTTTTGAATTCATTCCCGTGCCGAAAAATTTACAGAGTTGTGTAGTAATGTGAAAAAGAGGCAGTTCAGGACCCGCTGGCGATTTTCCCTCCGTCTCCCCACCCGGTTGCGGCTGCTGCCACATCCTGTTCTAACTCCAGGTGGCAGCGCGGCGCCTCCCCCATCTTTCTCGGAACCCCGGCAGCCGACGCGGCGGCGCCCCCGCTCCTCCCACGCGCCACGCTCGCCGCGCGCGGGAAGACCATGGTCGCGGACTCCTCACTTCCGGCCGGCCCGCCGCAACATTTCAAGGTTCTTCGCCTCACTAATTTAAGCTCGGTGACGCCCCATTCCTCGTGCTCTGCCTTGTCGTGACCGTATCGGTGGGTGTTCGTCGCGTCGCAGCTGATCCTGGGGTCGTCGTCGGTGGCGCGGAAGCACATCCTGGAGGAGATGGGGCTCGAGTTCCAAGTCATGGTGAGTCGAGGTGCTGCCGTCCTGCCCGTGAACTGCTTTGGGGGTTGTTTCTGACCGTGTTGTTCCAGACGGCGGACATCGACGAGAAGAGTATCAGGAGAGAGAGTCCGGACGAATTGGTCATGGTTCTTGCCGAGGCCAAAGTAAGCACTAATTTCCGGTTTTCTTCAGTCAAGGTGTGCAGCTCATTGTAGCTTCAGTACCATAAAGTCGGAGGTTTTTCATTTCCATTCATTTGTTCAAGTGACGTTTTATATGGTTCCCTTGTATAAATTTGCCGCCGGCTGCTGCAACTTTAGAAAAGTCATAATCCTGAGACGGTACACCTCCCTCGTTCCCTTATACAGTGTTTTAGGAGTGAAAATGATTTTTTTTCTTTCAATTGACTTTTAGGTTGTGAAGAGACATACCTTCACTTTCCCTAAGCATCCTTTACTTACTGTGCGCGACAATCTACATGACTGCCTCTTTGTTTTCAAACCTAGAGGGATTTCAGTATATGGTACTTTTTCGTTTGCAAGTCGCAGGAGAGCCTTTTATTTTGGAATAGTATCCATCAAAAGATAACATTTCCGAGAACGAGTCGGTGTTCAATAATGAATGTGTAAATGCTGTGCAGGAACTGACTGAACAAATAAAGTAGTTTTATGGAAAATAATCTGAGTGCTTGACCAAAGAAACACTCAATATGTGTCATGTGCTGAAACCAGCCTCCCAACAAAAAATAAAATTATCTTCTGTCCCATGACCACGGTAAGAGTTGGTCATGAGTATACAATCTTGTTTTTTTTTCTATCTTTCAACTTTGTATTATCAGCACCTTGGTGCTACGTATGATTTGACATTTCACAAAACCTGGTGCATGTCATAGTGGTATGTTTTCCATTTCAACTTCCGCACGTCTATGGCACTAAGATAAATTGAATTGTCCTGGGTATCATTATTAAATGTTTAGAATTGTGGGCATATAGCTTTGCCCTAGTTTTGAATATAAATATCACTTCAAATCAACTAGGATGTGAGTTATGTCGACTATTGTTCGCACTTTATTCTTATGGATAGTAAATTCTAAGTAGCCCTTGGCTATTTAGGCTTTCGGAGCCGCTTCAGGCGATCAAGTGAATTTAGGAAGTTCCTTGAAGTATTTACACTCATTGTTTTGATCGAAAGCTCTTTCACTGTGTTAAAGATGGAAGAAAAATCGTCATGATTTCCATGTTATGCAATGAGGAACAAACGAAAAATATTGTTGCGTGCATGGCATTGCATAACTTTATTTGAGGTGCATTCTTTGATAAATTTTCCAAAAATAAGATCATGATGAAATTATGAAAACTACATTCCAAGCTTCAGCATCTAGAGGGTGCAGTGACAGTGTGATTGATTGTACGATACACAGGCAGACTGTTTTTGGAAGTCTTGCTCTTTTTTCAGCAGCCTCAACCTCAATATGATATAATGATGTTTGCTATATATGCTAATACATATTTATGCCAACTTTTTGTCATAAATACATGTTTTTATCACAAACAAATTGCAATGGGTAAAAAGTGTTTTGATTTTCAGCAGTATGAAATTCTGTAGATATAAGTGCACAAATTTTATCTTCTAGGCTTATTGTTAACCACTTTGACCATTTTTCAGGCTGATGCTATTATGTCCAGATTGAACATGGCTGATTACCAGAAAGAAGGGGATCAACCAACACTCCTCATCACTTCTGACATAGTATGCCTTCATAACCTATGCCTTTGTATTTTAGGTGTTTTTCTATGACATACCTTAATGGGTGGATGTGGAACACAGAAAAACTACTTTTGTGCATGATTATGTCAGTTTTTGCATTTGTGCTGATGCCCTTATTTGATGTTAGATCTAGATATCATACTAATGTGTACTTACAAAATACAATGTGGACCTGAACTTTGTGTCACATTTTTTGAGAGAGTAGATTGATTTATAAATTTATTTTATGTGAAATATTGTGAACTTTAATACCTTTTTTGCTTATCTTTTCCCCCCCTTTGTTGTATTCGGATCAGTCAATTCAAAATTGCATTTTTATGACAGCAATCAACATTTTATATAATAATTCAAAATGTTGTAGACTAGATGCAACATTTGTACATGTTGGAGACTTGGAGTAGCATTTTGAGTCAACTTCATGTTGTAGTGGCTTTGTGTATTATGGATCATGCTTTGTGTAATATGAATCAGATCCATTTGCACCAGTTCTTTTTTTCCTCCCTGGCTGTATTTACCAAAATTATGATCCACTTTTTTGGACATTTGTTATTACTTTAGAGTCATGGATGATGCTCAGGTTGGCTCTCGTCCTGCTACATTGATGCAAATGATCTTGTTTCTGAAAAATATTTGTACTGAAGAAGCAGTGAGCCAGTGACCCATCAACACCTTTTCTCTTCTAAAATTGTTTAATGGTGTGACCTTGTGTGAATCTTAGTTTTTTTAGGAAATGTAAATCTTAATTTTGTAAATGATGCATAATATAAATCATTCATATGCTTGTAACTTGTTAAGGATGTTATCATTGTTGCTTGTCAAATTGAACATATCTTCATTTATGTTTTTACTAGAATGTTGTCATTTGTGTGGTTACATACTGAATCGTAGTTGGCTTTGAGGTGGTGGTCCATAAGGGGATTATCAGAGAAAAGCCAGCAACAGAGGAAGAAGCACGCCAATTCCTGAAAGGTTTGTCCGTATTTTCACCCATCATCTGAATCCCAGGGTTTTGAGGCAATTGTATTTTGTTATACGGTTAATTGTTATCTTCTTCAGGCTACTCCGGTGGTCATGTGTCAACTGTTGGATCTGTAGTTGTAACTAATCTTACAACTGGGAAGCGGATTGGAGGCTTGGACAAAGCTGAGGTATGCATAATTTTATGTCACAAGTTAATGTGATTTGCCAAACTTACCCTTCCCAGTATGCATAAAGGGAAAACTACTTTTTCCTTTGGGCACGCGATTTAATATCTTGAGTAGATTTTTTGTTGTTGACAATTGACCAGGCAGCTTCTTATCACAATTCTGCAGGTTTATTTCCACGATATACCAGATGAGGTTATTGAAAACCTGGTAGGATCTCTTTCATTTTATTTGCATATCTACAGTCCAACAGTTACAGTGGCAAGATCCATAATAATTTTTATTGCCGTCAAAAGGTTTGATAATTTCACTGAGTCACTCCATGTCCTGTACCTGTTGTAGATTGATGAGGGGGTAGTGTTTAGAGTTGCGGGCGGCTTGCTCCTTGAGCATCCATTGACACTTCCATTTGTTGAAGCAGTGGTCAGTTTCTCTATCACCCCCATTTTTTTTTATCTTCAAGCACTGTTGTTCCATTTCAAACGTAATATGAAACCGAGGTTTTCGATATGTAGGTTGGTTCTAGTGATAGCGTAATGGGACTCTCGAAGGAAATTGCAAACAGATTGATCCACGATGCCCTGTCCATCATTTAACTGGAATGGTTGGGGATTGAGATGAGAAACATTTGTATTAAACTCTGGATCAAAGAAATATTTGATTTCAAGATCTGCTCAACAAAGTGTTAACTAGTATGTGAGACATTTATGATATTATCGTGTACGCACAGATCCTTGTGGTATATGAACAGATTGTTTGAGCATACATGTCTGCCCTTGACACTGTTACTTAGGTTATATACGGTCCGAGGTACAGGCTTATATTTGACACTGGGCCTCCTATATGCTCCATCAGTAATTAAACTGAAGCATCCAAGTCAGTGTCCTAGCCGTACAAAATTTCGACTCTTCTAATAAATTGAAATATACAAGATTAATCAGCATACATGAAATCCTTAACAGTGTATCTTGCAAAACTAAGATTAAGCCACTCTAGATTTCCAAGCCTTGGCCATCTTCTTCCCCAGGTATTGAGCAGCAATGGCACCACCAGAGGCAAGCAACCCAGACACTGCTTGACGTGCACTTGAAACCATTACCCGGCGTCGCAGGGCCCTTCGCACGAAGTTCGCTGCCACTTCCTTTGAAGAAACTGCAACAATCTTTGACATTTCTTTAGAGGAATAGTGAGTTAAAAAATCTTCAGGACAATCAAAAGAACTACAAGGCTGATATCAGGAATAAAACAAGGATCACTACCTTTGCCGTGCAAGCCTTGCACTTGCCTTTGGATTGTCCATGGAAGGACAGCAAATAGTTCATTTGTTGCTGATGGGCTGCAATCCTGTAGATATGAGCATTTAACAGTCACATATGACTAAGCAGGTAAGAACATTACATGATATCAGTTAGCATGATTTTATACACATCCAAAAGCTATAGATGTTAACACTTATCCGATACACATTGATTTCTAAAGTGCAAAGGAAAAGTCAAAGCATGGTAAAAAAATAAAGAAATCACTGACACAGAAAGAGAATCCACAAAATTCAGAGCATATTGTGATCTTCACCATATCAAGCCATGCGGTATGATTAGAGGTGGGAGTGGGAATTGGACCGGGCCGAAACCGGGCGGCCCGAAGCACGGCCTAATGGCCCGAAGCCCAGCACGGCCTGACAGAGGTTCAAGCTGTGCCGTGCCTGGAAGTTGAGCACGGTGGGCAGCACGGCGAAATGGGCCGTGCTCGGGCCGCCACGGCCCGATAATGGCCCAATGGGCCAAAAACAGGCTTGAAAAAATTTTGGTCCACCTGAGGTGTAGACCGGGTGGAAGTTCAAGTTCTGAAAATATGGCCCAACTCGCAGCAATATTAAAGTAACACGCCAGCCCAGTTAGCACTGAACATCAAAGAAAGCTCAGCGGCCTGCTAGCGTCTGAGTTTATGTGTTGGTTCCCAACCACAAAAACAAGCAATGTGGGACTAAACTTGGCTGTGGCAGGCTCTTGGCGCACCGCGCGCTGCTGGGCCACTGGCTGGGTGGAGATTGGAGACAATGACAAGAGGGGCCCGCCTGTTCTTCCCAAATTCTTTTTTGAACTGTTATTTCTTATTTTGATCCGATTTTGAGAATTGAAACATGTATAGATTCTGCAAATATGGTGCAAATTTGATGTTTTTTTCTATGTTTTTCAATAATTCTTATCTACAATTCTGAAGCATTATTTTGAATATTATATAGCTCTTTTTGTATTTTTTTTGTAAACTACCAAAACAAATCATATGTACATGATCTTCACTATTTTGTAAATCTCCAAAAAATAATGATGTTTTATCAAATTTTTTTGTATGTGTATGTTCTCTATGTCTACATGTATGCATTTTTATAATTTTTTTGAGGCAATCCAACATATGAAGATTCAAAATTCCTCTCATCTCGTTCAAAAGCTCATAAGCATATGAGGCAATCTTTCAATTCAAACACATTCATTCAAACAGAAGTTCAAAAAATCTCAAAAAAACCATAGAGGTTGGTATTATCATTAAAAAGCCCTACACGAAATTTCACTAACAAAATCAATGTATTATTCAAGATATAAAAATGACAAAAACTCCCCCAAAACCCTTTTTTGTTTTTTAATCAATTTATGATGTTTTTCAAATTCAAATTCAGTGGGAACATGTAATACAACACACTTAGACTTCAGTATTTTTTCAGATTTTTTAGAATTTTTTTCTATGTTTTCCATAAAAAACTCAAAAATCATTTTTCTTTTTTTATTCCCATCAATATATTATTATTTTGCATGTAAAATTTTGTCAGAACATGTAATACAATTATATTAACCTTCACAGATTTTTTCATATTTTTTTATCTTTTTTTGCCTTTGCATTCTAAAAAAATTTCAACTAAATCCAAATTTAATTGCTGCTGGTGGGCTGCTGCTGATGGGCTGTCCTAGTGGTGGGCTGGTGGGCTGCGGGCCTGCTTGTGGGCTGCAGGTGTTTTTTTTCTTTTCTTTTTCCATTTTTTGAATTGTTGCAGCTGGGCTACTGGGCCGTGCTCAGGCCTGGCATGGCCCGAAGGCGGCCCGTCGTGCCCCGGGCCGTGCCTGGGCCGCGATTTCCGGCCGCCGACCCGTCGTGCTTTCGGGCTCCGGCCGTTTTGGCCCGAAGCACAAACGGGCCGGGCCGGCACGGCCCGATTCTCACCTCTAGCAGATACATGATACAGAAGTAGCATCGTTTATTAGGCGAGGACGTGATGTTACTCCATAAAGACCATCGAAAATCTCATCGCGTGGTTGGCTATTGTACCTTGTAGGAGCAAAAGGCTTACCAGTTGGAAAGTCTTCTGATGTCCGTGAGATGATGTCTTTAATAGACCATCAGAAATATACTCTTGCAAGAGGGTTCTGTACATCAGTTGAAATGATTGAAAACTACCATCAACAATCTTCTTCACCTAATTTCATTATACATAAGTAGATAACTAAGTTATCTCAAAGATTAACTGGGATTGGAGTATGAAGTATAGGTAAACATGCATCTTTGTGGTAATACCTTATCTTTGTCTTCTGCGAAGAGCATTCTCAAATCACCCATATATGATAGGCTACAGATTTTGGCATATAGGTCGTGCTGCACAAACGAGGGGGTAGAAGAGGGAAGATCAGAACCAACAGAGAATAAACTAAACTATTTCATAGTTGTAGATATCAAAGTTCACAATAAACCTCAGTGAACTCTGCTGGTAATAGGAGTAGAGAAGCTGAAGTTGCCATTTCAAGATTGACTGTGTTAACCTTACTTATGTCCCAGTTATCAACAAGGACATGAACCTACAGGCATACAAGGAGCCAAATAACTCAGATGATATGAACTTGGCACTGCAATGTACCCATAAGCAGATAAGAATGAACTAGTCAGTGCTGATATAATCTTAGACCACTGATAACTGAGGTAACACAGGTACAATTCAAACATGGCTACCTACAGAGACACATAACCTGAAAGGCAAAAGCTTTATGCTACTTGTACATTTGCGGCAAAACAAGGAATCATTGCCCAGGCATCACCATTACAAAAACAAAGAACGGAATGGGATGTCTCATACAGGTTTCTGCAGACGACCACTGAGGTAGAACTTGTCCCAGGTCAAGATATCCAAGGCCAGATCTTTCATCCCCACCACCCCATACTTTATCCTCTGTGCCCAAAACAAATATTTTTTTCACCAAAACAAAAATTCACAATCATACCAATGTAATACACACCAGTGATTGATCACAAGAAGCAGCCAGGTGTTGATACCTTATCCCTCCACTCTACGAATGGGTTGAAGTACACCCCTACGCCGACATGGTCCGCCAGCCCAGTGACCTGAGCTTCCACGAGCAAGAAGCAATCAGTAAATAAAATCATAATCAGGCAGCAACCAGACAATCAACCAAAGAGATTATACGGCGGGGATCGCAGGGAGATTACAGCGCCCGCGCCGAGGCGCGCCATCCAGCTGGAGTAGTGCCCGGGGTTCCTCTGCAGGTTCTACACAAACCAAGAACCAAATCATCCAGGGCCGCGTCAATTCAAGAAAAAAGAACAGTTTTAATGGAATCGGCATAGCTAGAAGAACCCGGGGGGGGGGGGGGGGGGGGGGGGGGAGGTGAAGGCTGGGTTCGTCGTACCTCGGTGTGCCATTGGACGGGGTCGGCAACGCCTAGGATGTAGTCCACCATGGAGGACGCGTCGGGACGCGCGTGGAGGAGCGTGGAGCCGTAGGCGCAGCCGAAGTCCACCGGCGGGAGGAGGTTGCGGAGCGGGCCGGCTAGCTGCGCCGCCATCGCCGCTTGCATTTGGAAGGATGAGGCGGTTGCGAGGGGACGGAGTTAAGGATGGGAGCAGGGTTGAGGTGGTCGCCGGAGGGAGGATCGCCGCCGCCGCCGCCGGCGGTCAGAATTGCAAAGATGTCGTGGATGGTTGTGACACTGGTTGCAACTGGATCCGTGGGTGTCGGGGGAAAGAGCCTTATATCTACACAATTTTGTCACAAAATTTTATTAACATGATTAAGAATAGTCTCGTCATATTGCCGTGGTATGAAATTTGATAGGTAAAGTGTGGTTTGTTTATGACTGTGGGTCAAGTGACTAAAAAGCTAGTCAGATTTAGTTGTTGACTAAGGTAAGATGTGATAAAATGTGACTGTTAGTGTGGGTACTCTGCATTATCGGTGTAACACCCATATTTTATGTACAAAAATTTGCTCAAATCCTTGATCATTGTAGCGTACATTTTTGGGTGAATTTTTGATGTTCAAACGAGTAGCAAACGTTCAAATTTGAATTTGAATTCAAATCAAAAGAAAGGAAACGAAAAAGAAAAAGAAAAGGAATTAAACCCCTCCCTGGGCCGAATTTCCCTCCCCTGGCCCATTTCCCCTCCTCTCTCCCGCGGCCCAGCCAGTCTCTCCACTCTCTCCCTCTCTCTGCCGGGCGGGGCCCGCATGTCGGCGCCATCCCTCACCTCTCTCCCCTCTCTTTCCCGCGTCGCGCGCAACCGTCGCCGCGCCCTCCCCGCGCCCACGTTTTCCTCCCCCGATTCCACTCTCCCCCGGCGGTTTTCGCACACGCTTCACAACCGCACCCCCCTCTGCGCTTAAGAGGAACCGGCGCCTTCATTTTCCCCTTACCCCGAGCTCTCTCCAGCTCTAGCCTTCATCGCCGGTGAGAACCCTCGGCACTCGCGTTCTCGTCGCTGCAGCCCCCCTGCCCCCCATTTTCCTTGCCTAACGTGATCACCGCCTCACCAGGGACACGCCGGACGTGTTTGCTCGGGTGAATCGCCACTGCAGCGCCGGATCGCCGAACTCCGACGAGCACCGCCGCCATTCCTCGTCGCCGACCCCTCTCCGGCCGATTTCAAGCCCCGCTACTCCTTTAGGTGAGTTCACCTACTCTCCCTCTTCGTTTCTGTGCGCTTAGATCTTAGAATTAGGGTGTAATTCACTGGTTTGGGTGATCTCCGGCGAGTTCGCCGCCGTCGGCCGTCGGGCGCCGCCGCGCGCCGCGCTGGCGACGGTTGGGCCGACGTGGCTCAACCGGAGCCGTCCATTCCCGGCCGACGGCCACGATTATAAGATCGTACCGGTTCGCTTAATAAAATCCGAGCCATCCATCTAAGATCCAACGGTCCACGTTCAAAGCACCTTTTCCCGCCGCCAGCTTTACACCCAGGCCCCTGCAAACTTAGTTGCTACCTCCTGTACTTCTCTGTAATTCGAATCTAGCCCCCAGAAATCACAGACTAGCCCCTGGATCCCTAAAAATTGGTTTTAATCATTTAATTAAGCATTCTAACCCCTGTAATTTTGTAGAATAATGTATTTAGACCCTGTACAGTGTAGAAAACTATTTATCTAGCCCCTGGACTTTTATTTATTTGCTGAATAGGGTTTTTAATTGTATTTAAGGTGTAGAAATTAGATAAAAATGGTAATTAAGTATAGGAATGTTATGAAAAATTGTTATAATCTAATTTATGCTGTGAATTAATTGTAGTGTTCAGATAAAATATATTTGGTCCATGGAATATTTATTATAAATGTTTTAAAATACATTTTTGCTATAGGAAATTCAATAAAAATGGTTTTAGGCTATAATAAAATCCCAAAATTGTAGGAAAAATATAAAATGCATACTTTGGCCATGTTAAGTGATAAATACCTCGTAGGGACGCAATAGTGTAGAATTTTGTGCTTATGTGTATGTGTGATGTATTGTTTTGCGTGCCTTTACTTATTTAGCTTTATTCTATTCTGCCATGCTTGGTATATATCTAGAGTCGTTCTACGACCCTAACCTTAACTTCCAAGACCAAGACTTCGTCAACTCTCAAGTCTTCAACGAAGGCAAGTGCCCTTGACCATCTTGTACCTATTTTAGGAATTTAGCTAGTTGCATGCTAACTAAATTGATGTCCTACTTCATGTCTACATGACCTGCTCCTTACTATTCCTTGTTACCTGAAATGGGTTGGGAAGTAGATAGGCTTTATTTATGCTTAGCCATGCTTAGATGTTGGGATTGGGATTTCATACAAATGTTCTATGCTCAACTTTATGGTTACTTTAATTTGGTGATGAATATACATAATGTTAGTGGATAGGAATCTGGTGGTTGGTTAGTTTTGGAATGGTGCATTTTGCACGAGACCCGGGATTGGGGTTTGTTACCACTGGATTCTAAGGACCGATTTATGGAGGAAGCCACTAAGCATTATAGTACCACCACGAGACTGAGATGGGGCAGTTTGGTCAATTAATTAGGTTTCTCCCGATGAACTGCTAGTGGTTGGATGGTGCGGGGAATGATGCGGGTGATCTGCTCTGGGATCCGCAAGGCTCAAGAGGGGGCTCTGGGGCGGAGGGTTACTCCGAGAATCCCCAGTGGTGGAAACCTTAGAGGGCTAGCACTAGTCGGGAGTACCTTTGTAAAGATCATGTAGTGATCTCCTAGCCTCACACCAAAGGAAGTGTGAAATGTGGTTTAGCTACCACGGGCATTCGGGGAGGTTCGCTAGTCCACCTGGCAACAGGGGATGAAATCACTGCTTGTGGGGAAAGGGTACACTCTCTGCAGATATTTGGTAAAACTGTCATGACAGCCGTGCTCACGGACAAGAGCGGCTTGGGGCCAGTTCATAATTAGTCTATGGTTGGGAAAGGGTGGTTAATTAATGATTCAATTACATTCATTATCAGTACTCATGTGTTGATTACTTCTTGAATTATGATATTGATAATTGGAAGCTAAGGATAGATTCTAAGCATAGTGCTAAGCCATATTTGGCCTTTCCTTGCTCTAGCCAATCATGTCATTCTCTTCCCGAACTTGCTGAGTACTCTATGTACTCAAGCGTTTAATTTTCCATTAGAATATGAAGAAGAAGAAGCTGCACCGGAGGATTTCTTCGTCAATCCGGAGGACTTGTCCTAGGCTGGCGACCATACGCGCAACGGCTGCCTGTGGAGATGAAGCCCCGCTTTTCTATCTTGCTTTCTGTAGTAATGAACTGTTTAGTGTTGTAATAGTTGTGGTTTGTATTTGTAGACCTTCGGGTCATACTGTAAGACTATTTATGTAATCGAACATGGCAATGTAATGGTATTTCACTTTCGTCGACGCATGTACGATTCAACTGATCCTAGCGTACATGTGATTAGCGTCTGTTCATCTTTACGATGACCAGGCGTGACAAAGTGGTATCAGAGCCGTGTTGCCCGTAGGACGCAAGCCTAGTTAGAAATGGCCGAAAATTAAGGATTATACTATTTTCTTATGAAATAGTATTTCCAAAACTTTGTGCTCTCCATCTCAACCCTTGTGCTTCTTACCTTACCTTGCTTTGCTTATTGTTTTTATTCTAACTTGATTTATTGATTATTAATCTCACTTTCTTCTTTTCAAATGTTTGTAGATGGCGCGGACCAAGCAGACGGCTCGTAAGTCGACTGGGGGTCGTGTTCCTCAGCACGCCCTAGCCAGTCGCTCCGCACCTCACACACCCCGGAGGGAGATGACGCTGTTCTCCAACGGGAGTGCTGCTTCGAGGATGCGCGTCCGTCTTCGTTCTCTTCTTCGAGCTGCGGGGTACCGTGAGTACCGTGTCCGCTTAGTCTACCACACCACTAGGGTCTTTGCACCCTACACTGGTGGACTGGAGTGGACTTCTCAGCTAGCCGTCTACTACGACTCGGAGTTGCTGCACTCGCACTTCTCTCCGGCCTGGAGGAGCTCCCAGCGTGCGGCTGAGGAGGACGCCACGTGGGAGGCGACCACCTACTGGAGCCACGCCCACAGGTTCCTTCTTGGGTGCACGGAGCACGCGTACACCCCTCAGCGCCCTAGTGGCACGGCTGCCTTCACTGGACGTGACGTCGAGGTGCACTTGACTCACCCCCAGTGCGAGAGGCTAGTGGACGACGTTGTGGAGTTGTCTTCACGACTCCAGCGTTGTCAGCAGGAGCTGCAGGACAGCAGGGACTTGATCGACCGCTATGAGCGACTTCGACGGCGCTACACGAGGATCACTGGAGTTGATCCTAACTCTCCGTAGTACGCTTCGGACGTGGAGCCTTGGGACCCGAACTCTCCGGACCGCCGCATGAACTCCCCCGAGAACTCAAGAGAAGACTCAGAAGAAGAAGACCCGGAGATGGAGGTTGAGGAGGACTCTGACGAGTAGGGGTGGACTCGTTTCCCCGCTGGACGACTCAGGACAGTTATCCTTAGTTTGTAGGAGCGTGTAGCTACGCCCTCCCTAGTCTTGAGTTGTGTCGTTTATGATGTTATGCTAGTAGTTTGCTTTATGTTGTGTGTGTTGGGTGCGACATGAGTTGTGGAATGCTTCGGCATCCTGTCCACATCCATGTCTTTAGACTTGTTTATGTGTCGTGTGAGTGGTGAAATGCTTAGGCATCTTGTACACCTCCACACTAGTTGATTAATGAACTTGCTTTATATCTATTACCCTTGATGCATATAGTTGGGACCGTGTTACCCTAGTATATCCTTTCTTATCTCATCTATTATTCTAAGACCTCAGTGAACTTCTCTATCACAGATGGCTGGACGAGGTAGGGGTAGAGGCCGTGGTCGTGGTAACCCAACCCTGGATGAAGAACTTGGAGGTGTCCCCGGATGGAATGCAAGGGGTGCTCGAGGAGCCCCAGCCTCTCAACAAATGCAACAGATGATGGCTCTTCAGACTCAGTTACTTAACAACCTCACCTAAATTATCACCAACCTGCAGCAAGCCCCACCACCACCACCCCCTCAATACAACCTTCCACCACCACCACCTTTCTCGCCTAGGTCCTTTCTAAGGGACTTTCTCAACACTCACCCACCCACTTTTGCCACCGTTACTGAACCGATGGAGGCCGAGGATTGGCTCCGAACTGTTGAAAGCAAACTGAGGCTCATTCACTGCGAAGGAAGAGAGAAGGTATTGTTGGCCTCCCATCAACTCCAAGGGCCAGCAGCTGACTGGTGGACCGCCTTCACCGAAGCCCACCAGGACCCGGAAAATATTACATGGGAAGAATTCCGAACCAACTTCCGTGATCACTTCGTACATGAAGGAGAGATACAAGCCAGGCTTGAAGAGTTCCTGATGCTAAAGCAAGGCCGTATGACGGTGAGGGCCTACCTGAATGCCTTCACCCAGCTATCCCGCTATGCCCCAACAGACGTGGATACCGACGCCAAGAAACAATTCTGCTTCAAGAATGGGCTGGACAAAGAGTTAAAGTTCGCCATGTCTTCCAGCGACTACGGCGACTTTCAGAAGCTGGTTGACAAAGCTTTTGAAGTGGAGAGGACTAAAAAGGAACTGGATGATGAGGAAAGAAAAAGGAAGTTGACTATGGCACATGCCTCTAGCAGCAATGTGCGCCCCCGTCTTAACCCTCCGCCTGCAAACCAAATGACTCGTCCCATGAACTACTTGGGACAGAGGTTTCCCAACTCCAACTACAGGCCACCCACTCCCTACAACCAGCAAATGCGCTAGCAGCAGCAGCAGCCACCACGCCAGCCAATGCAACCCCCACGTCAGCAGATGCAGCCACCCCGCCCTTCAGCTCTAGCTAACCGTCCAAATGGCCAACCCCTAAGAAACCAATCAGGAGGCAACAAGGGCCCAAATAATGCTGCGGGAGTACAATGCTACAAGTGCGGAGAATGGGGACACTATGTCAGCAGTTGTCCAAAGAAGCAACAAAACCCAACTGGCCGTGTCAACCATGTGACTCTGGAACAAGCACAGGAAGCGCCTGATGTGGTGATCAGTATGTTTTCTGTTAACTCCCACCCCGCCACCATATTGTTTGATTCGGGTGCTACACATTCATTTATATCCAAGGATTTCATAAAGAAGCATGACATGGTAGTTACATTCTTGAATGGGCCGTTATTGATAAACTCTCCTGGAGGAGAGATGGTGGCAAGGCATCTATGCCGAAAAGTGAGTATAAACATAAGGGGGTAATCTTTTGGGCCAACCTAATAGTGTTGGACTCACAAGGATTAGATATCATTCTGGGAATGGACTGGTTGACAAAGAATCAAGGAGTAATTCATTGTGCAACTAGAACAGTCTGCTTAACACACCCGGATGGCACTGCAGTGGAATTCAAACCAGATCAGACACAAGAGGCAGTAGTACAGCTCAATCATCTTGAGAGTACCAAAGACATCAAGGTTGTGAAAGAATTTCCAGATGTATTTCCAGATGACTTACCAGGTATGACCCCTGATCGAGAGATTGAATTTATCATTGAACTAGTACCTGGAACGGCCCCAATATATAAGAGGCCATATAGAATGGATGCTAAACAACTAGCTGAACTAAAGGATCATATTGAGGAATTATTGGCAAAAGGATATATTCGTCCTAGCTCATCGCCTTGGGGAGCACCAGTTATATTTGTACCTAAGAAGGATGGAACTCAAAGGTTGTGTGTGGACTACCGTGCTTTAAATGAGGTAACAATCAAGAATAAATATCTACTACCAAGGATTGAAGATTTGTTTGATCAGTTGAGAGGAGCATGTGTGTTTTCCAAGATTGATCTTCGTTCGGGCTACCATCAACTGAAGATTAGACCGTCGGATATTCCCAAGACGGCATTTGTCTCCCGATATGGATTATATGAGTATACAGTTATGTCGTTTGGATTGACCAATGCTCCGGCATATTTTATGTATCTTATGAACAAGGTATTCATGGAGTACTTGGACAAGTTCGTAGTGGTATTCATCGATGACATACTTATCTACTCCAAGACTGAAGAAGAGCATGAGGAGCACCTCAGGATGGCCCTACAGAAGCTTCGCCAACATCAACTGTATGCCAAACTTAGTAAGTGTGAGTTTTGGCTAAAGGAGGTATCATTTTTGGGACATGTCATATCCGAAGGAGGTATAGCAGTGGATCCAGGCAAAGTGGCCGATGTTCTAAAGTGGGAAACACCTGAGAGTGTACATGATATACGGAGGTTCTTAGGTATGGCTGGTTACTACCGTCGATTCATCGAGGGATTTTCAAAGATCTCTCGACCACTAACCAAGTTGCTTGAGAAAGGAGTTGCTTTCAAGTGGACCCCCGAATGTGAAGTAAGCTTCGCCGAATTGAAGAAGAGGTTGACCAGTGCACCGGTATTGGTGATGCCTGATATGCAGAAGGAGTTTGTGGTCTATTGTGATGCATCTGGTCATGGTTTAGGATGTGTCTTAATGCAAGGAGGACATGTTGTGGCCTATGCTTCAAGACAACTTCGGAAACATGAGAGGAACTATCCAACACATGATTTGGAATTGGCAGCTGTTGTTCATGCTTTGAAGATATGGAGACACTACTTGATGGGAAAAAGGACTGAGATATACACAGATCACAAGAGCTTGAAATACATATTCACACAACCGGATCTTAATCTCAGGCAACGCCGTTGGTTAGAGTTAATAAATGATTTTGATGTGGGAATCAACTATCATCCAGGCAAGGCTAATGTAGTCGCTGATGCTCTAAGCAGGAAGGGACAAAGCAATAACTTGTCAGTACAAGCTCTTCAACCCCAGTTATGTGAAGAGTTTGCAAGGTTAAATCTATGTCTGGTGTCTAGCACTGAAGCAGTTGCTATGGAAGTGGACTCAACCCTTGAACGCGATATACGAGAAGGGCAAAAGAATGATGAGAAGGTCAAGGAGATCAAACAGTTGATGAAGAAAGGAAAAGCTCCGAACTTTAGAGAGGATGAACAAGGAACCTTATGGCTTGGAAAGAGGATTTGTGTTCCAGATGTCAAGGAGATTAAAGAGTTGATATTAAGAGAAGCTCGTGACTCATCATACTCCATTCACCCCGGAAGCACAAAGATGTATCAAGACCTCAAAGATCGATATTGGTGGCATGGAATGAAACGAGATGTAGCAGAATATGTGGCCATATGCGATACATGTCAATTGATTAAGGCGGAACATCAAAGACCAGCAGGGTTATTGCAACCAATCAAAGTGCCAGAATGGAAATGGGAAGAAATTAGTATGGATTTCATTGTGGGACTACCAAGAACACAGTCTGGATATGATTCTATATGGGTTATTGTGGACCGTCTAACTAAAGTGGCTCACTTTATTCCTGTGAAAGAGACCTACAATGGTCCCAAGTTGGCGGAACTGTACATCTCCAGGATTGTATGCTTACATGGAGTTCCTAAGAAGATCATTTCAGGCAGAGGCACCCAATTCACCTCAAGATTCTGGCAGAAGTTGCATGAATCAATGGATACCCGTCTAAATTTTAGTTCGGCGTATCATCCTCAAACTGATGGTCAGACAGAACGCACCAACCAGATATTAGAAGACATGTTGAGAGCGTGTGCTTTAAAGAATAGCAAAAGTTGGGACAATAATCTGCCATATGCCGAATTCTCTTACAACAACAGTTATCAAGCCAGTTTGAAGATGTCTCCTTTTGAAGCATTGTATGGGCGAAAATTTAGGACACTGTTGTTTTGGAATCAAACTGGGGAAAGTCAAGTCTTTGGGCCTGACGTATTACAAGAGGCTGAAAGACAAGTACAAGAAATTCTGAAGAATCTAAAGGCAGCTCAAACAAGACAGAAGAGTTATGCGGATACTCGAAGACGTGATCTCACATTTGAAGTTGGTGACTATGTGTACTTGAAGGTGTCACCTATGAGAGGATTGAGAAGATTCAAAGTAAGAGGCAAGTTGTCACCCCGTTACATTGGTCCGTTCAAGATACTGGAACGACGTGGTGAAGTGGCTTATCAGCTTGAGCTTCCGCCACACCTGGCAGATGTGCACAATGTGTTCCATGTGTCGCAGCTTAAGAAGTGCCTAAGGGTGCCTGAAGAGCAATTGCCAATGGAAGCAGTGGATGTACAAGAAGATTTGTCTTATGTGGAGCAGCCTGTCAAGATACTTGAGACACTGGAAAAGATCACAAGAAACAAAGTCATTCGCATGTGTAAAGTGCAATGGAAGCATCATTCAGAGGCGGAAGCAACATGGGAAAGAGAAGAAACTCTCAAGGCGGATTTCCCTCATCTATTCTCTTAGAACGTCCGAATCTCGAGGGCGAGATTCCTTTTAAGGGGGGTAGAGTTGTAACGCCCATATTTTATGTACAAAAATTTGCTCAAACCCTTGATCATTGTAGCGTGCATTTTTGGGTGAATTTTTGATGTTCAAACGAGTAGCAAACGTTCAAATTTGAATTTGAATTCAAATCAAAAGAAAAGAAACGAAAAAGAAAAAGAAAAGGAATTAAACCCCTCCCTGGGCCGAATTTCCCTCCCCTGGCCCATTTCCCCTCCTCTCTCCCGCGGCCCAGCCAGTCTCTCCCCTCTCTCCCTCTCTCTGCCGGGCGGGGCCCGCATGTCGGCGCCATCCCTCACCTCTCTCCCCTCTCTTTCCCGCGTCGCGCGCAACCGTCGCCGCGCCCTCCCCGCGCCCACGTTTTCCTCCCCCGATTCCACTCTCCCCCAGCGGTTTTCGCACGCGCTTCACAACCGCACCCCCCCTCTGCGCTTAAGAGGAACCGGCGCCTTCATTTTCCCCCTACCCCGAGCTCTCTCCAGCCCTAGCCTTCATCGCTGGTGAGAACCCTCGGCACTCGCGTTCTCGTCGCTGCAGTCCCCCTGCCCCCCATTTTCCTTGCCTAACGTGATCACCGCCTCACCAGGGACACGCCGGACGTGTTTGCTCGGGTGAATCGCCACTGCAGCGCCGGATCGCCGAACTCCGACGAGCACCGCCGCCATTCCTCGTCGCCGACCCCTCTCCGGCCGATTTCAAGCCCCACTACTCCTCTAGGTGAGTTCACCTACTCTCCCTCTTCGTTTCTGTGCGCTTAGATCTTAGAATTAGGGTGTAATTCACTGGTTTGGGTGATCTCCGGCGAGTTCGCCGCCGTCGGCCGTCGGGCGCCGTCGGCCGTCGGGCGCCGCCGCGCGCCGCGCTGGCGACGGTTGGGCCGACGTGGCTCAACCGGAGCCGTCCATTCCCGGCCGACGGCCACGATTATAAGATCGTACCGGTTCGCTTAATAAAATCCGAGCCATCCATCTAAGATCCAACGGTCCACGTTCAAAGCACCTTTTCCCGCCGCCAGCTTTACACCCAGGCCCCTGCAAACTTAGTTGCTACCCCCTGTACTTCTCTGTAATTCGAATCTAGCCCCCAGAAATCACAGACTAGCCCCTGGATCCCTAAAAATTGGTTTTAATCATTTAATTAAGCATTCTAACCCCTGTAATTTTGTAGAATAATGTATTTAGACCCTGTACAATGTAGAAAACTATTTATCTAGCCCGTGGACTTTTATTTATTTGCTGAATAGGGTTTTTAATTGTATTTAAGGTGTAGAAATTAGATAAAAATGGTAATTAAGTGTAGGAATGTTATGAAAAATTGTTATAATCTATTTTATGCTGTGAATTAATTGTAGTGTTCAGATAAAATATATTTGGTCCATGGAATATTTATTATAAATGTTTTAAAATACATTTTTGCTATAGAAAATTCAATAAAAATGGTTTTAGGCTATAATAAAATCCCAAAATTGTAGGAAAAATATAAAATGCATACTTTGGCCATGTTAAGTGATAAATACCTCGTAGGGACGCAATAGTGTAGGATTTTGTGCTTATGTGTATGTGTGATGTATTGTTTTGCGTGCCTTTACTTATTTAGCTTTATTCTATTCTGCCATGCTTGGTATATATCTAGAGTCGTTCTACGACCCTAACCTTAACTTCCAAGACCAAGACTTCGTCAACTCTCAAGTCTTCAACGAAGGCAAGTGCCCTTGACCATCTTGTACCTATTTTAGGAATTTAGCTAGTTGCATGCTAATTAAATTGATGTCCTACTTCATGTCTACATGCCCTGTTCCTTACTATTCCTTGTTACCTTAAATGGGTTGGGAAGTAGATAGGCTTTATTTATGCTTAGCCATGCTTAGATGTTGGGATTGGAATTTCATACAAATGTTCTATGCTCAACTTTATGGTTACTTTAATTTGGTGATGAATATACATAATGTTAGTGGATAGGAATCTGGTGGTTGGTTAGTTTTGGAATGGTGCATTTTGCACGAGACCCGGGATTGGGGTTTGTTACCACTGGATTCTAAGGACCGGTTTATGGAGGAAGCCACTAAGCATTATAGTACCACCACGAGACTGAGATGGGGCAGCTTGGTCAATTAATTAGGTTTCTCCCGATGAACTGCTAGTGGTTGGATGGTGCGGGGAATGATGCGGGTGATCTGCTCTGGGATCCGCAAGGCTCAAGAGGGGGCTCTGGGGCGGAGGGTTACTCCGAGAATCCCCAGTGGTGGAAACCTTAGAGGGCTAGCACTAGTCGGGAGTACCTTTGTAAAGACCATGTAGTGATCTCCTAGCCTCACACCAAAGGAAGTGTGAAATGTGGTTTAGCTACCACGGGCATTCGGGGAGGTTCGCTAGTCCACCTGACAACAGGGGATGAAATCACTGCTTGTGGGGAAAGGGTACACTCTCTGCAGAGATTTGGTAAAACTGTCATGACAGCCGTGCTCACGGACAAGAGCGGCTTGGGGCCAATTCATAATTAGTCTATGGTTGGGAAAGGGTGGTTAATTAATGATTCAATTACATTCATTATCAGTACTCATGTGTTGATTACTTCTTGAATTATGATATTGATAATTGGAAGCTAAGGATAGGTTCTAAGCATAGTGCTAAGCCATATTTGGCCTTTCCTTGCTCTAGCCAATCATGTCATTCTCTTCCCGCACTTGCTGAGTACTCTATGTACTCAAGCGTTTAATTTTCCATTAGAATATGAAGAAGAAGAAGCTGCACCGGAGGATTTCTTCGTTAATCCGGAGGACTTGGCCTAGGCTGGCGACCATACGCGCAACGGCTGCCTGTGGAGATGAAGCCCCGCTTTCCTATCTTGCTTTCTGTAGTAATGAACTGTTTAGTGTTGTAATAGTTGTGGTTTGTATTTGTAGACCTTCGGGTCATACTGTAAGACTATTTATGTAATCGAACATGGCAATGTAATGGTATTTCACTTTCGTTGACGCATGTACGATTCAACTGATCCTGGCGTACATGTAATTAGCGTCTGTTCATCTTTACGATGACCGGGCGTGACAATCGGGTACTTCCGCGCACTTACTAAAAATGTCTAAAGACCCTGCCTCCTTGCAGAAGCAGTGCCTCCTTGCAGATGCAGGCTCCGGAGGTGCGACGTGTCTAGCGGGCTCGGAGCCCGCCGCTTCACAGGGGCAAGTTCCAGTGCCGCCACGTGCCCATGGTTCAAGACCTGTCTCCTCTCTGAGACAATCTCGTGAGCCGCCACGTGTCTTGCGAGATCGAATCTCACACCTTCTCAGGGGTAGGCTCCGACGTCACCACATGGACGATAGCTCCGAGTTCGACCTCCTTGCAGAAACGGCTCCGAAGCCGGTATGTGTCTTGCAGGGTCGGACCTTGCCTAACCTCAAAAGTGAGCTCCGGAGCTGCCACGTGGCCCGCAGCACGAGGCCTGACCTCCTCCACAGAGACGGGCTCCGGTGTTGCCACGCGTCCTGCGGCTGCTTTGGGCGATAGGTTGCGAGAGTATAGAGTTGTGTGCCCTTTCGAGTTGCGCATTCAAGACACGCTCCTTCCTCAGACACACAACGCGACACACGCCCCTGTCAGGTGGAACCGTGCCCAATCACATCAAAGTGAAGAAAGCACAGGGCTATCTCACGTTGCTGACGGTAGGATGTGGCGACACGATGGATGGGTCATTTTCTAACATCATAAAGATCTACGCTTAGCCTCTAGCAACCGATATGACAGGACAGCGAGTCTTCAAGCCACGGAAAGAGGGATCGGTAGTCATAATGTTGTAGATCTTGTACAGGGATAAGATATTCCTGGAGGCACATGTCGGGCTTGGGGCACCACTTGTAAACTGCCCGGCCTTAGACCATAAAAGGACTGGGGCAACCATCAACTTGGACATATCCAATCTCATCTGGACTTAAGCAGTACACCACACACCGTGAATATAGGGTGTTACGCTCTCGCGGCCCGAACTACGTAAAACCCCTTGTGTTCACCATCTTCACTGCTCTTGCTCTTGCAAACTCTTGGGACTAGCCCCCGTTCAAAGAACCTCCACAGACTGCTTCTTAGCAAGTCAGGGAGAAGTGTCGTTTCCACACTTGTAGGACACTCCGGCGCAAGAGTGTCGATTGGCTTCGTTGCCGAAGTTGCACCTCGCATCGCCCTCGGCGCGCAGCCTACGACGCCATCGGGAGCTACGTCGTCATCATCTACAGGGCGCTTGGGAGCAAGCACGGTGGTAGGCTCCGACGCTAGAACTATGCTCGACGTCGCCTTCGGTGCTGGATCATGTGCGCCACTCGAAGGAGTAGCATCGCCGCCTAGAGCACGCGCCTCTGTCGATGCGCCACACATGGGCACTAGAGGGTTCGCCTCCCGGGCCGGCTCGAGGGCAGACACGGAGGCTCGCCCTATCATCGGACCTTCAACGCCCCCGGTGGTAGGGGCGCTCTCCTCTACTCCTTGTTGCAGCGGGGGCGCCACATCTGTCGGCGATAGCCTATGGAATGGAAGCCAAATCTAATCAAACAAAAGAATTCAAAGAAGCAGAAATACAAGACTCGACAAGCACGCCTTACCAAGGACCCCGAAAGTTTCAGCGGGCCTGGAGTTTTGACTTGCGCGGGAGGTTAGAGTCGTCCAACCCCACCGTTGTGGTTGGCACCTCCGCCGCTGGATTCTAGGCTGCTAACGTCGCTTTGCACTGTTAAAGTGCCCGCCGACGCTGATCCGACTGCACCTCTATCGTACCCGTCGTCGGCATTCTTTGCCACACCTGCGACCGGGGTGCTTATGGCTCGAGGCTCCTTAGCCCGAAGTTGTGTCCCGACTGTCGCGTCGATAGAACTGCCAAAGTTCTTCGTTACACCCGCTGCTGGGGTGCTCACTGTCCGGGCCCTGTACAACCGTGGTGCCCCCAAAGCCTCCACTGACGCTCAGGTCCGCATTGATGACGGAGTCAACAGCGGCTCGGGGCTCCTCGGATTTGCGTGGGAAGACGAGAGTGCCATCCGCGTGCTCCAGCCTTCTCTTCTCGGGGAGGATGGGAACCTTGCTCGAAGCACCACCGCCCTCGATGTAGGACACGGGTGCACCTCAAGATGCTGGCTCAGAGCATATGAGGCCCTCGGTGGCATTCGAGGGCGCTTCCGCGACACGGGCTCGGAAACTGGTGCCTTCCCCTTCCCCTTGTTAGAGGTCGGGTCCCCCTCCTTCCTCGCATCGGAGCGTGGGGCGGGGTGTGGACCCCTACTGGCCCCCGACGTCATCTGGGTCGAGGATGATTATCCCCCGGTTTGCATCTTTGGCTTGCCACAGAGTGAGGTTGAGAGCGTCCAATTTCCATGTCCTTCGGCAGCTTCGTCCTCGATGTCAGGTCCATGAAGAGCGGTTCATAGGATGCGGGCAACGTGATGAAGTCATCAGTTAGTAGGTCGCTTCTCACCTTCGCTAACATCCTGATCAACATCTACATGGCTCAGATCCGAGCTGGGGTCGATCTCGAGCCGGGTGCAGTCCTGCAGCCCGGTGTAATACCACGTTGGGTGGTTGCGCTGCTGGAGAGGAGCAATGCGTCAGGGCATGAAGTCTGCCAGCACCATTAGTGACGTCAGGCCATGATCTGCTAGGAATTGGATCGTCTTCAACACTGGAGCATACTCCTTCTCCAACTTCGGGCACTCCTCCCAAGAAGAGCGCTCGGAGGTTGGATTGTCGATTGGTAGGTTCATACGGTCATGGGCATCAGCCTTCACGATCACCCAATCATTCCTCCAGTGCTCCCACCTTGAGGCGCTGAAGGGCACGATGTACCTCGTGGAGGTCTTGTTCCGATGCTGGAAGTAGTAGGCCCCCAGCTGGTTCTTCGAACCATGCCCGGTGGTCTTTAGTATGAAGAAGTACCGGAACAGCGGCACGACCGGACGAACACCCACGAACATCTCGCAGAAGTGCGCAAAGACCGCCGCCAAGGCGAAGAAGTTTGGCGACAAGTGGTGAAGCTGGAGATCGAAGACCTCCAATGGGGTAGCGAAGAAGAAAGACACCGGGGGGACAAACTCGGCCAATGCATATGCGGTGAAGAGCACGATCTCCTCACTTTGCAGGTTGAGCAGGAGGGATCCATCGTTTCTGCTTCTCCTCATGCCAGCCGAGTAGTTGCCTCACTAGTTCCAGGTCCTTGGTCTGGTCGATGCGAGGGGGAGGCAAGCTTGACGCCATTGGAGTGGATGCGAAGCAAGATCTTGGCAAAGTATTTGGGCTAAGGCGCTAAGGAGGAAGATGGAAGGCTCAGACACGAGGGAGCGAATGAGGAGGGAACTGCCTTTGGCTGCAAAGGTTTTCTTATACTAACTTCCGCAACATTTGGGGGCACATCTTGTGAGTCGCCTGCGTCCAATACGCACTGCGCAACTCGCGGGGCCAATGAAAGTGGGACCCAATTTGCCTGACAGAAGACTCGGCTCGGGCTGTCAATCAATCAAGAAGGCAACTCAACAGTTCACAAGTAGGCAGGGCGGCAGAAGCACATCGACCGCATCAAGAAACGTCGCGATTAAAGCCACGCATCAAGCAAAGATTAGGTTGCCATGACCCGTCAATCAGGAGCGGACACGTGTCTGTAGCGTCAAAAGTGTGTTGCCCCTTCAACTGCCCAATACATGATCGAAAAGGCTGCGCGAGAAGTAAAGGTGAAGGCCCCACCTGTGGGATCGTCGCCTCCACCGAGGTGGGTCCAGGGGTCACTGTGAGTACCCTGCATACCGGGTACCCCCGTGGAGTGGCTAAAAATGCCTAAGGGGTTTGCCTCCTTGCAAAGGCAAGCTTCAGAGGTGCCTCATTTCTAGCAAGCTCGGACCCCGCCCCTCCTCAAGGGTGGGCTTCGTTGCCACCACGTGCCCCACGGCTTAAGATCTAGCCTCCTCGTAGAGGCGTGCTCTAGGGCCGCCACGTGTCCTGCGGGACCAGACCCCGCCCCTCCTGAGGGTTAGGCTCCAGCTCCACCACGTGGATGATAGCTCCGAGCTTGGCCTCCCCACAGAGGCGGGCTCTGGAGTCAACATGTGTCATACAGGGCCGAACCATCCTCACCTCGAAGGTGAGCTCTAGAGCTGCCATGTGGACCGTAGCATGAGGTCGCACCTCCTCCGCAAAGGCGGGATCCGGTGTTGCCCCGCGTCCTTAGGCCCGCTCTAGGCGATAGGTCGTCGGAGTAAAGAGCGGTGTGCCCTGTACAGTCGCGCATTCAAGACACACACCTTCCCCAAGCGCACGGGCGTGACGCATGCCCCTGTAAGGTGGAACTGTGCCCAATGACAACGTAGGGCTACTCCACGCTGCTCACGGTAGGATGCAGCGACACGACGAAAGGGACATTCCCTGCCATCATCAACATCTACGCTTAGCCTCTGGCGACCAGCGCAGCAGAACGGAGAGTCTTCAAGTCACTGTCAGAGAGAGCAGTAGTCATAATGTTGTAGATCTTGTACAGGGATAAGATCTCCTATGGCCACCTGTCGGGCCTCAGGCCCCACTTGTAAATTGTCCGCCCTTGGACTATGTCGGTACCCTAAAAACCATACACCCCCTGAGGTTACAAAAATCTCAAGGGAAGGACGTCTACTCAAATTGAAGACTCTCGGAGGCCCACTTGACAGACATAACCGAACCAACTTCTCCGACATGGTTAATCCCTAGGTTGCCACGTGTACTGCCAGACCGGAGCTACTACCCACAAGGGTGAAGCTCCGGGCTAGGTACCGAAACGGCACCTCCGGACTTAGCCCCTGACCGAGAGAAGCTCCGGACCTGACACATGCCAGGCCACCCCGGAGCTACCCGCTTCTCACAAGCAAGCTCCGGAGCTGCCACGTGTCCGAACGTCGGAGCTGGTCGCCTCAAACCTCCGGAAGACATTGTAACGACTCCGGATCTTCAAAGGATAGCCGCGGACTTCAAGACCCGTTAAATTGTCATTAATTCCATATTAATGACAATTAATCAGACAATCTTAACTCCTGTAACGGCACTGTCGGAGCCCGTTACAGGGTTATTAACAACAATTAATCGTGTATCAATACTAGTAACCGCCGGGGCCACATGTCGGGCCAGGCTAACTTGTAACGGTTTGTCCTTGTACTATAAAAGGACAGACCGACGATACACGAAGGGGCTCTCGAACGCTCAGGCACACACGCATTGACGTGAGCTTTCATACACAAACTAATACAACATCACACACCCGTGGAGTAGGGTATTACGCTCAGGCGGCCCGAACCACGTAAACCACTGTGTCTCTCGTGTCCAATCGTGATTCACCTTCTTGAGTCTCTGCGCGCCCACACCGAACTACAAACTCCTTCAACACTTTAGTAGTGTCAGGAGATCTGCCGACTCCAACAGTCGACAGTTGGCGTCGCCAGGTAGGGGCGCCTGAGATTTTCAAGAATGGTGAATTCTGCGGCTGGATCATCCAATGGGCAACCTGCTGCTCAGGCTGTCGGGGGTAATCCCTCCAACATGCAGCCATCGGCAGGAGCCTCAGCACCAGCAGGAGTCACACTCCCACCACCACCATCTTCTCCGGCAAAACGTGCCGGGCAACATGATGGTGCGCCGACGTCACATACTGCGTCGGCAAGTCATGACAACCCAGAACACGCGCTCCATGCAGCGCGTGCTCTTCTTCAGCGACCACCACCTCTGGATGCATCTCGAGATGCCATGGAGCAATGGAGGGCTGATGTTGAGCATTTGGTCGCAGTAGCGGCCGAACGCCTCAACAACTAGGGTGCTCCTCCTTCAGGGCGAGCCCCGTCGCAGCGACGGACGTTGTCTGGAAGACTTGGTCCGCATGTCTCCAACAACCGAAGACGAGTTGCGTCACAGCAAGTGACGTCGCTGCCCTCTGGGGCACGACGCACCCATACGGTATCTCGACTTTCGACACATGACCTCCGGGCGGAGCTTGATCGCCGATACCGTCAACAGGATGGCCGTGTCCATATCGAGCGAGCTCGTGAAAGACGGGATGCTCAGGACCTTTCTACTCTGGAGGGAGTAGGAGGAGGCTGTTCCGCCCTAGCCATGCACCTGCGCATGGTTAAATGGCCACAGAAGTTCCGGCCACACTTGCCGGAAAAATTCGACGGGACTGTCAACCCCGTAGAATTTCTGCAAATATACTCCACTGCAATCTTAGCAGCTGGAGGAAACGAGGCCGTAATGGCCAACTACTTTCCAGTGGCCTTGACTGGGACCGCCAGGTCCTGGTTTATGAGCCTTCCACCCAACTCTATCGACAGTTGGGAGGAGCTGTGCCATCAGTTCACTGCCAACTTCGGGAGTTCATACACCCGGCCGGGCACTGAAGTAGACCTTTTTGCGGTCGTGCAAAAAGGGGGAGAATCCTTGAGGTCATTCATCTAGAGGTTCTCTCAGGTACGCAACACAATCCCTTCTATCTCAAGCGCTTCTGTCATTGTGGCATTCAGACAGGGTGTACGAGACAAGAAGATGTTGGAGAAGCTAGCGATCAAAGAGATCACCAGCGTCACGGAGCTCTTCAGCTTGGCAGACAAGTGTGCCAGAGTTGCGGAGGGCCGTGAAATGCACTCCAAACCAGCCCTGGAGGATCACAAAAAATCCTCCAAAGAAGAAGCCGCTACCTCCGGGAGTGGCAAAAAGAAAAAGAAGACCAACAGCAAGAAGAAGCCGTCGGCCGGCACATCCAACGTTGCAGCCACTGCAACTCCTGGTGGCCGGGGGCCACGCCCCGAGAAGCGGCCTCGACCGTCTTCCGAAGACGGTGGCAAATCCAAAGTGTGGTGTCCCATTCACAAGACGGGCAGCCACAGTTTGGAAGACTGCCAGGAGGTCCAAAACCTTGCCGAGCGCTACAACAAGCGCCGGGAAGGGTCTCCTTTCCGACAGAGGGAGGGAAAATAGAAGGTTGACGAAGCTCCGGCTGAAGAGGAGTTAGGGTTTCAGGACTCCAAAAAGGTCCTGAAAGCCGTCTACACCTCCGTCGACGATGACTCTGACGTCTCCGACAATGAGCGTCGGAAAACCATGAACACCATCTTTGGTGGATCATGGGACATCACTTCTCGTCGCGTCATCAAGACTATGCGGCGGGATATGGCTGCTGTAGCTCCTACAGCTAGACCGGAGCCACATCGAAAGTGGATGGACACACCCATCACTTTTGATGCTTCGGACTGTCCTCGAAGCATGGTCGGAGCTGGCCAATTACCCTTGATGGTATCTCCCACCATCAACAACATCCAGCTCCATCATGTTATGGTGGATGGAGGTTCGGGGCTGAACCTCATAAGCTTTGAAGCTTTTACCAAACTTCAGCTCCGACCTTCAGATCTTCAACCCTCTCGACCATTCTCCGGAGTAGGTCCGGGGGCCATTACCCCACTCGGAGCTATAATTCTCCCCGTTACCTTCGGGACACGGGAGAAGTACCGCACCGAGAAGTTGGTCTTCGACGTCGCGCAGATCAACTTACCATTCAACGCCATCTTGGGTAGACCTGCCCTATACAAATTTATGGCAGCTGCCCATTATGGATACTTGGTGTTGAAGATGCCAACACCAGCAGGCGTTCTCCGGATTCGTGGAGATCGCACCGCCGGAGTAACTGCTCTGGAGGAGCTCCATGCACTCACCACTGCGCAAGAGGAGGACTCCGGACAGGGGCAAGCTCCGAAACCTCCGAGCATTCGACAACGAGGCTCAACCTCTGCTCCCCGTGTGCAGCCAAGCGGCGACACCGACATTCCCGTCAAAGTCGTCCAAATTGGTTCCGATGTCACTCAAACCACCCGCATATCGGGTGGGTTGAATGACAAATAGGAACTCGCGCTCATCACTTTCCTCCGGGCTAATGTTGACGTATTTGCTTGGCAACCGTCACAAATGCCTGGGATCCCCAGGGAAGTGATTGAGCACAATCTGAAGATTTACCCCGATGCTCGGCCTGTGCATCAGAAACCTCGGAAGCAATCTGTAGAGCGACAGAACTTCATCCGACAAGAAGTGAAGAAGTTGCTCGAAGCCGGATTTATCCGAGAAGTCTTCCATCCAAAATGGCTGGCGAACCCAGTCGTTGTGCCCAAGGCCGGCGGGAAACTTCGGATGTGCATCGACTACACCACACTAAATAAGGCATGTCCGAAAGATCCATTCCCACTACCTAGAATAGATCAGCTAGTGGATTCCACCTCCGGGTGCGAGTTACTGTGTTTCCTAGACGCATATTCTGGATATCATCAAATCAGGATGTCTAGGGAAGATGAAGAGCATACTTCATTCATCACAGTGGATGGATTGTATTGTTACACAGCCATGTCATTTGGTCTCAAGAATGCAGCTTCAACTTTTGTACGAGCTATGTACAAAACTTTCGAAGAAATCATCAGAGACATAGTGGAAGTGTACGTCGATGACATCGTGGTCAAAGTCAAAAACAAGGAGTCCCTCTTGGACACCTTGCAGGCTGTCTTCGACAAACTGCGGGCCACCCGCACGAAGCTAAACCCAGACAAGTGCGTCTTTGGGGTTAGTTCCGGAAAGCTTCTTGGTTTCCTGGTAAGTCACCGGGGCATAGAGGCTAATCCGGCGAAGATAAAAGCCATTGAAGACATGCGGCCACCAACCCGCATCAAAGACGTCCAAAAATTAACCGGATGTCTAGCAGCCCTCAGCCGGTTCATTTCAAGACTGGCGGAAAGAGCACTTCCCTTCTTTAAGTTGCTGAGGAAGTCCGGACCATTCCAATGGTCTGAAGAAGCAGAGAAGGCATTCCAGGAGCTGAAACAGTTCCTCACCACCCTACCAATTCTGGTAGCTCCGAACCCTGGTGAGCCTTTGTTGCTTTACATTTCAGCTACTGATGAAGTCGTCAGTATGGTTCTGGTTGCGGAGAGACCGGAACTACTCAATACTCAGGAATCCAGACCCCTTCGGGAGGGTCCGGAGGTTCCTGAAAGTGAGTCTGGGTCCCAGCTCCCAGACTCAAACCTACAAGAAGCCATTCCAGAGGACCCGGACCCCTCTAAGAGGGTCCAGGTCATTTCTGAAGAAGCTCCGGGTTCCTCCAGCCAGAACCCGGAGGTCCCCGAAGAGAGTCTGGACCCCTCCGAGAGGGTCCGGATCAATGAAGAGGAAGCTCCGGACCCCTCCGGGAGGGTCCGGACCATTCAACGCCCGATATACTTCATCAGTGAAGTGTTACATGATGCCAAGACTCGATACCTAGAGGTGCATAAACTGCTTTATGCAGTTCTTATTGCCTCGAGGAAGCTTCGACATTATTTCCAAGCTCACAAAGTCTCAGTGGTGACCTCATATCCACTTCGAGCAATCCTGCATAATCCCAATTCAACTGGGAACATTGCAAAGTGGGCAGCGGAATTGGCTGAATTCGATCTCGAATTCATTCCGAGACAAGCAATCAAGAGTCAAGCGTTGGCAGATTTTGTGGCGGAATGGACTCCCTCTCCATTAAACCCTGGGGGCCCCAACGAGCAGAAGACGGAACCCCAAGTTCCAACCTTCACTAAGCCTCACTGGACCCTTTACTTCGACGGCTCCATGCAGAAGCAGGGGGCCGGAGCTGGAATCTTTCTCCTCGCACCAACTGGGGAGAAGGTGAAATACATGGTACACCTTGACTTCAAGGCAACCAATAACATGGCGGAGTATGAAGCACTCATCTATGGATTAAAGGTGGCACTATCGTACGGTGTCAAGCAATTGCTGGTCAAAGGAGATTCACAACTCGTCATCAAGCAGGTGAAGGGTGAATGCTCCTGTAATAATCTCCAGCTAGCTGCTTACCTCCTTGAAGTCCAGAGGCTTCAGAAGGACTTTGAAGTCCTAGACCTTCACCATGTTCAGCGTGCTCACAACGCTGAAGCTGACGAACTCTCGACCAAGGCGTCAACTGGAGCTCCGGCTCTTGATGGAACCTTTGTCCGGAGGTTGTCAAAACCCACAGTTCAGCCTGCCGAACTGAACGAAGGGGGCGAGATCAGCATCCCGAAGCTGACGGTCCCGATGGCCCTGTTACCATGGCAGCCATCAAGGGTCGTAGGTGCTGCCGGAAGCTCCGAGCAACCCAGCACGCAAGACTCAAATGCTCAAGTCAGTTCCGATGCATGGATCTCGGAGATCCGGAGCTACTTGAAAGACAACATCCTTCCTGACGATGATGTATCCGCTGACCGGGTAGTCAGATTGGCTAAAAGATACACGTTGGTAGAAGGGGATCTCTACCGGCGCGGTGCCAACGGCATCCTAATGCGGTGCATCACAAGGGAAGAAGGCTGCGAGCTCCTCGCAGAAATCCATGGAGGCGAGTGTGGGAACCACGCATCTTCCCGCACGCTGGTCGGAAAAGCCTTTCGGCACGGCTTCTACTGGCCTACAGCGCTCCAGGATGCCACTGAGCTGGTGAAGAAATGCGAAGCATGCCAATTTCATGCAAAGCAAATTCATACACCTGCTCAGTCCTTACAAATGATACCTCCTACATGGCCTTTCGCTGTGTGGGGGATGGACATCTTGGGACCCTTTCCAAGAGCCGTCGGAGGTTACAAGTTCCTGTATGTTGCCATCGACAAGTTCATCAAGTGGCCGGAAGCAACTCCTGTTGTGACGATCAACAAACAATCTGCAATCAACTTTCTACAATCCATCGTGAGCAGATTCGGAGTCCCAAATAAGATCATAACTGATAATGGGACTCAATTCACAAGCTCCGCGTTTCAAGGATATTGCGAAGACCTCGGCATACAAGTTTGCTACGCTTCCGTAGCTCATCCTGCCAGCAATGGACAAGCCGAGAGAGCAAATGCAGAGATCCTTAAAGGACTCAAAACGCGCACTTATGAGCGCTTGAAAAAGCACGGAGCCAATTGGATCGAAGAGCTTCCGCCCACTCTATGGGCCAACAGGACTTCTCCAAGTCGGGCAACCGGAGAAACACCCTTCTTTCTGGTGTACGGAGCTGAAGCGATCCTTCCTCCGGAAATCACCTTGGGTTCCCTCCGAGTCCGGACCTTCGACGAAGCCGCGCAGGACCAGCTCCGGCGCGAAGACCTAGACCTCCTCGAGGAGGGAAGGTGCCAAGCAGCTGTTCGGAATGCCCGATACCGCCAAGCTCTACGGCGCTATCACCAACGGCATGTACACAACCGACAGCTCGAGGAAGGCGATCTGGTGCTACGGAAGATACTATCCAGAGAAGGGCTAAACAAACTCTCCCCCAGCTGGGAAGGGCCCTTTCGAGTGATCAAAGTATCCCGTCCCGGAAGCGTTCGCTTGGCTACCGAGGATGGGACACATCTCCCAAATCCTTGGAACATCGAGCACCTCCGTAAGTACTACACTTAATTCCACGGAGGTGAGTCTTAAGTAACTTGAAATGTATGTTATAGAGTCATTGTACAGAGTCGGGTAGTTCCTCCGGGAGAGCAGCCGGACCTTTCCCGAAAGGTTTGAAAAGCTCATGCAACACTTGACACAGTCTCCGGACTAAAAGTGTGGCTAACTACCCTCGGTCAAACGAGAAACCAAACACACTTAGCCTGGTTCCGTACCCTAAGAGTGTACTTGTTTCCCCTGTACCCCGGACCTATAATGAAAGACATCTTCATGTGAAATAGACTCCACGTGCATTCATTTTTGCATAGGCTCGACATTTTTATTTTTCTCTTTCTTGTCTATAACAGAAACGTGCAATTCTTAAGAAGTTCTAGTTTGACCGGTTTACATACGATTCGAGTTGAATTGTCAGATTTTTTGGATTTAAATATCTGTGGCCAACTCGCCTGAAAGCCGCCAAGCCATTCTAGGGCCGGAGTGCGCTATTGACTTAGCCTGGTCAAGCACCCTAAGTACGCCACTCTACCTATACCCCAGCAGGCCAAAGTAAGGCGGGTCCATGGACAATTGGATCTAAAAGAAAAGACAATTCATCCAGTCGTATTAAAAATCGTGTTCAACTTAAAATTTTCTTGAGAACCGTAAGCCGCGACGAAGTTATAGACAAGGAACGAATTTTACTATTTTTCTTGGATTAAGTGTGCAGGAAAAATGAACCCTACGTTGATGGAGAAAAACCGGAGCTAACCAAGCTCCGACTCCCACCAGGACGTCAACCGTCGGCGTTGACTAAAAGATGGTGAGAAGACCCCATCACTGGAGTCTGTTGCCAACAAACCAAGTGTGGCAAAGGTCATTGTCGGAGCTGCTAAGCTCCGATACCTTGAAGTATTAACTATCGACGCTCTACGTGTTGATAGAGGCTATTGCCAGAGCTACTAAGCTCCAGCGATGGACAGTGCCGGAGCTTCTAAGCTCTGACAACTTCAGGGGACCCTCACTATCAATAACTTCGGACCTAAATTCCACAAGTTCGAAGCAAATTCGTCTTCAACAAAACTCAATATCCTTTTGGTACATGTCCACAATCAAATTGTGCACATCTACCAGGGGGCCAAGTGAAGATAAAGATGTTGAAGACAAAAAATGAAATTCGCAAAAAATTGGGGATTTCATTCCATCTGAAGACCAGAGATTACATCTGGAGACAAGGGATTACAAAATTGAGGAATAAGAGAAGATACAAGTAAAGGCTAAAAGAGACGGTCCTAGACCCTATGGAAGAACTCGGCGACCTTCTGGACGACCTCCGACACGCTGGCTCGGGTAGCTTCGCCTTCTCCTTCGACGGGGCCTTCAAGCACCGGGTCCAGAGGAAATCGAGGGTTCCGGCTCGTGTAGCACGTCAACACATATTCTGTGACGTTCTTAGCCAGGGACTGCCCCTCGACCTCCATCTGGTCCGCGATGACGTCGCCCACCTTGGAGAGCTTGCTGCCTGCGGCGCTCAACGCTTGCAACGCAAGGTCCGGCTCCGGCTCCGGATCATCCGTGTGCACGGGGCTGAAACCCATCGGCGTCAGCGCGTCGTCAGCCTTGCCCAGGAACTCCCAAATCTGCAGGGAGTCTGCCTTCCTCAAGTTCTTCATCTCTTCTAGGGATCTCCGGGCCGCCGTCAGCTCCGAATTCTCGCGGGAGAGACGCTCAACTTCTTTGGCGTTTTGCTGGATCTTCGCAGCAACCCGCTTCTCAAGTCTTCCGAGCTCCTCCTCCCGGAGGTGGATCTTGTTCCGGCGGTCGACCAGGTCCTTCTCCCTAGCCTCCACTTTCTTCTCCCGGACAACAAGGGCACACTCGTATTCGTAGAGTTCCTGCCCCCGCACCCAGGTCTTCTCCTCTTCCTCGAGGCAGCGCTCTTCCAATTTTTTAGTGCGCTCCTCGAGGCCCTTGTCCGCCAGAGCTGTTTTTTCAGCGAGCTCTTCTTCCCGTCGCAAGACGTCATCCCGCAGTTCCAGGAGCTTTTGCTCCTCGTCCTCGAGCCGTCTTTCCCTCCCTTCAAGTGCCTCTCGGCGCTTGATGAGTGCGGTGCTGATGGCCTCGAGCTGATCAAACCGAGCATTGGCCGCGTCGTTAGCAGCCTTAGCTCGGTCGTGGAACTCCCGAGATTGAGCATCGATGGCGTGAGTCATGCTCTCCCTCTCATCCAGCAGCTTATCCCAGAGCTCCAGGCGGATCTTCTCCCGCTTGATCCATTCCTTGTCATCTGCAAGCCTCGACTGCGCCAGCTTAGTCTCGAAGTGGAGCCGATTACGCCACCGCCTAAGGGTTTGGCGCTCCTCTTCAAGAGCCTTGCTGTCGTGGAAGAAGGCCAGTTGGACCTGACGTAGACTGGAGCAGGCGTTGTCGATGGACATCGACAGCGAGATGGGCTCCGGACCTGCTGGGATTTCTTCCGCTGGTTCCAGCGGGTCTTCACATACAAAAATTGGGTCCCACTCTACGAGAGTGGAACCCTGAGCTTCCAAAGCGCTCGGGTCTTCCTCCGGGATGGCCTCAGTCGCCATCGAAGGAGGTCCTACCACCAAGTCTTCATTCGCCCCCTCAGGCGGGGGTTCGGCGACTTCATTCAGGCACTCTGGCTCTGCCACAGGTACCATCGACGTCGTCGCCTCCGGAGCAGGAGCCGCTACTGGCTCCGGCCGGGACACTTCTTCTGAGGGAGGCTCAAGCTCCCTCACCTCTTCAACCGCCGGCTCTGCGGCCGGCGCTCCAACAATCACCGGCTCTGCGGCCGGTGCTTTGGAAGTAACCGGCTCAACTGCCGAAACTACTTCGACTTCCGGCTCGCATGCCGGGGCTTCAGCCACCTCCGGCTCAATCGCCGGGGCTTCAGCATTTTCCGGCTCCGAAGCCGGGACTGCTACTTCCTCCGGCTCAACAGCCGGAGCTTCTACTACTGCAGCACCAGGACCTGGAGCTTCCACCTCCGGGACGGGTGTCGCTGGCGCATCTTCATTCCCGTGGTCCGGCGCTACCACGGGAACTTCTGGAGACGAGTCGAGGTCCATGACCACGACAGCCGGCGCCGGAGCTGTCGCAGCCTCCGCTTGGGGCGGCACCGGGACTGGAGCAGAAGCCCTCACAGCCTCAGACACTGTGGCTGAGGGTGGAGCTTCACTCCCCTTCTTGGGGACGCTGCAGATGAAGAACGAAGAAATTGAGCAAACAGATGCTACAATTAAAAAGTTAATCGAGGTAAAAAAGAAAAATTACCTTGGAAGGCTCCCGCACCAGCTTGCGCGGAACCTCTTTCCCGGACGATCCGGGCTGGCCACGGTCAGCGTAGGAGCTCTGGGAGGACTCCCAGGACTTGCCGCGGTCGCGGGCGTTTCCCGGGTCGGAGCTCTCCTTGATCGGGAGGAACTCCTGGACCTGGAGGCCCTCACCGCTCCAGATGCCGAAGTCGCGCACCCGGAGCTAGCACCACCGGAGGGATCCACCACGGGGACAGCCGCACTCCGGGAGGATCCCACCGCCGGAACAGTAACGTTCCGGAAGGACCCCACCACGGGGACATTCGCCACGGCGGCGGAGGATCTCCCTTCCTGAGGAGGAGAAATCGAGGCGGAAGTGGCAGGCCTGACGGACCTTCCGTCAGCATGACACAGCTTCCTCTTCCGGCTCTCCGGCTCCTCCGCCAGCTCCTTGCCTTTGCCGATGACCTCAACTCTCGGCTGTGGGACAGGGGCGGAGCCATCTTCGGCCAACCCGGGGATCGCCAACCGGGTGGTTGATCTTCTCTCGACGACACCAAGGTCGTCAAGCGCGGGCATCGTCCGCCGGAGCTCCCTGCTGAACTCAACTTCCACGTTCAGAGGGAGGAAGGCCGGCGGCAGAGTCAAGTAATCTCCGTCGACGTCGATGCCGTGCTGGAATTTCTTGAGGTGAAACTCCAAGGTCTTCCCCACCATGCTGGACTTCAACCCGGTCTCAACCCGGTCCTCGTCCATCACGCTGTTGAGGGCACAGGCGAGTTTCTCCCTCCTCTTCAGCGGCGCCCACCTGTTGGACAGGAAGTTGCAGAACACCGTCTGGGGAGTCAATTCTCCCTCCACACATTGGCGGATCCTGGTCAGGACAGGGTCGAAAGCTTCCGCCAGCACCGGAACTTCGCTCCATACCGACGTGTCAATGCCGGGCAAACTGTCTGGCAACTCCAACCGCTCATGCTCCTCCACCCGGACGACTATCCAATCTTTCTTCCAGTCATCCCACTTCCCGGAAGGGAATGACCGGAGGTACTTGAATGGGCACTTCTTGCGCTTCACGAAGTAGTAGAAGCCAAGATACTCATCGCTCCGGCCGGTGGTGTGGACGGTGAAGAAGGTTCGGAAGAGCTCGATGCAGGGAGGGATGCCCACCCACATCTCGCAGAAGTGGACAAAGATGGACACAAGGAGAATGGAGTGAGGGCCAAGGTGGTATAGCTGCAGACCATAGAAGTCCAGCAGCATCAAGAAGAAAGAAGAAAATGGTGGGATCAGCCCCACCATGGCATACGAGGAAAAGTACACCATCTCGCCAGCGTGCTCCTTTTCAAAGGGGAGCTTTCCGCCGGCGCGGACCGAGCGGTTGAAGAAGTCCGAAGACCACCCCATGAGGGCCCGGACCTTCTTCAGATCGCTGTCAGTCTTCAAGCGACTCTCACGCAGACCCAACTCCATCGCAGCACAGCTAGGCAAAAGAAGAGGAGCAAAGTGCGAGTCGGGAGTTTGAGCGCAAGAACAGATGGAAAGCGTAAAGAACTCCCGACGGTGCGCTTTCCTTCTTAAGTAAGCCCTCGCAACGCTTGGATGGAAACTGCAGGAGAGTCAAGGATACTACTCAAGAATTCAACCCTGCAGATGACAAGAGGGCCCGGGACCACCTTGACGATCAAGTCGAGGCTCTTACCCAGGCGAACAGTTGTCATCACGAGGCGGGAAACCCAAAGGCGGCGGCCTGACAAGGCGCGTGGAACCGATACAGTTTTCGTATCGGGAACCGGCGACCTTCAATTGCGAGAGATCCGCACGTCAAAGATCTTATCTGCCGCTTGAGGTGCGCCACGCGTCGGGAATTAACCGTAAAGCCCTACCAACGGCACCTCCGAAGACCCTTGAAGACCCAGTTCAAGAGTCGCAAGTATGGACCCACCTCCGATGGAATGACTTCACCCCGGTGACTTCCCCCGGAGGAAGGTCCAGGGGGCCACTGTCGGTACCCTAAAAACCATACACCCCCTGAGGTTACAAAAATCTCAAGGGAAGGACGTCTACTCAAATTGAAGACCCTCGGAGGCCCACTTGACAGACATAACCGAACCAGCTTCTCCGACATGGTTAATCCCTAGGTTGCCACGTGTACTGCCAGATCAGAGCTACTACCCACAAGGGTGAAGCTCCGGGCTAGGTACCGAAACGGCACCTCCGGACTTAGCCCCTGACCGAGAGAAGCTCCGGACCTGACACATGCCAGGCCACCCCGGAGCTACCCGCTTCTCACAAGCAAGCTCCGGAGCTGCCACGTGTCCGAACGTCGGAGCTGGTCGCCTCAAACCTCCGGAAGACATTGTAACGACTCCGGATCTTCAAAGGATAGCCGCGGACTTCAAGACCCGTTAAATTGTCATTAATTACATATTAATGACAATTAATCAGACAATCTTAACTCCTGTAACGGCACTGTCGGAGCCCGTTACAGGGTTATTAACAACAATTAATCGTGTATCAATACTAGTAACCGCCGGGGCCACATGTCGGGCCAGGCTAACTTGTAACGGTTTGTCCTTGTACTATAAAAGGACAGACCGACGATACACGAAGGGGCTCTCGAACGCTCAGGCACACACGCATTGACGTGAGCTTTCATACACAAACTAATACAACATCACACACCCGTGGAGTAGGGTATTACGCTCAGGCGGCCCGAACCACGTAAACCACTGTGTCTCTCGTGTCCAATCGTGATTCACCTTCTTGAGTCTCCGCGCTCCCACACCGAACTACAAACTCCTTCAACACTTTAGTAGTGTCAGGAGATCTGCCGACTCCAACAGTCGACAGACTATAAAAGGATCGAACAACCATCGACTTGGACATCTCCAATCTCATATGTACTCAAGCAATACAACACACACCGTGGATGTCGGGTGCTATGCTCTGGCGGCCTGAACCACGTAAAACTCCTTGTGTTCACCATCTCCACTGCTCTCGCAAACTCCTGGGACTAGCTCCCCGTTCAAAGAACCTCCGCGGACTGCTTCTTAGTAGGTCTGGGGCAAATGTCATTTCCACACTGTGACTGGATCTCATTCTAGATTTTGTCATCCGTCCAATAAAAATGAATGGGTTCAACAAGTATAAGAAGTACTACATTCAAATAAATGATACTTAGGATAAAATGTTTAGTTATATTTAAACTAAAATAGTTATCATGAACATCATGTATTTCAAAACAGAGTGAGTATTATTCATGTCTTATTGAAAACCTTTTTATGAACAACAATGTGTTACATAATCAAAGAATCAACTTATATTGGTTAAAACAACTAGACCTGATACAGTGATATAAATGAAAGTTCTACACATGGATGGTGGACAGGATCTCACTTACTACCGCACATATGACTTGATCACTGACACGTGGCGCTATGGCAGTGACAAGTCAGGATCCTCTTCCATGAATGTAAATAAACCATACTCGAAGTAACATGGTGCAATTTTTTCTTGGCAATAAATTAAATTCTGCATTAGTATATTGCTTTTTATTCTGATTTGTGGCTTGAGTTAACAGATTGGACGTGTTCATCGTTACTTATTTCTCTAATCCGTCACTTTTTATTGCAGTTTTCCTCTTTCCAATAAAAAGCACTAAATCAATATTACCACCAAAATTACCATATGGAAGGATACAATGGCTTAGGGTTAACTTCCAGCTTCCAGGTAAGAACAAGCATATCCACATTCCAGATTTTATGTTTTACCTTATTCCAGTTTCAAAATGCCTGGAAACTCCATACAATTATTATATTCATTCAAAATGCTTGGAAACTCCATACAATTTTGTTGTAGTTATACGCTATTCCGTAAAATTGCTGATTGATTTTATTAAACCCAATACAATTTGATTTGTTCTCGACTGTAATTCAAGCATTTTGCTCAATGGTGCTTCAAATTTATTACAGTTTTTTCATTGGCAGTTGTATGTCATAGGGGCACATATTTGACACATTCAAACTTTGAGCATAATCAAATATCCTGGTTGTTGTCATGTCGATAAAAGACGAATCCACCGGCTGATGACCAAATCGTCAGACCACAGTTACCATCTGAAGCCAAATGCCACCGCGCGCCCTGTTGAGAAGATCCAAGAACACGACACGTCGACGGCGACTTGTACGAGGAACGAACCATGCATCATCCATCTCATGTGCCATGTATAAATCTTTGGTCTCTCTCGCTCCAAGAACTGGCCAACCAATTAACAGTGTTCAGCAATTTACAGTTACAGCTCGGTGGTACTCGCAAGCGCTTAATTGTTCCAGTCATGGCGTCCTGGACCGCCGTGTACGTGCTGATCCTCCGGCTCGTCACCCTCGCCCTCCTCGCCGCCTCGCTCGCCATCATCGCGTTCGACAAGTTCACCGACGACAGTTCCCCCGGCGTCCCGCCGGAGAAGTACACCTTCAAGGACGTCTACGCGTACAGGTAATAAGCGCGACTTCGCATGAGCATCCACGTTCTCGTCCTCGATCGCGTTTCTGGCACGTACGTACGTGTCCTTACGTCTCGCGTATCGTCCGTCTCAGGTACCTCCTGGCCGTCGCCGCCATCGGGTGCGCCTACACGCTGCTGCAGATCCCGGTCGCGGCGGTGACCATCGCCCGGCGGAAGCGGCAGATCCCGCTCGCGCTGCTCATCATCTGCGCCGACGTGGTCGCCGCGCTGCTGCTGGCGACCGGCGCGGCGGCGGGGCTCGGATTCACCTACGACACGAAGCGGTACCTCGACAGCGAGTTCGACGAGTTCGAGGCGCCGCCGCCGGAGCTGGACCGGCTGCACCGGGACGTGGACAGGTTCCTGGCGCTCGCCTTCATCTCCGCCGGGCTCATGCTGGGAGCCGCCGCGTTCTTGGCGCTCACGATAATGGTCATCGTCAAGCCGCTCGTCAAGTGAGAGGATCGACGACGATGAAATGAATAAATATGTGGATTAATTATGGCGTGGTTGTTAGGACATCGTTATTTGTTCGTCTTTTCATTTTCAAAATTCTCCATGCAAATAATGAGGACGTTTTGCAAACGATTGTATATATATCCTCCAGGAGTACAAATTAAGAGTGCGGATGCTTCTACAATCTCGTGAATCGGGAATCAAACGCTCACGCCAAATACCGAAGAATTCACTTCGATTCCTTCCCAAAATCAGTTCAATTGACATTGTCGGAGTACATGTATTAATATAGGTCGGCACAACCCATCACTACCGGTAGGGGTGGGCAAAAAAACCGGAAACCGAAAACCGAAACCGAATAAACCGGAACCGAAACCGAATAAACCGATTTCTCTCAAACCGGATTCTATTTCGGTTCTCATTCTGGGAAAACCGAAAAAAATAATTCGGTTCGGTTTTTAAACCCGGTTAACCGGGTGAACCGAAATCGGCCCAACCTCCTATCCGGCCCATCCTCCCAGCCTCTGGCCGGCCCATATTCCTAGCCACTCAGCCGGCTCATTTCCAAACTCTAACGATGTCTCTTCATTCTATCCCCGCCGCCAGCTCCGTCGCCCGCGCCCGGGGCGCCCCCGCCCCGCCTCCAGGCTCCGTCGCCAGCTCCGACGCCCGCACCCACGCCCGCGGCGCCCCGCCTCCAGGCTCCGTCGCCCGCGCCCCGCCTCCAGGCTCCGTCGCCCGCGCCCCGCCTCCAGGCTCTGCACCTCGCTGCCCCGGCCGTGCCTGTGATTCGACGCCGGCGCCACCGATTCGACGATTCCCGCACTCGGTCGCGCCCCGTCGGCCGTCGCCACGCGTCGCAGCCGCGACCGCACCCCGTCGGCCGTCGCGACGCTCTGGCGCCGTGGCCGCACCCCGTCGTCCCGCTCTGGCGCCCACGATGGCTCGATGAACAGATCCAGGCTTTGAGTCCGGTTTTTCCTCGGATAACCGGAAACCGAACCGAAATACCCGGTGAACCGATGTACCGGTTCTCTTTTTTGTATGTTATATTTCGGTTCTCATTTTTCAAAAACCGAATTATAAAATAAACCGAAAAACCGAATCGAATTTGGTCGGTTAACCGAATGCCCACCCCTAACTACCGGCAAGCGCGTGCCACGATCCTCTCCCACGCTCAGTGATGACGACGTGCTCACTCCGCGCGCACATTTCGGTCGTCGTGGCATTCCGCAAGAATCAACACCATGACCCACTCTGTGTGACCTTGCCAGAGCTTGATCGATGCTCATCCGATCATCCCACCGGTGCACCAATTGATTTGGATCAAGATCGACTCACACGTTCCGTCGTCGCCAATGGCGCGACAAGCCCACAACGCGCCTGTGTCGTGCACACATTTCGCGCACACGTCGTGATCATTGTTTACTCAACACATATCCTCTAAACTAGTACACGACGTCTTCGTTTTCACAGTAGCATTGCCGATTCCTCGACGTCGACGAGGAGCGTTGTTTCCTTCTTCTGGTAGCAGTCCCTTGTCGTGTGGCCGTGCTCACTGCACCCGAAGTATCTCATACGAGGAAATCTTGTGCTGCGCCTGCTCCTCCCCAAGACGAGATGCTGGCATCATCATCGTCGTTGTTGCAACCTCCGTTTCTTCTCGTCGCCACGCAGATCTTCACCCTGATTCAAGCGATTTCCGCTCCGCCGTCGATCCATGCCTTGCTGGCGCCGTTGATCCTTCCATTGCTCCCCCGTGAACAACAATCGCCCGACATTCTCCGATGCAGCCTCAACTTTGATCCTATCTTCTGCAATTTGAAGCCGCCGACGAGCTCCTCCGTCGTCATTGCATTCAACTCGTTATTGCATTCAAATCAAGCAACATCTCGATTGAACATGCAATTTGATTGAATTTTGGGGGTAACACACGGAGTATCTTCCTCACCACCTGAATCTCTTAAATCTTCACACCCAATTCCTGCAAATTTCTGACGATTCCTATAATCTGCACCACAAATTTGTCGATGGACTCACCTTCGACGAACAAAATTGCCTCGAATTGCTTCATCAATTGTTGGGTGTTGGCTTCCTTCACGCGATCATCTCCCATTCGCATCCGTCTGATCATTGCCCACGCTTCAAACACTGTATTCTTCACCGATCAGCCGTACATGTTCGTTGGCACTCCACGCAAAATCATGCCCAGTGCGAGGCGATCTACATGGTGATCGGTCGTGATCTTGTTGACGGTGTCCCAAGGCCAAGAGCCTCCAGGCTAACCTAAGGTACCAGACCTCACTCGTAGTAATTGGTTCGGAATAGCATTGTCAGTTCTACAAATGAGGAGCTATTGGCGACGTCGGGGAGCCAATCTTCGGTGATGGGGTCATCATCTTCTCCTTCGGCTCTGATACTACTTGTTGGAACCAATTGAACACCAAAATCAGAAATCACGTAAGTATGACAAATTATAGATTGTTCGTAAGGATATTAAATTACTAAGGAACATCCATAAGAGTGGTAAATCCTGATTAATCTCGTTTAACGGCATATTGGGGCTCTCCGGCCACTAGCACGAACACCCTAAAACCACTAGAGAAGCTAGATCAAAGCTAATGGTGGTGCACTACAACAATTTAGAGTGGTGATTTATAGTGTTTTGTAGCAATTTATAGGGAAATTAACATCAAAATCTCATTCATCAAATATTAGTCAGTGTGTGGCATGGCAACGTCTTGTCTCGAAGTCGGAGTGTGCGAGCTACAACATCTTGCGGCTACCCGTGGGCAGCCACTTATTTCTACGAACTGATTTGCTGTTCCAACCAACCGTTTTGCAGCTCCTGGATGGGTACGGGACAGGCAACGACAACCTTACTACTTCACACTCCCTTTTCTAAAATACATGACATTTCACTATAAGAATCAGGCAAAGAAGTGTCGGGAAGTTATAATCGTCGGGCCGTCGATTTTTAGTGATCTAACAATGTCGGTTTTGTGGACCCGACGGCAAAAACATTACAACTGTTGGTTCCTTTGTTTCAACCGACGACCATAAGTATATTCGTCGGTTATTATTCCAGAGATCCCAATGCCCTAAACTAAAGTCGTCGGTTTGTGCTACACAGCCAACGGCCATACGGTGGACCTGGCGCGCCCAAAAGCAGCCTCTCCTGCCCAAACATTAAAAGCGTCGGTTTTCTGCTTGTGCCCGACGGTCATAACGTAAATCCATCGGGAAAAAAGTCAGGCCGACGACCATAACCCAGCGCGTCCTGAAAAAATTTTCCCACCAAAACCATAAAGTCGTCGGTTGCTCCTCTCACCGACGGCTACAACCGCGGGCCCCAGGCGTGGAATCGTCGCCGACAATTTTTTATTCGCGTGTGGATCGTCGGTTGCTCCCGAATAGTCTGGGTCGCTATTAAATAAGAGTATTCACCCAACCACCCAACGCTGCCTCCAAACCCTAGCACCCACCTTCGAGACTCCTTGGCGGCAGCGCCCACCCTCCGAGGGACCGAGGCCTCTGCCTCCGACCGCGTGCGCCCACCCCGGCGACACCGCCGCCAGCTCGTCGATGCGGGCCCCCGTTCCGGCGCCCACCTCCGACAACCCTGTGCGTGCCCGCCTCTGAGGCCTCCGCCGGCGCGCACTCACCTGTCCTGAGCCGCGTCCATCGTCGTTCAAGGGCCGCCGCCGTGGACGCCACCTCCGATGGCCGCCGTCGTGGATGCCAACTCCGAGGGCCGCCGCCGTGCACGCGCCAGCGCGGACGCGCTTTGAGTCTGCCGGAGCACGATGGCCGCCGTCGTGGATGCCAACTCCGAGGGCCGCCGCTGTGCACGCGCCAGCGCGGACGCGCTTGGAGTCTGCCGGAGCACGATGGCCGCCGTCGTGGACGCAAACTCCGAGGGTCGCCGCTGTGGAACTCGCGTCCGTCGGTCCCCGTGGAGTCCGCCGTCGAACTCGCGTTCGTCGGTCCGCCGCCGCCGTGGAACTCGCGTCCGTCCGTGGAACTCGTCGTGGATTTTTTTTTATTCCGTGGTGAACTTAAAAATGTCGGTTCTGGCTGCCCGACGTCTTTACAGTGGTATGTACGTCGGGGCACGTGGGCCAACAACCATACTTAGTTTAGCCATTATAGTTGTTGGCCCGCTATCACGGACGGCTTTATGCCTTTATGATCTTGTAGTGTTTAAGATAGTTAATTTAGTTCAAATTGAACTATATTATTTTATCCTAAAGGTGATATATTTCATACCAAGGGAGTACCATCATCACCTAATCCGTTGAGCAGACAGAGGTCACTTCATGCGTACTCCGCATACGTGACATCTTTTTATTTGATTTAGCAATTAGCATGGAGTTGTGGACCCACAAATAAAACTGAAAACCAATGAGATAATTCTACGTATGTGGAATTAGGCATGAGAGGAGAATTTGAAAGGAGGGAAGTCGTGTCGAGAGATTAGAGAGAAAAGAGGAAGAAGAACGTGGTCCAGCTCTGGCACTTGAAAAGAGGACTTGGTAGTCTTCTGATCAAATCTTAGTACTCATCGCTATCAGGGAATGACCTACGTATCCTGGTTGTCACGTCGATGAAGACGAACCCACCGGCTGATATATGACCAGATCAGAGCACAGCCACCATCTGAAGCCAACTGCCACCGCGCGCCCTGTTGAAGATCCAAAGAACACGACACATGGACGGCGACTCATACGAGGAACGAACGAAACATGCATGGATCACCTATCTCCTGTGCCGTCCATAAATCCTTTGGTCTCTCTCGCGCACTCCAAGAACCGGCCAACAAGCAATCGACAGTGTTCAAGAACAGCAGCAGTTTACACAGCTCGGTGGTACTACTCGCAAGCCTGTTCCTGTCATGGCGTCATGGACCGCCGTGTTCGTGCTGATCCTCCGGCTCTTCACCCTCGCCCTCCTCGCCGCCTCGCTCGTGATCATCGTGTTCGACAAGTTCACCGACGACAGCTCCCCCGACGTCCCGCCGGTGAAGTACACCTTCAAGGACGTCCACGCGTACAGGTAATTAAGCGCGACGCGCATGCGCAACCACGTCGCTGTCCTTTCGTTTCTGGCACGTGTCCACGTGTTCGTGCTTACGTACGTCGTCTCTGTGCACGTTGCGTGTCGTTCGTCGTCTCAGGTACCTCCTGGCCGTCGCCGCCATCGGGTGCGCCTATACGCTGCTTCAGATCCCGCTCGCGGCGGTGACCATCACCCGGCGGAAGCGGCAGATCCCGCTCGCGCTGCTCATCGTCTGCGCCGATGTTAGCAACCTAGGCTGGAATCAAAGAGAGAAGAGAGGAATTGCTTGAGGAGGAAGAAGAACCAGGGGAACAACAGAGGAAGACAAGTTGTTTACAATAGCATATACTTGTTCCATCCCCTGTTCACCCAAGTCACTCCCTTGAGTAGTTGGGCCTAAGGCCACTAGACACGCACGCCGGCCCCAAGCCACAGACTCACGCATGGCAGGTGCAACTGCTAACATTCCCACCCCTTGCGAGCATGCTTGCCCTCAAGTATAAGCTCGAACCAACGATGGAACTGGCATGACCACGAACACGGAGAGCACGGCTTGCAGGAGGTGTTGTAGACGAATTGCGTTCATTTGGTGATGAAGCTCGACGTAATGCCAGCGGCAGTCATTCCCACGAACAGGTTGCACATGAGTTGACCTTCGCTGCGCTAAGCTGGAGGAGCGCCTGGACTGGTCGCTGTTGCGGTTCTGGACGGCGTAGTGCTCGGCGGGCACGCGGTTGTCGATGTCCGCCACGTCCAGGGTCCACCACTCTTCCTCTGCTAATGCGGCCATAGCTCCTGCATCTCGAACTTGCACGACGCCATGAGCAGCGCGCTGCAGCCTTCAAAGGCGGATGCGAAGTCGTCCGGGCGGTGCGTGGAACAGCTCCTGCACCCTCGGAAGTGGTGGCGTGGAGCTCGAGGATGAAGAGGAACGGCGCGTACAACAGCAGGAACCTTCCCATGCTGTACACCCATGACGCTGGCGTGGCCACCAGTGTCACCGCGCGCCACAGCTCCCCACGCGAAAGCAGCGCGATACGGGGCGTGGGGAAGAAGAGGACAGCCGTGTGCGCAGTCCCGCGGACAGCAGGGGAAGTGCGCCGGTTGTCGTCGGCCGCACCCAGGTCAAGGAAAGACTTGTCCACGTCGCAGCTGCAGTGCTGGACGGTGTGGTGCAGGGGTCCGGGGCTGCCATCTTGGGACTCCGCGTGCAGACCGAAGAGCCGCACACTCTGCACCTCCACGTGATCCGCTTCCATCAGCTTCATCAGGTCCTCATCCAGAACGGAGACGTGCGGGAGGCCTTGCGTCCCGGCGGGCATTTCCTCGAACAGCTTAAGCGCGAGCGGTGCAGATGGCCATGGCGGTGGAAGCAGACATCCATGCTCGGAGCAGAACAAGCAGCGTGAGCACCCGAGGTAGGAGGCCTTGTTGGTGATGCGGATTGTGTAAGAGTGGGCGTCCTTCTTGCCCAGCTTTGTCTTCTCCATAGCTGCGGTCATTACCTCGAACAGGTTGCGGGCGAGTCTGAGCTTGTCGATCCTTCCCAACGTGTCAACCAGGTAGGGCTTGAGCAGCTCAATGATGGGCATGAACGTCATGCTCTGGGGCGCCCTGTGCTGGTTGATGCACGCGCCGGCGTCGTCGACCCAGTACACGGACTGAGGGCGCAACATGAGGTAGAGCGTCACCACAGCCGCCAGAACGGAGGCGGCGAGGAAGTCACGCACCGCGCGGTGCACCTGCAGCCGAGTGAGCACCTCCTCCGGCCCGACGTGTGCCGCACCGACGAGGGGCGCCACGGCCAATGGCGGTGGTGGCCATGGTAGCGGGCGAGCATCTCCTCCGCGTCGGTGCTCCGAGCAGATTGGTGGCTTGCGCCCAGCCTCAACAGCGGTGTGGATCTGGTACGGGGTCTCTCGCAGGCCGGTGGCGACCATGTACGGGTACAGCGCGGGAGCGATGGAGGCATCCTGCTTTGTCGTGTCGCTCTCAGCAAAGCTGCAGATGATGGGGAACACGAGAATCTGCGGGGTCTCGTTCGCCAGCGCATGCGCGGCGTACCAAATGCAGGTGTCGTAGTCGCCGCCGAGGCCGCCGCCAATGTTGACGATGAGCATGTTGGCGCCGAGGCGCACGAGCTTGCAGTAGATGTGCGCGGCTTCGCTGTTGCCGTCGGAGAGCGGGGCAGTGGTGGAAATCTGATCAGTGCTGCGCTTCGCTGGTTTGTAGCAGAGGGCGTGGTCTTCAGCGGAGAGGATGGCGAGGGCCTGGAACGGCGGGGTAGCACGGTCGGAAACGACGGACGGCTGCTGCTTGCCGCCTGCCGCGTGGGTCAGCCCGCGTACAGAAGCCTTCAGCGGCATCCCCCAGATCCCGTGCTCACCGCGGATGAGGACGGGGTAGTCCGCGCGCGAACCATTGGTGACGATGTCGGTGAGTCCGAGCGAGTCGAGGTCGTCGTAGAGGATGAACGATTCGAGGTCGTCCTGCGACTCCTCTTTTGCCTGCGCCTGCGCCTGCGCGAGCGGGGCCGCAATGATCGGAGTTGGAGGAAGAGGAGGCGAGGGTGCTTGGTGTGGGTCGGTCTCGGTGGTTGTTCCCTTCTCGGTGAAGACGACGATGTCAGAGGTTGTCCCCTTCTCCGCCGCCACTGGTTGAGTCTCCGTGGCCGCGGGCGCGACGTTGGGCTCCACGATGGCGACGCGGTCCGCGTGCACGAACTCGCCGATGGCGGGATCCAGCACCTCGAAGCCGTTGACGCACTCGTCCTCCTGCAGCACGTCGGGGAAACGCACGATAGTGTTGCCGACGGCCTCGAAATCCACAGTCGGGAAGGGCACCATGGTCTTCTGGATGGCTTCCGCCGGCTTGTTCTCCTGCTCGGGCTCTGGCTGGTGCTCCGTATCGACCGCCGCGGCGAGGTCGTCCGTGGTGTCTCGAACAGGGAGGAGCCGCAAAGGGAAGTAGAGGGAGCGCGTCGATCTGGTACTCGTGGATGGTGATTTCGATGTCGTTGGAGCTTGAGTTGGTGGTGACGGTGCGTGTAGGCCCGCGGACGTTGCAATCGACGTCGAGGAGGCGGTGGTGGCCAAGGTGGTGGATCCGATGGCGGAGTTTCTTCCCAAACTCGCCCGTCACGCAGGCGGCCGCGCGCGGCCCCGTACGCGACCCCATCGACAACTCGCAGCGCCTGGCCGAACAGGGCTCCTTCCATCTCCTTGAACTGCTCGGCGGCATGCGCGAGTGGCGGGCGGACGCAGAGCTGGCGCGGAGTGGTGCAGGCCGCGACGAGGTTGAAGAAGGCAGTTGAACCTCTGTGCGCGCCCTTGACTAGCACCTCTTCCGGCGGCTGGTGCTTGATGCAGATGTCTCTGAAGTGGATCCCCACGAGCGTTGCGAGTTGGGCGACAGAGTTGGTGGTGATACGGGAGGCGGCGAACGCCGCTGTGCCCGGCGGGTTGCGGTTCCAGTCGAAGATGCGGAAGGAGTCGAGGACCACGGTGGTGGCGTCCTGTGGGTTGACGACGAGGGCGGGGTAATCTGCACGGGGTCCATTGGCGACGACGTCGGGGAGTACGAGGGAGTCGTGGTCGCCGTCGGGAATGAACGAATCGAGGTCGTCCTGCGAGTCCACCTTCGTCAGCGCCGGCGCGAGCGGAGCAGCGACGACCGGAGTCGAAGGAAGAGGAGGTAGTTCCGAGATGACGGGGTGCCTGACGAAGTTGGATTCAGATCGACCGCGCTCCAAGCTGTGCGGCGCGAGGGCGCTGAGTGTGTCGACGAAGTTCACCGAGATCTCCTGCTCTGAATCGGCGACAGACTCGATCTCCTCGACCTCGGGCGCGACCTTCGGCTCCAAATCGGCGACAGGCTGGGTCATCTCGACCTCGAGCGCGAGCTTCTGCTCAGAATCAGCCGTCGTGAGCGGGTCGCTCGTGGTGTCGCGGTTGCGCTCCAAATCGGTCGTCGCAGCTAGATCGGTCGTGGTGTCGTACTTGGAGAACGCCTCGCGGAACGCCTCACGAATCGTCCGACAGACGCTCCTCGGCGAGGTACTCTAGCAGCTGTTTCGTGTTGGGATCCATCGGCTCTGATATCAATTATTAGCAACCCTGTAGATATGGGAGGAAGAAAGAGAGAACTCGAGTTGCCTTGAGGAAGGAAAAGAGGGAACAAGAGGAATAAATGGTTCTCAGTAATAATATTCTCTTTTCATGTCCCATTCTCTCCACTCTCATCTTCCTTTATAGCATTACATCATGTGCCACTTGGAGTCGGGTGCGCACATGCAAGCCGAGTAGCATAGCAGCTGCTGACAGCCGATGTGGTCGCCGCGCTGCTGCTGGCGACCGGCGCGGCGGTGGGGCTCGGCTTCACCTTCGACACGAATCAGTGCCTCGTCGACCGCGAGTTCGACAGGATCGACGTGCAGTCGACGGAGCTGAACCGGGACGTGGACAGCTTCCTGGCGTTTGCATTCATATCCGCCGGGCTCATGCTGGGGGCCGCAGCATGCGTGGTGGTCACGATAATGCTCACCGTCAAGTCGTTCGTCATGTGAGAGGATCGACGATGATGAAATAATGTTGGTTGTAGGGACATCGTTATTTGTCCGTTTTTTATTCCAAAATTCTCCACGCAATCTGCAATAAAAAATGAAAGTTCTCCACGCAAATAATGAGGACATTAGCAAATTAAGATTGTACACTACAGAAACCTGACGATAAACGACGACCAACTTTATTTGCGACGGTGCCGTCATTATTTAAATTATTTACAAAGGCTGACCAAAGCCATTATAAATAAATATAAATAAACGACTTATTTACAACAATTGACCTAAATCGTCGTAAACTGACGTTTATTTACGACGGTATCTTGGGCTGTCGTAAATAACATCGTAATTACGATGGCCCATCATCGTAAATCTGAGCTTACTACCCGGCCCGACACGCCAAACTTCTTGCTTGTTCATTTCCTTTTCGTGTCGTGCCTCCGCCTCGCTGCCCTAGCGCCGCCATCGCCTCGCGTCGCGCCCTCGCCGCTCTAGCACCACTGCCATGCGCCCTCGCCACCCTAGCACCGCCCCTGGCTCCACACGCGCGTCGTCATCGAGGTAAGCCACCGCCACGGTCTCCACCTCGCCGCCACCCACCTCGGCGCCCCCACCGTGCCGCCGCCTCCCCAAGCTCCTCGCCACCCCCAGCGTGCACCCCCCCCCAACCAGTACCCCGTCCCTCCTAGCCGCTCTCCACCGTGGCGCCGCCCTCTCCCTCCCCCACTCCTCCGGCCGCCCTCCCCTCCCCCACTCTGCTACATCCGAGCTCCACCGTGGCTCCATTGCAATTTTTATTTTTTTCATAATGTGTTGAATTAGTTAGAATTGCTTACTGTGTTGATATTTAGAATAATTGTTTAGTTTGTTGTTTAGTTAGGTTAATTGTTCAATGTATTGTTAAGATGATTAATATATTGTTTATATTATACTCTTGTATTATTGTTTAGATTAATTAGTTAGGTTAATTTTTTAGTTTGTTGTTTAGATGATCAGTGTCTTGTTTAGATGATATTCTTGTATAATGATTAATATCTTGTTTAGTTGATTAGTGTTTTTTATATTAATTGATATTTAGATAAATTGTTATTCTTGTTTAGATTGTTTATTTTTTAGATTAATTCATATTTATTGTTTATTGATATTTAGATTTTTTATATTATTTGTTTAATATTTTTGATTGTTTAATTAGTATATGTAAATAAACGAGTTTTGGGGCAGCCCAACACGGCAAGACATGATATGAATTAAATGCACTTATGTCGTAAAAATAGTTGTAGTCGTAACGTATGCGTCGAGACAGGCACGGAGGCTAACGACGATAGTGAGGACGCCAATCACCCGCATGTGCGTGGATGGTAGACCCGGACTTGAAAGTGTCATCTCTGTCCAACTTTTCTCCCCCTCTCTCATTCTTTACTCTCTCTTAAATGACTCAAAAATGAAAATGAGTAACGTAGTCTATAGAAATGCATCATCTGTTTCGAATCGACATGTTTCACATGCGATAGGCATGTGAGGCGTGCAGGTTCAGAATTGTTCTTTTTTGGACAGTCCGAGAGTGACCGAGGGTATGCTTATGACGAGCTAGGTACGCGATCTGGATTCGGATATGATTTTGACAGCGTAACTCTAATGTTCTCCGCTATATCTTTTTTGGGCGTGCAGTTGGAGAACATCGTGGTTATGCTACCGAAATTTCCTCCGGATTCGGATCTCGTATCTCGTCATAAGCACGTTCCCTCGGTCACTCTTGAGTGGGTTTATGACCTATGTGCCTAGTTGTAGGGGCGTGACATAACATAAAAATCAAACTAATAATGATTTGTCTACTTTGAAGGTGTGGCCTCAAACATGGCTGAAGACCGCACTTGGATGTATACTAGTTGAAAAAAGAATGGGGTCACTCAAAGGAGTGGTTCACCAAGACAAATGCTTTTATCCAATGAGCTTTTTCGTTGTCAAACAATAGTAAGGTGTGGTGCCCATGTAGCAGATACCATAATTCGAAGTGTTTCGATAATGTGATGGTGATGTTCCACTTGTGTCGAAACAATTTCATGCAATATTATAAGTTGTGGACCTTTCATGGCGAGCCATCTTCTTAATCCTTAGAAGATCGAGAGGTGGCTGATAGAACGAGTGTCGATAGGATGGATGAGATGTGTCGGTACCTTGAGTACTGTATACCCCTTGGGATTGTAAAAATCTTAAGAAAATGTCATCTACTGGATTTGAAGACCTTCGGAGGCCCACATGTCAGTCGTGACCGGACCTGCTTCTCCAACATGGTTAATCCTAGGGTCGTCACATGTACCATCAAACCGGAGCTACCGCCCGTAAGGGGGAAGCTCCGGAATGTGTACCATAGCAGCACCCTCCGGACCAAACCCCAGACCGAGGGAAGCTCCGGAACTAACACGTGCCTGGCGGCTCCGGACCTACCTACCTACCACGGTATGCTCCGGAGCTGCCACGTGTCCAATCGTCAGATCTTCGGCCTCAAACCTCCGGAAGACTCCACAACAGCTCCGGATCTTCAAAGGGGAATCAAGGAATTCAAGAACCGATTGAGTGTCATTAATGCTATATTAATGACACACGATCGGACAGCCCTTATTACCAGTAACGGTGCTGTCAAAGCCCATTACACGGCTATTAAGGGTAGTTAAACGCACAAAATGTGTATCAATACGAGTAACTGCCAGGGCCACATGTCGGGCCAGGCTAACTTGTAACGGACAGTCCTTGTACTATAAAAGGACTGGCCGGCAATACATAGAGGGACAAGTTTGGAGAGGGCTTTGAGAGATCGATCGTCTCTTAGACCTCGATCTGCTGTCACACGCTCTGGACTCTAGTCATTTGACTTGAGCTCGCACATCCAATACAACACCAACACATCCCGTGGAGTAGGGTATTACGCTCAGGCGGCCCGAACCACGTAAACAATTGTGTCATTATACATTTCACCTTCTTGAATCTCTGCGCACCCACACCGAACTATAACTCCGTGAAACACTCTTAGTAGTGTCGGGAGATCTGCCGGGTCAAACCACCGACAGTTGGCGCGCCAGGTAGGGGGAGCCCGAGATTTCAAGAATGGTGAACTCAGCTGCTGGATCATCCAACGGCCAGCCTGCTGCTCAAGCGGTTGGGGGTAATCCCTCCAATATGCGGCAACCAGCGAGAGCCTCAGCTCCAGCAGGAGTTACCCTTCCACCGCCGCCTCCACCAGCAATTCAAGCTGGGAAGCGTGATGGTGCTCCAGCATCGATCACTGCGTCGACAAATCACGACAATCCAGAACATGCGCTCCATGCAGCGCGTGCTCTCCTACAGCACCCACCACCTCCGGATGCATCCCGAGATGCAGTGGAGCAGTGAAGGGCCAATGTGGAACACTTGGTTGCAGCAGTAGCCGACCGCATTAGCAACCAGGGTCCTCCTCCTTCAGGACGAGCCCCATCGCAGCGACGGACCTTGTCTGGCAGACTTGGTCCGCACGTTTCCAACAACAGGAGGCGTGTTGCGTCACAGCAAGTGACGTCGTTGCCCTCCGAGGCGCGACGCACTCACACGGTATCCAGGCTTTCAACTCATGACCTCCGGGCTGAGCTTGATTGCCGTTTCCGTCAACAAGACGGTCGAGTTCATATTGAGCGTGCTTGTGAAAGACGAGAAGCTCAGAACGCTCCTTCTCCCGAAGGAGTAGGAGGAGGTTGTTCAGCCCTGGCCATGCACCTACGTATGGTCAGGTGGCCACAAAAGTTCCGGCCTCATCTGCCGGAGAAATTCGATGGGATCATCAATCCCACCGAGTTTCTTCAGATTTACTCCACTGCTATCCTGGTAGCCGGAGGAAATGAGGCCGTGATGACCAACTATTTTCCAGTGGCTTTAATTGGGACCGCCCGATCCTGGTTCATGAGCCTCCCACCCAACTCCATCAACAGTTGGGAGGAGTTGTGCCGACAGTTCACCGCCAACTTCGGGAGTTCGTACACCCGACCAGGCACTGAACTGGACCTTTTTGCAATCGTGCAGAAAGGGGGAGAATCCCTGCGATCATTCATCCAAAGATTCTCTCAGGTACGAAACACTATCCCTTCTATCTCTAGCACTTCTGTCATTGTGGCATTCAGACAGGGTGTATGAGATAAGAAGATGCTGGAGAAGCTGGCGATCAAGGAGATCACCAGCGTCACTGAACTCTTCAGCTTGGTTGACAAATGTGCCAGAGCTGCGGAGGGCCGTGAAATGCACTCCAAGCCACCTCCGGAGGATCGTAAGAAATCCTCCAAAGGTGAAGCCACTACCTCCGGGAGTGGCAAAAAGAAGAAAAAGACCAACGGCAAGAAGAAGCCATCGGCCGGCGCATCTAACGCTGCAGCTGCTGCAGCTCCGGGTGGCCGGAGGCCATGCCCCGAGAAGCAACCTTGACCGTCTTCTGCAGACGGTGGCAAACCCAAGGTGTGGTGTCCAATTCACAAAACGGACAGCCACAGTTTGGAAGACTACCGGGAGGTCCAAAACCTTGCCGAGCGCTACAACAAGCGCCGGGAAGAAGTTCCTTTACGACAGAGGGAAGGAAAACAAAAATTCGACGAAGCTCCGGCTGAAGAGGAGTTAGGGTTTCAGGATCCAAAAAAGGTCCTGAAGGCCGTCTACACCTCCGTCGACGATGACTGCAACATCTCTGACAACGAACGTCGGAAGACCATGAACACCATCTTTGGTGGATCATGGGACATCACCTCCTGCCGCGTTCTCAAGACAATGCGATGAGACATGGCCGCTGTAACTCCTACAGTCAAGGCAGAGCCTCACCGAAAGTGGATGGACACAGCCATCACCTTTGATGCTTCGGACTGCCCTCGAAGCATGGTTGGAGCGGGCCAGTTACCTTTGATGGTATCTCCTACCATCAACAACATTCAGCTCCACCATGTTATGGTGGACGGAGGTTCGGGGCTGAACCTCATAAGCTTCGAAGCTTTTACCAAGCTTCAGCTCTGACCTTCGGATCTTCACCCCTCCTGACCTTTCTACGGAGTAGGTCCGGGGGCTATCACCCCACTCGGTGCTATTACTCTCCCCGCTACCTTCGGGACCCAGGAGAAGTATCGCACTGAGAAGTTGGTCTTTGACGTTGCTCAGATCAACTTACCCTTCAACGCCATCCTGGGTAGGCCTGCCTTGTACAAATTCATGGCAGCTGCTCATTATGGCTACCTATTGCTGAAGATGCCAACACCAGTGGGCGTTCTCCGGGTCCGCGGAGATCGTACTGCCGGAGTAACCGCTCTGGAGGAACTTCATGCGCTCACTACAGCGCAAGAAGAGGACTCCAGGCAGGAGCAAGCTCCAAAACCCCCGAGCATTCGTCAACGAGGCTCGACCTTCGCACCTCGTGTGCAACCAAGCGACGACACCGACATTCCTGTCAAGGTCGTCCAAATCGGTTTCGATGCCGCTCAGACCACCTGTATATCGGGGGGGGGGGGGGGGGGCTGAATGACAAATAGAAACGCACGCTCATCGCTTTCCTCTGGGCTAACGTTGACGTGTTTGTCTGGCAACCATCACAAATGCTTGGGATCCCCAGGGAAGTGATTGAGCACAATCTGAAGATCTACCCTGATGCTCGGCCCGTGCATCAAAAGCCTCGGAAGCAATCCGTGGAGCGACAAAACTTCATTCGACAAGAAGTGAATAAGTTGCATGAAGCTGGATTCATCCGGGAAGTCTTCCACCCAAAATGGCTGGCAAACCCAGTCGTTATGCCCAAGGCCGGCGGGAAGCTTCGGATGTGTATTGACTACACAACACTAAATAAGGCGTGTCCAAAAGATCCATTCCCACTACCTAGAATAGATCAGATAGTGGATTCCACCTCCGGGTGTGAATTACTGTGTTTCCTAGACGCATATTCTGGGTATCATCAAAACAGAATGTCTAGGGAAGATGAAGAGCATACCTCTTTCATCACAGTAGATGGATTGTACTGTTATACAGCCATGCCATTTGGTCTCAAGAATGCAACTTCAACCTTTGTACGAGCTATGTACAAAACTTTTGAAGAACTCATTAGAGACATAGTGGAAGTGTACGTTGATGACATCGTTGTCAAGGTCAAGAACAAGGAGTCACTCCTTGACACCTTGCAGGCTGTCTTCGACAAGCTGCGGGTCACCCGCACAAAGCTAAACCCAGACAAGTGTGTCTTCGGGGTTAGCTCCGGAAAACTTCTTGGTTTCCTGGTAAGTCACCGGGGCATAGAAGCTAATCCGGCGAAGATTAAAGCCATTGAAGACATGCGGCCACCAGCCCGCATCAAGGATGTCCAGAAGCTGACTGGATGTCTAGCAGCCCTCAGCCAATTCATTTCAAGACTGGCAGAATGGGCACTTCCCTTCTTCAACCTATTGAGGAAGTTCGGGCCATTCCAATGGTGTGAAGAAGCAGAAAAGGCATTCCAGGAGCTAAAACATCTCCTCACCACCCTACCAACTTTGGTAGCTCCGAACCCTGGAGAGCCTTTGCTGCTTTACATTTCAGCAACTGATGAAGTCGTTAGTATGGTCCTGGTTGCGGAGAGACCAGAACCATCCCATGCTCAGGAATCTAGACCCCTTCGGGAGGGTTCAGAGGTTCCTGAAAGTGAGTTTGGGTCCCAGTTCCCAGACTTAAATCCACGAGAAGTAACTCCAGAAGACCCAGACCCCTCCGAGAGGGTCCATGTCACTTCTGAAGGAGTTCCGGGTTCTTCCAGCAAGAATCCGGAGGTCCCCGATGAAGGTTTGGATCCCTCCGGGAGGATCCGGATCAATGAAGAGGAAGCTCCGGGCCCCTCAGGGAGGGTCCGGACCATCCAGCGCCCAGTGTACTTCATCAGTGAAGTACTTCATGACGCCAAGACTCGATACCTAGAGGTGCATAAACTGCTCTATGCAGTTCTTATCGCTTCTAGGAAGCTTCGCCATTACTTCCAAGCTCACAAGATCTCAGTGGTGACCTCCTACCCACTACGAGCAATCTTGCATAATCAAAATTCAATTGTGAATATTGCAAAGTGGGCAGCGGAATTGGCCGAATTCGATCTCGAATTCATTCCAAGACAAGCAATCAAGAGTCAAGCATTGACGGATTTTATGGCAGAATGGACTCCCTCTCCATCAAACCCTGGGGGCCTCAGTGAGCAGAAGCCGGAACACAAGGCTCCGGTCTTCACCGAGCCTCACTGGACCCTATACTTCGACGGCTCCATGCAAAAGGAGGGGGCCGGAGCTAGAATCCTTCTCCTCGCACCAACTGGGGAGAAGGTAAAATACATGGTCCACCTTGACTTCAAGGCGACCAACAACATGGCGGAGTATGAAACACTCATATACGGACTAAAGGTGGCACTATCATATGGTGTCAAGTAGCTGTTGGTTAAGGGAGATTCGCAGCTCATCATTAAACAGGTGAAGGGTGAATGCTCCTGTAACAATATCCAACTAGCTGCTTACCTCCTTGAAGTCCAGAGGCTTCAGAAGGACTTCGACGTCCTAGATCTCCACCACATCCAGCGTGTCCACAACGCTGAAGCCGATGAACTCTCGACGAAAGCGTCAACCGGAGCTCAAGCTCCTGACGGAACTTTCGTCCGGAGGTTGTCAAAACCCACAGCTCAGCCTGCCGAACTGAGCGAAGGGGGCGAGATCAGCACCCCAAAGCTGACGGTCCCGATGGCCCTGTTACCATGGCAGCCATCAAGGGTCGTAGGTGCTGTCGGAAGCTCCGAGCAACCCAGCACGCAAGACTCAAATGCTCAAGTTAGCTCCGATGCATGGATCTCGGAGATCCGGAGCTACTTGAAAGACAATATCCTTCCTGACGATGATGTATCCGCTGACCAAATAGTCAGATTGGCTAAAAGATACACGCTGGTAGAAGGGGATCTCTACCGGCGCGGTGCCAACGGTGTCCTAATGCGGTGCATCACAAGGGAAGAAGGCTGCGAGCTCCTCACAGAAATCCATGGAGGCGAGTGTGGGAACCACGCGTCTTCCTGCACGCTGGTCGGTAAAGCCTTTCGGCATGGCTTCTACTGGCCTACAGCACTCCAGGATGCAACTGAGCTGGTGAAGAAATGTAAAGCATGCCAATTCCATGCAAAACAAATTCACACACCGGCTCATCCTCTACAAATGATACCTCCTACATGGCCTTTCGCTGTGTGGGGGATGGATATCTTGGGACCATTCCCAAGAGCCGTCGGAGGTTACAAGTTCCTGTATGTCGCCATTGACAAATTCACCAAGTGGCCGGAAGCAACTCCAGTCGTGACAATAAACAAGCAATCTGTTATCAATTTCTTGCAGTCCATTGTATGCAGATTTGGAGTCCCAAACAAGATCATTACTGATAATGGGACCCAGTTTGCAAGCTCCGTATTTCAAGGATATTGTGAAGACCTTGGCATTCAAGTTTGCTACGCCTCCGTAGCTCACCCAGCAAGTAATGGCCAGGCCGAGAGAGCAAATGCAGAAATACTAAAAGGACTCAAAACGCACACTTATGAGCGCCTGAAAAAGCATGGAGCCAACTGGATTGAAGAGCTTCCGCCCACTCTATGGGCCAACAGGACATCTCCAAACCGATCAACTGGAGAGACACCCTTCTTTCTGGTGTACAGAGCTGAAGCAATCCTTCCTCCGGAAATCACCTTGGAGTCACTCCGGGTCCGAACCTTCGACGAAGCCACGCAGGACCAGCTCCGACGTGAAGACCTATACCTCCTTGAGGAGGGAAGGTGCCAAACAGCTGTTCGGAATGCCCAATACCGCCAAGCTCTTCGGCGCTATCATCAGCGGCATGTACACAACCGACAGCTCGAGGAAGGCGATCTGGTGCTACGGAGAATACAATCCAGAGAAGGGTTAAACAAACTCTCCCCCGGCTGGGAGGGACCCTTCCGAGTGATTAAAGTATCCCATCCCGGAAGCGTTCGCTTGGCTACCGAGGATGGGACACCTCTCCCAAATCCTTGGAATATTGAGCACCTCCGTAAGTTCTACACTTAATATCACGGAGGTGAGTCTGTATTAACTTGAGGTGTACGTTATAGAGTCATTGTATAGAGTCGGGTAGTTCCTCCGGGAGAACAACCGGACCTTTTCCGGAAGGTCCGCAAAGTTCATGCCAACACTTGTCACAGTCTCAGAACTAAAAGTGTGGCTAGCTACCCTGGGTCAAACGAGAAATGAAACACGCTTAGCCTGGTTCCGTACCCTAAGAGTGTACTTGTTTCCCCTGTACCCCGAACCTATAATGAAAGACATCTTCATGTGAAATAGACTCCACGTGCATTTATTTTGTACAGGCTCAACATTTTTTATTTTTCTCTTTCTTGTCTATAACAAAGTTGTGCAATTCTTAAGAAATTTTAGCTCGACCAATTCATGTACAATTTGAGCTGTATTGTTAACTCTTCTGGATTCAAATATTGTGCATGGCCCACTCGCCTGAATGCCGCCAAGCCAATCTAGGGCCGGAGTGTGCTATCGACTTAGCCTGGTCAAGCACCCTAAGTACGCCACTCTACCTACACCCCGACAGACCGAAGTAGGGCGGGTCCAAGTACAATTGGATCTAGAGGAAAAAAGGCAATGCATTCGATTGTATTCAGAATTGCGTTTGACCTAAAACTTTCTCGAGAATACGCGACGAAGTTATAGACAAGGAACGAATTTTACTATTTTTCTTGGCTTTAGTGTGCAGGAAAAATAAAGAATTCACGTTGATGGAGGAAAACCGGAGCTAGCAAAGCTCCGATGTCCCCTAGATGGCTTGAAATCGATGTTAAACATTGAAAACGAGCATCATCGGAGCTAACAAGCTCCGGTAAAACTAGGGAGACCAGCCGTCGACGCAAAATAAAAGATGGTGAGAAGACTCCATAACGGAGTCTGTTGCTAACAAGCTACACGTTGGCAAAGGTCAATGCCAGAGCTATCAAGCTCCGACACCCCAGAGGGTTAGCTATCGACGCTCTACGCGTTGATAGAGACTATTGTCGGAGCTACTAAGCTCCAACGGTGGTCAATGGCGGAGCTTCTGAGCTCTGGCAACCTCAGGGGGCCTTCACTATCGAAGACTTTGGACCTATACTCTACAAGTTCGAAGTAAACAAGTCTTCAACAAAATTCAATATCCTCTTGGTACATGTTCACAATCAAATTGTGTACATCTACCAGGGGGCCAAGTGAAGACAAAAGTGTTGAAGACAAAAAATGAAATTCATTAACAAATATTGGATTTCATTCATATGGAGACAAGGGATTACAAAATTGGAGAAAAAAGAGAGAATACAATCGGGAGCTACAGAGAGATGGTCCTAGATTCTATGGAAGAACTGGACGACCTTCTGAGCAACCTCCGACACGTTGGCTCGGGTGGCTTCACCTTCAAGCACCGGGTCCAGGGAGAATTGGGGATCCCGGCTGGTGTAGCACGTCAGCAAATACTCTGCGACGTTCTTAGCCAGGGACTGACCCGCAGTCTCCAACTGGTCCGCGATAACGTCACCCACTTTGGAGAGTTTGTCACCCGCCGAGCTCAACGCCTGCAACGCTAGGTCCAGCTCCGGCTCCAGATCATCCGGACGCACGGGACTGAAACCCATGGGCGTCAGCACGTCGTTGGTTTTGCCCAGGAACTCCCAAACCCGTTGGGAGTCCGCACTCCTCAAATCTTGCAGTTCTTTCAAGGATCTTCTGGCCGCCGCCAGTTCGGAATTCTCACGAGCAAGGCGCTCAACCTCTTTGGCATTTTGCTGAATCTTTTCAGCAACCTGCTTCTCGAGTTTTCCGAGCTCCTCCTCCCGGAGGTGGATCTTGTTCCGGCGGTTGACCAGGTCCTTCTCCTGGCCACTAACTTTCTACTCCCTGGCAGCGACGGCACACTCTTGATTATAGAACTCCTGCCCTCACTCATAGGCTTTCTTCTCCTCCTCAATGCAACGCTCCTCCAATTTCTTGGCGCGTTCCTCGAGGCCCTTGTCAGTCAGAGCCACCTTTTCGGCGGGCTCCTCCTCCCTCCTCACGACATCATCCCGAAGCTCTAGGAGATGTTGCTCTTCGTCTTCGAGCATCTTCTCCCTCACCTCAAGAGCCTCCCGGCGCTTGATGAGGCTAGTGTTGATGGCTTCAAGCCTTTCTTGGCAATCATCAGCCGCACTATTAGCTGCTTTGGCCTGCTCATGGATGGCCCAGGATTGGTCGTCGAGGGCACGGATCAAGCTCTCCCTATCATCCAATAATTTGCCCCAGTACTCCAGGCGGACCTTCTCCTGTTTGATCCACTCCTTATCGTCTGCCAGCCTCGACTGCGCCAGCTTGGTCTCGAAGTAGAGTTGATTACGCCACCTCCTAAGGGTTTGGCTCTCCTCTTCAAGAGCCTTGCTGTCGTGGTAGAACGTGAGCTAAACTTGACGCAGACTGGAGCAGGCGTTGTCGATAGACAACGACAGGGGATAGGCTCCGGACCTAATGGGGTCTTCTCCGCTGGTTACAGCGGGTTCTCAGTTACAAAAATTGGGTCCCACTCCACAAGAGTGGTCCCCTGAGCCTCCAGGGCACTAGGGCCGTCCTCCGGGATAGCCTCAGTCGCCATCGAGGAAGGTTCGCCAAAAGAAGTTCCAACCTCCGGAAGTGGTTCCGAAGTCCCTGCCGCCAGATCTTCATCTGCCCCCTCAGGCAGGGGGCCAACAGCTTCATCAGAGCACCCTGGTTCAGCAGCGGGCACCTCCGGTAACATCGCCTCCGGGGAAGGAACATCTTCAGGCTCCGGCCTGGGCACCTCCTCCGCTGGTGGCTCGGGTGTTGGTGCCTCGACCTCCATAGGCTCGGGCACTGACGCCTCTGCAACGACCGGCTCGGGCGCTGGAAGATCTTCAGCAACCAGCCCTGTGGCCAGAGCAGCTTCAACATCAACCAGCCCTGAGGCCAGAGCTTCAACAAAGATTGGCTCTTCGTCCGGAGCTTCAGCAGCCACCGGCTCTGCGGTTGGAGCTTCAGAGGTATCCGGCTCAACCGCTGGGACTTCCTCAACATCCGGCTCACACGCCGGGACTTCGATAACTTCCGGCTCTGGGGCCGGGATCACAACTTCCTCCGGCTCAGCGGCCGAAGCTTCCAACATCTCAGCATCAAGACCCAGGGCTTCAACCTCCGGGGCAGGTGCCGCTGGCGCATCTTCTTTCCCGTGGTCCGGCGCTACCACGGGAATCTCGGGGGATGAGTCGAGGTCCATGACCACGACAGCTGGCGCCGGAGCTGCCGCAGCTTCAGCCACCGCTTGGGGCGGCATCGGGACAGGAGTAGAAGCTTCCGCCCGCACAGCTTTAGTTGCTGTGGCTGAGGTCGGAACCTCACTCCTTTTCTTGGGGACGCTGCAGATGATGGATGAAGGAACTTAAAAAACAGTTACTACCATAAAACAACTGACTGAGGTAAAGATTAAAAATTACCTCGGAAGGTTTCCGCACCAGCTTGCACAGAATCTCTTTCCCGGGTGTTCTGGACTGATCACACCCGCAACCGGCGTGGTAGCTCCGGAAGGTCCCCCAGAACTTGCTGCCGCCGCGGGCATTTCCTTGGTAGAGCCCCCCCTCAACCGAGAAGGACCTCCGGACCCGGAGCCCTTAGCTGGCCCCGGTACTGGAGTCACATGCCCGAGGGTAACACACCGGGAAGCCGCTGCTGCAGGTGCAGTCGCCGCTGCTGTTGAAGACCTCCTCCTCCGAGGAGAAGGAGCCGCAGCAGAGGACGCAGGCCTGACGGACCTCCGGCCAGCATGCTTCAGCTTCCTCTTCCAGCTCGGGGGTTCATCCGCCAACTCTTTGCCCTTGCCGGTGACTTCGGTCCTTGGCTTCGGGGCAGGGGCGGAGCCGCTTTCAGAAGCTTCGGGAATTACCATCCCGGAGGTTGATCGTCTCTCGACGATACCCAAATCGTCAAGCGCCGGCATCGTCCACCGGAGCTCCCTCCTGAACTGAACCTCCACGTTCAGAGGGAGGAAAGCTGGTGGCGGGGTCAAGTCATCACCCGCAACGTCAATGTCGTGCTGGAATTTCTTGAGATAAAACTCCAAGGCCGCACCCTCCAAGTTGGACTTCAGCCCGGTCTCGACCCGGTCGTCGTCCATTACACTGTTGAGGGCCCAAGCGAGTTTTTCTCTCCCCTTCAGCGGTGCCCACCTGTTGACCTGGAAATTGCAAAAACCGCTTGAGGAGTCAATCCTCCCTCCACATATTGGCAGATCCTGGTCAGAACAGGGTTGAAGGCATCCAACAGCACTGAAGCTTCACTCCAAATTTTGGTGTCGATGTTGGGGAGGCCTTCGGGCAGCTCCAGCTTCTCGTGCTCCTCCACCCGGATGACTATCCAGTCTTTCTTCCAATCATCCCATTTCCCAGAAGGGAACGACCGGAGGTACTTGAATGGGAACTTCTTGCGCTTCACAAAGTAGTAGAAGCCAACATACTCATCACTCCTTCCGGTGGTATGGACGGTGAAGAAGGTCCGGAAAAGCTCAATGCAGGGGGGGATGCCCACCCACATTTCGCAGAAGTGGACAAAGATAGACACTAAAAGAATGGAGTGGGGCCAAGGTGGTACAACTGCAAACCATAGAAGTCTAGCAACATCAAGAAAAAGGAGGAAAAAGGTGGGATCAACCCCACCATGGCGTACACTGAGAAATACACCATCTCGCTGGAGTGCTCTTTCTCAAATGGGAGCTCTCCCCCGGCGCGGACTAGGTGGTTGAAGAAGTCCGGGGACCACCCCATGAGGGTCCGGACCTTCTTCAAGTCACCTTCAGTCTTCAAACGGCTCTGGCGGAGACCCAACTCCATCGCAGCACAGCGAGGCAAGAGAGGAAAAGCAAGTATGAGTTTGAGGATTCGAGCGCAAGTTCGGATGAGAGGCGTAAAGAACCCCAGACGGTGCGTGCTTTCCTTCTTAAGTAAGCCCCCGCAACGCTTGGATGGAAACCGCAGGGAAGCCAAAGATACTATTCAAAAACTTCACCCTGCCAATGACAAGAGGGCCCGGGACCACCTCGACGATCAAGTCGAGGTTCTTACCCAGGTGAACGGTTGTCATCATGGAAGGTGGGAAGCCCGAAGGCGGCGGCCTGACAAGGCGCGCGGAACCGATACAATTTTCGTATCGGGAACCGACGACCTTCAATTGCGTGAGATCCGCACGCCAAAGATCTCATCTGCCGCACCCAAGATATGCCACGTGGCGTTGGTTTAACTCTAAAACTATCGCCAACGGCACACCTAAAGACTCTTGAAGACTCGGCTCAAAAGTCGAACGATGGACCTACCTCTGGCGGAATGACTTCGCCCAAGGGATCTTCCTCGGAGGTGGGTCCAGGGGGCCACTGTCAGTACCTTGAGTACTGTATACCCCTTGGGATTGTAAAAATCTTAAGGAATGCCATCTACTGGGTTTGAAGACCTTCGGAGGCCCACATGTCAGTCGTGACCGGACGTGCTTCCCCGACATGGTTAGTCCCAGGGTCGCCACGTGTACCATCAAACCGGAGCTACCGCCCGTAAGGGGGAAGCTCCGGAATGTGTACCATAGCAGCACCCTCCGGACCTAACCCCAGACCGAGGGAAGCTCCGGAACTAACACGTGCCTGGCGGCTCCGGACCTACCTACCTACCATGGTATGCTCCGGAGCTGCCACGTGTCCAACCGTCAGATCTTCGGCCTCAAACCTCGAGAAGACTCCACAATAGCTCCGAATCTTCAAAGGGGAATCAAGGAATTCAAGACCCGATTGAGTGTCATTAATGCTATATTAATGACACACGATCGGACAGCCCTTATTACCAGTAATGGTGCTGTCAAAGCCCATTACACGGCTATTAAGGGTAGTTAAACGCACAAAATGTGTATCAATACTAGTAACCGCCAGGGCCACATGTCGGGCCAGGCTAACTTGTAACGGACAGTCCTTGTACTATAAAAGGACTGGCCGATGATACATAGAGGGACAAGTTTGGAGAGGGCTTTGAGAGATCGATCGTCTCTTAGACCTCGATCTGCTGTCACACGCTCTGGACTCTAGTCATTTGACTTGAGCTCGCACATCCAATACAACACCAACACACCCCGTGGAGTAGGGTATTACGCTCAGGCGGCCCGAACCACGTAAACAATTGTGTCATTGTACATTTCACCTTCTTGAATCTCTGCGCGCCCACACCGAACTATAACTCCGTGAAACACTCTTAGTAGTGTCGGGAGATCTGCCGGATCAGACCACCGACAAGATGTTTGAAACTATAAATCCTGAATTGACGGAGGATCATCCTACAATGAAGGTTGAAGCATTTTTCAGGCTTCTCAAAGCTTCAGAAGAGCAGCTGCATGAAAACAACAAAGTGACCCTCCTCACTTTCATGACTAGACTTATGACAATGAAGTACAAGTATTTCTTCTCTAATAATTGCTACAACGATCTCATCAATTTGATCAGCGATATCCTTCCACATCCCCATAAAGTGTCTAAAGATATGTATTAGTCCAAAATTTGATTTTTGGTCTTCGTATGAAATATGAGAAGATTGATGTATGCCCAAACAACTGCGTGCTTTTCTGAAAAGAGCATGCCAATGAGAACAAGTGCTTAAAATGTGGTAAATCGAGGTTTGTCGAAGTTGTTAATGACGAAGGTGCAAATGTAATGACTAAAGTAGCATATAAGTAGCTTTATTACTTGCCTGTCACACCTCGATTGGAGTGTTTGTTTCTCTCGAAAAGAATAGCCACACACATGAGGTGGCACAAAGAAGGTGTACGTGAGAACAACGTAGTCATGTTGCACTTGTTCGACGGTGAGGCATGGAAGACGCTGGACTGCTCGATCCAGATTTCGCCAATGATGCGAGAAATATTCGCATTGGGTTGGCAACAGATGACTTCCCACTGTTCAGCACAAACGCCGCACCATACTCTTGTTGGCCCGTGTTCGCTATTCTGTACAACTTGCTATCATATATTTGTATGAAATATTAGTTCATGTTCTTTTGTCTTATCATACCTGGATCAGATCATCCTGGTTCACTACTCAACGTGATGTTGAAGTTGTTGATTGACGAGTTGAAAATGTTAGGAATCAAAGCGTACGACTGTTACAAAAACAAAAATTCAACCTTCGAGCTGCATACTTGTGTTATGTTCATGATTTATTAGCATATAACATGTTTTCTGGCTGGAGCACTCGTGGTCGTTTAACAAGTCCAATATCCACTTCTGATATGAAATAAGTCTCAGTCATGATGGTAAGATATGCTACTTTATTATCATAGATGTTGGCTACCTCCCAATCACATGTTTAGGCAACAGAGGAATGCATTCCGAAAGGATACCTGTCAAAGTGTTTATGCGACACTTCCTTCGGATCTACTAAGGAGCAGCCGCACAGGTTCTTCTTCGGCGGATTAGGCCTCAATCAAGTGTACGCGCGTATGAGAGAGTGTGAGACGGTGGTTTTTACGTGTTTCGGGCCGCAAGGAGCGTAACACCCTACTCCATGATGGATTGTATTGCTAGTGTGTGTGAATACGTGTGTGTATCGGGGATTCAATGTTGGGGTCCTTTGTAACGGTGGTGGTCTGGTCCTTTTATAGACAAGGCCAAACGCCTTACAAGTGGGGTCTGGGGCCCGACAGGTGGTCTCGAGGCGATCTTATCCTAATGATCTAAGACTTCTCACATAAGCTTCCTCTGACCGTGGCTTTGAAGACCCATCGTCTTGCCGCTTGAGTCGTTAGTAGCCCATGTGCCGTTGCTGACAATGGCAGGGGATGTCCCGTCCAACTGTCTCTATCGCCGTAAGCTACCTACTTGGCAGAGTGGGATAGGCCTGTGGCGTCTTCACCGCGATGCGATTGGTCGTAGCGGTACCTGGCATTAGGCGTGCGCCGCGCCATGCGTCTGGGGAAGCCGCGTATCTTCAATCCTTGACAGGGACAAGGCACACCACCCTCTTAACACTGGCAACTCTCCGTCCAGAGCAAGTGGTTGGACTAGTGTGTCGAAGATGTTTTTGCGACACTTCCCTCGGACCTGCTAAGGAGCAGCCCGCAGAGGTTCTTTTTGGAGGGGCGAATTTCTTGGAACCACGAGCACGATGAACACGAGGATTTTTTACGTGGTTCGGGCTGCCGGGAGGCATAATATCCTACATCCACGGGGGGTTGTGTTGTATTGCGCATGCTTAGCTCGTGGTGAGCGTATGAGCGAGGTGTGAGAGAGCTACACCCCTTTTGTCGTGGCTGCCTAGTCCTTTTTTGTAGGTGAAGGGCTAGCAGATTACATTATAACCGGGGCCCAACAGGTGGCCCCAAGTTAATTAGCCTTGAAAGCGCATTAACGTGCCTTGATGACACGTTAATGGGTATTGATGGTGCATTAACGTGTCCTGATGCCACGTTAATGAGTCTTCATGGTGCACCAAGGTGTCTTGATGACACATTAATGTTGTGTTGATGGCACGTTAATACAGTCTTGAGTGTACACGTCGCCTTCCGGAGTTGCAGGACGCGCGATGGCGACATCGGACCTCTCCTCAGCGGAGAGGCTAGGTCCGGAGGCAGCACCAAACCTCTCCTCAACGGGAAGGATAGGTCCATAGTCCTTGAGACGCATGGCAGCATCGGACCTCTCCTCACCAGGGAGGCTAGGTACGGAGTCTTCGAGACGCGTGGCAGCACCGGACCCCTCCTCAACGGGGAGGATAGGTCTGGTTTCGTCGGGACACGTGGCAGCACCGGACCTCTCCTCGGCGGAGAGGCTAGGTCCGGAGCTGCAGGTTGTCGAAGCTGTCTTGTCTTCCTTGTATGCGGGGGTACCCGGTCTGCAGGGTATCGACAGTGGCCCCTAGGCCCACCTCGGGGGAGGCGGTGATCCCAGAGGTGGGGCCACCATCATTAACGCTAAGAACATCAACATCGGGCGCCCCTGAGAGGTGTCTGACGGTAGAGCCCGAAGGGTGAAGTCTTACACAAGAGTGACAACAAAAAGAGTAATAGTGCTCATTGTTTACAATCTTCCTACCCTCAGTTTTGTTGTGGGCAGACATAAAGATGTAACAGGGCGAAAAAGGGAATACTATACATAATAATTAAGCATAATTATGTGAACATGGTGACAGTATCCGGATTTTGGTTATTGCTTTGTCCAGGAGCATGTGCCTTTCAGTCCCCGGTACTGAACTGCAGTGCTGGGGAGGAAGAGTGCACTGGCTTAGGGTCACGGGGCACGACTTTGGGTGCACGACCAGGCTAAGCAGGCTACACACTCTTGAACTCCCATTGACATTAGTCTTTTGGGAGACGTCCGGCCCTCAGTACTCAGCCATAACGTTGGAAAGGTAGAGTGTGCATACTTAGGGTGTAGGACCAGGCTAAGCAGGTAGCACACTCCGGACCCCCAATATTCATTCGCAAGATAGGTAGAGTGCTCATATTTAGGGTGCATGACCAGGCTAAGCAGACAGCGCACTTCGGACCCACTATTGGCATTAGCCTTTCGTGGAGTGACCGTTTAGCGACATGGGACTCCAAAGAAGAAAATAACCAAGGACACTGGATACGTCACAATTACCTTGTGACGTCATTGTTGTCGTGGTCGCAGGTAGTCGTCGTATGGTGGCGGAAGTAGCCATGAGGCAAAGTGTACAGGCTTAGGGTCACGGGGCACTTGCTGAGAGTGCAAGAAGAGGCTAAGCAGGCTGCACAATTTGGACCTCCCACTGGCGCTAGTAGCGGTAGAAAGCTATCGAGTGGTGATAGCACTAACCACAAGAACATGGAGCGTGTGTCCGCTAGATCAGCCCGCTATGGAGCAGAAGGTGGCACCGTCTTCCCTGCTCCCTTCATGGCGCGAGGGTCGAGAAGAGCCGGCGATGGATTGAAGATTCACCATCGAGGTGAGGCCCGTCGATCCAAAAAAGTGCCCCCCTACCTGGCGCGCCAAAATGTCGAAGATGTTTTTGCGACACTTCCCCCGGACCTGCTAAGGAGCAGCCCGCTGAGGTTCTTCTTGGAGGGGCAAATTTCTTGGAACCACGAGCACAATGAATACAAGGATCTTTTTATGTGATTCGGGCTGCCAGGAGGCATAATACTCTACATCCACGGGGGGTTGTGTTGTATTGCATGTGCTTAGCTCGTGGTGAGCGTATGAGCGAGGTGTGAGAGAGCTATCCCCCTTCTGTCGTGGTTGCCTGGTCCTTTTATAGGTGAAGGGCCGACAAATTACATTATAAAAGGGGCCCAACGGGTGGTCGCCGGTTAATTAGCCTTGAAAGCGCATTAAAGTGCCTTGATGACACGTTAATGGGTCTTGATGGTGCATTAACGTGTCCTGATGACATGTTAATGGATCTTGATGGGTCTTCATGGTGCACCAAGGTGTCTTGATGACACATTCATGCAGTGTTGATGGCGCGTTAATAAGGTCTTGAGTGTACACGTCGCCTTCCGGAGCTGCGAAACGCGCGGTGGCGGCATCGGACCTCTCCTCGGCGAAGAGGCTAGGTCCGGAGGCAGCACTAGACCTCTCCTCAGCGGGAAGGTTAGGTCCAGAGTCCTTGAGACGTGTGGCAGCACTGGACCTCTCCTCAGCGGGGAGGCTAGGTCCAGAGTCTTCGAGACGCGTGGCAGCACCGTACCTCTCCTCAGCGGGGAGGCTAGGTCCGGTTTCGTCGGGACACGTGGTAGCACCGGACCCCTCCTCAGTGGAGAGGCTAGGTCCGGAGCTGCAGGTTGTCGGAGCTGTCTTGTCTTCCTTTTATGAGGGAGTACCCAATCTGCAAGGTATCGACAACGTGGTAGCTCGAGAGCTCACCTCCGCGGAGGAGGTCAGGTCCCGTCTTACGGACCACATGGCAGCTCGGGAGCTCACCTCCGCGGAGGAGGTCGGGTCCCGTCTTACAGACAATGTGGCAACCCTGGATCTTGTTCCTGAATAGAGCGGAGACTCTAGGGCTGCAGGACACATGCCAGCGCTGGAGCCTGCCTATACTTGAGGTGGTGTGTCTAATGCCTCAAACCACGTGGCAGCACCGGAGCCCTGTCTCATGGAGGAGAGGGATCCTTACCTGCTCGACACGTGGCTGCTTGGGAGCTCGTCTCCAAGGGGGAGCTGAACTCTTCTTCAGGGCCTCTTGTGGGTACCCGTACCCATCTGATGCAGATGGGTCCAGGCCTTCTGAACATGTGGCACCCTCGGGCCCTACCTCTACTGGAAGGCGGGGTACCTAGGCGGCTCTAGCTTGTGCGCGAGGGTACCCAGTATGTCGGGTATTGACAATATCATTGTTATAAAAGGACCACAACAACATTTCAACAGGGCATAGTTTGTTGAACTATTGAATAAACAAATGCTAGATGAAGATTGTCCTGGGTATTTTGTTGGTTATGAAGAGGACCACAATTGAACTCATATATGTGCACTATGTGAGCTACCGTATGTGAAGTCCTTAATTCTAATGTATGATATTGATGTCGTGCACCATGAACGTAACATGGTCGAACGAATCATAAGCACATGCTTAAATATGACAGGCAAAACAAAAGACAATATAAAGACTCAAAATGATTTGGAAAAGGTTTGTAACCTTTCAACTCTTAAGCTCCCCGAAATTGGCAGCAAACCACATGCTTCTTTCTGTGTTCGATTTAAAGAAAAGAAAGAAGTCTTCAGATGGTTGAAAAAGTTGAAATTCCCATATAGTTATGCTACTAGCCTGAGACAAGCCGTGAATGGGTTTAAAAGTCATGATTATCACATAATAATAAAAAAACTTCTGCCGATTATGTTTCAGGGTTATCTTGACGACGCGGTATGGAAGGTGGTAGTCGAGCTTAGCTACTATCGAAGTGTGGGAACGACATTTCCTCCGGACCTACTAAGAAGCAGCCCCAGAGGTTCTTTTTTAGGAGGAGCTAGCCTTCAAGGAGCTCATGTGTATGAGAGATGGTGAACACAGGGTTTGTTACGTGGTTCGGGCCGCCGGAGCGTAATATCCTACATCCATGGTGAGAGTTGTATTGCTTGAGTGTTGTGAGCTACAAAAGCTTGTGTGAGTTTGAGTGAGTTTGACAGGGGATTCTGTAATGGTGGCTGCCAGATCCTTTTATAGTCAAGGCCGGACACCTTATAGGTGGGGCCGCAACTCAACAGGTGGCCCCGGGATGATCTTATGCCTGTATAAGATCTAAGGCTTCATTGCCGCCTGCCTCATCTGACTGTGGCTTGAATACTTGCCGCCTTTCCGCGCCGATTGTCAGAAGCTAGGCATAGTTGTTAATGATAACAAAAAATATCTTGTCTGTCATGTCACCGTAAGCTACCCTGTCAGCAGCTAGGGTAGCACTGCGACGCCTTCATTGTGATGTGATTGGGCACAGTGGCACCTGATAGGAGCGTGCACTGCACCGAGCACTTGGGAAGGCGCGTGCCTTCAATGCGCGACTTGGGCATGGCACACCACTCTTTACTCCTGCTCCCTACCGCCCAGAGCTGGCGGTAGGACACATGGCAGCGTCGGAGCCCGCCTTCGCGGGGGAGGCCGAGCCCCGCACTATGGGCCACGTGGCAGCTTCAGAGCCCACCACTGTGGAGAGTTGAGATCCGGTCCTGCCAGACATGAGGCATCCCTGGAGCCCGCCTCTCCAGGGGAGGCCTGCTTGGAGCCCCTGGCTACGTGGCGGCACTAGAGCCCACTCTCGTGGAGGAGCGGGGTCCCGTCCCGCTGGACATGTGGCGCCCCGGGAGCCCGCCTCTGCAGGGAGGTGGGGTTCCGAGCCGAGGACTACATGGCCGCACTGGAGCCTGACCTTGTGGAAGGACGCAGTCCAGGCCTGCTGGACACGTGGTGCCTCCAAAGCCTGCCTTAGCGGGGAGGCAGGGTCCTTAGACATTTCTTCCAGTGCGCGGTGGTACCCGATATTGAGGGTACCGACATCTACTTTTATAGACAACTTTGTACTAAAGAAATCACAAAGAAGATGATGAAGAAGTTGGAAATGAAGATACCAGTGCTTTTTTGTAAGATGGAAAAAGTTTTCCCTCCAGGTTTCTTCAATCCAATACAACACCTCCTAATCCATCTTTCATATGAAGCTAAAGTGGGTGGCTCTGTGCAATATAGATAGATGTATCACATTGAAAGAGCACTCGGATGTCTCAAACCAATGGTTCACAATCGGGGTTGTTGGGAGTACCGGTCTTGTCCGGTAAAGACTGGACTAGTCCGGTTTTGTCTAGTAAGGGTAACCGGACTAGTCCGAACCCTTATAGGACTAGTCCGATATTGTCCAATAAGGGTAACCGGACTAGTCCGGACCCTATACGGACTAGTTCGATTTTTCAGTAACTGTCAGTTTGAACTCGAAATTGACATGTGTTCTAATTGAAAGGACACAACCCACCAAATTTTGAGTCTCTGATCGGGAGACTCAATAATTCCTAAGGGTGGGAGGCCCCCTCTTGTGTCTCTTGGTGAACTATAAGAAGAGGGTCAAGTGTATAATCAAAGAGTGCTTGAGAGCATACACTCATACACACTTGAACACTCTAACTCACTCAGAATCCGATCAACATACAAAAAGAAGAACAAGGGGAAACACCCCTCGTTGTCATTCTTCTTGCGGTCTCGCCTTGTTGGCTAGATGGCCGCATCGTCAAGCAACAACAAAGATGGAGGAGAAGGTATTATTAGTGTTCTTGTGCTATTTGAGAGATAGCACTTGGTGTTTATCTTGTAATCAGATTTCTCTACGTAATTCGAGATGATTTAGTGGCTATTTGATCTTTGGGCTCTCTCTTGATTTCTAACAATGGTATCAGAGCCAGTTTAGACCACTAATCATTTCGAATTGAGTTTTGATCGAAGTTTTTCACTGAAAGTTTTGAAGGTCCGGACTTGTCCGGTCTAAGGGCCGGACTAGTCCGGTGTGCCACAGTAAAGTGGTTGGGTTTTCGGATCAGGGCGTTTTGATGCGTTCATCTGATTGAAAACCAATTAAGCACTTTGGATTGAAATCCATTGTGAAAATTAAGTTGATTTGGTAAGATGGTAAGATTAAGATTCCCTTTTGGGTATTTCGACATTTTTCCAGTTTTTTATTTGAAACTTTTCCGGGGTTGGTCGTACTAGTCTGGAATAGTACGGACGAAACTTGAAAAGTTCAATAAAGAACAGATCAAATGTTTTTGATGGGACCAGACTTGTCCGACGTATGGACCGGACTAGTCCGAAAACCATACTGTAAGAGTTCGGACTAGTCTGACCATGTGCGGACTAGTCCGTGTTATACAATTAAGTTTGCTTATTTAATTAAGCTTCCGCTCTGAATTAAGTTTATTGTCATAGCAATTTGGTCGAGTAACCAAAGTGAAAGATAAATTGCCTTGTCGATTTAAGTTGCATGGAATTCTATTGAGTAACCAAAGTGAAAAATAGAATTGTCATGATTTTAAGTTATATTAATGTCATTATTGGCCGAGTAACCAAAGCGAAAGGCATTAATGACATTTTCCTTTCTAAGTACATAGTAATTTGATCGAGTAACCAAAGCAAAAAATAAATTACTATGTATTTCAGTTGTTTTTCAATGTTCAGTTTTAATGTCATTATTGGCTGAGTAACCAAAGCGAAAGACATTAATGACATTCTTTTTGTAAGAACATAGTAATTTGGTCGAGTAACCAAATCAAACGATAAATTACCAAGTTGATTTTCAGTTATTCTCAAATGTTGAGTTTTGGTCGAGTAACCAAAGTGAAAGATAAAACTCATCATTTTCTTGTGGTTAACATTTATGCATTCTTCTTGATTTTGATTTTTTGATTATGAAGGTTCCTCCAATGCTAATTCAGCACTGAGTTTCATCGCTTCTATTGATCCACTCAATGGAAGCAATTATGGGAGATGGCAAGAGAAGTTGGAGATTGCTTTAGCAGTCTCTGAGATAGACTTGGCTCTCACTACTCCATATCCGGTTGCACCGGTTGAACCAGTAAGAAATGATGATGAAACTCAGGAAGCCTTTGCCGTGAGGACAAAGGAATATACTACTGAGTTATTGGCTTATGACATTGATTGTTATAAGTGGAAGAAATCAAACAGGAAATGTTTGATGGTAATTAAGGGCACTATCACTGAGGCCATTCGGGGAGCAATCCCTGAATGCGAAACTGCTGTTGAATACCTCCAAAGGATAGATAATTAGTTTACTGGTTCTTCTAAGGCCACTGTAAGCACTCTTATCAAGAGGCTTGTTACTGAAAAGTATCATGGAGGTGGTGTGCGTGAGCACATCTTAAGGATGACAAATATGGCTGCGAAGCTTAAGCCTATGGATTTGGGGATTAAAGATGAGTTCATTGTGCATCTCATCATTGCCTCACTTCCTAAGGAATTTGAGACTTTTGTCATCAACTACAACTCTCAACCTGAACTATGGAACATAGAAAAACTCATGGCTATGTGTGTTCAGGAGGAAGAGAGGATTAAGTCCCTTCACAATTATGATGCAATCAATTACGTGAAGGGAAAAGGTAAGGCTAAGAAGAGTTATTCTTCTAAGCAATCTTTTAAGTATCATGGTTCTTCTCACCATGATAAAGATAAGGGTAAGTTTCCACAAAGCCATCCTTAAAATAAGGATGTGAAAGTGGAAAAAGACCAGTGCCACTTTTGTTTAGACAAAGGTCACCATCAGAAGGATTGCATAGGCTTCCTTAAATGGTGTTGCAAAAATGGTAATGATTTTGTGGCCTTTTTTGATGAATCCCTGCTTTTAGATTATACATCATCTTCTTGGTGGATTGACTCAGGTGCCACTGTGCACGTTTGCAATTCGTTGCAGGGATTAAATATGAGGAGGACCCTAGAAAGAGGGGGAAGGGCCATTAAAGTTGCTGATGGCCATGAAGCTGAAGTGAAAGCCATTGGAGATTATCCATTAGTATTAAGGAATGGCTTTGTACTTCCACTTCATGATGTATTATATGTACCCTCTTTAAGTAGAAATCTCATCTCAGTATCATGCTTAGATGATGATGGTTATGTTTGCCAGTTTGGCAAAGACAGATGTGTAATTAAGTATGATAATAAGATGGTTGGTGTTGCCATAAGACAAGGCATACTATACTTATTATCTATGCATGATGATGTTAATGTTGTAAGTGACAATCAGTTTTTCTCACATCAGGATAAGCGTAAGAGAATCGATTCCGAAATGTCTTCGAAATTATGGCATTGTCGCTTGGGCCATATTTCGAGGAGGAGAATTGAACAATTGATTTCACAATCGATTCTTCCTCATTTGGATTTTTCGGATTCAGAAGAATGCATAGATTGCATTAAGAGAAAATTTGTTAAGAAAATTAAGAAAGGTGCCATACGCAGTGCGAGAATTTTGGAATTAATCCATACGGACATTTGTGGTCCATTTCCCGTAGTATCTGTTGATGGTTTTGATTCGTTCATAACCTTCACAGATGACTATTCTCGCTATGGCTATATTTATCCAATTAAAGAACGCTCTAAAGCGTTGGATAAATTTAAGATATTTAAGGCTGAAGTTGAAAATCAGCACAATATTAAGATTAAAGTGGTAAGATTCGATCGTGGTGGTGATTACTATGGTCGTCCTACCCCGTATGGCCAAGTTCCTGGACCGTTTGCTCGGTTCCTACAGGAAAATGGCATAGTCGCCCAGTATTCCACACCGGGCGAGCCTCAACAAAATGGAGTAGCGGAACGGCGCAACCGTACGCTAATGGATATGATTAGATCCATGTTAAGTCAATCAGATTTGCCGGTTAGCTTATGGATGGAGGCATTAAAAACCGCCATTCATGTGCTAAATCGGGTTCCTACTAAGTCGGTGCCCAAAACACCGTATGAGCTGTGGACAGGACGTAAGCCCTCATTAAGTTATATGCATATATGGGGCTGTCCCGCTGAGGCAAAATTGTTTAAACCAAACATTGGTAAGTTGGATTCTAAGACAGTAAGTTGTCATTTTATTGGCTATGCAGAAAAGAGTAAGGGATATCGTTTCTATTGTCCAGAACGATATACTAAGTTTGTAGAAACAAGGCATTCCGTCTTTTTAGAGGATGCCATGATCAGTGGGAGTACGGTAAGACGAGAAATTAACCTTGAAGAGAAGCGGTTTTATGTACCCACTCCTATGATTCAAGAACCATATTTCTCATTACCTACTGCTGTTGAATCATCAGTGCCAATTGGTAATGATTCAACACCTGCTGTTAGTTCTCCATTGACAATGGAATTATTAAGAGAGGTTGAGAATTTTCAGCCCGTTGTCACTAACAATGAAGAGCAACAACAACCTCAAAATGAAGATAATGTGCAATTAAGAAGATCTCAAAGAGAAAGAAAATCAGCCATTCCGGACGATTATGAGATCTACTTGAGTGAGGCAATTCAAATAGAGGGTGATCCCACCACATTTGAAGAAGCTATGAGAAGTCCTCAATCATCTGAATGGCGTAAAGCCATGGAGGATGAAATGAGGTCTATAGAAACAAACAAAGTCTGGGATTTAGTTGAGATTCCTAATGGAGCCAAAACAGTAGGCTGTAAATGGGTCTACAAAATTAAACGTGACTCCAAAGGGAATATTGAAAAGTTTAAGGCCAGACTTGTTGCAAAATGCTTCACTCAAAGAGAAGGAATTGATTATAATGAGACATTTTCACATGTCTCAAGTAAGGATTCGTTCAGAATCATTATGGCATTAGTTGCACATTACAATTTAGAATTACATCAGATGGATGTAAAGACGACATTTCTCAATGGTGATCTATATGAGAACGTCTATATGACACAACCAAAAGGTTTTGTTGTTAAGGGTAAGGAACATATGGGATGCCACTTAAGAAAGTCCATTTATGGACTTAAACAAGCATCAAGACAGTGGTATCTCAAGTTCGATGAGACAATAAGAAAGTTTGGGTTTAAAGAAAATGAGGAGGACAATTGTATTTATGCTAAGTTTAAGAGTGGGAAATTTATTTTCCTCGTGCTTTATGTAGATGATATACTACTTGCAAGTAGTGATGTCAATCTACTATCAGAAACTAAGAAGTTTTTGTCCTCTAATTTTGATATGAAAGATCTTGGTGAAGCATCCTATGTATTGGGCATAGAAATTCACCGAGATAGAAATAAGGGGGTATTAGGCTTATCACAAAAGGCATACTTAGAGAATGTATTGAGAAAGTACAGTATGCATAAGAGTAAGCCTTCGCCTGCTCCGATTGTCAAGGGCGATAAGTTTGGGAACTTTCAGTGTCCCAGGAACCAATATGAGGTCGATCAAATGAAGTTGGTTCCATATGCTTCTGCTGTCGGAAGCCTTATGTATGCTCAAGTCTGTACTCGCCCTGACTTAGCTTATGTGACCAGAATGCTTGACAGATATCAGGCCAATCCAGGGATTGATCACTGGAAGGCAGTTAAGAAAGCATTAAGATATGTCCAAGGCACAAAAGGCCTCATGTTAACGTATAGTAAGTCAGACCCACTTGAAGTAGTGGGATATTCAGATTCAGATTTCGCGGGTTGTGTGGATACTAAGAAATCCACGTCAGGTTATATATTCACCCTCGCGAATGGAGCCATTTCATGGAAAAGCTCCAAACAAACTGTCACTGCATCGTCCATAATGCATGTAGAGTTTGTTGCATGTTATGAGGCCACCGGGCAGGCTATTTGGCTTAAGAAATTTTTACCCAGTCTTAGAGTGGTCGACAGCATTGAAAAGCCACTTAAGTTATACTGCGATAATGAGCCCGCATTATTTTACTCTCACAACAATAAGTCGAGTGGTGCTGCCAAACACATCGACATTAAGTTTTATGTTGTGAAAGATTGAATCCAGGATCATACCATAAGTCTTGAGCATATAAGTACCAAGCGTATGCTTGCGGATCCGCTAACAAAAGGTCTTCCACCCAGCGTGTTCAGTGAACGCGTAGCCGGCATGGGTTTAAGGGAGAGCCTATGATCACTGGATATTTAGGGGTCAAGTAAGAGTAAGGTTCATTTTTCAAGTGTGAGATGTATCGTGGTCTTCGAGTCCAACAATACGTAAATGGTTGTTGTGATGCGTCGTGCCCTATATGTCAAGCATGAGAAAATGGACACTAAGTTTAGTATTAAGTAAGTTGGTAAGTTTCAGATTCGAGTTCAAGGGGGAGAATGTTGGGAGTACCAGACTTGTCCGGTAAAGACCGGACTAGTCCGGTTTTGTCCAGTAAGGGTAATCGGACTAGTCCGGACCCTTATAGGACTAGTCCGATATTGTCCAGTAAGGGTAACCGGACTAGTCCGGACCCTATACGGACTAGTCCAATTTTTCAGTAACTGTCAGTTTGAACTCGAAATTGACATGTGTTCTAATTGAAAGGACACAACCCACCAAATTTTGAGTCTCTGATCGGGAGAATCAATAATTCCTAAGGGCGGGAGGCCCCCTCTTGTGTCTCTTGGTCAACTATAAGAAGAGGGTCAAGTGTATGATCAAATAATGCTTGAAGGCATACACTCATACACACTTGAACACTCTAACCCACTCAAAATCCGATCAACATACCAAGAGAAGAACAAGGGGAAACGCCTCTCGTCGTCGTTCTTCTTGCGGCCTCGCCTTGTTGGCTAGATGGCCGCATCGTCAAGCAACAACAAAGATGTAGGAGAAGGTATTATTAGTGTTCTTGTGCTATTTGAGAGATAGCACTTGGTGTTTATCTTGTAATCAGATTTCTCTATGTAATTCGAGATGATTTAGTGGCTATTTGATCTTTGGGCTCTCTCTTGATTTCTAACAGGGGCAAGGCTTGAAGGACGCATCATCGAAGCATTTGCACTTTAGGAGATAAGATACTTTTCAAGTTTCTACTTTGCGGAAGAACACAATGTTAATGCTTCTACATTGCGATACAATATGGATGAAGCAACCCTTTGTAGTGACCTCTCCATTTTCAAACGAGAGGCACCACTATTGGTAGTAGCATGAGCTATGATGCTACAACAAAAAATAGATGGCTGCTTTGCTATACATGTACGCTAATATAGACATAATGGACAAATATTTTTAGTAAGTGTTTGTTCAACATCTATACTAATTAGCATGCTTTGTTATACATCTATCCTAATCATCATGTTTTTTCTTTATTTGGTGTGTTCAACCAACAAAATTGGAAATCTAAGCATCAAACTACGAGCAAGCAAGTTGAATCGATGCAGCATTATAGAGTAAATGGAGAGCCTAACTTCCAATCTTGGTATAGATATCATGAAACGTTTCTTGTCTTTTTTCTCTTAAAACTTAAGAGTATCTCAAAAAATAGTCTTCTCACTTCATATTTCGAACAGTGCAAAAAAGATATCGGTGTCCATGTAAAAGCCCGTTTTTCGGAAGAACAAAAATGCAAAAATGCGAACTTAAAAATTTTGAAAGTGGACTTGGAAATCCAAACTCACATGAATCATATGTGTTAACCCATGTTCACTAGAAATATGAACTTGTTAAAAATTTCACATAGAGAACATGGTTGCTGATGTATAATGGAACTTAAGGTAAAAAATCCTTAATTTCCAAGTATCCACATTTTCAATGAAAAAATAAAGGAGAAAAGAAAATAAAATAGAGAGAAAGAAAAAGGAATTATTCCAACCCTAAAATGGGACATCCAAAATTATTCAAATCTCATGACGTAAATTTTTCCATGACCTTCTAATATTCCCAATAGACTCTCGGTAAAGTTTCAAAATTTTTGAAGCACATTTTCCATTTATTGGACACGTACTGAGAGTTTAATCAACGTCGACTTCAAATTTAAACTTTGTGCTCAACCTTGTCCAAATCAACTCCAAATTTTTCCTGAGGTCCCTTATGGTTCAAAAAGGGTAACTTCAAAGTTTCAAGATTTTTGAACCCAATCTACTATTTATTTCCTTGAGTCAAGTATCACCACTTGAATTCAAATTCAAACCTGAGTTCAAAATTCAATTTGCTCAGTTTTGAAATCTGATTGCACCATAAAATTCTCCACATTTTATTTAGTCATTGGGCTAAAGTTGAATATTTTTGAAGCATGTCTGCTAGCTCCATTTGAATTTTGAAAAGAGAAGGGAGAAGAGAGTGGGACCCACATGTCAGGTCGGCACCTCCTTTCTCTTTCCTCCCCTGCCTCCACGCAGCCGCATGCAGGCGCCACCGCGGTGAAGTTGGCCTTATCGTAGCACCGTGGAACTCCCTCCCGGTCCGTATCTTCTTCCTCCCGACTCTCTCCCGACCGCCGCTCGCGCCTCCTCCTCTCCCGGCCATCGGTTCACCTCCCTGCGCGCCGCGCCCGCTCGCGCTGCCGAGAAGGAACCCTACCTCCATGCCGCGCTCGACTGCCCCACACCGGCCTCCGTGCGCCTCCCCCGCCGTCCGCCCGCCACGGCGCGACGCCGCACCACCGCGCCTGCTTGCCTCGGTTGACACTGGCCCATCCGTCCTCCTGCCTCGGCCGCACGCCTGCGCGCACCCCCTCCGCGCCTGGCTCCCCCTGCGCCTTGGCGCTCCACCGCCCCCACGGCCGCGCTTGCACGCCCCTCCACCTCCTGGCCGCCGGGCCGAGCTGCTCCGTCGCCGCGCGCTCCACCGAAGCCGCCCGCCGCAGGCCCGCCTCCCTGCTGGCCACGCTTCGCCGGCGCCCCGCGCCAGCTCGTCGGCTTCGCCGGCGCCCCGCGCCAGCTCGTCGGCCGTGCCCACTAGCCGCTCCACCCCGCAGCTCGCTCCCACGGCACCGCCACCTCGTCTCCCTGCTCGCGCCTCCGACCGTCGGCGCCAGGCCGCGCCTCTTCCGCTGGCCCCCCCTCAAGCTCGCCTCCGCGCGCGCCTACCTCCCCACGCGCCTCGCGTGCACCTCGCCGCTCCCAGGCTCTATTCCACCACCCGCGCTCCGGCGCTGCGCCTCGCGCGTCCTGGTTCCGTGCCACGTCCGCTCCCGCGGCGAGCACGTCTGCCGCCGGCGGCCTCCTTGCCGCCACTTCTTCCCCAACACCGTGCCCTGCCTCAGTGCTGCTCGCCGGCGTCCCTGCTGCGCCCGTGCTCGTGCGAGTTTGTCACCGCGCACCTCAAGCTCGTCGCGTGCTCCTCGCCACTTCTGGTGTGCGTCGTATCCACGCCGCCCACCGGCTTGGCGTTGTCCACTCACCGTGCTACAGCACCTTGCCGCCATGTCTTCGCCTCACGACACCGCTGCAGCGCATTCCAAGTCTAACTCTGCGCCACTGGCATGCCAGTGCACGTGGTTGCGCTGGTTCGACTTGTGCTGTCCCGATGCTATCATCTTCATGACGTCATCACAACGTTCTGAGTTGTGTCTATGTCCAACCAATGAGACGAGTGATGTAAGTGATGGATGAGGTGCAGGAACACGTCATTGACACAATGGAAACGATAGTTTGTCCAAGGTTAGCTCTTATTTTGCAAAAGTGATTGGATCAGTGACTGCAGCCATGGTGTTCGATGAAATGGTTACAAGGCGAAACTAAGTGTGTTTCCGTTCAATGCTGGTCTATGGATGCAGGTCTATTCTAGGGTGGCAATCGACAAGGACATGTGCCAAGGTGCTCTTTGAATGGTGATGAAGTGACGGAATCAAGGGCACACCCAAGATGTTCGGCGAAATGCCTACAAGGTGAGCCTTGCCCTGAAATGTCTTCCTTGATGTCATCGAAGTCCATTCGTGGAGACCGCTAATGGTACTTATGTGTCGTCAAGTCGTACGTCCAGTTTCCGCATTGATATCATTCCTATAGGAGTCCCCTAGTTGACCTTCTTTGGCTTTTGGATCGCGTTGGCTTGTCCGTGCGTGCTCGTGATGCTCCACCATGAGCCGCGTCGAAGTCGTTGACCACATGACGTCGTCGTGACATTCCGAGCCATCATCATGTCCCAACATCGAGATGAAGGATGCCTGTAATGTACATGATGCTGGAACACAACCACGACACAACGGTCAACAGTCGTTTATCCAAATTAGGGTTTAGTCGAGGTGAGACTCGTCGAGTCCTGAGTGTAGCCAAGGTGCTCGATGAAATGTCTTCTAGGTCAAACCAGGGTGTTGGTGATCACCCATGACCTGGGGTAGGGGTATGCAAGAACATTGCGACCAACAAGGAGAACTAGACCAAGGGGAACCTTGGATAAGAGTTCCTTGGTTGTGTCGAGGATGTTCCCTAACCGATCACAGGATTGGTTAACTTGGTGTACTACTTCTTCGACGGCAGGTTTGTCGAGTCGCTTATCAACAACCGAGTCGACATCACTAGCCTTAAGACTCACAAGGTGGTGTTCGGGATTCCGCTCACCCCATTGACGAGTTCGGGTTGATGTGGACCTCGCTAAGACGATCTTCTCGAGATGGCAAAGCATGCCGTCACGACAAGGTCTCACATCATGTTCAAGTCCCAGTAGCTTATCGAGCTCTTTTGGACAATCTTGCAAAGGACACTGCAATAGTGTCATGTAAGAACTTGGACGATGTTTGCGAAGATAGTCATAGCGATTGATTTACCTAAAGGTCCTCTAAACGTGTCTTAGTACTCACGTCAGGTTAACAAGGCTCGTTATGATGTCTTAAGTCCAAAGAATGTTGACCTCACTTTACTCCCAAGTGTCGCTAGGGTTTCACCCTGGTTCATCCTTATCAGAACCCTGCGACCACACTTGTCACGTAATTAGGCTTACTCTTAATGAGTTTGTGTAACTTCATTGGTCGACTTCTAAGTCACAACCTCTTGTTGCACAGTTCACTCATGCCTTAAGATTTCAATGCTCCATCTTGATCGCTTAGTCTTCCTTACATCACACAGTCCAGTAATGCTTCTTCACCATTCTACCTTATCACTCTTTGAGCGGCATAGCTCCAAGTGTCGAGTGCTAAATCGCGATGTGTCATTAAATTGCACCTTTCAGTGCTTATCTCGACACTACTATGCCACCTTGAGTCATCCTTTGTTTATCCACACAACAGAGGCATGTTTGTTCCTCTTAGTCAATCTCGTCGTTCCTAAAGAGTACACAATCTTCTTAACTCTAGTGTTTCCTTATATTACTTACTTATATGCATATCATGTCGATAGGAAACATGATGGTAGGTGATCGATGAGGATATTCACTTGGAGGAGAAGGCCAGAGTGTTCCAACTTGAAGTTCCATGGCGGACTCTTCGGAGGAAGACCAAGCCAATAACCACTGACATTGAAGTAGAGTCGCAAACTAAGGCAAGCCCCGGTTTGCATTTAAAAGCTTTACAGAGTTTTTTTACAGTCTTTATCACCTTACGTCTTAAGTTTGATATGTGCATTACGTATAGGGTGATTGATACTCCACTTGCATAACCACAAATCCCAAGGGTTGGATGGAACGTGTTACAGTTTGACCTGTAGTAACTGCTTTGCTAATGCATAGGAAATCTGGTAGAAGTCGAGTAGTTGAAATCTACTCGCGAGAGATGTAGGACATATCTCACAGGATTGGTTAGATAGAACATGGCATAATATAATGAAATGGAGACCGGTCAGAGATGGATAGGAAGCGACAAGACGTGGTCTTGGTTGCATATCTCTGACTGTGTCGATTAAGGCCCGCTTCATGTGCGGCCCCGCAGAACAAGCTTGACTTGTACCGGCGACATAATGGACATATGGAATCCAATAAACTGATGTAACTTGATAACTAGGGTGTCGAGGCCCATTAACTCACCATCGATAGGGGTGGGTTGAGGACAGTAAGGTGTAAATCGGTCGGCGGACACATGAGGTGTTCCGTGCGGAGACCTTTTGTTCGCGGAGGTGAGACGTGCTCGGTGTTTGAGTTTCTTGTGAAAGGTGGCCATATACGCCTAGTACTGAAGTGTTATGTAGGTACAGGTGTGCTCGCTGACACTTCCGAACGACGTATGTGTCGTGTTGTCCGGGTGTGTCCTGATTGCAATCACTGTCCCTCGCAGTAATAGAGTACCACTTGTTCACTGTGTCGTGACGTAGTAAATACTAAAGAACCCAGAAAATCATATGGCATTGAATTATAATTACTTTGCAACCTTGTATGATTTAGAGATAGTACAATTAAAAGTTTACAATTTCCCGTACTTTAGCTGTAATAGCATTATGTGCTCTGGGCATGTCATATCATCGGTAAAGCGTTTCTTGTTTGATTGTGGAGCCCATGATGTGCCGTGCTCGGAGAATGTCATTTGCTACATAAAACCTGATTATAGGGATCCACTTGTAGGCGAGTCCTTTATGCTATTCCTTACCAATGCTTAGTACTTACCCCTGCATATGTCTAGTGAGACGGGTTAGTCTTGCTGAGCCTTATGCTCACGTTTGCGCTTTAACGATTTTTGCAGGTATTAGTTTTATTTCTGCTGTTCAGGTTGTACATGAGACTCGAGGTGTCGAGATAAATCTCATGTGAACCACGCCGCTGTTGAATGATCGTCATGTTGCTAGTGAGAAGCGTCCTAGGGCATGGACGTTTTCTCTCCTGCTTAGTTAGGTGAGATTATGAGTATATATTTTCCGCTGTGTGTGTACTTCTGTTGTACACTCTTTTGTAAACTCTTCTTATTATGAAATGAAAATTTATATGTTTTGGTATCCTTTTTGGGTGTGCTGTTAGGTGCCGCATCGCACGGCACCACCCAATGAGATCTTCGGAGGTGTGGACTCCGGTCCCCACAGTCCATGAGGATTTGCAACAACTATCCTACGGATTCATTAAAATTAGAAGCTATAGTCGATACGACGTCAATAGGTTTTGATTCCGTTCAACTGAATTTGAATCTCTTCATCCTCTCACGATAACATCTAATATCAGAGTTGTGACGAGGGCATTTGACGCTGAAGGATGGGAAACTAATTATGATAGGATCATTAAAAAAATCCTTGAATTCAGTTTTGTTGGGAATAAGGAGCTTAAAGTAGTCTTCTTTGATTGTGATTAATTTGATAATAATAATAGAACTCGACATAACCAATTTGGCATGGTAGAAGTGAAATACAACGAACAACTACTAGGCTACGACACCTTCATTCTTGCACACCTAGTCGAGCAAGTGTATTATCTATATTATCCATGTGAAAAGCTTAGTGCTTGGTGGATTGTACACAATGTGAATCCTCGTGAGCGGTTATATACACCAGATGATGTTGGGTACCATGATACTCCATTATTGTTGAATGGTGAGAATGCTGTTATTTACCAAGAACAAGAGCAATGACTTAGTTGGAGATGCTAAAGATGTAGAGACTGGTGAGATGCAAAAAATAAAAATGAGAAACAACCATGACAGAGGATCGATGGTCCGGTTTAAGAAGTAGAGTACATGGTCGTGATATTGATGAATTTTGAAACTGATTACAAGTAAGATTTTCTTCATCTCTTCATTCCTCTTCTAAATTTTATTTTAAATTCATTAGCAAATTTTCCTTTCAACAGGATGTCATCGAGCAAGGGAAGGAAAAGGGAAAGGGGGTGAGGGGTTTTTGCCCAGGACAACATACAATGTCTTTTAGGGCATTTTGTCTAACGGGGGTAGATGGGCTCCGGAGCCGTTGTGCAGAACTGTCACCTTACAGCGATCACAATAAGTAAATAAAATTGTTAACAATCTTAAATTACATAAGTTCTTAAATTGCATAAGTACTTCATTCATCTATATTATGGTTCTTTTAAATTGTCAGGACAACTCTACGTCCGAGTACTCAGAGGCGAGGGGTCCTCTTGATGACCACACTTTGGGGTTGAGTAGCCATCCTTTGGAGTCGGCTTCCGATCCGGCTAGCGAGCCAGGGCACTAGGGTAACCACTCTTTTGGGTCACCTGATGTAGAGACGGCTCCAAAGCGGTGGACTAGGAGGAGCCACATAAGCCACTATGTAGCTCCTCCTCCAGCTCCTGCAAACCCAGACAATTGGATCATTATTTGTCCAGTTGGCGATAAGTAAGTAAATCTATAACTATTCTAGGTTGTTTTAAACTTATATATGCACTAATCGAGAATTATGTATCAGGTCTTAGTACGATGATTAGTTCACGGGTTAGGGACATCATAAGCAAGTGAACGGTGTCCTCGGACGTCTTATCTGTTTGCACTATCTTGATATAGTGAACGGTGTCCCTGCCATGCCTTGGGACGATTACGCTACCGCTCACGACTTTGATCATGGCAACCACCAGAAGGTTGTGTGGATTGACCTCATAGTAAGTATGAAGAATATTTTGTAATACAAATCTATTATATGTTGAATACACTTACTTGTATATTTGTTCTTCCTAGCACGATACCATTTGGAAGACAAGGCCCAGGTGGATCACATCAGGGTCGTCTTCCACAAAAACGCGAGGAAGCTCATGATGCAACTACTATTGAACACTCGAATTTAAGCTACAAGAGTGTACTTGAAGATTCATCTAAGAGAGGGTGAGCTCTGGTCGTTTAGGAACATGGCTACCACGTACTTGACGGAGGCAGAGTACTCGGAGGTAAATTGTGTTATTTTACATTGCTCCGTTATCCAATTCCGTTAACAATGTTTTCATCCAATAATAAATGTGTGCATGTTAGTCTAGCGTGGCTAGATAATCATCTGGACGCGTACCGTGACCTGTATGCCCTGTGGGCGAGCGACGGCTTCCAGGGCATCTCTAGGACCCGTCGAGAGATAGAGGAACAGACGGAGAACATAGGTTTGGTGCTGACGGCTATTTACATCTCTCTAGATGCATGTTAAGTGTGACTTCAATTCTATTTAAGTAATTTTATAATCTTTATTGTGCTAACACGTATCTATAGAAGCACAAGAACGGTCAGGAGCCGACAAATTCAGGTGTGGAAGAGGGGTCGCAAGAGAAGTGACCCGTTGCAGCCTGACCAGCTATGTTCCCAGTCTGACTAGCTATGTTCTCAGAAGATGTTTTGATGATGTTATTTTTAAATATGTCTAGGCAAGGTATGTGCAGGAGGCGTCAAGACTTCATGATGAAGAGTATGATTGGCAGAGCGTGCCAATCATCCCCAAACCGCGTATGCAAACAGAGACGGGAAACCTTACAGACGATGAATTTTTTATTTATTATTACGTACTTTGAGATACAAAATTTAATAATATTTCTTCTTTCTGTAAGTTAGCCATCTTCGATGGAGCGGTCGATTCTAGGGAGACGTGGCATTACTCGAGAGCCTCTTCATCGCACCAGGCTGGATCGAGCACTCGTTCTAGTCGAGACCTAGACCTCCAGATGTCCGTGAGGAGCTTCAAAGGACGTAAGAGGAGCTGCAACTAGAAAGGGAGAGACAGACAATGACTATCAGGGCTAGGGACGAGTATCAAACCTGATACATGTTACAGGTGCAAATGGCCATGCAGGTAAGCCCTGAGCATTGTACTTAACATTTCAAATATCTCAATGACATATATGTGATAATGGTTTGCTTTGTATTCGCAGGCTATAGCCACAAGACAACAACCCGTCTTTCCCTGGTGGGAGCCACCGGTGACCGTGCCACCGGCCCACCACAGATGCCGACGACAGGAGCACAGGTATAAAATTACTCAAGCATAGCCAAAACTAGTTAAACTTGCTCAAATTTAGTAAAATATAATCAAACTTACTCAAACATAGCCAAAACTACTTAAACTTGCTCAAACTTTGTAAAATATGATCAAACTTATTTAAACATAGTCAAAACTAGTTAAACATGCTCAAACTTAGTAAAATATGATCAAACTTACTCAAACATAGCCAAAACTAGTTAAATTTGCTCAAATATAGTTTGTAATAAGCAAATTTAGTCAAATATGCACATGTAAAATTATAACTTGTCTAACTACACTTGTACATCATAGAGATCGACGACAGAGGCTCACACTCTATCGCCGCAACTACCGTTACTTGGACGATGACTCGAGGATGACTTCCTAGGCTCCGGAGGAAGCGAACGAGGTACCGTGGCGTGTGTTGTTTGTGTATTAGTGTTTTGTTAATGGTTTATAGTGCATATTGTGCTATTATTCTGTTTTGTGAATGCTTATGTGAGCTTGCCATCTAGCCAGGACTGGACTCGAAGCTAAGACAACATTTTCTATTACCTTCCTTATTTACAATGATTTCTAGTACTTGGTCATCGTAAATAAGCCAATATTATTTATGACAGCCGCCAAGACCGTCATAAATAAGTTAATATTAATTATGATTGTTGTAGACCTTACGACAGCCTGGTTCCTGGCGGTTGTAAATAAATTCCTCGGGCTGCCACATGGCACGAGGGTGCTTATTTGTGACAGACTGGTTTGGCCATCATAAATAAGTTTATTTACAACGATTGCCGTTGTAAATATCCTTATTTACGACTAATATTCGGAGACAGCTGAAAACCGTCGCAAATAAGCACATGCCGTCGTAAACAGCTTATTTACGATGGTAGATCCCTTATTAACAACAGTTTTTTATCATCGTTAATCGATGGTTTTTTTTGTAGTGGCGTATATCCTCAAAGTAAACTAGCAGATTAATGTCCCACGAGTGTGCAGCTACATTTGTGAGTATATGGTTCCATAACATGTATTTTCAAGCTGGTATTATTGTCAGTACAATAAATCTAGTTCAAAATCAAACTAAAATTGTATTTTAATGATAATAATTAAAAAATGAGAAAGGTGTACGCCTGTCAAGTAGAAACTAAAAGAAGCAATCAGTGAATAAAATCGTAGTCAGGCAGACACCACACAATCAACCAAAGAGATTATACGGCGGGAATCGCCTTCTGCCCGAGAGCGATTAGAATGCAATCAGGTGTTTGGTGCAATCGTGCAATTAATCATCCTCAACTGTTGGATTAGTATTCTACGAACCGTGCTTTTTTTATTTAACTCCCTCCACCTGATGGAGGGGGTTAAATAAAAATAGGCAACAGCCATAGGATACAAATCCAACGATTATGGATGTTTGATTGCACGATTGCACCAAAACTCTGATTGTATTGTAGTCATTGCCCTTCTGCCTGGAGTTACTCTGCTGGTTCTGCACAAACCAAGAAGGCAAGAACCAAATCCATCCAGGGCGGCGTCAATTCAAAGAACAAAAAAAAAGAGAAGAGAACAGTTTTAATGGAATCGGCATAGCTAGAAGAACGGAGGGGAGGTGAAAGCTGGGTTCGTCGTGCCTCAGTGTGCCATTGGACGTGGTCGACGATATCGTGTCGGGGAGTGTGTAGCCGTTAGATGCGGTGAAAAGCGTGGGTTGAACTGCTGTGTTGGTCTTGTCCAACATGTATGCTATATGTGTTCATATAAATAGTAACGGTAGAAGATAGTGGCGAAGTGGGTTGTTACGTGCGGCGGGAATGACTAGTATGCAATCTGAATTATGGTGCAATCATGCAATCATCCATCATCAACCATTGAATGTCCATCCTAGGGTGGTTTCGTTTTTTCACTTAACTCCCTCCACCACATGGGGGGAGTTAAGTGAAAAAATGCAACCACCCTAGGATGGACATCCGGTAGGGGGAGTTAAGTGAAAAAATGCAACCACCCTAGGATGGACATCCAATGATTGGGAGTGGATGATTGCATGATTGCACCATAAATTAGATTGCATACTAGACATTTCCACTTGCGGCACCTGGACAAGCAACCGAGCCCAACAAGAAAAGAAACAAGAAACAAATCAATCCATCTGCTACACACGTCCATATTACGTATTAACTACCAAATCTAATCCTATGTCTAGTCTTCAATCTTTATCTCCATCACCAGGACGTGTTATCTCCAACAACTGAAAAGATCTTGTTATGGCATGTGTGACGTCGTTGCTTGTAGCGCTGGTTCAGCCTCTCAGGTAGTCTGGTGTACTCCTTCCGTCTCATGAACTTGTCGCTTTGTAGTTCATTTTTGAACTATAAAGCGAAAAATGAACTACAAACCGACAAGTTCATGGGACGGAGGGAGTACGTATTTTCTTCTCACAATCCGCGTGCACCTACCAGCAAGTGTACCAAATCGCACCTTGTTTCACCCGGCTGGTGTATCATCCGCCAACCTCCACAAACGCTCTCCCGCTTGCTTGCTTGTCGTCATCGATCGAAACCCGGTGCAGTGCAGGTCCCGGCCCCCTCTGATTGAGTGATTTTTAAGGGGTTTCACTGGGCCACGCAACCCAAAATTAAGCACCCGGCCGTGTGGGGTCTCGCATCTATTGACTGGTTGATACCATCAAGGCTTGTTCCATCATGATTATATGACTGCTCATATAGGTCGTTGTTATGACTACGTACATGATAGAAGCTGCGATACACGCCTTCATGTGAAAGGTTATTAGTAAACCCCAGAACAGTTTATGCGTTTCATGTCTCTGCTTTATTGTGGGACGACTACATTCGTGTCTCTCACGAGGTGCACGACATCTTTCAAATGGCCGTGTGGAACGATTTCACAGTAAGCTTAAATGTTTATATTTTTCAACTCATTTAAATCGTTAATGCATATCGTTTAAATGTTTGTTTTCTTAAAGCTGAGGTACAGGAAACGAGCGAGAGCATGATGGAGCACGCGAGAGTCGTGTTCCACACGAATGCTCGGAAGCTGGTGACGCAAGCGTTGTCATACACCCGCATCCAGGCTGTTAACGACTACCAGAAGCGGCATCAGAAACAGCAGGAATGGGATCCGTTTAAGAACAACTCCGACACACACGAATAAGTACTTGAAAGTAAATTCTTATTATTAAATATTTTTAGTAGCTACTTATGTTAACAGTGTTGATGAAATCCGCATTTTTGAGGCGTCGTCTAGGCGGCCTGGCGCTCTGGCCCGGACGCCTGGGCTGGTCGCCTCGCCTGGCCGCGACCGACAGAGGTGTGGAGGAGCCGAGGAGGCACCGAAGGGAGGGCAGGGGCGACGGAGGCACGACCCAAGCGGGATCGACGGTCGACGACTAGGGAGCAGAGGCGGCCGACGCCATGGGAGGCAGCGCTGGGAGCAGAGGCGAAAGAGGCGGCGCTGGGACTAGTAGAGGCCATAAAAGTTAGGGTTGCAATATAGGCCTTTAACTGGGTCTTTAAATAACGGTTCGCTCCCTCACGAGCTGCCCACACTCGACGCCCGCCGCCTCCAGAATCCCGCTCGTCGCTCCAGATTTCCGCCCGCCGCCGCTGCTGCTTGGTCGTCTGGTCACATACCTAGGCGCTTAGGCGGGCACCTCGGCGTCGAGGCGCTCTACCGGCACCGCGTACGCCTGGTGTTGAGGTGCCGCTCGCGGAGGCACACCATACTCCTGGAGAGGAAGGGGCGAGACGTACGCCTTGTGCTGAGGGGGCGCCGCGCACGCCTGGTGCTGCGCGTGGGGTGTCACGTACCCCTGTCACGGCGGAAGAGCGTCGTGCGCCTGGGGTTCGGGACCCGGCAGGCTGTAGTCGGCCTCAAGGTTGCGGCGCCGCTCCTTCTGTCGTTCGATGACGACTCGGCAGTCCTCGCTTGCCCTACGGCGCTGCAGCTCAGCCCGCAGGTATGCTATCGAAAGCCTTGTCGAGCGGCTATCTGCGGTCCGACGGTCGACTATAGGCGTACGGGACAGTGAAACAAAAGTTGATGCTGCTCGCCTCCCGTCCTGCGGGGTCGCTTAGAGTGCAGCAACGACCAAGTGGTCGACGTCGTTTACCCAATGCTGGGTCGCCCCCTGTGGGGCACCTGCCGTCGGTGCATTGCGGAGCAGTGCACGTGCGGCCAGGAGCGCACGCTTCGGGCTTGCCGCCGGTGGTGCTGTAGCAGCCGTTGCGACAGGAGTGCGCCGTGCTGTGTCGTGCGGGCCTGCAGTCAGCAGAGTGACTGCACGGCGTCACGCTGGTCCAGATCTTCTAGCTCTGGAGCGGGACCCAGCTCTGGGGTGAGATGAAGCTTGATCCTCACACACCGCCTGCTGGCGGGGCTGTGGCCTAGAGGAACTTGCGTTGGAACATGCGTTCACCATGATGTCGGTGAAGATGATTGCAGGAGAAACCCCTACTTGGCGCGCCAAATGTCGAGGTGTCTAAACTGACACCTCCCCCGGACCTGCTCCGAAGTAGTCCGCGGAGGTTCGATGTATTTCCGGGGGGCTTGTCCTAACAAGATCAAGCGCAGTGGATGATGAACGCGAGGGTTTTACGTGGTTCGGGCCGCCTGGGCGTAATACCCTACTCCACGGTGGTTTGTGTGTTGTATTGCTCGAGTGTGTTGAGTTGCTCTGAGTTTGAGTGAATGTGCCTTAGTCGGTTGCCACTCGGTCCTTTTATAGTCCAAGGCCGAGCAGCTTACAAGTGGGACCCGGGGCCCGACATGTGGACCTGAGTGTACCAAATACCTCCTAAGATTTGGGAGTAAATGTTATCCCCTGACAATGGCTTCAATGTGCCACCTGACCATGTCTTGCTGCAGGGCTACACATAGCCCCTCATCATGGCAGTCAGTGTCTCGTCCGTCTTATCGCGACCTCTCATTCGTTCGTCGTACATAGTAGTTTGGCGCCAGCCTGTTATCGACGGACTGGGTACATGACTCTTAACTTATGAGTGCGAGCTCCTGCTTACCTAAGGAACATGCACGTCTTTTCCGTTTAGGTGCACTGGGCTTGTCCCTCTTTATTGCCGCCGTCGCAGGATGAGCTAGGTGTGGTGCTGCTTGCCACATGGCGAGTTCGGTCCTTCCCTCTGCCGTGCCGGGTGGTCGGGCCCGAAGCTGTCGGACACGTGGCTGCACCGGACCTTCTTCCCGCAGGGAGGCAGGTCCGGGGCTGCCGACCTGGTGAGCACGCCGGACCTCTCCTTGGCGGGGACATGGACCCAGACCTGCAGGACACGTAGCAGCGCCGGACCTCCCCTCCGTGAGGGAGATGCACCTGGAGCTGCAGGACACGTGGCAGTGTTGGACCTTCCCTCAGTGGAGAGGCGCGTCTATACCGCATGCCATGCGGCACCCTGGGACCTCGTCGGATCCTGCCCCCACGGGCGGTGGGACCCATCATGCCTCCTTTCTTGTATCTAGGGGTACCCGGTTCACCATGTACCGACAGACTCCGACACGCACGAATAAGTACTCGAAAGTAAATTCTTATTGTTAAATATTTTTAGTAGCTACTTATGTTAACAGTGTTGATGAAATGATGAACTTTATCCCATAACTGAAAGATAACATGTTTATTTATTAAGATTGCATCAAACTGATTGATGCATTACATTGGCCTATTTGTCTGTATGTAACACCCATATTTCATGTATAAAAATTTGATCAAAACCCTGTGCATTGTAGCCTGCATTTTTGTGTGAATTTTTTTGAAGTTTAAACGAGTAGAATTCGTTTAAATTTGAATTGGAAATCAAATCAAAAGAAAAGAAATGGAAAAGAAAAAGAAAAGCAAATAAAACCCCCCTGTTGGGCCAAAACTCACCCCTGGCCCAATTTCCTTCCTCTCTCCCGCGGCCCAACCCTTCCCCACTCCTTCTCTCTCTCTCTGCGCCGTGGACCCCGCCTGTCGGCGCCTCCCCCTTCCCTCTCTCCTTCCCTGCGGCGCAACCGTCGCTCGCGCACCCGCGCCCCCGCGCCCACGTTCTACCCCGCCTCGGATCCACTCTCCCCGACAGTTTTTGCATGCGCATCCCAACCGCACCCCTCCTACGCGCTTAAAAGGAGTTGGCGCCCCCATTTTCCCCCTCCCCCGAGCTTTCCCCAACCCTAGCGCCATTGCCGCCGGTGAGTCGCCACTGTCCTCGGCGTTCCCGTAGATTTAGTCCCCTCGCCTCATTCTTTCTTGGCCTAAGCTCTTCACCCTGTCGCCAGGAGCACGCCAGACGCGTTGGTACAAAGAGATCGCCGGGGAATCGACAAGATCGTCGGGCACCGTCGACAACTGCCACCACCTCTCGTCGCCGACCGTCCTCTGGCCAATTTCGGACTCCAAAACTCCCCTAGGTGTGTTCCCCTACTCCTTCTCTCTCGTTTCATGCAAGTAGCGCATAGAATTAGGCGACGTTTGGCCGATTTGGCCAAACGCCAGCGAGATCGCCGCCGCGGGTGCCCTGTGCCGCCGCGCGCGTGTGGTTCGGCGTCGCCGGAGCGATGTGTTCCTATCCTAGCCATCGGTTAGGGATCTGCGACCGAGATTAGAAGTCCCGTACCGGTTCGGCTGTTTTAAATCGCGCGTGTCCACTGCAGATCCAACGACCCATATTTAAACACCAGCTCCCGCCTTCAGTTTTACACCGCAGCCCCCGGAATCTTGCAGGCTAACCCTGCACTTCTCTGGAATTCAAGTCTAGCCCCTGGAATTTGCAGACTAGCCCCTAGACTCCCTGGAATTGGATTTAATCATTTAAATAAGCAATCTAACCCCTGGAAATTTGTAGAATCATGGATTTTGCCCCTGTACAGTGTAGAAAACTTATTAATTAGCCCCTGGACTTTTATTTATTTGCTGAATATTGTTTTTAGGGGTATTTGAGGTGTAGAAAATTGATAAAAATAGTAATTAAGTGTAGAAATAGTAGGGAAAATTAGTATAAACTACTTTATGCTATGATTAAATTGTAGAGTTCATATAAAATATATTTTTGTCCATGAAAATTTATTATAAATGTTTAAAAATACATTTTGGCCATAGAAAATTCAATAAAAATGGTTTTAGGCTATAATTAAATCCCAAAAATGTAGGATAAATATAAAATGCATATTTTGGCTATGTAAAATAATAAATGCTTTGTAGGGATGCATTAGTATAGGATTTTATGCTATGTGTATGTTGTGATGCATTGTATTGCGTGCTCTTTACTTATTTAGCTTTATTTTATTCTTGTCATGCTTGGGCAATATATCTAGAGTCATACTACGACCCCAATCTTAATCTCCAAGACCAAGACTTCACCAACAACCAAGTCTTCGATGAAGGCAAGTGCCCTTGACCATCTTGTACCAATTTCAGGAATTTAGATAGATGCATGCTAAATAAAATGATGTCCTATTTCATGATTACATGCCCTGCTCCATATAATTCCTTGTTACCTGAATTGGGTTGGGAAGTAGATAGGTATTAATTATGCTTAGCCATGCTTAGACATTGGGAATGGGATCTCATACACTTGTGACATGTTAAACTTTATGATTACTTTAATTTGTGGTGGTCACACAATAGTATTGGATAGGAATCTGGTGGTTGGATAGTTTTGGTATGGTGCAGTTTGCACGAGACCCGTGATTGGGTTTGGTACCACCGGATTCTAAGGACCGGTTTATGGAGGAAGCCACTAAGCTCTATAGTACCACCACGAGACTGAGATGGGGCAGCTTGGTCAATTAATTAGGTTTCTCCTGATTAAATGCTAGTAGTTGGTTGGTGCGGGGAATGATGCAGGGGTACTGCTCTGTGATCCGCAAGGCTCAAGAGGGGGCTCTAGGGCGGAGGGTTACTCCGAGAATCCTCAGTGGTGGAAACCTTAGAGGGCTAGCACTAGTCGGGAGTACCTTTGTAAAGACCATATAGTGATCTCCTGGCCTCACACCAAAGGAAGTGTGAAATGTGGTTAGCTACCACGGGCATTCGGGGAGGTTCGCTTAGTCCACCTGGCAACAGGGGATGAAATCACTGCTTGTGGGTAAAGGGTACCCTCTCTGCAGAGATTTGGTAAAACTGTCATGACAGCCATGCTCACGGATAAGAGCGGCTTGGGGCCAGTTCATAATTAGTCTATGGTTGGGAATTGGTGGTTAATTATGATTCAAGTTACTTTCATTATCATTAATCCTGTGTTGATTACTTATTGAATTATGATATTGGTAATTGAAAGCTAAGGTTAGGTTTCAAGCACAGTGCTAAGCCATAATTGGCCTTCCCTTGCTTTAGCCTTTCATGTCATTCTCTTCCCACACTTGCTGAATACTCTATGTACTCAAGCGTTTACTTTTCCATTAGAATATGAAGAATAAGAAGCGGCACCGGAGGACTTCTTCGTCAATCCGGAGGACTTGGACTAGGCTGGCGATCGTACGCGCAACTGCTGCCTGTGGAGATGGAGACGCGCAATCTTTACGATACCACTTTGTCACGCCCGGTCATCGTAAAGATGAACATACGCTATTCACATGTACGCCAGGATCAGTTGAATCGTACATGCGTCGACGAAAGTGAAATATCATTACATTGCCATGTTCGAATACATAAATAGTCTTACAATACGACCCGAAGGTCTACAAATACACACCACAAATATAATTACAACATCTAAACAGTTCATGAACTCCAAACTACAGCGGAAGGGGAAACAGGTAAGCATGGCTCCATCATCACAGGCAGTAGTTGCGCGTACGGTCGTCAGCCTAGGCCAAGTCCTCCGGATTGACGAAGAAGTCCTCCGGTGCCGCTCTTCTTCTTCATATTCTAATGGAAAAGTAAACGCTTGAGTACATAGAGTACTCAGCAAGTGTGGGAAGAGAATGACATGAAAGGCTAAAGCAAGGGAAGGCCAATTATGGCTTAGCACTATGCTTAAAACCTAACCTTAGCTTTCAATTACCAATATCATAATTCAATAAGTAATCAACACAGGATTAATGATAATGAAAGTAACTTGAATCATAATTAACCACCATTTCCCAACCATAGACTAATTATGAACTGGCCCCAAGCCGCTCTTGTCCGTGAGCATGACTGTCATGACAGTTTTACCAAATCTCTGCAGAGAGTGTACCCTTTACCCACAAGCAGTGATTTCATTCCCTGTTGCCAGGTGGACTAAGCGAACCTCCCCGAATGCCCGTGGTAGCTAACCACATTTCACACTTCCTTTGGTGTGAGGCTAGGAGATCACTACATGGTCTTTACAAAGGTACTCCCGACTAGTGCTAGCCCTCTAAGGTTTCCACCACTGAGGATACTCGGAGTAACCCTCCGCCCCAGAGCCCCCTCTTGAGCCTTGCGGATCACAGAGCAGTACCCCTGCATCATTCCCCACACCAACCAACTACTAGCATTTCATCGGGAGAAACCTAATTAATTGACCAAGCTGCCCAATCTCAGTCTCGTGGTGGTACTATAAAGCTTAGTGGCTTTCTCCATAAACCGGTCCTTAGAATCCGGTGGTACCAACCCAAATCTCAGATCTCGTGCAAACTGCACCATACCAAAAGTATCCAACCACCAGATTCCTATCCACTAGTATTGTGTAATCACCACAAATTAAAGTAACCATAAAGTTTAAAATGGCACATTTGTATGAAATCCCAATCCCAATGTCTAAGCATGGCTAAGCATAAATAAGACCTATCTACATCCCAACCCATTTTAGGTAGCAAGGAATTATATGGAACAGGGCATGTAAACATGAATAGGACATCAATTTAATTAGCATGCATCTATCTAAATTCCTAAAATTGGTACAAGATGGTCAAGGGCACTTGACTTTGTATAAATAGCTTCTCAGTTCTTCTTCATTGAACTCTTGATCTTCACATCTTCATGTCACTTCTTGATCGAGATACGAATGCGTACAAACTACCGTCAAAAGAGAAATAGAAACAATCAAGAACAATACACCAAAACATACACATAAGCATAAAATCCTAAACTAATATACCCCTACAAAGTATTTATTATTTTTCATAGCCAAAGAAATGCATTTACCATTTATTTTCCATTTTTAGTATTTATTTACAGTCTAAAAACATTTCTAATGAGTTTCCCATAGACAAAATATATTTTATATGCATTTTATAAATTTTATTTCAGCATAAAAGATTTTATAAATAATTTTCCTACTATTTTCACATTTATTATCTATTTTTATTATTTATTTATAGCCAAAAGTATTTTTATTAAATTTTCCCATGATCAAAATATATTTTATATGCATCTACAAATTTTATTTCAGCCTAAAATGATTTATAACTAATTTTTCACTATTTTTCTACATTTATTTTATCACTTATTAATATTCTCTATTCACTAAGTACACTTTTAATCAATATTCAGCAATTAAGAATAACCTCAGGGGCTGTTTAGTAATTTTCTCTCAGGACAGAGGTTAAAAGTATTATTTACTAAAGTTTCAGGGGCCAGATTCATTATTTACTTAGTTTAACCTAATCCAGAGAACTCCAGGGGCATATTCATAAAAGGGAGGACCTATTCGTAATTTGATATAAAAGTGCAGGGACTTAACTGTAAAGCCTATTTCTCTTTTATTTTCTGATTTATTTTCCTATGTGAAAACCGATGGACCGAGTCCATGGCGTCGTGGACCGAGGGGTGTAGACGCTAGCTCATGTCCATGGTGGACCGGGGCCATACCCCTTCGTGGGGGCCTAATCTTGGCCGTTGGGAAATAATGGACGGTGCAGGAGTGTCCACGTCGCCTGCGTTGAGGTGGGCGGCGCAGGCAGAGTCCAAGGCGGCGGCCCATGGCCGGCCCCTCGTCGTAGGTTCGCTGGAACAGCTTCCGGGGCTCCAAACTCGACGGTAAATGGACGGGGCGAAAGAAGAGAGGGCAGGAAACTCACCTAGGGTGCTTAGAATGCGGGAAATCATCTGGGGGCGGTGGGTGACAGGGATGGCGGCGGCTCGGCCTTCGATGTTGTCGGGGAAGGGCCTCAACCGGTGGATCTCGTCCATTTGGGGTCCTGCGCGGGCGTACGGGCGTGGGGATCCTCGGAGGACCGTCGGCGGCGGCCGGGAGGGCTCCAACACGCGACATCGAGCTCCCATCGTGGGTTATGGCGGCGGCTAGGTTTTTGGTGTGAGGATGGGGATGAACGGGGGTGCGACCAGCGATTAAAAGGGGAGGGCAGTTGATGGAGCGTGAGTGAGGCGAGGGAGGGGCAAGAGGTGCGTCGATTCCCGATGGTTGCCAACGTGGGCGCACGCCTGAGCAGTTGAAGGCTGCGGTTGCTTGCGGCGGTTGGGGAGGAAGATGAAGATGACATGCGGGGCCCGCGTGTAAGAGAGAGGGAGGAGGTGGGACTCGGTTGGGCTTGGGCTGAGTAGAGGGGAAAAGGAATAGAGGATGGGCCGCAGGTTGGGGTATTTGGCCCAGATAAGTTGTTATTTCCTTTTCCTTTTTCTTTCTCTTTTCTTTTTCTTTTGATTTAATTTCTCAAATTCCAAATGATTTTTCTATCAGATTCCAAATTCAAGCAAATTAATACCCTATTCAAAAGATATATAAATTATTTATACAATTCTACATTAATTACCTATATTTATTTATTAGTTAACCTATAATTTTTTTTAGTTTTCTTTATTTAAAAATACGGGTGTTACAATTCTACCCCCCTTAAATGGAATCTCGCCCCTTGAGCGTGATACGAGAAGGACAAAAGAATGATGAGAAGGTCAAGGAGATCAAGCAATTAATGAAGAAAGGAAAAGCTCCGAACTTTAAAGAGGATGAACAAGGGACCTTATGGCTTGGAAAGAGGATTTGCGTTCCGGATATAAAGGAAATTAGAGAGTTAATATTAAGGGAAGCTCATGACTCATCTTACTCTATTCATCCCGGAAGCACAAAGATGTATCAAGATCTTAAAGATCGATATTGGTGGCATGGAATGAAACGGGATGTAGCAGAACATGTGGCTATATGTGATACATGTCAATTGATTAAGGAGGAACATCAAAGACTAGCAGGGTTATTGCAACCAATCAAAGTGCCAGAATGGAAGTGGGAATAAATTAGTATGTATTTCATTGTGGGACTACCAAGAACACAGTCTGGATATGATTCTATATGGGTTATTGTGGATCGTTTGACTAAAGTTACTCACTTTATTCCCGTGAAAGAAACATACAATGGCCCCAAGTTGGCGGAACTGTACATCTCCAGGATTGTATGTTTACATGGAGTTCCTAAGAAGATCATCTCAGACAGAGGCACTCAATTCACCTCAAGATTCTGGCAGAAGTTGCATGAATCAATGGATACCCGTCTAAATTTTAGTTCAGCATATCACCCTCAAACTGATGGTCAGACATAACGCACCAACCAGATATTAGAAGACATGTTGAGAGCGTGTGCTCTAAAGAATAGCAAAAGTTGGGACAAGAATCTGCCATATGCTGAATTTTCTTACAACAACAGTTATCAAGCCAGTTTGAAGATGTCTCCTTTTGAAGCATTGTATGGGCGGAAATGTAGGACACCGTTGTTCTGGAATCAAACTGGGGAAAGTCAAGTCTTTGGGCCTGATGTATTAAAAGAGGTTGAAAGACAAGTACAAGAAATTCGGAAGAATCTAAAGGCAGCCCAAACGAGATAGAAGAGTTATGCGGATACTCGAAGGCGTGATCTAACATTCGAGGTTGGTGATTATGTATACTTGAAGGTGTCACCTATGAGAGGATTAAGAAGATTTAAAGTAAGAGGAAAGTTGTCACCACGCTACATTGGTCCTTTCAAGATATTAGAACGACGAGGTGAAGTGGCTTATCAGCTTGAGCTTCCGCCACACTTGTCAGATGTACATAATGTGTTCCATGTATCGCAGCTAAGAAGTGTTTAAGAGTGCCTGAGAAGCAGTTACCTATGGAAGCAGTGGATGTACAAGAAGACTTGTCGTATGTGGAACAGCCTGTCAAGATACTTGAGACATTAGAAAAGGTCACAAGAAACAAAGTCATTCGCATGTGCAAGGTGCAATGGAAACATCACTCGGAGGCAGAAGCAACATGGGAAAGAGAAGAGGAGCTCAAGGCCGAATTCCCTTATCTTTTCTCTTAGGAGGTCCGAATCTCGAGGGCGAGATTCCTTTTAAGGGGGGTAGAGTTGTAACACCCATATTTCATGTATAAAAATTTGATCAAAACCTTGTGCATTGCAGCCTGCATTATTGTGTGAATTTTTTTGAAGTTTAAATGAGTAGAATTCGTTTAAATTTGAATTGGAAATCAAATCAAAAGAAAAGAAATGGAAAAGAAAAAGAAAAGCAAATAAACCCCCTCTGTTGGGCCAAAACTCACCCCTGGCCCAATTTCCTTCCTCTCTCCCGCGGCCCAACCCTTCCCCACTCCTTCTCTCTCTCTCTGCGCCGTGGACCCCGCCTGTCGGTGCCTCCCCCTTCCCTCTCTCCTTCCCCGCGGCGCAACCGTCGCCCGCGCACCCCCGCCCCCGCGTCCACATTCTCCCCCGCCTCGGATCCACTCTCCCCGGCAGTTTTCGCACGCGCACCCCAACCGCACCCCTCCTACGCGCTTAAAAGGAGCCGGCGCCCCCATTTTCCCCCTCCCCCGAGCTTTCCCCAACCCTAGCGCCATTGCCGCCGGTGAGTCGCCACTGTCCTTGGCGTTCCCGTCGATTTAGTCCCCTCGCCTCATTCTTTCTTGGCCTAAGCTCTTCACCCTGTCGCTAGGAGCACGCCAGACGCGTTGGTACAAAGAGATCGCCGGGGAATCGACAAGATCATCGGGCACCGTCGACAACCGCCGCCACCTCTCGTCGCCGACCGTCCTCCAGCCGATTTTGGACTCCAAAACTCCCCTAGGTGTGTTCCCCTACTCCTTCTCTCTCGTTTCATGCAAGTAGCGCATAGAATTAGGCGACGTTTGGCCGATTTGGCCAAACGCCAGCGAGATCGCCGCCGCGGGTGCCCTGCGCCGCCGCGCGCGCGTGGTTCAGCGTCGCCGGAGCGACGTGGCCCTATCCTGGCCATCGGTTAGGGATCTGCGGCCGAGATTAGAAGTCCCGTACAGGTTCGGCTGTTTTAAATCGCGCGCGTCCACTGCAGATCCAACGGCCCATATTTAAACACCAGCTCCCACCTTCAGTTTTACACCGCAGCCCCCGGAATCTTGCAGGCTAACCCCTGCACTTCTCTGGAATTCAAGTCTAGCCTCTGGAATTTGCAGACTAGCCCCTGGACTCCCTGGAATTGGATTTAATCATTTAAATAAGCAATCTAACCCCTGGAAATTTGTAGAATCATGGATTTAGCCCCTGTACAGTGTAGAAAACTTATTAATTAGCCCCTGGACTTTTATTTATTTGCTGAATATTGGGGCTGTTTGGATTGTATACTAAGTTTGCCACACAATCTTGCCTAAGGTGGCTAAGGGTAGTCTTGCCACACTTTTGTGGCAACAAAATTGGCCAACTAAGCTTAGGCAAAGTGTGGCAAAAAAATTGTGTCTATGACATGTGGGACAAAGTGTGGCAAAGTTAGTCAGCCTTAGTTGTGGCTAGAACCAAACACTGACTAGGAAAATTGTGGCTGACTAAGTTTAGGCGTGGCAAATTGTGGCCTCAATCCAAACAGGCCCATTGTTTTTAGGGGTATTTGAGGTGTAGAAAAAAGATAAAAATGGTAATTAAGTGTAGAAATAGTAGGGAAAATTAGTATAAACGACTTTATGCTATGATTAAATTGTAGAGTTCATATAAAATATATTTTTGTCCATGAAAATTTATTATAAATGTTTAAAAATACATTTTGGCCATAGAAAATTCAATAAAAATGGTTTTAGGCTATAATTAAATCCCAAAAATGTAGGATAAATATAAAATGCATATTTTGGCTATGTAAAATAATAAATGTTTCATAGGGACGCATTAGTATAGGATTTTATGCTATGTGTATGTTGTGATGCATTGTATTGCGTGCTCTTTACTTATTTAGCTTTATTTTATTCTTGCCATGCTTGGGCAATATATCTAGAGTCGTACTACGACCCCAATCTTAATCTCCAAGACTTCACCAACAACCAAGTCTTCGACGAAGGCAAGTGCCCTTGACCATCTTGTACCAATTTTAGGAATTTAGATAGATGCATGCTAAATAAAATGATGTCCTATTTCATGATTACATGCTCTGTTCCATATAATTCCTTGTTACCTGAATTGGGTTGGGAAGTAGATAGGTATTAATTATGCTTAGCCATGCTTAGACATTGGGAATGGGATCTCATACACTTGTGACATGTTAAACTTTATGATTACTTTAATTTGTGGTGGTCACACAATAGTAGTGGATAGGAATCTGGTGGTTGGATAGTTTTGGTATGGTGCAGTTTGCACGAGACCCAGGATTGGGTTTGGTACCACCAGATTCTAAGGACCAGTTTATAGAGGAAGCCACTAAGCTCTATAGTACCACCACGAGACTGAGATGGGGCAGCTTGGTCAATTAATTAGGTTTCTCCCGATCAAATGCTAGTAGTTGGTTGGTGCGGAGAATGATGCAGGGGTACTGCTCTGTGATCCGCAAGGCTCAAGAGGGGGCTCTGGGGCGGAGGGTTACTCCAAGAATCCTCAGTGGTGGAAACCTTAGAGGGCTAGCACTAGTCGGGAGTACCTTTGTAAAGACCATGTAGTGATCTCCTGGCCTCACACCAAAGGAAGTGTGAAATGTGGTTAGCTACCACGGGCATTCGGGGAGGTTCGCTTAGTCCACCTTGGCAACAGTGGATGAAATCACTGCTTGTGGGTAAAGGGTACACTCTCTGCAGAGATTTGATAAAACTATCATGACAGCCGTGCTCACGGACAAGAGCGGCTTGGGGCCAGTTCATAATTAGTCTATGGTTGGGAAATGGTGGTTAATTATGATTCAAGTTACTTTCATTATCATTAATCCTGTGTTGATTACTTATTGAATTATGATATTGGTAATTGAAAGCTAAGGTTAGGTTTTAAGCATAGTGCTAAGCCATAATTGGCCTTCCCTTGCTTTAGCCTTTCATGTCATTCTCTTCCCACACTTGCTGAGTACTCAATGTACTCAAGCGTTTACTTTTCCATTAGAATATGAAGAAGAAGAGGCGGCACCGGATGACTTCTTCATCAATCCGGAGGAATTGGACTAGGCTGGCGACCGTACGCGCAACTGCTGCCTGTGGAGATGGAGCCAAGCTTACCTGTTTCCCCTTCCGCTATAGTTTGGAGTTTATGAACTGTTTAAGTGTTGTAAATGGATTGTGGTGTGTACTTGTAGACCTTTGTGTCATATTGTAAGACTATTTATGTTTTCGAACATGGCTATGTATGATATTTCACTTTCGTCGACGCATGTACGATTCAACTGATTCTGGCGTACATGTGAATAGCGTATGTGCATCTTTAAGATGACCGGGCGTGACACTGTACCGGGCAGCAGCACTCTGAAGATGCATGCCTGCAGCGAAAACCCTTTGTTCTACTGAGGGAGAACTTATTTATACAATACCTTCGGCAATGAGCTGCGTTACATCGATAATAACGAACACAAATTTCCGACAATGATGGTGGGGGTGCCTGCTTGTTGCGACTTTGGATTACACATGTACCACAATAGAAATCAAAGAAGGTTATTTTTGGTTAATTGATATAAACATTTAAGAAAATAGAAATAGGTACACCTACAGTTGATTTCTTGGCCACATGATGGCGTGGTGGAAACCATGATGGTAAGCAGAAAGAACAATACGATAACCACCAGAGATTTGATCCTCATATTCTTGGTCTTGACAAGTGATCCTATGAAGCTACTATCGGTGTTCTTGTTTTTCGTACCAAGAAGACAAGATAATTGTTGCCTGTCTCTTCGTATCACATTCTTGTTCCAACATGAAGTTGTTTATATAGAAGCTCAACGATCCCATGCAATACATACATCATTATCTGAATTCAGATCTGTCATACCATACACAAATGTGTGAGTATCCAAAGTAACCTGAAGTATAAATGCATCATCTCAAAACCTGTAGCATTTCAAATCTTCTCGATACGAGAATTAATTACGTGTTAGGTTTCAATTGTTACACTCGAGGGACACATGTAAGTACACAAATCAATGCAAATTTCAAAATGTGCTACCACAGCATTTGTGCCCCCCTCATATAATACACTACTCTTTTTTATATCTCAAGACCACTGCACGTCATGCATGCACTCCAATAAGTAATTAAATACTACCTCCGTTCCACTGGAAGCTTATTTCCAGATTGGAAATTTTGTCTCATTCAAACTCTATCTCTACTTTTACAGTCATATCCTCCTGTCACATCTACCACTTTCACTTCTTCTCTCTTCCAATATTTACACTTGTGCGTGACGGCATTCAAGTCATTCCCTCTCTTTACTAATGTGGTGTTTGAAATCCAGAAATAAACTTCTGGTGGGACAGAGGGAGTATGTTGGTATCCTGCCGCCGACTCCTCTCTCCCCACCCTGAAACAAACATATGTATGTTTAATTATGACTTATGAACTTCAAAAAAAGTTTTCATGCTTGGCACAATATCACTCAAATCAAAATAGGAAAAAAATAGTATATTTTATTACCCTCAAGCATCAACGTTGTTCACTTAGACCCCTAAAGAAAATTTTGTTTCAATTCCCTACCCTAAAGCGTCTATTTTACTACTCTCAATTATATAAAATGGAGTACAACAAGGGACTCTATACTCAGGAACCCACACTAAATGATGTTTGCTGCTAATATAAGCTCACTGCCTTTTGGTGTCCAAATAAAGCAGTCAGCTCCTGTTAAGAGCAGAATCCATTTTAACCCCCTTTGTACAGCTACAGAGCAGAGTTTCAGTCCAAAAATGCTATACTGCAGAGTTTTCAAGAATTATTGTGTGCAATAGGGATACAGTAAAAGAGTTTTAACTAAATGAAACTTAACAAAATGTCCGAAGGGTGGAACTAACGTACGTCGTAGTGGTAGTGCATCTCGATTTGTGTCTTGAGGTATTGAGTTTGAACCAGTTTCTCAGTTAAAACAGAGATAAGGAACTTCCACTTATCCATGACGTGTGGGAGCCTTCGGTTCTTTTCAAACTTCACAAAATGTTTAAATGAATAAATTCGATGCTCACACATTCAGTTAATACTTCATTTGTGTGTAATCGAGATCATTGAAGAAATTGTTGGAAAGGGAAGAAAGGACACTGATCCTACATTATAAAATTGTAGATCTCAGTGCCGTTTTGTTCTCCCGGCCGGCCACAATTTAATTATAAACAACCATGGTTTCTAAAGTTTTTTTTTGCAAATTTGGGCATAATATATATGTGCTAATTAAACCACATCCACCAACTTAGCCACTTCTCTGTCACACCGAATGACTTCCACATGTATGCCAGAATCGATTCTCATCATACATGTGTAGACGAAAGTGTATATCATTTATTACAAGCCATGTTCGAGTACATAAATGTCTTACAATAATGACCCGTAGGTCTAAAATAAGATTACAAAACAAAGCAGCGGAAAAAGTAAACTAGTGTGGCTCCATGCACAGGCGTTGCCCGGGGGTTGCGCCAGCCTAGAACGTCTCCTCCGGATCGGCGTAGAAGTCTTCATTCACCACCTCTTCTCCATTGTAGACTGAGGAAAGTTAAGCAACAAGCAAGTTTGAGTACCAACGGTACTCAGCAAGTGGGGAAGAGATGACATGTGGGTTTTTCGAAAGGAAGACCAAATTTGGGTTAAGCACTATAGCATTACATCCTATCCTTAGCTTTCATTAGCACCTACTTGTAAGTCTATGAACCCAACCATAACCCATTTGTAATCCAAGTCCCAACCAACCGAACCACCATTCCCAATCCCTGACTAATTATGAATTGGACACCAAGCCGCTCTTGTCCGTGAGCACGGCTGTCATGACAGTTTCTAAATCTCTGCGGAGAATGTACCCTTTACCCACAAGCCGTGATTTCATCCCCTGTTGCCAGGTGGACTAAGTAAACCTCCCTGATGCTCGTGGTCGCGAACCACATTGCACACTTCCTTTAGTGTGAGGCCAGGAGATCACTACGAGGTCTTTACAAAGGATTCTCCCGATGCGTACTAGCCCTCTGAGGTTTCACCCCTGTACAAAAGTGTGAGCTGTTAAACCACGACTCAACACCCCAATTGCCTCCTCTTGAGCCATGCGGATCCCAAGGCAGTACACCCTGAACCAATTCCCCGCACTATCCAATCACTAATACTACGCCGGGAGAGGCCTAATTAATCGACCAAGCTGCTACTATAAAGCTTAGTGGCTCCCTCCATAAACCTTAGAATCCGGCAAGGTTCATACCCCAAAACCCGGGTCTCGTGCGTACTGCACCATACCAAACAAACCAACCCGCCAGATTCCTACCCACTATAATTCAATTCACCAAATCTCAATAAATGATCACAACAATTTATAGTATAACATGTATGTAGAGAATTTACCTCCCAAAACTAAGCATGACTAATCGTAAAAGCAATAATAACATCTACCCAAACCAACCCGGTGACAAGGAATTATATGGAAGGGTGCAATAAATAGGATTCAATTTATTAAGCATGCAACCAACTAAAACTTAATAAAACAGGTACAAAATGGTCAAGAAACTTGCCTTCCTGGGAGAGTGTGTCAGTGAAGAGGTAGTCCTGAGGGTCGTAGGCCGGCTCGGGAACCGACTCTAAATACGTCATCGCATGCGGAACGGAAAATAGCAGCACACAATAAGAAACAAGAGAATATGGGCACATCACAAATAAGTAAACACAAAAGAAAACCTATGCAATTACGTCGCTAACACTATGTCCTTAGTTAAGATTTTAATTAATGGTGTGGGTGGAAGTTTGGTTTTTAGTGTTTATGTGGGTTTATTAGGAATTCAACAGAATTCAGCAAATTAAATACATTATTTTATCCTCAACAGATTAGAAAATAATAATGAAATAATACCCTAAGCGTTTTGTGCAAAAAGAGAGAGTAATCATGTGATTTTATGTAATTTACAATTAAAACAGGGGCTTTTATGTAAAATAGACATTAACAGGGGCCTAGAAATATTTTATAACATAACCAGGGGGTTAATCATAATTTACAGAGGCTAAAAACATAATTAATTGTGAAAACAGGGGCTAAAATACCATATTTATTCATTTTAACAGTGCTGGCGTAAATTAATTAAAGTCCAGGGGCTAGTTCATAAAGTACATGACCTAATTGTGATTAATTTAAATTCGCGCAGGGGGTCATGTGCAAAACTGGCAACGGTTAAACGTATTTGAATCTGGGACGTTGGATCTAACGCGTGCGGCCCAGATTTAAAACGCGCGAAGGGGTACGCCCCTTCTAATCTCGGTCATCGGCCCTGGATGGGCGGCCGAGATTGGGCCATGTCGCCCCATGGGCGACAGAGGCGGCGCGCGCGCCAGTCCCAGTGGCGCACGGCGGCGGGGGTCACCGGAGATGGCCGGAACGGCCAAATCGTTGCCCAAAACTATGCGGCTACGGTGGAAAAGCGAGAGGGTGGCGAGGGGAGCTCACCTAGGGGCCGCGGAGCTCGGGTTGGGGCCGGAGGTGTGTCGGCGACGTCGGGAGGCGGCGGTCTCCGGCGGAGCTCGACGAAACCGATGAAGCAGCGGCGAAATCCCCGATTGAAGATGTCCGGCGAGTTCCTACGGGCATGGAGAACAAGTTGAGCGAGGAATCGAGGAGGATTATCGACGAGAGCCTCGGGAACAGCGTCGCCATACCTCGGCACCGGCGGCTAGGGTTGTGAGCTTCGGGGTGGGGAAAAATAGGGGCGTCAGCTAGTATTTATAGGGGGATTCGGGCCGGCGAAACATGGAAGGTGATCCCCAACGATGGAAGGCGACCGAGGCCATTAAGGCCGGTTATTTCATGCCGGCGTTTTGAACCATGTGCGAGATCGACGGGGGCTCGGTCGGGCGCGGCGTAAGGAAAAGGAAAGGCCTGACGGCCGGGTCCCAGTGCGCAGAGAGAGAGAGAGAGAGAGAGAGAGAGAGGAAGGAGAGGGAGGAGCGCGGGGCCGAACTGGGCTGCTGCGAGGTTGGGTCGGCGGGGAAAAGAAAAGGAAAGGGGGAGGGGAAGGAATTGGGCCGGCGGCAAGGATTTGGCCCAAGCGGCGGTTTTTCCTTTTCATTTTGTTTTTCTCTTTTCTTTTTTCATTTCTTTTTACAATTTGAATTTCTTTTCAACTTTCAAACGAGTTCTAGCGCATTTTGAAATTGAATTTTCAAAACAAAGGCAAATGCTTGATGCATTCCTAGTACATTTTCATTGGTTTTCAAATTTTGGAAAATTTGGGTGTTACAATTCTACCCCCCTTAAAAGGAATCTCGCCCTCGAGATTCGGATGTCCTAAGAGAAAAGATTGTGAAACTCGGCCTTGAGGTCTTCTTCTCTCTCCCATGTTGCTTTTGCACATGCGAATTGTCTTGTTTCTCATGACACGTTCCGACGTCTCTAGGATCCTGACTGGCCGTTCTGCGTAAGACAGATCCTCTGGCACATCTACAACTTCCATGGGTAACTGTTCCTCCAATACTCTCAAACATTTATTTAGTTGCGACACATGGAACACATCGTGTACATCTGACAGTTGAGATGGTAACTCGAGACGATAAGCTACTTCTCCTCTTCTCTCCAGAATCTTAAACGGATCAATGTAACGGGGTGCTAGTTTTTCCTTCACTTTGAACCGTCTTAGACCTCTTACTGGTGATACCTTGAGATACACAAAGTCTCCAACCTCAAAGGTTAGATCACGATGTCGAGCATCTGCGTAACTCTTCTGCCTTAACTGCACTATTTTCAGATTATTCCGGATCTCTTGTACCTGTCTTTCTACTTCTCTTAATATCTCTGGTCCAAACACTTGACCTTCTCCGGTCTGATTCCAATATAAAGGTGTCCTACACTTTCGCCCATAAAGTGCCTCAAACGGGGACATCTTGATACTAGCCTGGTAGCTGTTGTTGTAAGAAAATTCCGCATAGGGCAAAATTTTGTCCCAACTCTTACTATTCTTCAAGGCACACGCTCGCAACATATCCTCCAAGATTTGATTGGTGTGTTCTGTCTGACCATCCGTCTGCGGGTGATACGCTGAGCTGAAATTCAGACGAGTGTCCATTGACTCATGTAGCTTCTGCTAGAATCTTGAAGTGAACTGGGTACCTCGATCAGACACGATCTTCTTTGGAACACCGTGCAAACACACAATTCTTGCCATGTATAATTCTGCCAACCGCGAACCATTGTAGCTTTCCTTGACCGGAATGAAGTGAGCGACTTTAGTCAACCGGTCCACGACTACCCATATGGAGTCGTATCCTGACTGGGTCCTTGGAAACCCCACAATAAAGTCCATACTTATCTCTTCCCATTTCCACTCGGGTATCTTGAGTGGTTGAAGTAGTCCAACAGGTCTCTGATGTTCCGCCTTGACTAACTGACACGTGTCACACAGGGCCACGTATTCGGCCACATCACGCTTCATACCAAGCCACCATTATCGATCCTTAAGGTCTTGGTACATCTTGGTACTCCCAGGATGAATAGAGTAGTACGAGTCGTGGGCTTCTCTCAATATCAAATCTTGGATCCCCTTGACATTCGGCACGCATATCCTCTTCCCTAACCATAGGGTTCCGTGTTCATCTTCCCTGAAATCTTGGGCTTTGCCAGCCTTCATCAGATTCTTAAGTTTCTGGATCTTCTTACCCTCTTTTTGACCTTCTCTAATGTCTTATTCCAACGTGGAGTCCACTTCCATAACTATTGCATCTGCATTAGACACTATGCACAAGTTTAATCTTGCAAACTCTTCATATAATTGCGGTTGATAAGCCTGGATCGTCGTACTATGGCATTGTGCCTTCCTACTCAAGGCATCTGCGACCACGTTCGCCTTTCCAGGGTGATAGTTGATCCCAACATCAAAGTCATTAATGAGCTCTAACCACCTTCGTTGGCGAAGATTAAGGTCTGATTGAGTGAAGATGTACTTCAAGTTCTTGTGGTCGGTGTAGATTTCTGTACTTTTTCCGATCAGGTAGTGTCTCCATATCTTCAGTGCGTGAACCACACGTGCTAATTCCAGATCATGGGTCGGATAATTCTTCTCATGCTTCGTGAGTTGTCTCGAAGCGTAAGCCACCACATGTCCCCCTTGCATCAACACACATCCCAATCCTTGTCCGGAAGCATCACAATAGACTGAGAACTCCTTTTGCATATCTGGCATGACCAACACTGGAGCAGTGGTCAACCTCTTCTTCAATTCGGCAAAGCTTGCTTCACATTCCGGTGTCCACTTGAATATTTTTGAAGCATGTCTGCTAGCTCCATTTGAATTTTGAAAAGAGAAGGGAGAAGAGAGTGGGACCCACATGTCAGGTCGGCACCTCCTTTCTCTTTCCTCCCCTGCCTCCACGCAGCCGCATGCAGGCGCCACCGCGGTGAAGTTGGCCTTATCGTAGCACCGTGGAACTCCCTCCCGGTCCGTATCTTCTTCCTCCCGACTCTCTCCCGACCGCCGCTCGCGCCTCCTCCTCTCCCGGCCATCGGTTCACCTCCCTGCGCGCCGCGCCCGCTCGCGCTGCCGGGAAGGAACCCTACCTCCATGCCGCGCTCGACTGCCCCACACCGGCCTCCGTGCGCCTCCCCCGCCGTCCGCCCGCCACGGCGCGACGCCGCACCACCGCGCCTGCTTGCCTCGGTTGACACTGGCCCATCCGTCCTCCTGCCTCGGCCGCACGCCTGCGTGCACCCCCTCCGCGCCTGGCTCCCCCTGCGCCTTGGCGCTCCACCGCCCCCACGGCCGCGCTTGCACGCCCCTCCACCTCCTGGCCGCCGGGCCGAGCTGCTCCGTCGCCGCGCGCTCCACCGAAGCCGCCCGCCGCAGGCCCGCCTCCCTGCTGGCCACGCTTCGCCGGCGCCCCGCGCCAGCTCGTCGGCCGTGCCCACTAGCCGCTCCACCCCGCAGCTCGCTCCCACGGCACCGCCACCTCGTCTCCCTGCTCGCGCCTCCGACCGCCGGCGCCAGGCCGCGCCTCTTCCGCTGGCCCCCCCTCAAGCTCGCCTCCGCGCGCGCCTACCTCCCCACGCGCCTCGCGTGCACCTCGCCGCTCCCAGGCTCTATTCCACCACCCGCGCTCCGGCGCTGCGCCTCGCGCGTCCTGGTTCCGTGCCACGTCCGCTCCCGCGGCGAGCACGTCTGCCGCCGGCGGCCTCCTTGCCGCCACTTCTTCCCCAACACCATGCCCTGCCTCAGTGCTGCTCGCCGGCGTCCCTGCTGCGCCCGTGCTCGCGCGAGTTTGTCACCGCGCACCTCAAGCTCGTCGCGTGCTCCTCGCCACTTCTGGTGTGCGTCGTATCCACGCCGCCCACCGGCTTGGCGTTGTCCACTCACCGTGCTACAGCACCTTGCCGCCATGTCTTCGCCTCACGGCACCGCTGCAGCGCATTCCAAGTCTAACTCTGCGCCACTGGCATGCCAGTGCACGTGGTTGCGCTGGTTCGACTTGTGCTGTCCCGATGCTATCATCTTCATGACGTCATCACAACGTTCTGAGTTGTGTCTATGTCCAACCAATGAGACGAGTGATGTAAGTGATGGATGAGGTGCAGGAACACGTCATTGACACAATGGAAACGATAGTTTGTCCAAGGTTAGCTCTTATTTTGCAAAAGTGATTGGATCAGTGACTGCAGCCATGGTGTTCGATGAAATGGTTACAAGGCGAAACTAAGTGTGTTTCCGTTCAATGCTGGTCTATGGATGCAGGTCTATTCTAGGGTGGCAATCGACAAGGACATGTGCCAAGGTGCTCTTTGAATGGTGATGAAGTGACGGAATCAAGGGCACACCCAAGATGTTCGGCGAAATGCCTACAAGGTGAGCCTTGCCCTGAAATGTCTTCCTTGATGTCATCGAAGTCCATTCGTGGAGACCGCTAATGGTACTTATGTGTCGTCAAGTCGTACGTCCAGTTTCCGCATTGATATCATTCCTATAGGAGTCCCCTAGTTGACCTTCTTTGGCTTTTGGATCGCGTTGGCTTGTCCGTGCGTGCTCGTGATGCTCCACCATGAGCCGCGTCGAAGTCGTTGACCACATGACGTCGTCGTGACATTCCGAGCCATCATCATGTCCCAACATCGAGATGAAGGATGCCTGTAATGTACATGATGCTGGAACACAACCACGACACAACGGTCGACAGTCGTTTATCCAAATTAGGGTTTAGTCGAGGTGAGACTCGTCGAGTCCTGAGTGTAGCCAAGGTGCTCGATGAAATGTCTTCTAGGTCAAACCAGGGTGTTGGTGATCACCCATGACCTGGGGTAGGGGTATGCAAGAACATTGCGACCAACAAGGAGAACTAGACCAAGGGGAACCTTGGATAAGAGTTCCTTGGTTGTGTCGAGGATGTTCCCTAACCGATCACAGGATTGGTTAACTTGGTGTACTACTTCTTCGACGGCAGGTTTGTCGAGTCGCTTATCAACAACCGAGTCGACATCACTAGCCTTAAGACTCACAAGGTGGTGTTCGGGATTCCGCTCACCCCATTGACGAGTCCGGGTTGATGTGGACCTCGCTAAGACGATCTTCTCGAGATGGCAAAGCATGCCGTCACGACAAGGTCTCGCATCATGTTCAAGTCCCAGTAGCTTATCGAGCTCTTTTGGACAATCTTGCAAAGGACACTGCAATAGTGTCATGTAAGAACTTGGACGATGTTTGCGAAGATAGTCATAGCGATTGATTTACCTAAAGGTCCTCTAAACGTGTCTTAGTACTCACGTCAGGTTAACAAGGCTCGTTATGATGTCTTAAGTCCAAAGAATGTTGACCTCACTTCACTCCCAAGTGTCGCTAGGGTTTCACCCTGGTTCATCCTTATCAGAACCCTGCGACCACACTTGTCACGTAATTAGGCTTACTCTTAATGAGTTTGTGTAACTTCATTGGTCGACTTCTAAGTCACAACCTCTTGTTGCACAGTTCACTCATGCCTTAAGATTTCAATGCTCCATCTTGATCGCTTAGTCTTCCTTACATCACACAGTCCAGTAATGCTTCTTCACCATTCTACCTTATCACTCTTTGAGCGGCATAGCTCCAAGTGTCGAGTGCTAAATTGCGATGTGTCATTAAATTGCACCTTTCAGTGCTTATCTCGACACTACTATGCCACCTTGAGTCATCCTTTGTTTATCCACACAACAGAGGCATGTTTGTTCCTCTTAGTCAATCTCGTCGTTCCTAAAGAGTACACAATCTTCTTAACTCTAGTGTTTCCTTATATTACTTACTTATATGCATATCATGTCGATAGGAAACATGATGGTAGGTGATCGATGAGGATATTCACTTGGAGGAGAAGGCCAGAGTGTTCCAACTTGAAGTTCCATGGCGGACTCTTCGGAGGAAGACCAAGCCAATAACCACTGACATTGAAGTAGAGTCGCAAACTAAGGCAAGCCCCGGTTTGCATTTAAAAGCTTTACAGAGTTTTTTTACAGTCTTTATCACCTTACGTCTTAAGTTTGATATGTGCATTACGTATAGGGTGATTGATACTCCACTTGCATAACCACAAATCCCAAGGGTTGGATGGAACGTGTTACAGTTTGACCTGTAGTAACTGCTTTGCTAATGCATAGGAAATCTGGTAGAAGTCGAGTAGTTGAAATCTACTCGCGAGAGATGTAGGACATATCTCACAGGATTGGTTAGATAGAACATGGCATAATATAATGAAATGGAGACCGGTCAGAGATGGATAGGAAGCGACAAGACGTGGTCTTGGTTGCATATCTCTGACTGTGTCGATTAAGGCCCGCTTCATGTGCGGCCCCGCAGAACAAGCTTGACTTGTACCGGCGACATAATGGACATATGGAATCCAATAAACTGATGTAACTTGATAACTAGGGTGTCGAGGCCCATTAACTCACCATCGATAGGGGTGGGTTGAGGACAGTAAGGTGTAAATCGGTCGGCGGACACATGAGGTGTTCCGTGCGGAGACCTTTTGTTCGCGGAGGTGAGACGTGCTCGGTGTTTGAGTTTCTTGTGAAAGGTGGCCATATACGCCTAGTACTGAAGTGTTATGTAGGTACAGGTGTGCTCGCTGACACTTCCGAACGACGTATGTGTCGTGTTGTCCGGGTGTGTCCTGATTGCAATCACTGTCCCTCGCAGTAATAGAGTACCACTTGTTCACTGTGTCGTGACGTAGTAAATACTAAAGAACCCAGAAAATCATATGGCATTGAATTATAATTACTTTGCAACCTTGTATGATTTAGAGATAGTACAATTAAAAGTTTACAATTTCCCGTACTTTAGCTGTAATAGCATTATGTGCTCTGGGCATGTCATATCATCGGTAAAGCGTTTCTTGTTTGATTGTGGAGCCCATGATGTGCCGTGCTCGGAGAATGTCATTTGCTACATAAAACCTGATTATAGGGATCCACTTGTAGGCGAGTCCTTTATGCTATTCCTTACCAATGCTTAGTACTTACCCCTGCATATGTCTAGTGAGACGGGTTAGTCTTGCTGAGCCTTATGCTCACGTTTGCGCTTTAACGATTTTTGCAGGTATTAGTTTTATTTCTGCTGTTCAGGTTGTACATGAGACTCGAGGTGTCGAGATAAATCTCATGTGAACCACGCCGCTGTTGAATGATCGTCATGTTGCTAGTGAGAAGCGTCCTAGGGCATGGACGTTTTCTCTCCTGCTTAGTTAGGTGAGATTATGAGTATATATTTTCCGCTGTGTGTGTACTTCTGTTGTACACTCTTTTGTAAACTCTTCTTATTATGAAATGAAAATTTATATGTTTTGGTATCCTTTTTGGGTGTGCTGTTAGGTGCCGCATCGCACGGCACCACCCAATGAGATCTTCGGAGGTGTGGACTCCGGTCCCCACAGTCCATGAGGATTTGCAACAACTATCCTACGGATTCATTAAAATTAGAAGCTATAGTCGATACGACGTCAATAGGTTTTGATTCCATTCAACTGAATTTGAATCTCTTCATCCTCTCACGATAACATCTAATATCAGAGTTGTGACGAGGGCATTTGACGCTGAAGGATGGGAAACTAATTATGATAGGATCATTAAAAAAATCCTTGAATTCAGTTTTGTTGGGAATAAGGAGCTTAAAGTAGTCTTCTTTGATTGTGATTAATTTGATAATAATAATAGAACTCGACATAACCAATTTGGCATGGTAGAAGTGAAATACAACGAACAACTACAAGGCTACGACACCTTCATTCTTGCACACCTAGTCGAGCAAGTGTATTATCTATATTATCCATGTGAAAAGCTTAGTGCTTGGTGGATTGTACACAATGTGAATCCTCGTGAGCGGTTATATACACCAGATGATGTTGGGTACCATGATACTCCATTATTGTTGAATGGTGAGAATGCTGTTATTTACCAAGAACAAGAGCAATGACTTAGTTGGAGATGCTAAAGATGTAGAGACTGGTGAGATGCAAAAAATAAAAATGAGAAACAACCATGACAGAGGATCGATGGTCCGGTTTAAGAAGTAGAGTACATGGTCATGATATTGATGAATTTTGAAACTGATTACAAGTAAGATTTTCTTCATCTCTTCATTCCTCTTCTAAATTTTATTTTAAATTCATTAGCAAATTTTCCTTTCAACAGGATGTCATCGAGCAAGGGAAGGAAAAGGGAAAGGGGGTGAGGGGTTTTTGCCCAGGACAACATACAATGTCTTTTAGGGCATTTTGTCTAACGGGGGTAGATGGGCTCCGGAGCCGTTGTGCAGAACTGTCACCTTACAGCGATCACAATAAGTAAATAAAATTGTTAACAATCTTAAATTACATAAGTTCTTAAATTGCATAAGTACTTCATTCATCTATATTATGGTTCTTTTAAATTGTCAGGACAACTCTACGTCCGAGTACTCAGAGGCGAGGGGTCCTCTTGATGACCACACTTTGGGGTTGAGTAGCCATCCTTTGGAGTCGGCTTCCGATCCGGCTAGCGAGCCAGGGCACTAGGGTAACCACTCTTTTGGGTCACCTGATGTAGAGACGGCTCCAAAGCGGTGGACTAGGAGGAGCCACATAAGCCACTATGTAGCTCCTCCTCCAGCTCCTGCAAACCCAGACAATTGGATCATTATTTGTCCAGTTGGCGATAAGTAAGTAAATCTATAACTATTCTAGGTTGTTTTAAACTTATATATGCACTAATCGAGAATTATGTATCAGGTCTTAGTACGATGATTAGTTCACGGGTTAGGGACATCATAAGCAAGTGAACGGTGTCCTCGGACGTCTTATCTGTTTGCACTATCTTGATATAGTGAACGGTGTCCCTGCCATGCCTTGGGACGATTACGCTACCGCTCACGACTTTGATCATGGCAACCACCAGAAGGTTGTGTGGATTGACCTCATAGTAAGTATGAAGAATATTTTGTAATACAAATCTATTATATGTTGAATACACTTACTTGTATATTTGTTCTTCCTAGCACGATACCATTTGGAAGACAAGGCCCAGGTGGATCACATCAGGGTCGTCTTCCACAAAAACGCGAGGAAGCTCATGATGCAACTACTATTGAACACTCGAATTTAAGCTACAAGAGTGTACTTGAAGATTCATCTGAGCTCTGGTCGTTTAGGAACATGGCTACCACGTACTTGACGGAGGCAGAGTACTCGGAGGTAAATTGTGTTATTTTACATTGCTCCGTTATCCAATTCCGTTAACAATGTTTTCATCCAATAATAAATGTGTGCATGTTAGTCTAGCGTGGCTAGATAATCATCTGGACGCGTACCGTGACCTGTATGCCCTGTGGGCGAGCGACGGCTTCCAGGGCATCTCTAGGACCCGTCGAGAGATAGAGGAACAGACGGAGAACATAGGTTTGGTGCTGACGGCTATTTACATCTCTCTAGATGCATGTTAAGTGTGACTTCAATTCTATTTAAGTAATTTTATAATCTTTATTGTGCTAACACGTATCTATAGAAGCACAAGAACGGTCAGGAGCCGACAAATTCAGGTGTGGAAGAGGGGTCGCAAGAGAAGTGACCCGTTGCAGCCTGACCAGCTATGTTCCCAGTCTGACTAGCTATGTTCTCAGAAGATGTTTTGATGATGTTATTTTTAAATATGTCTAGGCAAGGTATGTGCAGGAGGCGTCAAGACTTCATGATGAAGAGTATGATTGGCAGAGCGTGCCAATCATCCCCAAACCGCGTATGCAAACAGAGACGGGAAACCTTACAGACGATGAATTTTTTATTTATTATTACGTACTTTGAGATACAAAATTTAATAATATTTCTTCTTTCTGTAAGTTAGCCATCTTCGATGGAGCGGTCGATTCTAGGGAGACGTGGCATTACTCGAGAGCCTCTTCATCGCACCAGGCTGGATCGAGCACTCGTTCTAGTCGAGACCTAGACCTCCAGATGTCCGTGAGGAGCTTCAAAGGACGTAAGAGGAGCTGCAACTAGAAAGGGAGAGACAGACAATGACTATCAGGGCTAGGGACGAGTATCAAACCTGATACATGTTACAGGTGCAAATGGCCATGCAGGTAAGCCCTGAGCATTGTACTTAACATTTCAAATATCTCAATGACATATATGTGATAATGGTTTGCTTTGTATTCACAGGCTATAGCCACAAGACAACAACCCGTCTTTCCCTGGTGGGAGCCACCGGTGACCGTGCCACCGGCCCACCACAGATGCCGACGACAGGAGCACAGGTATAAAATTACTCAAGCATAGCCAAAACTAGTTAAACTTGCTCAAACTTAGTAAAATATAATCAAACTTACTCAAACATAGCCAAAACTACTTAAACTTGCTCAAACTTTGTAAAATATGATCAAACTTATTTAAACATAGTCAAAACTAGTTAAACATGCTCAAACTTAGTAAAATATGATCAAACTTACTCAAACATAGCCAAAACTAGTTAAATTTGCTCAAATATAGTTTGTAATAAGCAAATTTAGTCAAATATGCACATGTAAAATTATAACTTGTCTAACTACACTTGTACATCATAGAGATCGACGACAGAGGCTCACACTCTATCGCCGCAACTACCGTTACTTGGACGATGACTCGAGGATGACTTCCTAGGCTCCGGAGGAAGCGAACGAGGTACCGTGGCGTGTGTTGTTTGTGTATTAGTGTTTTGTTAATGGTTTATAGTGCATATTGTGCTATTATTCTGTTTTGTGAATGCTTATGTGAGCTTGCCATCTAGCCAGGACTGGACTCGAAGCTAAGACAACATTTTCTATTACCTTCCTTATTTACAATGATTTCTAGTACTTGGTCATCGTAAATAAGCCAATATTATTTATGACAGCCGCCAAGACCGTCATAAATAAGTTAATATTAATTATGATTGTTGTAGACCTTACGACAGCCTGGTTCCTGGCGGTTGTAAATAAATTCCTCGGGCTGCCACATGGCACGAGGGTGCTTATTTGTGACAGACTGGTTTGGCCATCATAAATAAGTTTATTTACAACGATTGCCGTTGTAAATATCCTTATTTACGACTAATATTCGGAGACAGCTGAAAACCGTCGCAAATAAGCACATGCCGTCGTAAATAGCTTATTTACGATGGTAGATCCCTTATTAACAACAGTTTTTTATCATCGTTAATCGATGGTTTTTTTGTAGTGGCGTATATCCTCAAAGTAAACTAGCAGATTAATGTCCCACGAGTGTGCAGCTACATTTGTGAGTATATGGTTCCATAACATGTATTTTCAAGCTGGTATTATTGTCAGTACAATAAATCTAGTTCAAAATCAAACTAAAATTGTATTTTAATGATAATAATTAAAAAATGAGAAAGGTGTACGCCTGTCAAGTAGAAACTAAAAGAAGCAATCAGTGAATAAAATCGTAGTCAGGCAGACACCACACAATCAACCAAAGAGATTATACGGCGGGAATCGCCTTCTGCCCGAGAGCGATTAGAATGCAATCAGGTGTTTGGTGCAATCGTGCAATTAATCATCCTCAACTGTTGGATTAGTATTCTACGAACCGTGCTTTTTTTATTTAACTCCCTCCACCTGATGGAGGGGGTTAAATAAAAATAGGCAACAGCCATAGGATACAAATCCAACGATTATGGATGTTTGATTGCACGATTGCACCAAAACTCTGATTGTATTGTAGTCATTGCCCTTCTGCCTGGAGTTACTCTGCTGGTTCTGCACAAACCAAGAAGGCAAGAACCAAATCCATCCAGGGCGGCGTCAATTCAAAGAACAAAAAAAAAAGAGAAGAGAACAGTTTTAATGGAATCGGCATAGCTAGAAGAACGGAGGGGAGGTGAAAGCTGGGTTCGTCGTGCCTCAGTGTGCCATTGGACGTGGTCGACGATATCGTGTCGGGGAGTGTGTAGCCGTTAGATGCGGTGAAAAGCGTGGGTTGAACTGCTGTGTTGGTCTTGTCCAACATGTATGCTATATGTGTTCATATAAATAGTAACGGTAGAAGATAGTGGCGAAGTGGGTTGTTACGTGCGGCGGGAATGACTAGTATGCAATCTGAATTATGGTGCAATCATGCAATCATCCATCATCAACCATTGAATGTCCATCCTAGGGTGGTTTCGTTTTTTCACTTAACTCCCTCCACCACATGGGGGGAGTTAAGTGAAAAAATGCAACCACCCTAGGATGGACATCCGGTAGGGGGAGTTAAGTGAAAAAATGCAACCACCCTAGGATGGACATCCAATGATTGGGAGTGGATGATTGCATGATTGCACCATAAATTAGATTGCATACTAGACATTTCCACTTGCGGCACCTGGACAAGCAACCGAGCCCAACAAGAAAAGAAACAAGAAACAAATCAATCCATCTGCTACACACGTCCATATTACGTATTAACTACCAAATCTAATCCTATGTCTAGTCTTCAATCTTTATCTCCATCACCAGGACGTGTTATCTCCAACAACTGAAAAGATCTTGTTATGGCATGTGTGACGTCGTTGCTTGTAGCGCTGGTTCAGCCTCTCAGGTAGTCTGGTGTACTCCTTCCGTCTCATGAACTTGTCGCTTTGTAGTTCATTTTTGAACTATAAAGCGAAAAATGAACTACAAACCGACAAGTTCATGGGACGAAGGGAGTACGTATTTTCTTCTCACAATCCGCGTGCACCTACCAGCAAGTGTACCAAATCGCACCTTGTTTCACCCGGCTGGTGTATCACCCGCCAACCTCCACAAACGCTCTCCCGCTTGCTTGCTTGTCGTCATCGATCGAAACCCGGTGCAGTGCAGGTCCCGGCCCCCTCTGATTGAGTGATTTTTAAGGGGTTTCACTGGGCCACGCAACCCAAAATTAAGCACCCGGCCGTGTGGGGTCTCGCATCTATTGACTGGTTGATACCATCAAGGCTTGTTCCATCATGATTATATGACTGCTCATATAGGTCGTTGTTATGACTACGTACATGATAGAAGCTGCGATACACGCCTTCATGTGAAAGGTTATTAGTAAACCCCAGAACAGTTTATGCGTTTCATGTCTCTGCTTTATTGTGGGACGACTACATTCGTGTCTCTCACGAGGTGCACGACATCTTTCAAATGGCCGTGTGGAACGATTTCACAGTAAGCTTAAATGTTTATATTTTTCAACTCATTTAAATCGTTAATGCATATCGTTTAAATGTTTGTTTTCTTAAAGCTGAGGTACAGGAAACGAGCGAGAGCATGATGGAGCACGCGAGAGTCGTGTTCCACACGAATGCTCGGAAGCTGGTGACGCAAGCGTTGTCATACACCCGCATCCAGGCTGTTAACGACTACCAGAAGCGGCATCAGAAACAGCAGGAATGGGATCCGTTTAAGAACAACTCCGACACACACGAATAAGTACTTGAAAGTAAATTCTTATTATTAAATATTTTTAGTAGCTACTTATGTTAACAGTGTTGATGAAATCCGCATTTTTGAGGCGTCGCCTAGGCGGCCTGGCGCTCTGGCCCGGACACCTGGGCTGGTCGCCTCGCCTGGCCGCGACCGACAGAGGTGTGGAGGAGCCGAGGAGGCACCGAAGGGAGGGCAGGGGCGACGGAGGCACGACCCAAGCGGGATCGACGGTCAATGACTAGGGAGCAGAGGCGGCCGACGCCATGGGAGGCAGCGCTGGGAGCAGAGGCGAAAGAGGCGGCGCTGGGACTAGTAGAGGCCATAAAAGTTAGGGTTGCAATATAGGCCTTTAACTGGGTCTTGAAATAACGGTTCGCTCCCTCACCAGCTGCCCACACTCGACGCCCGCCGCCTCCAGAATCCCGCTCGTCGCTCCAGATTTCCGCCCGCCGCCGCTGCTGCTTGGTCGTCTGGTCACATACCTAGGCGCTTAGGCGGGCACCTCGGCGTCGAGGCGCTCTACCGGCACCGCGTACGCCTGGTGTTGAGGTGCCGCTCGCGGAGGCACACCATACTCCTGGAGAGGAAGGGGCGAGACGTACGCCTTGTGCTGAGGGGGCGCCGCGCACGCCTGGTGCTGCGCGTGGGGTGTCACGTACCCCTGTCACGGCGGAAGAGCGTCGTGCGCCTGGGGTTCGGGACCCGGCAGGCTGTAGTCGGCCTCAAGGTTGCGGCGCCGCTCCTTCTGTCGTTCGATGATGACTCGGCAGTCCTCGCTTGCCCTACGGCGCTGCAGCTCAGCCCGCAGGTATGCTATCGAAAGCCTTGTCGAGCGGCTATCTGCGGTCCGACGGTCGACTATAGGCGTACGGGACAGTGAAACAAAAGTTGATGCTGCTCGCCTCCCGTCCTGCGGGGTCGCTTAGAGTGCAGCAACGACCAAGTGGTCGACGTCGTTTACCCAATGCTGGGTCGCCCCCTGTGGGGCACCTGCCGTCGGTGCATTGCGGAGCAGTGCACGTGCGGCCAGGAGCGCACGCTTCGGGCTTGCCGCCGGTGGTGCTGTAGCAGCCGTTGCGACAGGAGTGCGCCGTGCTGTGTCGTGCAGGCCTGCAGTCAGCAGAGTGACTGCACGGCGTCACGCTGGTCCAGATCTTCTAGCTCTGGAGCGGGACCCAGCTCTGGGGTGAGATGAAGCTTGATCCTCACACACCGCCTGCTGGCGGGGCTGTGGCCTAGAGGAACTTGCGTTGGAACATGCGTTCACCATGATGTCGGTGAAGATGATTGCAGGAGAAACCCCTACTTGGCGCGCCAAATGTCGAGGTGTCTAAACTGACACCTCCCCCGAACCTGCTCCGAAGTAGTCCGCGGAGGTTCGATGTATTTCCGGGGGGCTTGTCCTAACAAGATCAAGCGCAGTGGATGATGAACGCGAGGGTTTTACGTGGTTCGGGCCGCCTGGGCGTAATACCCTACTCCACGGTGGTTTGTGTGTTGTATTGCTCGAGTGTGTTGAGTTGCTCTGAGTTTGAGTGAATGTGCCTTAGTCGGTTGCCACTCGGTCCTTTTATAGTCCAAGGCCGAGCAGCTTACAAGTGGGACCCGGGGCCCGACATGTGGACCTGAGTGTACCAAATACCTCCTAAGATTTGGGAGTAAATGTTATCCCCTGACAATGGCTTCAATGTGCCACCTGACCATGTCTTGCTGCAGGGCTACACATAGCCCCTCATCATGGCAGTCAGTGTCTCGTCCGTCTTATCGCGACCTCTCATTCGTTCGTCGTATATAGTAGTTTGGCGCCATCCTGTTATCGACGGACTGGGTACATGACTCTTAACTTATGAGTGCGAGCTCCTGCTTACCTAAGGAACATGCACGTCTTTTCCGTTTAGGTGCACTGGGCTTGTCCCTCTTTATTGCCGCCGTCGCAGGATGAGCTAGGTGTGGTGCTGCTTGCCACATGGCGAGTTCGGTCCTTCCCTCTGCCGTGCCGGGTGGTCGGGCCCGAAGCTGTCGGACACGTGGCTGCACCGGACCTTCTTCCCGCAGGGAGGCAGGTCCGGGGCTGCCGACCTGGTGAGCACGCCGGACCTCTCCTTGGCGGGGACATGGACCCAGACCTGCAGGACACGTAGCAGCGCCGGACCTCCCCTCCGTGAGGGAGATGCACCTGGAGCTGCAGGACACGTGGCAGTGTTGGACCTTCCCTCAGTGGAGAGGCGCGTCTATACCGCATGCCATGCGGCACCCTGGGACCTCGTCGGATCCTGCCCCCACGGGCGGTGGGACCCATCATGCCTCCTTTCTTGTATCTAGGGGTACCCGGTTCACCATGTACCGACAGACTCCGACACGCACGAATAAGTACTCGAAAGTAAATTCTTATTGTTAAATATTTTTAGTAGCTACTTATGTTAACAGTGTTGATGAAATGATGAACTTTATCCCATAACTGAAAGATAACATGTTTATTTATTAAGATTGCATCAAACTGATTGATGCATTACATTGGCCTATTTGTCTGTATGTAACACCCATATTTCATGTATAAAAATTTGATCAAAACCCTGTGCATTGTAGCCTGCATTTTTGTGTGAATTTTTTTGAAGTTTAAACGAGTAGAATTCGTTTAAATTTGAATTGGAAATCAAATCAAAAGAAAAGAAATGGAAAAGAAAAAGAAAAGCAAATAAAACCCCCCTGTTGGGCCAAAACTCACCCCTGGCCCAATTTCCTTCCTCTCTCCCGCGACCCAACCCTTCCCCACTCCTTCTCTCTCTCTCTCTGCGCCGTGGACCCCGCCTGTCGGCGCCTCCCCCTTCCCTCTCTCCTTCCCTGCGGCGCAACCGTCGCTCGCGCACCCGCGCCCCCGCGCCCACGTTCTACCCCGCCTCGGATCCACTCTCCCCGACAGTTTTCGCATGCGCATCCCAACCGCACCCCTCCTACGCGCTTAAAAGGAGTTGGCGCCCCCATTTTCCCCCTCCCCCGAGCTTTCCCCAACCCTAGCGCCATTGCCGCCGGTGAGTCGCCACTGTCCTCGGCGTTCCCGTAGATTTAGTCCCCTCGCCTCATTCTTTCTTGGCCTAAGCTCTTCACCCTGTCGCCAGGAGCACGCCAGACGCGTTGGTACAAAGAGATCGCCGGGGAATCGACAAGATCGTCGGGCACCGTCGACAACTGCCACCACCTCTCGTCGCCGACCGTCCTCTGGCCAATTTCGGACTCCAAAACTCCCCTAGGTGTGTTCCCCTACTCCTTCTCTCTCGTTTCATGCAAGTAGCGCATAGAATTAGGCGACGTTTGGCCGATTTGGCCAAACGCCAGCGAGATCGCCGCCGCGGGTGCCCTGTGCCGCCGCGCGCGTGTGGTTCGGCGTCGCCGGAGCGATGTGGCCCTATCCTAGCCATCGGTTAGGGATCTGCGACCGAGATTAGAAGTCCCGTACCGGTTCGGCTGTTTTAAATCGCGCGTGTCCACTGCAGATCCAACGACCCATATTTAAACACCAGCTCCCGCCTTCAGTTTTACACCGCAGCCCCCGGAATCTTGCAGGCTAACCCTGCACTTCTCTGGAATTCAAGTCTAGCCCCTGGAATTTGCAGACTAGCCCCTAGACTCCCTGGAATTGGATTTAATCATTTAAATAAGCAATCTAACCCCTGGAAATTTGTAGAATCATGGATTTTGCCCCTGTACAGTGTAGAAAACTTATTAATTAGCCCCTGGACTTTTATTTATTTGTTGAATATTGTTTTTAGGGGTATTTGAGGTGTAGAAAATTGATAAAAATAGTAATTAAGTGTAGAAATAGTAGGGAAAATTAGTATAAACTACTTTATGCTATGATTAAATTGTAGAGTTCATATAAAATATATTTTTGTCCATGAAAATTTATTATAAATGTTTAAAAATACATTTTGGCCATAGAAAATTCAATAAAAATGGTTTTAGGCTATAATTAAATCCCAAAAATGTAGGATAAATATAAAATGCATATTTTGGCTATGTAAAATAATAAATGCTTTGTAGGGATGCATTAGTATAGGATTTTATGCTATGTGTATGTTGTGATGCATTGTATTGCGTGCTCTTTACTTATTTAGCTTTATTTTATTCTTGTCATGCTTGGGCAATATATCTATAGTCATACTACGACCCCAATCTTAATCTCCAAGACCAAGACTTCACCAACAACCAAGTCTTCGATGAAGGCAAGTGCCCTTGACCATCTTGTACCAATTTCAGGAATTTAGATAGATGCATGCTAAATAAAATGATGTCCTATTTCATGATTACATGCCCTGCTCCATATAATTCCTTGTTACCTGAATTGGGTTGGGAAGTAGATAGGTATTAATTATGCTTAGCCATGCTTAGACATTGGGAATGGGATCTCATACACTTGTGACATGTTAAACTTTATGATTACTTTAATTTGTGGTGGTCACACAATAGTATTGGATAGGAATCTGGTGGTTGGATAGTTTTGGTATGGTGCAGTTTGCACGAGACCCGTGATTGGGTTTGGTACCACCGGATTCTAAGGACCGGTTTATGGAGGAAGCCACTAAGCTCTATAGTACCACCACGAGACTGAGATGGGGCAGCTTGGTCAATTAATTAGGTTTCTCCTGATTAAATGCTAGTAGTTGGTTGGTGCGGGGAATGATGCAGGGGTACTGCTCTGTGATCCGCAAGGCTCAAGAGGGGGCTCTAGGGCAGAGGGTTACTCCGAGAATCCTCAGTGGTGGAAACCTTAGAGGGCTAGCACTAGTCGGGAGTACCTTTGTAAAGACCATATAGTGATCTCCTGGCCTCACACCAAAGGAAGTGTGAAATGTGGTTAGCTACCACGGGCATTCGGGGAGGTTCGCTTAGTCCACCTGGCAACAGGGGATGAAATCACTGCTTGTGGGTAAAGGGTACACTCTCTGCAGAGATTTGGTAAAACTGTCATGACAGCCATGCTCACGGATAAGAGCGGCTTGGGGCCAGTTCATAATTAGTCTATGGTTGGGAATTGGTGGTTAATTATGATTCAAGTTACTTTCATTATCATTAATCCTGTGTTGATTACTTATTGAATTATGATATTGGTAATTGAAAGCTAAGGTTAGGTTTCAAGCACAGTGCTAAGCCATAATTGGCCTTCCCTTGCTTTAGCCTTTCATGTCATTCTCTTCCCACACTTGCTGAATACTCTATGTACTAAAGCGTTTACTTTTCCATTAGAATATGAAGAATAAGAAGCGGCACCGGAGGACTTCTTCGTCAATCCGGAGGACTTGGACTAGGCTGGCGATCGTACGCGCAACTGCTGCCTGTGGAGATGGAGACGCGCAATCTTTACGATACCACTTTGTCACGCCCGGTCATCGTAAAGATGAACATACGCTATTCACATGTACGCCAGGATCAGTTGAATCGTACATGCGTCGACGAAAGTGAAATATCATTACATTGCCATGTTCGAATACATAAATAGTCTTACAATACGACCCGAAGGTCTACAAATACACACCACAAATATAATTACAACATCTAAACAGTTCATGAACTCCAAACTACAGCGGAAGGGGAAACAGGTAAGCATGGCTCCATCATCACAGGCAGTAGTTGCGCGTACGGTCGTCAGCCTAGGCCAAGTCCTCCGGATTAACGAAGAAGTCCTCCGGTGCCACTCTTCTTCTTCATATTCTAATGGAAAAGTAAACGCTTGAGTACATAGAGTACTCAGCAAGTGTGGGAAGAGAATGACATGAAAGGCTAAAGCAAGGGAAGGCCAATTATGGCTTAGCACTATGCTTAAAACCTAACCTTAGCTTTCAATTACCAATATCATAATTCAATAAGTAATCAACACAGGATTAATGATAATGAAAGTAACTTGAATCATAATTAACCACCATTTCCCAACCATAGACTAATTATGAACAGGCCCCAAGCCGCTCTTGTCCGTGAGCACGACTGTCATGACAGTTTTACCAAATCTCTGCAGAGAGTGTACCCTTTACCCACAAGCAGTGATTTCATTCCCTGTTGCCAGGTGGACTAAGCGAACCTCCCCGAATGCCCGTGGTAGCTAACCACATTTCACACTTCCTTTGGTGTGAGGCTAGGAGATCACTACATGGTCTTTACAAAGGTACTCCCGACTAGTGCTAGCCCTCTAAGGTTTCCACCACTGAGGATACTCGGAGTAACCCTCCGCCCCAGAGCCCCCTCTTGAGCCTTGCGGATCACAGAGCAGTACCCCTGCATCATTCCCCACACCAACCAACTACTAGCATTTCATCGGGAGAAACCTAATTAATTGACCAAGCTGCCCAATCTCAGTCTCGTGGTGGTACTATAAAGCTTAGTAGCTTTCTCCATAAACCGGTCCTTAGAATCCGGTGGTACCAACCCAAATCTCAGATCTCATGCAAACTGCACCATACCAAAACTATCCAACCACCAGATTCCTATCCACTAGTATTGTGTAATCACCACAAATTAAAGTAACCATAAAGTTTAAAATGGCACATTTGTATGAAATCCCAATCCCAATGTCTAAGCATGGCTAAGCATAAATAAGACCTATCTACATCCCAACCCATTTTAGGTAGCAAGGAATTATATGGAACAGGGCATGTAAACATGAATAGGACATCAATTTAATTAGCATGCATCTATCTAAATTCCTAAAATTGGTACAAGATGGTCAAGGGCACTTGACTTTGTATAAATAGCTTCTCAGTTCTTCTTCATTGAACTCTTGATCTTCACATCTTCATGTCACTTCTTGATCGAGATACGAATGCGTACAAACTACCGTCAAAAGAGAAATAGAAACAATCAAGAACAATACACCAAAACATACACATAAGCATAAAATCCTAAACTAATATACCCCTACAAAGTATTTATTATTTTTCATAGCCAAAGAAATGCATTTACCATTTATTTTCCATTTTTAGTATTTATTTACAGTCTAAAAACATTTCTAATGAGTTTCCCATAGACAAAATATATTTTATATGCATTTTATAAATTTTATTTCAGCATAAAAGATTTTATAAATAATTTTCCTACTATTTTCACATTTATTATCTATTTTTATTATTTATTTATAGCCAAAAGTATTTTTATTAAATTTTCCCATGATCAAAATATATTTTATATGCATCTACAAATTTTATTTCAGCCTAAAATGATTTATAACTAATTTTTCACTATTTTTCTACATTTATTTTATCACTTATTAATATTCTCTATTCACTAAGTACACTTTTAATCAATATTCAGCAATTAAGAATAACCTCAGGGGCTGTTTAGTAATTTTCTCTCAGGACAGAGGTTAAAAGTATTATTTACTAAAGTTTCAGGGGCCAGATTCATTATTTACTTAGTTTAACCTAATCCAGAGAACTCCAGGGGCATATTCATAAAAGGGAGGACCTATTCGTAATTTGATATAAAAGTGCAGGGACTTAACTGTAAAGCATATTTCTCCTTTTATTTTCTGATTTATTTTCCTATGTGAAAACCGATGGACCGAGTCCATGGCGTCGTGGACCGAGGGGTGTAGACGCTAGCTCATGTCCATGGTGGACCGGGGCCATACCCCTTCGTGGGGGCCTAATCTTGGCCGTTGGGAAATAATGGACGGTGCAGGAGTGTCCACGTCGCCTGCGTTGAGGTGGGCGGCGCAGGCAGAGTCCAAGGCGGCGGCCCATGGCCGGCCCCTCGCCGTAGGTTCGCTGGAACAGCTTCCGGGGCTCCAAACTCGACGGTAAATGGACGGGGCGAAAGAAGAGAGGGCAGGAAACTCACCTAGGGTGCTTAGAACGCGGGAAATCATCTGGGGGCGGTGGGTGACAGGGATGGCGGCGGCTCGGCCTTCGATGTTGTCGGGGAAGGGCCTCAACCGGTGGATCTCGTCCATTTGGGGTCCTGCGCGGGCGTACGGGCGTGGGGATCCTCGGAGGACCGTCGGCGGCGGCCGGGAGGGCTCCAACACGCGACATCGAGCTCCCATCGTGGGTTATGGCGGCGGCTAGGTTTTTGGTGTGAGGATGGGGATGAACGGGGGTGCGACCAGCGATTAAAAGGGGAGGGCAGTTGATGGAGCGTGAGTGAGGCGAGGGAGGGGCAAGAGGTGCGTCGATTCCCGATGGTTGCCAACGTGGGCGCACGCCTGAGCAGTTGAAGGCTGCGGTTGCTTGCGGCGGTTGGGGAGGAAGATGAAGATGACATGCGGGGCCCGCGTGTAAGAGAGAGGGAGGAGGTGGGACTCGGTTGGGCTTGGGCTGAGTAGAGGGGAAAAGGAATAGAGGATGGGCCGCAGGTTGGGGTATTTGGCCCAGATAAGTTGTTATTTCCTTTTCCTTTTTCTTTCTCTTTTCTTTTTCTTTTGATTTAATTTCTCAAATTCCAAATGATTTTTCTATCAGATTCCAAATTCAAGCAAATTAATACCCTATTCAAAAGATATATAAATTATTTATACAATTCTACATTAATTACCTATATTTATTTATTAGTTAACCTATAATTTTTTTAGTTTTCTTTATTTAAAAATACGGGTGTTACAATTCTACCCCCCTTAAATGGAATCTCGCCCCTTGAGCGTGATACGAGAAGGACAAAAGAATGATGAGAAGGTCAAGGAGATCAAGCAATTAATGAAGAAAGGAAAAGCTCCGAACTTTAAAGAGGATGAACAAGGGACCTTATGGCTTGGAAAGAGGATTTGCGTTCCGGATATAAAGGAAATTAGAGAGTTAATATTAAGGGAAGCTCATGACTCATCTTACTCTATTCATCCCGGAAGCACAAAGATGTATCAAGATCTTAAAGATCGATATTGGTGGCATGGAATGAAACGGGATGTAGCAGAACATGTGGCTATATGTGATACATGTCAATTGATTAAGGAGGAACATCAAAGACTAGCAGGGTTATTGCAACCAATCAAAGTGCCAGAATGGAAGTGGGAATAAATTAGTATGTATTTCATTGTGGGACTACCAAGAACACAGTCTGGATATGATTCTATATGGGTTATTGTGGATCGTTTGACTAAAGTTACTCACTTTATTCCCGTGAAAGAAACATACAATGGCCCCAAGTTGGCGGAACTGTACATCTCCAGGATTGTATGTTTACATGGAGTTCCTAAGAAGATCATCTCAGACAGAGGCACTCAATTCACCTCAAGATTCTGGCAGAAGTTGCATGAATCAATGGATACCCGTCTAAATTTTAGTTCAGCATATCACCCTCAAACTGATGGTCAGACATAACGCACCAACCAGATATTAGAAGACATGTTGAGAGCGTGTGCTCTAAAGAATAGCAAAAGTTGGGACAAGAATCTGCCATATGCTGAATTTTCTTACAACAACAGTTATCAAGCCAGTTTGAAGATGTCTCCTTTTGAAGCATTGTATGGGCGGAAATGTAGGACACCGTTGTTCTGGAATCAAACTGGGGAAAGTCAAGTCTTTGGGCCTGATGTATTAAAAGAGGTTGAAAGACAAGTACAAGAAATTCGGAAGAATCTAAAGGCAGCCCAAACGAGATAGAAGAGTTATGCGGATACTCGAAGGCGTGATCTAACATTCGAGGTTGGTGATTATGTATACTTGAAGGTGTCACCTATGAGAGGATTAAGAAGATTTAAAGTAAGAGGAAAGTTGTCACCACGCTACATTGGTCCTTTCAAGATATTAGAACGACGGGGTGAAGTGGCTTATCAGCTTGAGCTTCCGCCACACTTGTCAGATGTACATAATGTGTTCCATGTATCGCAGCTAAGAAGTGTTTAAGAGTGCCTGAGAAGCAGTTACCTATGGAAGCAGTGGATGTACAAGAAGACTTGTCGTATGTGGAACAGCCTGTCAAGATACTTGAGACATTAGAAAAGGTCACAAGAAACAAAGTCATTCGCATGTGCAAGGTGCAATGGAAACATCACTCGGAGGCAGAAGCAACATGGGAAAGAGAAGAGGAGCTCAAGGCCGAATTCCCTTATCTTTTCTCTTAGGAGGTCCGAATCTCGAGGGCGAGATTCCTTTTAAGGGGGGTAGAGTTGTAACACCCATATTTCATGTATAAAAATTTGATCAAAACCTTGTGCATTGCAGCCTGCATTATTGTGTGAATTTTTTTGAAGTTTAAATGAGTAGAATTCGTTTAAATTTGAATTGGAAATCAAATCAAAAGAAAAGAAATGGAAAAGAAAAAGAAAAGCAAATAAACCCCCTCTGTTGGGCCAAAACTCACCCCTGGCCCAATTTCCTTCCTCTCTCCCGCGGCCCAACCCTTCCCCACTCCTTCTCTCTCTCTCTGCGCCGTGGACCCCGCCTGTCGGTGCCTCCCCCTTCCCTCTCTCCTTCCCCGCGGCGCAACCGTCGCCCGCACACCCCCGCCCCCGCGTCCACATTCTCCCCCGCCTCGGATCCACTCTCCCCGGCAGTTTTCGCACGCGCACCCCAACCGCACCCCTCCTACGCGCTTAAAAGGAGCCGGCGCCCCCATTTTCCCCCTCCCCCGAGCTTTCCCCAACCCTAGCGCCATTGCCGCCGGTGAGTCGCCACTGTCCTTGGCGTTCCCGTCGATTTAGTCCCCTCGCCTCATTCTTTCTTGGCCTAAGCTCTTCACCCTGTCGCTAGGAGCACGCCAGACGCGTTGGTACAAAGAGATCGCCGGGGAATCGACAAGATCATCGGGCACCGTCGACAACCGCCGCCACCTCTCGTCGCCGACCGTCCTCCAGCCGATTTTGGACTCCAAAACTCCCCTAGGTGTGTTCCCCTACTCCTTCTCTCTCGTTTCATGCAAGTAGCGCATAGAATTAGGCGACGTTTGGCCGATTTGGCCAAACGCCAGCGAGATCGCCGCCGCGGGTGCCCTGCGCCGCCGCGCGCGCGTGGTTCAGCGTCGCCGGAGCGACGTGGCCCTATCCTGGCCATCGGTTAGGGATCTGCGGCCGAGATTAGAAGTCCCGTACAGGTTCGGCTGTTTTAAATCGCGCGCGTCCACTGCAGATCCAACGGCCCATATTTAAACACCAGCTCCCACCTTCAGTTTTACACCGCAGCCCCCGGAATCTTGCAGGCTAACCCCTGCACTTCTCTGGAATTCAAGTCTAGCCTCTGGAATTTGCAGACTAGCCCCTGGACTCCCTGGAATTGGATTTAATCATTTAAATAAGCAATCTAACCCCTGGAAATTTGTAGAATCATGGATTTAGCCCCTGTACAGTGTAGAAAACTTATTAATTAGCCCCTGGACTTTTATTTATTTGCTGAATATTGGGGCTGTTTGGATTGTATACTAAGTTTGCCACACAATCTTGCCTAAGGTGGCTAAGGGTAGTCTTGCCACTCTTTTGTGGCAACAAAATTGGCCAACTAAGCTTAGGCAAAGTGTGGCAAAAAAATTGTGTCTATGACATGTGGGACAAAGTGTGGCAAAGTTAGTCAGCCTTAGTTGTGGCTAGAACCAAACACTGACTAGGAAAATTGTGGCTGACTAAGTTTAGGCGTGGCAAATTGTGGCCTCAATCCAAACAGGCCCAATGTTTTTAGGGGTATTTGAGGTGTAGAAAAAAGATAAAAATGGTAATTAAGTGTAGAAATAGTAGGGAAAATTAGTATAAACGACTTTATGCTATGATTAAATTGTAGAGTTCATATAAAATATATTTTTGTCCATGAAAATTTATTATAAATGTTTAAAAATACATTTTGGCCATAGAAAATTCAATAAAAATGGTTTTAGGCTATAATTAAATCCCAAAAATGTAGGATAAATATAAAATGCATATTTTGGCTATGTAAAATAATAAATGTTTCATAGGGACGCATTAGTATAGGATTTTATGCTATGTGTATGTTGTGATGCATTGTATTGCGTGCTCTTTACTTATTTAGCTTTATTTTATTCTTGCCATGCTTGGGCAATATATCTAGAGTCGTACTACGACCCCAATCTTAATCTCCAAGACTTCACCAACAACCAAGTCTTCGACGAAGGCAAGTGCCCTTGACCATCTTGTACCAATTTTAGGAATTTAGATAGATGCATGCTAAATAAAATGATGTCCTATTTCATGATTACATGCTCTGTTCCATATAATTCCTTGTTACCTGAATTGGGTTGGGAAGTAGATAGGTATTAATTATGCTTAGCCATGCTTAGACATTGGGAATGGGATCTCATACACTTGTGACATGTTAAACTTTATGATTACTTTAATTTGTGGTGGTCACACAATAGTAGTGGATAGGAATCTGGTGGTTGGATAGTTTTGGTATGGTGCAGTTTGCACGAGACCCAGGATTGGGTTTGGTACCACCAGATTCTAAGGACCAGTTTATAGAGGAAGCCACTAAGCTCTATAGTACCACCACGAGACTGAGATGGGGCAGCTTGGTCAATTAATTAGGTTTCTCCCGATCAAATGCTAGTAGTTGGTTGGTGCGGAGAATGATGCAGGGGTACTGCTCTGTGATCCGCAAGGCTCAAGAGGGGGCTCTGGGGCGGAGGGTTACTCCAAGAATCCTCAGTGGTGGAAACCTTAGAGGGCTAGCACTAGTCGGGAGTACCTTTGTAAAGACCATGTAGTGATCTCCTGGCCTCACACCAAAGGAAGTGTGAAATGTGGTTAGCTACCACGGGCATTCGGGGAGGTTCGCTTAGTCCACCTTGGCAACAGTGGATGAAATCACTGCTTGTGGGTAAAGGGTACACTCTCTGCAGAGATTTGATAAAACTGTCATGACAGCCGTGCTCACGGACAAGAGCGGCTTGGGGCCAGTTCATAATTAGTCTATGGTTGGGAAATGGTGGTTAATTATGATTCAAGTTACTTTCATTATCATTAATCCTGTGTTGATTACTTATTGAATTATGATATTGGTAATTGAAAGCTAAGGTTAGGTTTTAAGCATAGTGCTAAGCCATAATTGGCCTTCCCTTGCTTTAGCCTTTCATGTCATTCTCTTCCCACACTTGCTGAGTACTCTATGTACTCAAGCGTTTACTTTTCCATTAGAATATGAAGAAGAAGAGGCGGCACCGGATGACTTCTTCATCAATCCGGAGGACTTGGACTAGGCTGGCGACCGTACGCGCAACTGCTGCCTGTGGAGATGGAGCCAAGCTTACCTGTTTCCCCTTCCGCTATAGTTTGGAGTTTATGAACTGTTTAAGTGTTGTAAATGGATTGTGGTGTGTACTTGTAGACCTTTGTGTCATATTGTAAGACTATTTATGTTTTCGAACATGGCTATGTATGATATTTCACTTTCGTCGACGCATGTACGATTCAACTGATCCTGGCGTACATGTGAATAGCGTCTGTGCATCTTTACGATGACCGGGCGTGACACTGTACCGGGCAGCAGCACTCTGAAGATGCATGCCTGCAGCGAAAACCCTTTGTTCTACTGAGGGAGAACTTATTTATACAATACCTTCGGCAATGAGCTGCGTTACATCGATAATAACGAACACAAATTTCCGACAATGATGGTGGGGGTGCCTGCTTGTTGCGACTTTGGATTACACATGTACCACAATAGAAATCAAAGAAGGTTATTTTTGGTTAATTGATATAAACATTTAAGAAAATAGAAATAGGTACACCTACAGTTGATTTCTTGGCCACATGATGGCGTGGTGGAAACCATGATGGTAAGCAGAAAGAACAATACGATAACCACCAGAGATTTGATCCTCATATTCTTGGTCTTGACAAGTGATCCTATGAAGCTACTATCGGTGTTCTTGTTTTTCGTACCAAGAAGACAAGATAATTGTTGCCTGTCTCTTCGTATCACATTCTTGTTCCAACATGAAGTTGTTTATATAGAAGCTCAACGATCCCATGCAATACATACATCATTATCTGAATTCAGATCTGTCATACCATACACAAATGTGTGAGTATCCAAAGTAACCTGAAGTATAAATGCATCATCTCAAAACCTGTAGCATTTCAAATCTTCTCGATACGAGAATTAATTACGTGTTAGGTTTCAATTGTTACACTCGAGGGACACATGTAAGTACACAAATCAATGCAAATTTCAAAATGTGCTACCACAGCATTTGTGCCCCCCTCATATAATACACTACTCTTTTTTATATCTCAAGACCACTGCACGTCATGCATGCACTCCAATAAGTAATTAAATACTACCTCCGTTCCACTGGAAGCTTATTTCCAGATTGGAAATTTTGTCTCATTCAAACTCTATCTCTACTTTTACAGTCATATCCTCCTGTCACATCTACCACTTTCACTTCTTCTCTCTTCCAATATTTACACTTGTGCGTGACGGCATTCAAGTCATTCCCTCTCTTTACTAATGTGGTGTTTGAAATCCAGAAATAAACTTCTGGTGGGACAGAGGGAGTATGTTGGTATCCTGCCGCCGACTCCTCTCTCCCCACCCTGAAACAAACATATGTATGTTTAATTATGACTTATGAACTTCAAAAAAAGTTTTCATGCTTGGCACAATATCACTCAAATCAAAATAGGAAAAAAATAGTATATTTTATTACCCTCAAGCATCAACGTTGTTCACTTAGACCCCTAAAGAAAATTTTGTTTCAATTCCCTACCCTAAAGCGTCTATTTTACTACTCTCAATTATATAAAATGGAGTACAACAAGGGACTCTATACTCAGGAACCCACACTAAATGATGTTTGTTGCTAATATAAGCTCACTGCCTTTTGGTGTCCAAATAAAGCAGTCAGCTCCTGTTAAGAGCAGAATCCATTTTAACCCCCTTTGTACAGCTACAGAGCAGAGTTTCAGTCCAAAAATGCTATACTGCAGAGTTCTCAAGAATTATTGTGTGCAATAGGGATACAGTAAAAGAGTTTTAACTAAATGAAACTTAACAAAATGTCCGAAGGGTGGAACTAACGTACGTCGTAGTGGTAGTGCATCTCGATTTGTGTCTTGAGGTATTGAGTTTGAACCAGTTTCTCAGTTAAAACAGAGATAAGGAACTTCCACTTATCCATGACGTGTGGGAGCCTTCGGTTCTTTTCAAACTTCACAAAATGTTTAAATGAATAAATTCGATGCTCACACATTCAGTTAATACTTCATTTGTGTGTAATCGAGATCATTGAAGAAATTGTTGGAAAGGGAAGAAAGGACACTGATCCTACATTATAAAATTGTAGATCTCAGTGCCGTTTTGTTCTCCCGGCCGGCCACAATTTAATTATAAACAACCATGGTTTCTAAAGTTTTTTTTTTGCAAATTTGGGCATAATATATATGTGCTAATTAAACCACATCCACCAACTTAGCCACTTCTCTGTCACACCGAATGACTTCCACATGTATGCCAGAATCGATTCTCATCATACATGTGTAGACGAAAGTGTATATCATTTATTACAAGCCATGTTTGAGTACATAAATGTCTTACAATAATGACCCGTAGGTCTAAAATAAGATTACAAAACAAAGCAGCGGAAAAAGTAAACTAGTGTGGCTCCATGCACAGGCGTTGCCCGGGGGTTGCGCCAGCCTAGAACGTCTCCTCCGGATCGGCGTAGAAGTCTTCATTCACCACCTCTTCTCCATTGTAGACTGAGGAAAGTTAAGCAACAAGCAAGTTTGAGTACCAACGGTACTCAGCAAGTGGGGAAGAGATGACATGTGGTTTTTTCGAAAGGAAGACCAAATTTGGGTTAAGCACTATAGCATTACATCCTATCCTTAGCTTTCATTAGCACCTACTTGTAAGTCTATGAACCCAACCATAACCCATTTGTAATCCAAGTCCCAACCAACCGAACCACCATTCCCAATCCCTGACTAATTATGAATTGGACACCAAGCCGCTCTTGTCCGTGAGCACGGCTGTCATGACAGTTTCTAAATCTCTGCGGAGAATGTACCCTTTACCCACAAGCCGTGATTTCATCCCCTGTTGCCAGGTGGACTAAGTAAACCTCCCTGATGCTCGTGGTCGCGAACCACATTGCACCCTTCCTTTAGCGTGAGGCCAGGAGATCACTACGAGGTCTTTACAAAGGATTCTCCCGATGCGTACTAGCCCTCTGAGGTTTCACCCCTGTACAAAAGTGTGAGCTGTTAAACCACGACTCAACACCCCAATTGCCTCCTCTTGAGCCATGCGGATCCCAAGGCAGTACACCCTGAACCAATTCCCCGCACTATCCAATCACTAATACTACGCCGGGAGAGGCCTAATTAATCGACCAAGCTGCTACTATAAAGCTTAGTGGCTCCCTCCATAAACCTTAGAATCCGGCAAGGTTCATACCCCAAAACCCGGGTCTCGTGCGTACTGCACCATACCAAACAAACCAACCCGCCAGATTCCTACCCACTATAATTCAATTCACCAAATCTCAATAAATGATCACAACAATTTATAGTATAACATGTATGTAGAGAATTTACCTCCCAAAACTAAGCATGACTAATCGTAAAAGCAATAATAACATCTACCCAAACCAACCCGGTGACAAGGAATTATATGGAAGGGTGCAATAAATAGGATTCAATTTATTAAGCATGCAACCAACTAAAACTTAATAAAACAGGTACAAAATGGTCAAGAAACTTGCCTTCCTGGGAGAGTGTGTCAGTGAAGAGGTAGTCCTGAGGGTCGTAGGCCGGCTCGGGAACCGACTCTAAATACGTCATCGCATGCGGAACGGAAAATAGCAGCACACAATAAGAAACAAGAGAATATGGGCACATCACAAATAAGTAAACACAAAAGAAAACCTATGCAATTACGTCGCTAACACTATGTCCTTAGTTAAGATTTTAATTAATGGTGTGGGTGGAAGTTTGGTTTTTAGTGTTTATGTGGGTTTATTAGGAATTCAACAGAATTCAGCAAATTAAATACATTATTTTATCCTCAACAGATTAGAAAATAATAATGAAATAATACCCTAAGCGTTTTGTGCAAAAAGAGAGAGTAATCATGTGATTTTATGTAATTTACAATTAAAACAGGGGCTTTTATGTAAAATAGACATTAACAGGGGCCTAGAAATATTTTATAACATAACCAGGGGGTTAATCATAATTTACAGAGGCTAAAAACATAATTAATTGTGAAAACAGGGGCTAAAATACCATATTTATTCATTTTAACAGTGCTGGCGTAAATTAATTAAAGTCCAGGGGCTAGTTCATAAAGTACATGACCTAATTGTGATTAATTTAAATTCGCGCAGGGGGTCATGTGCAAAACTGGCAACGGTTAAACGTATTTGAATCTGGGACGTTGGATCTAACGCGTGCGGCCCAGATTTAAAACGCGCGAAGGGGTACGCCCCTTCTAATCTCGGTCATCGGCCCTGGATGGGCGGCCGAGATTGGGCCATGTCGCCCCATGGGCGACAGAGGCGGCGCGCGCGCCAGTCCCAGTGGCGCACGGCGGCGGGGGTCACCGGAGATGGCCGGAACGGCCAAATCGTTGCCCAAAACTATGCGGCTACGGTGGAAAAGCGAGAGGGTGGCGAGGGGAGCTCACCTAGGGGCCGCGGAGCTCGGGTTGGGGCCGGAGGTGTGTCGGCGACGTCGGGAGGCGGCGGTCTCCGGCGGAGCTCGACGAAACCGATGAAGCGGCGGCGAAATCCCCGATTGAAGATGTCCGGCGAGTTCCTACGGGCATGGAGAACAAGTTGAGCGAGGAATCGAGGAGGATTATCGACGAGAGCCTCGGGAACGGCGTCGCCATACCTCGGCACCGGCGGCTAGGGTTGTGAGCTTCGGGGTGGGGAAAAATAGGGGCGTCGGCTAGTATTTATAGGGGGATTCGGGCCGGCGAAACATGGAAGGTGATCCCCAACGATGGAAGGCGACCGAGGCCATTAAGGCCGGTTATTTCATGCCGGCGTTTTGAACCATGTGCGAGATCGACGGGGGCTCGGTCGGGCGCGGCGTAAGGAAAAGGAAAGGCCTGACGGCCGGGTCCCAGTGCGCAGAGAGAGAGAGAGAGAGAGAGAGAGAGAGAGAGAGAGAGAGAGGAAGGAGAGGGAGGAGCGCGGGGCCGAACTGGGCCGCTGCGAGGTTGGGTCGGCGGGGAAAAGAAAAGGAAAGGGGGAGGGGAAGGAATTGGGCCGGCGGCAAGGATTTGGCCCAAGCGGCGGTTTTTCCTTTTCATTTTGTTTTTCTCTTTTCTTTTTTCATTTCTTTTTACAATTTGAATTTCTTTTCAACTTTCAAACGAGTTCTAGCGCATTTTGAAATTGAATTTTCAAAACAAAGGCAAATGCTTGATGCATTCCTAGTACATTTTCATTGGTTTTCAAATTTTGGAAAATTTGGGTGTTACAATTCTACCCCCCTTAAAAGGAATCTCGCCCTCGAGATTCGGATGTCCTAAGAGAAAAGATTGTGAAACTCGGCCTTGAGGTCTTCTTCTCTCTCCCATGTTGCTTTTGCACATGCGAATTGTCTTGTTTCTCATGACACATTCCGACGTCTCTAGGATCCTGACTGGCCGTTCTGCGTAAGACAGATCCTCTGGCACATCTACAACTTCCATGGGTAACTGTTCCTCCGATACTCTCAAACATTTATTTAGTTGCGACACATGGAACACATCGTGTACATCTGACAGTTGAGATGGTAACTCGAGACGATAAGCTACTTCTCCTCTTCTCTCCAGAATCTTAAACGGATCAATGTAACGGGGTGATACCTTGAGATACACAAAGTCTCCAACCTCAAAGGTTAGATCACGATGTCGAGCATCTGCGTAACTCTTCTGCCTTAACTGCACTATTTTCAGATTATTCCGGATCTCTTGTACCTGTCTTTCTACTTCTCTTAATATCTCTGGTCCAAACACTTGACCTTCTCCGGTCTGATTCCAAAATAAAGGTGTCCTACACTTTCGCCCATAAAGTGCCTCAAACGGGGACATCTTGATACTAGCCTGGTAGCTGTTGTTGTAAGAAAATTCCGCATAGGGCAAAATTTTGTCCCAACTCTTACTATTCTTCAAGGCACACGCTCGCAACATATCCTCCAAGATTTGATTGGTGTGTTCTGTCTGACCATCCGTCTGCGGGTGATACGCTGAGCTGAAATTCAGACGAGTGTCCATTGACTCATGTAGCTTCTGCTAGAATCTTGAAGTGAACTGGGTACCTCGATCAGACACGATCTTCTTTGGAACACCGTGCAAACACACAATTCTTGCCATGTATAATTCTGCCAACCGCGAACCATTGTAGCTTTCCTTGACCGGAATGAAGTGAGCGACTTTAGTCAACCGGTCCACGACTACCCATATGGAGTCGTATCCTAACTGGGTCCTTGGAAACCCCACAATAAAGTCCATACTTATCTCTTCCCATTTCCACTCGGGTATCTTGAGTGGTTGAAGTAGTCCAACAGGTCTCTGATGTTCCGCCTTGACTAACTGACACGTGTCACACAGGGCCACGTATTCGGCCACATCACGCTTCATACCAAGCCACCATTATCGATCCTTAAGGTCTTGGTACATCTTGGTACTCCCAGGATGAATAGAGTAGTACGAGTCGTGGGCTTCTCTCAATATCAAATCTTGGATCCCCTTGACATTCGGCACGCATATCCTCTTCCCTAACCATAGGGTTCCGTGTTCATCTTCCCTGAAATCTGGGGCTTTGCCAGCCTTCATCAGATTCTTAAGTTTCTGGATCTTCTTACCCTCTTTTTGACCTTCTCTAATGTCTTATTCCAACGTGGAGTCCACTTCCATAACTATTGCATCTGCATTAGACACTATGCACAAGTTTAATCTTGCAAACTCTTCATATAATTGCGGTTGATAAGCCTGGATCGTCGTACTATGGCATTGTGCCTTCCTACTCAAGGCATCTGCGACCACGTTCGCCTTTCCAGGGTGATAGTTGATCCCAACATCAAAGTCACTAATGAGCTCTAACCACCTTCGTTGGCGAAGATTAAGGTCTGATTGAGTGAAGATGTACTTCAAGTTCTTGTGGTCGGTGTAGATTTCTGTACTTTTTCCGATCAGGTAGTGTCTCCATATCTTCAGTGCGTGAACCACACGTGCTAATTCCAGATCATGGGTCGGATAATTCTTCTCATGCTTCGTGAGTTGTCTCGAAGCGTAAGCCACCACATGTCCCCCTTGCATCAACACACATCCCAATCCTTGTCCGGAAGCATCACAATACACTGAGAACTCCTTTTGCATATCTGGCATGACCAACACTGGAGCAGTGGTCAACCTCTTCTTCAATTCGGCAAAGCTTGCTTCACATTCCGGTGTCCACTTGAATGTAGCTCCCTTCTCGAGTAGCTTGGTTAGCGATCGAGAGATCTTTGAAAATCCCTCAATAAATCGTCGATAGTAACCAGCCATTCCCAAAAAGCTTCTGATGTGTCCCACATTTTCCGACGTCTCCCACTTGAGAACATCTGCCACTTTGCCCGGATCCACTGATATTCCTCCTTCTGATATGACATGTCCCAAGAATTATACCTGCTTCAGCCAAAACTCACACTTACTGAATTTAGCGTATAATTGGTGCTCTCTAAGCTTTTGTAGTGCCAACCTTAGGTGTTCCTCGTGCTCTTCTTCACTCTTGGAGAATATCAAGATATCATCGATGAATACCACCACAAACTTGTCCAGATATTCCATAAATACTTTGTTCATGAGGTACATGAAGTAAGCTGGAGCATTGGTCAACCTGAAAGACATAACAGTATACTCATAAAGACCGTATCGAGAGACAAATGCAGTCTTGGGAATGTCCGATGGTCGAATCTTCAACTGGTGGTAACCCGAACGAAGATCAATCTTAGAGAACACACATGCTACTCACAGCTGATCAAACAAATCTTCGATCCTTGGCAGTGGGTACTTATTCTTGATGGTAACTGCATTCAATGCACGATAATCCACACACAACCTTTGAGTGCCATCCTTTTTAGGCACGAATATGACAGGAGCACCCCAAGGTGATGAACTAGGGCGGATGTATCCTTTCTCCAACAACTCTCTAATGTGATCCTTTAGCTCGGCTAACTATTTGGCGTCCATTCTATATGGCCTCTTATATATCGGGGCCGTTCCAGGCACTAGCTCAATGATGAATTCAATTTCACGGTCAGGAGACATACCCGGTAACTACTCAGGGAACACGTCTGGGAATTCACTGACAACTCGGATCTCTTCGACAACCTCAGATTGATTTAGCCTGATCCTTTGTGTTGGAGCTTGATCTAGAGAGAACTCAACCTTGGTACCATCAGTATGGGTCAAGGAGACTGTCCTTGTGGCGCAGTGGATCACCCCATGGTACTTGGTCAACCAATCCATTCACAGAATAATATCTAGCCCTTGAGATTCCAAAACAATAAGGTTTGCTGGGAAAACTACCCCCCTTATGTCTAGCCTTACATTAGGGCATACTTGTCGTGTTATCATTTCTCCCCCAGGGGAGTGAACTATAAGTTGGTGAGTGATTAAATGCACTACCATGTCATGCCTCCTCATGAATTCCTTAGATATGAATGAATGCGTAGCACCAGAATCAAACAACACTGTAGCTATATGAGAGTCGGCAGGAAACATAACAACAACCACATCTGGTGCATTGTGCGCCTCCTCAAGTGCCACATGGTTAACTCTCCCACGTGTAGGTTGCTGCAGCGGCTTCTTCGGGCAACGATTGGCGAAATGTCCCATCTCACCACAGTTATAGCACTGCACGGCCGCGTTGTTACCTTGGGCTCTATTACCTCCTTGAGGGTTCTGCTGCGGCTGACCATTAGGGCGGGGTGCGGGAGCTGTTGGGCGAGGTGGTTGCATTTTTTGACGTGGAGGCTGTGGTGGTTGGAGCATCTGCTGGTTGTATGGTGTGGGTGGTCGGTAGGAGGAGTTTGGGAACCTTTGTCCCATGTAAGAGTTCACAGGACGAGTCATAGGTGCCGCTGGCTGAGGGGCATAGCGAGGGCGCACATTATTTCCAGAACTGTGTGCTTGAGCCAACTTCCTCTTCCTATCATCATCATTCAACTCTTTCTTGGTCCTTTCTACTTCAAAAGCCTTGTCCACCAACTTATGGAAACTATTGTAGTCACTGGAAACCATAGCGAACTTCAGCTCCTTGTCAAGCCCCTTCTTAAAACGAAACTGTTTCTTTGAGTCAGTGTCCACGTCTTCTGGTGCATAGCAAAACAATTGTGTGAATTTGTTCAGGTACTCTCGCACACTCATACGACCCTGCTTCAGCATGAGAAATTCTTCACGTCTTGCCTGGACCTCTCCTGCGGGCACGAAATGACTGCGGAAGTAAATCTTGAACTCATCCCATGTGATATTATCTGGGTCCTGATGGGCTTCAGTGAAAGCAGTCCACCAATCGGCTGCAGGTCCCTGGAGTTGGTGCGAAGCTAACAGTTCCATCTCCCGTCCTTCACATTGGATAATTCTTAGCTTTCTCTCAACTGTTCTCAGCCAATCGTCGGCATCCATTGGCTCACTAGCGGTGGCAAAGGTGGGTGGATGGGTGTTGAGAAAGTCTCTCATGTGGGATCGGGGTCCTGGTGCTGGCTGTGGTTGGGGCTGATTTGGTGGTGGAGGTGGAGGGGCTTGCTGGGCTTGCTGCATGTTTGCCACCACTTGTGTTAAATTTTACATCATCTGCATCTGCATGGCCATCATTTGCTGCATATGATTCATTGCAGGTGCTCCACGGGCACCTCTCCCATTCCATTGCGGTAGCTGGAATCCAACTTCATCATCACCGAGGGGCATACCATGGCCACGGCCACGACCTCTTCCCCTGCCTGCCATCTGAAGAGAATATAGTCTTAGGTACTACTATAACTAGTGGAAGACTACTATACGATACCCTTACTATATGCAAAAATCACAGCAAACACGAGTATAAATGAAAATTCTTTATTAATAGCTCACTAATTAAGGAAGTATCAAAAAGGTGCGGTTGTGGACAAGTCGCCAAGGCGTTCCACAACTCACACAACACACCAAGAGGAAATCATGAAAAGAAATAACACAACTCAAGGTCACACAAGTACGTCTACGTCGCTCTTATTTAACTAATTGGGGGTGTGCCTATCCTTGAGTCGTCGCATAGGTCGAGGACTACTTGTCGTCAAGTGGGAACTCCTCCAGGTCCTCGTCGTCATCGTCGTCCTCGTCGGGGTCCTTGAGGTCGTGTGATGGTGAGGCAGCAGGCGGCGGTGGTGCGGCAGACGCCACACTGGATGGCTCCTCGCTAGAAGACGACCCATACTGGCCGTCACGACGGTCTGGAAAGTCCGGGGTCCACGTCGAAGTGTTGGACGCGTAGTCGTCCGAGTCCTCGTTGGTGATCCGGCGATAACTCCTGATCACCGCCTCGTGGCGCTGGGTGAGGTCACGACCATCTTGAATCTCCTGCTGCGCCCTCTGAAGTCGGGCACTGAGCTGGGCCACGTCATCAACAGTCTGACGATACTGTGGAATGTCCAGGGGTCCCGCCACATACCTGGAGATGAAGTCGCAGTCGTCCTGCGGCCCTGCCGTCAGAATGGACCACAACGGGGCGACGGGGATCGATGGCTGGAGAGTGACTGGCCAGCCTACGCGGGGGCACAAGTCCACCGGTCGACTTACGGGGGGTTGTCGTGGTGCAGGCCATCTATAAATTTTGAAACAGGAGAGTGTCAGTAACAAAACATATATATAAAGGAGTAAATAAAACAAGTAGACAAGGTAGGGAATACAAAGCAATTTTATAAATTACTTTTTAGAATATAGTAGGGTCCTTAAGTCATCCTTTTCTAACTAGGCTTGCGTCCTACGGGCAACACGGCTCTGATACCACTTTGTCACACCCGGTCCTAACAAGACAACCGGATGGCTTCCACATGAATGTCAGGATCGATTCTCATCATACATGTGTAGACGAAAGTGTAATATCATTTATTACAAGCCATGTTCGAGTACATAAATGTCATACAATAATGACCCGTAGGTCTAAAATAAGATTACAAAACAAAGCAGCAAAAAAAGTAAACTAGTGTGGCTCCATGCACAGGCATTGCCGAGGGGTTGCGCCAGCCTAGAACGTCTCCTCCGGATCGGCGTAGAAGTCTTCATTCACCACCTCTTCTCCATTGTATACTGAGGAAAGTTAAGCAACAAGCAAGTTTGAGTACCAACGGTACTCAGCAAGTGGGGAAGAGATGACATGTGGGTTTTTAGAAAGGAAGGACAAATTTGGGTTAAGCACTATAGTATTACATCCTATCCTTAGCTTTCATTAGCACCTACTTCTAAGCATGACTAAGCGTAAAAGCAATAATAACATCTACCCAAACCAATCCGGTGACAAGGAATTATATGGAAGGGTGCATTAAATAGGATTCAATTTATTAAGCATGCAACTAACTAAAACTTAATAAAACTGGTGCAAGATGGTCAAGGAACTTGACTTCCTGGGAGAGTGGGTCGGTGAAGAGGTAGTCCTGAGGGTCGTAGGCCGGCTCGGGAACCGACTCTAAATACGTCATCGCATGCGGAACGGAAAATAACAGCACACAATAAGAAACAAGAGAATATGGGCACATCACAAATAAGTAAACACAAAAAAAACCTACACAATTACGTCGCTAACACTATGTCCTTAGTTAAGATTTTAATTAGTGGTGTGGGTGGAAGTTTCGTTTTTAGTGTTTATGTGGGTTTATTAGGAATTCAACAGAATTCAGCAAATTAAATACATTATTTTATCCTCAACAGATTAGGAAATAATAATGAAATAATACCCTAAGCGTTTTGTGCAAAAAGAGAGAGTAATCATGTGATTTTATGTAATTTACAATTAAAACAGGGGCTTTTATGCAAAACAGACATGAACAGGGGCCTAGAAATATTTTATAACATAACCAGGGGGATAATAATAATTTACAGAGGCTAAAAACATAATTAATTGTGAAAACAGGGGCTAAAATACCATATTTATTCATTTTAACAGTGCTGACATAAATTAATTAAAGTCAAGGGGCTAGTTCATGAAGTACAGGACCTAACTGTGATTAATTTAAATTTGCGCAGGGGGTCATGTGCAATCTGGCAACGGTTAAACGTATTTGAATCCAGGCCGTTGGATCTAACGCGTGCGGCCCAGATTTAAAACGCGCGAAGGGGTACGCCCCTTCTAATCTCGGCCATTGGCCCTGGATGGGCGGCTGATATTGGGCCACGTCGCCCCATGGGCGACAGAGGCGGCGCGCGCGAGGCCTGGCGGCGTACGGCGGCGGGGGTCGCCGGAGATGGCCGAAACGGCCAAATCGTTGCCCAAAACTATGCGGCTACGGTGGAAAAGCGAGAGGGTGGCGAGGGGAGCTCACCTACGGGGTCGCGGAGCTCGGGTTGGGGCCAGAGGTGCGTCAGCGACGTCGGGAGGCGGCGGTCTCCGGCGGAGCTCGACAAAACCGATGAAGCGGTGGCGAAATCCCCGATTGAAGATGTCCAGCGAGTTCCTACGGGCATGGAGAACAAGTTGAGCGAGGAATCGAGGAGGATTATCGACGAAAGCCTCGGGAACGGCGTCGCCATACCTCGGCACCGGCGGCTAGGGTTGTGAGCTTCGGGGGTGGGGAAAAATAGGGGCGTCGGCCAGTATTTATAGGGGGATTCGAGGCGGCAAAACATGGAAGATCCCCAACAATGGAAGGCGATCAAGGCCATTAAGGCCGGTGATTTCATGCCGATGTTTTGAAACCGGGGTGAGATGGACGGGGGCTCGGTCGGGCGCGGCGTAAGGAAAGGGAAAGGCCTGACGGTCGGGTCCCAGTGCGCAGAGAGAGATAGAGAGAGAGAGGAAGGAGAGGGAGGGGGCGCGGGGCCGAACTGGGCCGCTGCGGGGTTGGGCCGGCGGGGAAAAGAAAAGGAAATGGGAGGGGGAAGGAATTGGGTCAGCGGCAAGGATTTGGCCCAAGCGGCGGTTTTTCCTTTTTATTTTGTTTTTCTCTTTTCTTTTTTCATTTCTTTTTACAATTTGAATTTCTTTTCAACTTTCAAACGAGTTCTAGCGCATTTTGAAATTGAATTTTCAAAACAAAGGCAAATGCATGATGCATTCCTACTACATTTTCATTGGTTTTGAAATTTTGAAAAATTTGGGTGTTACATTCTCATAGTGCAAAAATAACCATGTATAGCACCAGCAAAAGATACTTGAAAGGCATATAAGAACTAAATATTGTCTAGGCATCACTATAACAACTGCTCAGGGGCATTTTGTTCTCCGGCCAACATTTAATTATAAATGATCATGGTTTCGAAAGTACTCTCCGTGTTTCTTTTTATTTTATGTTGAACTAATCAGCACCAAATAAAAAGGAACAGGCAAGTATCTATTCAAATGTGACCATATATAACATGTGCTAATTAAGCCACCATCCACGAATTTGCTGCTCTCTCTTATAACATAGAAGAAACATCTATAAGGATACACGAAAGAAACAGAAATAAGATATTGACTTCAATATTGCTAGTAATCATTCAAAGCATCAAGTCAGCCCGTACAAATGAAGAAATCGTAGCCTTACCAAAAAAAAACTTCAGACCGATCTCTATACAAAATAAAGCTTCACCTACACATCCACTACACAAAAATATCACATTTACAACGGCAAATGGAAAAAACATTGTATTTACTATGGCTAAAATTGCCGTCGTAAATAACATGTTACTTACAAAGTTGATCTGAGCCGTCGTAAATAAACTGGTTATTTACTACGGTTAACTGACCCATCGCAAACAACACTTGATCATTTCCGGACCGTCGTAATTTAATAGGATCGTCGTAATTTCGGCCCATATACTGACCTCACACCCGTCGTTATCTGGATCGCGGACTAAAACATGGGTCTCATTTTAAGCGTAGCGCTTTTCCCATCCGTACTCTTTCCCTCCCCCCCCGTCCGGAAGTTTCAAGCGCTGCAGAGCTCGACGCCGCCGCCAGCCTCCAGGCGATGCGCGCTCGACGTCGTCCCCACGTCCACGTCCACCACCCCCGCGCGGTCCCAAGTCGACGACGTCTCCGCCCGATCACTGGCCGTTGCGCGCCCCAACACCCGACGCTTGAATCGACACTCGAGGCGGGGCTGTGATGCTGCCTCCAGGGTGACTGGGTGCGGTAAGGAGTCGCCTTGAGGGCAAGGCTGTGGTGCCGCGGTGATGGATCCAGCATCTATCAATCACGATGCAATACTACAAGGAGTGACAGGTGATGCCTTGTTCAGTCAGTCAGGTACTTCTTCGATTCATGACTGCGACGCCGCCTTCAGCGCCCCATGCTAAGAAAATTTTGAGTCTTTTCTTTCTTCTCCCAAATTTTCCTCTCAACTCTTGAATTGAGGTGTCTGGGTGAAATCTTGTTTGCATGTCTCTGGAGGATGAAAGCCGGTTACTGTAAGGAACAGAGAATCTCGTGCAGTTGGGCTTGATTTGAAGATTTTACCGCAATCACATATGTACGCAAGTAATTAGCTGCTATTTGATGTTTAAGTGCATGTTCCCTTTATGCAGGGAGGAATCTTAACTGTACCTGCTGCTGATGCGTATTAGGGGATATACAACTACGTAGATAGTTACGTGTTAATAATATAGTCACTACAATAAAAAAAAAACAGAATAAAAACGATACAAATGAGTTGCCATCATCTCAAGGGCATACATGTCATTTTACAAAAACATCAGAAATAAACTATTAAAAATAATCAGATTTGCCAGACAACCCAAGTTCTCCAGCTTAGCTTACACAGATCACGGCTCATCAGATAATCAAGTTTCAGAAAAGTGAACTAAACAGGACCTAAGTAATCATGGCAAAGTGCGGCATAGCACAAAGGGTTAAGAAACCATATGTCACGCTTTACACGTCCAACATTCAACATGGTGAATTAATCAGCAAAATTGCTAACAACCAAGATCATGTCGTCAAATCCAAATTTGAAAGGCTAACAAACATGTATTATGGAGTGATTAGCACACCTAATGGATAATTAAATAAAAATTGTACTCCCTCCGTTTGAAAGCGACAAATTTTTTACGATGGAGAGAGTACATGGGTTACACATCAGGCACAGTTTGAGAGGGCATTTGAACTTTTGCCTTACAATATTAATTGACATCTATAAAAAATCTAAGTAATAAATACTTAAAATAACTTATGAGCTATCGAAATAGTCACCGTCGTCATATCAAAATCATTTAAATAACCAATGATTGGTAGAAATTCACATACAACCTCCAAATAGATTGATCTTTCCACTAATGGTTTTTCTAAAAATCCCGATAATCATATACCGCATAACCCCAAGAATATGTTTATGGCTCTTAGATTATACTGATAGTGAACAATAGTTTGGAAAAATGTTATAAATTGATAGGTCCTTCATTATCTCTTTATAAAATGCCCATTTACTAGAAAATGTCAGAATCCATGTTATTAGACTCTAAAATAATAGATGCTCGCATTAGTAAGATACTAGCAAAACATATTTTCGTAAAGGAAATTTATGCAAAATTGCTACTAATAATGATTGACTCTTAGACCATAATATAAGTGTTTAGTAATCCAAATGAAATGTGGAAAACTAGTAAGTTAATAGTAACATATCGTTAATCATTTAAGTAAGAGTAAAGTGCATCAACAGTTCTTGAACTTGTACGGGTGTGTCATCTAGGTACACAAATTTTTAAAGTGCATTTTTAGGTCTATGAACTTGTTAAAGTGTGTCATATAGGTCTAAAATATCAAAAATACCCCTATAATTGTTGATATAACTATTATTCAACTTATTTTTTTCTTCATAATTCAACTTTGTTGTCATAATTCATGTTGAAGGCTAACAATGTTGATTTGGAGTGCGAAAAAATATGAGAAATAAAGTTTGAATAATAGTTATATTGATAATCATAGGGGTATTTTAGGTAGTTTGGACCTAGATGACACAATTTACCAAGTTTATAGACCTAAAAATGCATTTTAAAAGTTTGTGGACCTAAATGACACACTCACACAAGTTCAAAGACTGTTGATGCACTTTACTCTTTAAGTAACTAGATGCTCGGGAAACTCGTATTAAACTCCAAACTTGATGATATTCTCACTAGTAAATACTTAAGACCTCACCTAACTTTTAGGATGTAATAGAAGTGATAGTCAGAGAAATTAAGCTAAGCGAACTAGTAAATTCAGTATGGTCCACTGAGAGTCACTTACTTGATTGTAAATAGGTCACGTCCACAAATAAGCTTTGAATTGAACCATGCACTCACCGATCAACCCTATTGAGACCTTAGCATTCGTATTATTGAATAAATGTTTGATTTATTGAATTTTATTGGGATTTCTTGAATCTTTTATCGAAGATATGTATATTATTCGCTTAGTTACGTACTATGGTATTCGGAGAGTTTGTGAAGGAATATCAAGACCCAGATCGTGGAGAACTCTACAAAGACTGTAAAGACACACTCTAATTTCTTAATCATATTTCACCTATATTTTGCAAATGCACCCATGGCCTATTTTAATCTGCATGATCGAGTGTCTATTTTAAAATTTTTGATATGGTTATGAACCACTTAAAATGTGGTAGCATGAGCTATGTTGATGACTGATATCGGTGTTAGCTGCTAGCCAACGATAACCAGTAACACGATTGTCGATAGTAATATCAGTTACGTGCTATCAATGGGTTGAAACAAGACATTGCATCGGTTATTCAATAATAGCGATGACTATCACAATTCCCTCCTTGACCTGGAAAAACAACCCCTTGACAATCCAATAGTTCCATTTCACACTATAGTGATGACGAGAGCACTTTCTTGTTAATACTTGCTTAGGGACCCTGTGACGTTTGCAGCGTGAACGACAACACACCATATACATGCTTTGTGAATAGTTTTAAAATGTGTTTGGTGGGGTGAGTTATGACATGGGCAGATGATTAATAATGAATTGTGTGTGTGAAGTGGTATGGTGGTTGAGGTGGGTTATGGTGAAGGTGTAGTGACGGAGTTTGTTACCCGGGGTACCAAACATACGGGACCCAACAGTATGTGACCACTATGAGGCTATGGACTGAAGATACCCTCCGTACGAGGAGGGGCTCGCTACCAACGCCATGGCTGTTTGAGGTCGGGATATTCAACCTGACCAAGCCCCAACCGAGAGTTCGGGTGGACAGTTCCTCCCGAACTCGAGCTTAGGAGAGGTGAGTAGTTGGGGCATTTATGACGAACAGTGGGTGTGGTAACTTTGACCCGAGGGGGGGGGGGGGGGGTGAACCCACGATGTGACATGTTGCAAGATAAGCCTCCCATTTGTTCCATCCATCATCAGAAGAGCGATAACCTCACCCACAAGAAGTTCTCTTGGAGACCAAGAAGAAGTCAAGACTGAAGATTCCGCTCTCCAGACAAACTAGATAGATAGAACAAACTTTGTAAAACTAGCCCCACTATGAGGAATGTTGGATAGATAGGGCCGCCACGCCCCATATAAAAGGACCACAATGCCTTACGCGAGGGGGGAAAATTCACCTTGTATTTGCGGTTACTATACGCATTAATCTTACGCGTTTCCTTACTCAATTTTCTTTGGTGCTCTTGCACCCTTTTCGTTTGGTGCTCTTGCACCCTATTCCTTTGATGCACCTGCGTTTGTGTCTTACATTTCATACGGTTGTGTGCATTTACGCATACACATTACTTTCATAGAAGTTCTTACTTTCTTGTTCATATACTCGGGTCAGACCCACTTGTAATCTTTTCTCTCGCCTTTTGAGCTAACAAAGATCACGGAAGACTCGCTCTGGATGTGGAGACTTTTTTGCTCGAACAAGGTTAAATTTGCTGTTCTTTGCAACAAGCTATATGAACACAAACCTGATTCAATACAAATTTACTAGTAGATTTTTGAAATGCCAACAGTTGGCACACCAGGTAGGGAAACGCAATTGCACGTTCTCATCAGCTTCGTCATGGCTTCATTGACACCAAGGAACATCGACGGCGGCCCCCGAGGGCTCAACAGCGTCGACATCGTCAGTGACGCTCAGAAAGCACCCTTCAAAAGAATGGATGACGATGCATCACCATCCCTTTATGAGATAATGAAAGATACTTGTCGGTACCCTGCGTACCGGATACCCCTTGGGACTGCAAAGAGCGCAAGGGAACTCCACCTACCGGAATTGAAGACCCCCGAAGGCCCCACGTGTCACTCGGAACCGTACCTGCCTCCTCGACATGGTTAGTCCCAAGGCCGCCGCGTGTATCATAAGACCGGAGCTACAACCCACACATGGGAAAGCTCCGGGATAGATACCTGTGTGGCATCCCCATACCTAACCCCCAACAGAGGGAAGCTCCGGTACCGACACGTGTACAACAACACCGGACCTACCCGTCCATGACGGTAAGCTCCGGAGCTGCCACACGTCCAACCGCCGGACTTTCAACTTCAACAGGCGTATTGGTGGACCTCCAACGGCTCGAACCTTCAAGGAAGATTAAAGACTTCAAGACCTGATTACGCGTCATTAATGCCATCTTAATGACGCACGATCAGAGGACCCTTAATACCAGTAACGCCACCATTATGGGGCATTACCACGCTATTAAGGGTATTAAGCGCATTAACTGTGTATTAGACATCAGTAACCGCTAGGGCCACATGTCGGGCCAGGCTAACGGTGTAACGGCCAACCCTTGTACTATAAAAGGACTGGCCGAGCGATACACATGGATCCTTCCTTTTGGACTCTCTACACTCTCGCATTAGCGCTCATACGCTCAATACAACACCAACAACACACCCATGGAGTAGGGTATTACGCTCAGGTGGCCCAAACCACGTAAATCCCTGTGTCATCTCGCCATGTTGTTCCAAATCTCCGCGCACCCCAACCTAATTACAAGCTCTGCGGGCTGCCAAAGGTAGTACCAGGAGAATTGCCGGAAATCATCCTCTGACAGTTGGCGTGCCAGGTAGGGGGACAGTGCCTGAGATTCAAGATGGTGAACTCTGCTGATGGATCATCCAACGGTAACCACACTGTGCAGCCCGGTGGAGACAATCCCTCCAATATGCAACAGCTAGCAGGTGACGTTGCACCAGCTGGAGTCATGCCACCGCCGCCACCATCCGCTCCGGAGAATCAACCCGGACATCGAGATGGGGCGTCTGTGTCGGTCACTGCATCGGCGAACAACAACCCTGAACACGCGTGGGGCGTCTGCGTTGATCACTACATCGGCGAACAACAACCCTGCACACTCGCCTATTGCTGCGCGTGCTCTTCTCCAACATCCACCACCTCCAGGAGCGCCCCAGGGGGCCATGGAGCAGTGGAGAGCTGATGTGGAGCATCTGGTTGCAGCAGCAGCCGATGGCATCAACAACCAAGGTCCTCCCCCCTCGGGGCGGGCCCCATCACAGCATCGAACCGTGTCGGGCAGACTCGGTCCGCAAGCTTCGCAGCACAGGAGATGTGCTGCATCCCAACAAGTGACATTGCTGCCTCCTGAGGTGCGACGTACCGACACGGTAACAAGGCTTTCGACTCATGACCTCCGGGCGGAGCTCGATCGCCGTTATCGGCAACAGGATGGCCGCGTCCACATCGAGCGTGCTCGTGAGAGGCGAGAGGCTCGGGACAGTCCTGCTCTTGAGGGAGTAGGAGGAGGCTGTGTTGCCTTGGCCATGCACCTACGCATGGTCAGATGGCCGCAAAAGTTCCGGGCTCATTTGCCGGAGATATTTGACGGGATTGTCAATCCCGCTGAAGTTCTCCAAATCTACTCCACCGCTATCCTTGCGGTTGGAGGCAATGAGGTCGTGATGGCCAACTATTTTCCTATGGCTTTAACTGGGATCGCCAGGTCTTGGTTCATGAGCCTTCCACCCGAATCCATCAACAGTTGGGCAGAGTTGTGCCAACAGTTCACCGCCAACTTCGAGAGTTAATACACCCGACCAGGCAGAGAAATGGACCTTTTTGCTGTCAAGCAACAAGGGGGAGAATCATTGCGATCCTTCATCCAGAGGTTCTCCTAGGTACGAAACACCATCCCTTCTATCTCAAGCGCTTTTGTTATCGTAGCATTCAGATAGAGCATTCGAGACAAGAAGATGTTGGAGAAGTTGGCGACTAAGGAAGTCACCAGCGTTACGGAACTCTTCACCCTGGCAGACAAGTGTGCCAAGGCTGCGGAGGGTCGTGCGATGCACTCCCAACCACCTCTGGAGGCCAACAAAAAGTTCTCCAAGGGTGATGCCACTACCTCCGGGAGTGGCAAGAAGAAGAAAAAGTCCAATGGCAAGAAGAACATCTACTGCTGCAGCTGCTGCAGCTCCGGGTGGCCGGGGGCCACTCCCTGAGAAGCGGCCTTGACCGTCATCTGAAGACGGTGGCAACTCCAAGATGTGGTGTCCCATACACAAGACGGACGACCACAACCTGGAAAACTGCCGGGAGGTCCAGAACCTTGCCAAACGCTACAACAAGCGTCAGGAAGAAGTTCCTTTCTGTCAAAGGGAAGAAAAAAAAGTCGACGAAGCTCCAGCTGGAGAGGAGTTAGGCTTTCAGGACCCTAAAAAGGTCTTGAAGGCTGTTTACACCTCCGTCGACAACGACTCCGACATCTCCGACAACGAACGTCGGTAGACCATGAACACCATCTTTCGTGGTTCATGGGACATCACTTCCCGCCGTGTTCTCAAGACAATGCGGCGGGACATGGCTTCTGTAGCTCCTACAGCCAGGGCAGAGCCTCATCGGAAGTGGATGGACACTACCATCACCTTCGATGCTTAGGACTGCCCTCGGAACATGATCGGAGCTGGCCAACTTCCATTGATGGTCTCTCCGACCATCAACAACATTCAGCTCCACCATGTAATGGTGGACGGAGGTTCGGGGCTGAACCTCATAAGCTTCGAAGCTTTCATCAAGCTTCAGCTCCGACCTTTGGACCTTCGCTCATCCCGAACTTTCTCAGGAGTAGGTCCGGGGGCCATAACCCCACTCGGTGCCATTACTCTCCCGGTGACCTTCGGGACTCGGGAGAATTACAGTACCGAGAAGTTGGTCTTTGACGTGGCTTAGATCAACTTGCCCTTCAACGCCATCTTGGGCAGGCCAGCTTTGTACAAGTTCATGGCTGCTGCTCATTATGGCTACTTGGTGTTGAAGATGCCAACACCCTCAGGCGTTCTCCGGATCTGCGGAGACCGCACCGCTGGAGTTACTGCTCTGGAAGAACTCCACTCGCTTGCTACAGCGCAGGTGGAAGAATCCAGAAAGGATCAAACTCCGAAGCCTCCGAGCATTCGTCATCGAGGCTCAACTTCTGCACCCCGTGTGCAGCCAAGCGGCGACACCGACATTCCCATCAAAGTCGTCCAAATAGGTTCTGATGCTTCTCAGACCACCCGTATATCGGGAGGTCTGAACGACAAATAGGAACTCATGCTCATCACCTTCCTTCGGGCTAATGTCGACGTGTTTGCCTGGCAACCATCACAAGTGCCTGGGATCCCTAGGGAGGTGATTGAGCACAATCTAAAGATCTATCCTGACACTCGGCCTGTACATCAGAAGCCTCGGAAGCAATCAGTGGAGCGACAGAACTTCATACGACAAGAAGTGAAGAAGTTGCTCGAAGCTGGATTCATCCGAGAAGTCTTCCACCCAAAATGGCTGGCAAACCCAGTCATTGTACCCAAGGCCAACGGGAAGCTTCGGATGTGTATTGACTACACCACACTGAATAAGGCGTGTCCAAAGGATCCATTTCCACTACCTAGAATAGATCAGATAGTGGATTCCACCTCCGGGTGAGTTACTGTGTTTCCTAGACGCATATTCTGGGTATCACCAAATCAGAATGTCTAGGGAAGATGAAGAGCATACTGCCTTCATCACAGTAGATGGATTATATTGTTACACTGCCATGCCTTTCGGTCTCAAAAATGTTGCTTCAACGTTTGTACGAGCTATGTACAAAACTTTTGGAGAGCTTATTAGAGATTCAGTGGAAGTGTATGTCGATGACATCGTCGTCAAGATCAAGAACAAGGAGTCACTTCTTGACACCTTACAAGCTGTCTTTGACAAGCTGCAGATCACCCGCACAAAGTTGAACTCATACAAGTGTGTCTTTAGGGTCAGCTCCGGAAAGCTTCTTGGATTATTGGTGAACCACCGAGGAATAGAGGCAAATCTGGCGAAGATTAAAGCTATTGAAGACATGCGACCACCAGCTCGCATCAAAGACATCCAGAAGCTGACTGGATGTCTAGCTGCCCTTAGCTGGTTCATCTCGAGACTGGCAGAATGGGCGCTACCCTTCTTAAAACTGTTGAGGAAGTCTGGACCATTCCAATAATCTGAAGAAGAAAAAAAGGCATTACAGGAGCTAAAGCAGCTCCTCACCACTCTGCCAACCTTGGTAGCTCCGAATCCTGGTGAGCTACTTCTGCTTTACATTTCGGCAACTGGCGAAGTTGTCAGTATGGTTCTAGTTGTGGAGAGACCAGAACCATCCCCTGTTCAGGAATCCAGACCCCTCCGAGAGGGTCCGGAGCTACCTGAAGGCGAGTCTAGGTCCCAGCCCCCAGACTTGGATCCACAAGGAGTTACTCTTGTCGAACAAGAAGATCCGGACCCCTCCGGGAGGGTTCGAGTAACTCCAGAAGAAGCTCCGGGTTCCTCTAGCGGGAACCGGGAGGTCCCCGAAGAAGGTCCGGACCCCTCCGGGAGGGTCCGGGTTGATGAGGAGGAAGCTCTGGGCCCCTCCAAGAGGGTCCGGACAGTCCAGCGCCCGGTGTACTTCATCAACGAAGTACTCCATGATGCCAAGACTCGGTATCTAGAGGTGCATAAGCTGCTCTACGCAGTTCTTATCGCCTCCAGGAAGCTTCACCACTACTTCCAAGCTCACAAGATCTCAGTTGTGACCTCTTATCCACTGCGTGCGATCTTGCATAATCCCAACTCTACTGGGAACATTGCAAAGTAGGTAGCGGAATTGGCCGAATTCGATCTTGAATTCGTCCCAAGACAAGCGGTCAAGAGTCAAGCATTGGTGGACTTCGTGGCGGAGTGGACTCCCTCTCCATCAAATCCTGGGGCCCCCAGTGAGCAGAAACCGGAGCTCAAAGCTCCGGTCTTCACTAAGCCTCACTGGACACTCTACTTCGATGGCTCCGTGCAAAAGCAGGGGGCCGAAGCTGGAATCCTTCTCCTCGCTCCGACCGGGGAGAAGGTCAAATACATGGTTCACCTTGACTTCAAGGCGACCAACAACATGGCGGAGTATGAAGCACTCATATATGGGCTCAAGGTGGCACTATCATATGGTGTCAAGCAGCTGTTGGTAAAGGGAGATTCACAGCTCATCATCAAACAGGTGAAGGGTGAATGCTCCTACAACAACCCATAACTAGCTGCTTATCTCCTTGAAGTCCATAGGCTTCAGAAGGACTTCAAAGTCCTAGACCTCCAACATGTCCAGCGTCTCAACAACGCTGAAGCTGACGAACTCTCGACAAAAACTTCAACCGGAGCTCCGGTTCCTGACGGAACCTTCGTCCGGAGGTTGTCAAAACCTACAACTCAGCCTGCCGAACTGAGCGAAGGGGGCGAGACCAGCACCTCGAAGCTGGCGGTCCCTATGGCCCTGTTACCATGGCAACCATCAAGGGTCGTAGGTGCTGCAGGAAGCTCCGAGAAACCCAGCACGCAAGACTCAGATGCTCAAGTCAGCTCCGATGCATGGATCTCGGAGATCCGGAGCTACTTGAAAGACAACTTCCTTCCTGACGATAATGTATCCGCTGATCGGATAGTCAGATTGACTAAAAGATACACACTGGTAGAAGGGGATCTCTACCGGCGTGGTGCCAACGGCGTCCTAATGCGGTGCATTACAAGGGAAGAAGGCCGCGGGCTCCTCGCGGAAATCCATAGAGGCGAGTGTGGGAACCACGCGTCTTCCCGCACGCTGGTCGGTAAAGCCTTCCGACATGGCTTTTACTGGCCTAAAACGCTCCAGGATGCAACTAAGCTAGTGAAGAAATGCGAAGCATGCCAGTTTCATGCGAAGCAAATTCACACACCAGCTCAACCACTACAAATGATACCTCCTACATGGCCATTCGCTGTGTGGGGGATGGATATTTTGGGACCGTTCCCAAAAGCCGTCGGAGGTTACAAGTACCTGTATGTCGCCATCGACAAGTTCACCAAGTGGCCGGAAGCAACTCCAGTTGTGACAATAAACAAGCAATCAGCTATCAACTTCTTGCAATCCATAGTATGCAGATTTGGAGTCCCAAACAAGATCATAACTGACAATGGGACCCAATTCACAAGCTCTGCATTCCAAGGATATTGCGAAGACCTCGGCATTCAGGTCAGCTACGCCTTCGTAGCTCACCCGGCAAGCAATGGCCAAGCTGAGAGAGCAAATGCAGAAATCTTGAAAGGACTCAAGACGCGCACATATGAGCGCCTAAAAAAATATGGAGCCAACTGGATCGAAGAGCTTCCGCCCACCTTGTGGGCGAACAGGACTACTCCAAACCGGTCAGCTGGAGAGACACCCTTCTTCCTGGTGTACAGATTCGAAGCAATCCTTCCTCCAAAAATCACCTTGGGGTCACTCCGGGTCCGGACCTTCGACGAAGCCATGCAGGACCAGCTCCGGCGTGAAGACCTTGACCTCGTTGAAGAGGGAAGGTGTCGAGCAACTATTTGGAATGCCCAATACCGCCAAGCTCTTCAGCGCTATCACCAAAGCCATGTTCATAGACGACAGCTCGAGGAACGCGATCTGGTGCTATGGAGAATACAAACTCGAGAAGGGTTAAACAAACTCTCCCCCGGTTGGGAAGGACCCTTCCGAGTGATCAAAGTATCCCGTCCCGGATGCGTTTGTTTTGCAACCAAGGATGGGACACCGCTCTCTAATCCTTGGAACATTGACACCTCCGTAAGTTCTACGCTTAATGTCACGGAGGTTAGTCTGTAATTACATATGATGTATGTTATAGCGTCATTGTACAGAGTCGGGTAGCTCCTCCGGGAGGACAGCCTGACCTTGCCCAAAAGGTCCGCAAAGTTCAAACAACACTTGTCATAGTCTCAGAACTAAAAGTGTAGCTAGCTACCTTGGGACAAACAAGAAATACAACACACTTAGCCTGGTTCCGTCCCTAAGAGTGTACTTGTCTCCCATGTACCCCGAACACTATAATGAAAGACATCTATATGTGAAAACAGACTCGACGTGCATTTACTTTGTAGAAGCTCAATCTTTTTATTTTTCTCTTTCTTGTCTATAACAAGGTTGTGCACTTCTCAAGAAATTTTAGCTCGAACAATTCATGTATAATTCAAGTTGCAATGTTAATTCTTTCGGGTCTTAACACTGTTGGATGGCTCACTCGCCTGAATGCCGCCAAGCCAATCTAGATCCGGAGTGTGCTATCGACTTAGCCTGGTCCAGCACCATAAGTATGCCACTCTACCTACACCTCAGCAGGCCAAAGTAAGGCGGGTCCAGAAAACGATTGGACCTGAAGAAAACAGACAAGTGCACTTGATTGTATATAGAATTGTTGTCGACCTAAAAAATTTTCTTATGGGAATAGTAAGTCGCAAACGAGTTATAGATAAGAAATGGATTTTACTATTTTTCTTGACTTTAGTGTGCAGGAAAAATAAGAATTCCATGATGATGGTGAATGATGCTGGAGCTATCAAAGCTCCGACATTCCCTAAGGAGGTCCGCCGTCATGTTTTAAACATTGATGGTGGGCGTCGCCGGAGCTACCAAGTTCCGACAAGTCTAGGGGGCCAGCCGTCAACGTGAAGAAATAAAAGGAGCTGAAGAGAAGATGGTGGAAAGACACCCCAGCGGGGTTTGCCGTCGACGCTCTACGTGTTGACAGAAGCTATTGCCGGAGCTACTAAGCTCCGACAACTCGAGGGGGTCTGCTATCGACGCTCTACGTGTTGACGGTGGTCACTACCGGAGCTACTAAGCTTCGATGGCCCCAGGGGACCCCTGCTGTCGACGCAACAAGACTTCAGACCTATATTCTACAAGTTCGAAGCATTCAAGTCTTCAACAAATTACCGCATCCTTTGGTACATGTTCGTAATCAAATTGTGTACATCTACCAGGGGGCCAAGTGAAGACAAAGTGTTGAAGACAAAAAATGAAATTCATAAAATTCTTGGATTTCTTTCATCTGAAGACAAGAGATTACAAAATTGGAGAGAAGAGGAGAAGATACAGGTGGGAGCTACAAGAAGAAAGTTCTAAACCCTACGGAATAACGAGGCAACCTTCTGGGAAACCTCCGACACGCTCGTCTTGGCAGCATCTCCCTCTTCGTTGATGGGACCTTCAAGCACTGGGTTCAGCGGGAACTGAGGATCCCAGCTTGTGTAGCACATCAGCACATATTCTGCGATGTCCTGCGCCAGGGATTTCCCTTCAGTCTCCAACTGATCCACGATGACATCGCCCATGTCACCGAGTTTGTTGCTGACCGAGTTCAGCGCTTTCAATGCTTGGTCCAGCTCCAGCTCCGGATTGCCTGGACGTACGGGACTAAAGCCCAGAGGCGCCAGCGCAGCATCGACTTTGCCCACAAAGTCCCATACTTGTTGGGACTCCGCAGCCCTCGAGCCTCGCATCTCCTCCAAGGACCTCCGGGCTGCCGCAAGCTCCGAACCTTCCCGGGCAAGACACTCGACCTCTTTGGCGTGCTGTTGAATACCATTAGCAACTTGCTTTTCGAGGTTGGCAAGCTCCTTCTCTTGGAGGTGGATCTTGTTCCGGCGGTCAGCCAGGTCTTTTTCTTGGCCCCGCACCTTCTTGTCCCTGGTAGAGACTTCGACCTCCCTTTGGGTAAGGTCTTGTCCCAGCTGCCAGTACTTCTCCTCCTCGCTCTTGTTGCGCTCCTCCAGCTTTTGGGTGCGCTCCGCAAGGCTCTTGTCGCTCAGGGCTAGCTTTTGGGTAAGCTCCTCCTCCCTCTTCACGAGGTCATCTCTCAGCTCCAGGAATTTCTGCTCCTCCTCTTCGAGCTTTTTCTCTCGCTCTTCGAGGTTCTCCCGGCGCTCGACGAGACTCGTGTGGATGGCGTCGAGCTTCTCCTGGTGGTCATTCGCCGCCTCATTAATACCCTGGGCTTGTTCATATATAGCCCGAGACTGGTTGTCGAGGGATCGAACCATGTTCTCCCTCTCATCGAGGAGCTGACCCCAGTACTCCATCCGGGCCTTCTCCCTCTTTACCCACTCCTTATCATCGGCCAGCCTTGTTTGCGCCAGCTTGGTCTCGAATTGGAGCCAGTTGTGCCACCTCCTAAGGGTTTGGCGCTCCTCCTCGAGGGCCTTGCTGTCGTGGTAAAATGCCAGCTGGACTTGACAAAGACTGGAGCAGGCGTTGTCAATGGAAAGCGACAGGGGGATCGGCTCCGGACCTATTGGGGTCCTCTTCGCTGACTCCAGCGGGTCCTCAAAAACAAAAATTGGGTCCCACTCTACCAGAGCGGTTCTCTGAGCTTCCACGGCACTAGGGCCGCCCTTCGGGGTAGCTTCGGTCGTCACCGAGGAAGGCCCTGCACCGGGAGCTTCTACCTCCGGAATCGGCTCTAAAGGTCCTGCCGCCAGGTCAACATCGACCGGTCCCTCACACAGTGGACCGGCCACCTCATCTTGGCACCCTGGCTCAGGCGCGGGGACCTCCGGGGCTACTACCTCCGGGACAGGCGTTGAAGACTCGACCGGAGCTGAGGCCACCCCCGGCTCCACCGCTGGTGCCTCCTCCACCACTGGTTCAGGCGTCGGCGCTTCGACTTCCGCCGGCTCGGGGGCCAACACCTCCACGTCAGATGGCTCAGGCGCCAGAGCTTCATCAACCGCCGGCTCTGCCACCGGGGCTTCAATAACTTCTGGCTCAAGGGCCGGAACTTCAGCTGCCTCCGGCTCTGTGGCCAGAGCTTCCATCATCACAGCATCCAAAACCGGAGCTTTAACCTTCGGAGCTGGTGCCGCTTTTACATCTTCATCCCCGCGGTCCGACGCTACCACGGGGACTTCTGGAGATGAGTTGAGATCCAAAAACACGAAAGCTGGCGCCGGAGCTGCCGCGACCTCAGCCACCACCTGGGGCGACACTGGAACTGGAGCCGGAGGCTCCGCTTGCACGGCTTCAGTTGCTGTCGCAGGAGCCGGAGCTTTAGCCCCTTTCTTGGATTCCCTGTGGATGAAGGATCAAGAAACTCAAAATATGATTACAACAAAAAATAGCAATCTGAGGTAAAAAAGCAAATTTACCTTGGGAGGTTGTCGCTCCAACTAGCGCAGAACCTCTTTGTCGGACGCTCGGAGCCCGACCCAGTTGCAACCGACGTAGCAACTCCAGAAGGCTCTCCGGAGATTGTTGCCGCCACCCGCTACATCTTGGTGGAGGCCTCCCTTGACCGAGAAGGCCCCTCGGACCTAGAGCCCTTGGCTGGCCCTGGTGCCGGAGTCGCTTGGTCGGAGCTGGCGCCCTGGGAAGACACCGCCGCTTGAGTCGCTGTCGCCGCCGAGGACCTCCTCCGCCGAGGAGAAGGGACTGAGGCGGGCGGAGCTGACCTCGAGGAGCTTCCTTCAGCATGCCTCTGCTTCCTTTTCCGTTTGGGATATTCAGCAAGGCCCTTGCCCTTGCCGATGTCTTCAACTCGTCAGCTTGGGGCAGGAGGGGCCGCCACTTCAGAAGCTCTGGGGATTGCCACCCCGGAGGTTGATCGTCTCTCCACCAGGCCCAAGTCATCCAACAGCGGCATCTTCCTACGGAGCTCCCTGCTCTCCTTTGTTATCATATTCGAAGGTAGGTAGGCTGCCGACGGAGACACGTAGTCAAGGCCGATGCTCCCATGTTGGAACTTCTTGAGATGGGTCTCCAAGGCTTTATCGTTCAAGTTGGTGCCTCAAACAACCTCAATGTGGTTGGTATCCATCTCACTATTGAAGGCCCAGGCAGGTCACCGTCTAGCTCTCAGTGGGGCCCACCTGTTCATCAAGAAATTGCCGAAGACCATCTGGGGGGTCACCCCACCTTCGACACACGCCTGGATTCTGTCCAGAATGGGCCTGTACTCCCGCTATAGCTCCGACACTTCACTCCAAGTGTCGATGTCAATGCGGGGGAGGCCCTCAGGCAGTTCCAGCTTCTCGTGTCCCTCCACGGTGATGACCACCCAATCCTTCTTCCAGTCGTCCCACTTGCCGGAAGGGAACGACCTCAAGTACTTCCTTCTCGTTTGGAAGATTCGAGCGCAAGTTCAAACGAAGGCATAACTAATCTCCAAACGGTACTCGCTTTCCTTCTTAAGTAAGCCCCCGCAACGCTTGGATGGAAACCGCAAAAGGGCCAAGGATACATTTCAAAAACTTCACCCTGCTAATGACAAGGGGGCCCAGGGCCACCTTGGCAATCAAGTCGAGGTCCTTACCCTAGGGCAACAGTTGTCATCATGAGCGGCGGGAAACCTAAGGGTGGCGGCCTGACAGTGCACGCGGAACCGATACGGTTTTCGTATTGGGAACCGGCGACCTTCAATTGCGTGAGATCCGCACGCAAAGATCTCACCTGCCCCGTCCAGGAGGTGCCACACGGCAATGGTTTAACTGCGAACCATCCCCTCAACGGTACATCCAAACACCCTTGAAGACACGTTGCAGAAATCGAAAGATGGACCCACCTCCAGCAAAATGACTTAATCCAAAAGGTCTTTCCCAGAGGTGGGCCCAGGGGGCCACTGTCGGTACCCTGCATACCGAATACCCCTTGAGAATGCAAAGAGCTCAAGGGAACTCCACCTACTGGAATTGAAGACCCCCGAAGGCCCCACGTGTCACTCGTAACTGGACCTGCCTCCCCGACATGGTTAGTCCCAAGGCTGCCACGTGTATCATAAGACCGGAGCTACAACCCACACATGGGAAAGCTCTGGGCTAGATACCTGTGTGGCATCCCCGAACCTAACCCACGACAGAGGGAAGCTCCGGTACCGACACGTGTACAACAGCACCGGACCTACCCGTAGATGATGGTAAGCTCCGAAGCTGCCACGCATCCTACCGCCAGACCTTCAACTTCAAAAGGTGTATTGGTGGACCTCCAACGGCTCGGACCTTCAAGGAAGATTAAATACTTCAAGACCTGATTACGCGTCATTAATGCCATCTTAATGATGCACGATCAGAGGACCCTTAATACCAGTAACACCACCATTATGGGGCGTTACCACGCTATTAAAGGAATTAAGCGCATTAACTATGTGTTAGACATCAGTAATCGCGAGGGCCACATATCGGGCCAGGCTAACGGTGTAACGGCCAGCCCTTGTACTATAAAAGGACTGGCCGAGCGATACACAGGGATCCTTCCTTTTGGACTCTCTGCACTCTCGCATTAGCGCTATACGCTCAATACAACACCAACAACACACCCGTGGAGTAGGGTATTACGCTCAGGCGGCCCGAACCACGTAAATCCCTGTGTCATCTCGCCATCTTGTTCCAAATCTCCGTGCACCCCAACCTAATTACAAACTTCGCGGGCTGCCAAAGGTAGTACCAGGAGAATTGCCGGAAATCATCCTCAGACAATACTGCTGGTTGCGATCACAGCTCTGACTCCGGCACCGAGGTAAGCGATCATTTTCACTGGAAACACCGCCCCACAAGCACCTACGACGGCGTACAAAAACTGTCACGACCCGCATCCCCACAACAAAGGGCGCGTTACCAGGAGCATGGAAAGGAATCTGCACAAAGTTCCGTTCCCAATGATCATTTCAAGGCAGGGCGCTCCACGCTCGATTCTGAGTAGATGTGCCCAAACTCAAGCGAGACTGCACTCCGAACCAAGTTTTTCACCACACCGATGTAGACACGGCGTGCAGTCACGTGCGTTCCGCCTGGATCGGCACCACCATTTGTACTACCGACGTCCCACGCTTCGAGCGGATAAGCCAGAGCACCATAAAAACAACCCCATCATGGTGTGCCACACCCATACCGGCCGAAATCCGGTTCGATCCGCCCGAAATCCACACGAGTGCGCGGACGAGCGTCTTCAACAACACTTCCACGATAATAACTTCAGATGTCAACATAATGATACTCCTACCCAGATGGAAAGCACCGACATGACCAAATTATCCACCCGCTCGTCCTCTTTGGCCTAGGCGCGAGAAGCGATCTCTGATCATCATCGAACCCATGACTTGAAACATCATTCGGGAGAATGTCATAAAACTCTGTCTTGGACCCCCGCAATGCCATCTCCTTCGAGAAGGCCACTATAACCACGACGGGGGTCGGAGTCCAAGCCTCGCTCAGAACAAGGTCGAGATCAAGACTACCCTCGGCGGCGGTGAGACCTATATGTGCTGAATACATTGGCAATTTAAATAAAAGTGAGGGTTCACATGTAAAGGTTTGAATATTGCTAAAAATCCCACTTCGAACTATCCAAACTTGCGAGAATCCCTTTTGCACTTTGTGACCTTTTCCTCACGTGAGTTGCACATGTTTTCCATTTTGGAGTGTCCGAACATGTAGCACAGTAAATTGCATGTGTTGTTCCTTTCGCACTTTCCGAACTTTACTCACATGAGCTGCATGTGAGCGAATGCTTTGGAGTGTCCGAACTTTTCTTATACATTGCATAGCGGCTGCTTTGGAATGTCCGATCTTTCATTTGCTGAAATATTCATGTGGCTGTTATGTTTTTATTTGCAATATGTCGAACTTGTTTTTTTGGCTGATAGGGAAGTTTTCTTAGTATTCTTTTACTAAGTTGTTGATGCGTTTTGGCTGATTATGGTGGTTAAACATTTCTGTGGTTTAAAACATGCTTATGTGACGTGCTCACGTAAGGTGTTGTGGTTTCGGACTAACGAGAGTCAAGTCGAGGACTTGGGCTCGCAAAGATTGGTTGTTTATTCATGTGCAAGTGTTTCTTAAGGTCAAGACATGGCTAGTGATGGGATCCATTGAAGTATTCTTATGGATAAGATGAGGTTCAACAACCAAGTTCGGGATGAATCGTGGTTGAGTTGATCGGGAGGTCACGCACCTTGTTTGGGTTAAGAACAATGCATATGAAGGTATCATGGACGTTGTTGGAAAGTGTTTGCACGTATGAAAAGGGTCCATGGATGTGGAAACATAGTTCCAAGGCAGGATGAAGAGAAGTGGACAGGAATATGTGGCTGAAAAGGTCCAACCGACTGGATTATGGACTCATGCTGCGGCTGAGTCGGTTATGGCTCAAATATGGAAAAGATTTGAGTTGGTTTTGATCATATTTCATGATGAGCACGAAGTTGAGTTGTTTTTGGAATGTTTAGTATGTTCCTAAGGTGTTTGGAAGTCTTAATATTGCTTCTATCTGCGTATAGAAGAGTCTTGAGCAGTTATGAAAAGTTTCGGTTGAAACTGAGTAGGATTAGAGTCCTAGTTAGGACTGGGTTGGCCCGAGGGGCTGGTTATATAAGCAAGGGAGGCCTGAGCTCATGGGAAGATGACTTTGGGCTATTTCTCTTGTGTTCTATTGAATAAATATCATAGTTTTAGAGAATCTTTTGTGCTCTGTGCGTCCAACTTGTTTTCGTCAAGTCTTTCTCATCGAGTTTTTGCACATCACGATGTTGATTCGGTATTTCTATTATAACTTGTGTTTTACAGATCCAACTGATGTGATTCTTTTTGGGTTGTCTTCACAACTTGATTATATATCATCTTTTAAAATTTCACGGTCATTTGATTTGTGGTTTTTGATCTACACGAGTTTCTTTGCAGAATTGCAAATTTGTTTCTAAAATCGGGTAGAACAGTTTGACCTTCGTGTAGTCTTTTAATCATATCTCAAGTTCTACTTACTGTTTTCACTATTTTCACAACGGACTAGTTCGATCTCACACAGAAACTTATTTTCCGGTCAGAAATGACTAGTGTGACAGAGCGGACTAGTTCGATCCCCCAGGACTGACTAGTCCGGTCCTTTAGGACTTAGTCCCAGAAGAACTCAGACACACTCACCACGGACTAGTCCGCCCCCAACTAGACAAGTTCGAACTCACACAGAAACCCTTGGTCCGCCTAACATCGGATCAGTCCGATGCGACCGGACTAGTTCGACCTTCCAACCCGGACAAGTCCGCCATTGTCCTTAGGACAGCATCAACTCATCTCTCAAACTAATCTAACTTAGATTATGAGCTCTTAGGAGATTCTCAACACTTACACACATTGAACACACTCAATCTACGTGGCTAAACTCGATACAAAGAATTTAAAAACCTAAATTCTACTCTTCGAGTTTTTTTTTTCCTTTTTCTCCCCTTTTTCATTTTTTAGTGTATTCAATGTTGTCCATCTTTCAATCACATGTACTTACACTTGTAATGCTCATTAGTCCCTTAAGTGTTGTCATTAATCATCAAAACCCACAGAGATTAGCCTAGATGCACTTTCAATCTCCCCTTTTTTGGTGATTTGATGACAACACATTGAGGTTTATGATAAAGAAAATAATTGAGTTGATTTTCATAACGCATAATTGTATAAGGAGCTCCCCCTAAATGTGTGCATCATATATTTGCAATAATTTTAATGCACAAGAATAAAGTCTATGGGAGATTTATATATTTGTGTGTTATGGTGGGGTGCTTACGTGTGATGCAAGTGTTGAGATGTGAAAAATGGAATGAAGTATGCATCTCAATTTGAATTAAGCATCGTCACACATATAAGATTAAAATGATATTCAATAAGATCAACATAACATATAGAGTGATATTCAATATGATTAACATAACCTAAGATAAGATAGCATAGCATTAATGTCATTACACCCCAAATATGAAAGAGTAGTGATAATTAGCATTACAACCCAAATTTTCAAAATAAAGCATAGTCTATGGATCTGTAAGATCTATGTGTGCTGAATACATTGGCTTGTAGTGAATACACTTGATTTGACGATAAAAGTTTTGAATATCACCAAAACACCTTTTTATCTAGATCCGACTTTAGCTCCGAGCTATAGCAAGGTCCGACCGTAGGTCCGACTCTTTTTGATTAGCTCCGGGAACGTTCGATGCTAGGTCTGACTTGTTGACAAGGTCCTACTAGCTTTGGTTAGCTCCGGTGAGCTTTGTCTTTAGCTCCGGCATGTCTTTGATAGCTCTGACATGTTTTTGTTAAGCTCCGAGTTGATTTTTCTGGCTCTGGCTTTTGGGTTGACTAGTTCTGACTAGTTTTGGTAAGCTCTGATGCTAGGTCCTGCTAGTTTTGTAAGATCCGGCGGGAGCTTGGTTATACTAGTTTTGGTAAGCTCCAGCGCTAGGTTCTACTAGCTTTTGTTAGCTCCGGCTCAAGGTCCGGTTTGCTCTGGCAAGGTTCGGAACTTGACCGCAGTGCTTCTGCTTTTCATATGCAATGTTTCGTACTTGCTTTACTCTGCTGGAAAGATTGTTTAGTATTCATTTGCTAAGTTTTTGGTGCGTTTTGGTTGATATGGATGATAACGTTTTCTTGTGGTTTTACAACATGCTTATGTGGGGTGCTCACATAAGGTGTTGTGTTCTGAATTGACTTGAGTCAAGTCGAGGACTTGGGCTCGTACAGATTGATTGTTTGTTCATGTGCAGGTGTTGCTTGAGTTCAAGTCATGGCTGGTGATGGGATCCATTGGACTAGTCTTAGGGAGGAGATGAGGTTCCAACAACCAAGTTCGGGAGGAACTGTGGTTGAGCGGGTCAGGAAGTCGCGCAGGATGATTGAATCAAGGGCAGTGCAAATGAAGGTTATTGGACGTCAAAGGAAGGTGTTTGCACGTATGCATGCAGTGCATGATGTGTCAACATGGTTCCGAAGATGGTTTATGGATGGGAAGATCTGGTTGGAAGGATCGGATTGTATCGGTTGATGACTTTGGCTGCGGCAGAGTCAGTTATGGCTCGGTATGGAAAGTATCGAGTTGGTTATGATAGGATTTCGTGTGGGTCACTAATTTGAGTTATTTTAGGAATATGATATATGTTCCTAAGGTGTTTGGAAGTCTTAAGATTGCTTCTGTCTGCATATAGAAGAGTCCTAAGCAGTTATGGAAAGTTTCAATTCGTGAACGGAGTTGGATTAGGGTCCTGATTTGAGTTGAGTTGGCTTTCGAGCTGGTTATATAAGCAAGGGAGGCTAGAGCTCGTGTTAGACGACTTTGAGGCTGTTCCTCTTGTGTTCTATTGAATAAAATTCGTAGTTGAAAGGAACGTTTGTGCCTTGTTCGTCCGACTTGTTCCAGACAAGTTTTACTCGTCGAGTTTCTGGACAGCACTACCTTTCGTCGGTGGTTTTATCATACCTCGAGTTTTACAGATCCAATTGACGTGATTCTTTTTGGATTGTCTTCACAACTTGATTATCTATCATCTGTAAAAATTTCACGGTCATTGGATTTGTGGTTTCTGATCTACACGAGTTTCTTTGCAGCGTTCCAGAACTGTTTTTCTCGGGTAGGACAGATTGACCTTTGTTCGATCTTTCAATCATAACTTGAGTTTCTCTCGTTGGATTTGAGTGATTATTCTTGTGTTTTCTTGGTGACTTGATTCTATCTAATATATATCACTTTTGTCACGGTGAAACACGTTTAGATTAGTCTAACACATGATTTCTTTAACAGATCGGTTTTCTGCCGAAGGGGTTGGGATTTAATTGTTTCCACTGCGTAAGATTTTTTAAATCTACCATTCACCCCCCTCTGGTAGATTTTCACGTGTTCTTCCATCCTACAATTGGTATCAGAGCCACGGTGCTCCAATCTTTGTGATATGCACGTGTTTTTGACTAATCATCATGGAGAAATACTCCATCAAACCTTGTGTGTTTGCTGGTATTGATTTTCAGGTTTGGAAGGCACGCATGGAGGCTTTCATCCAGGCGCAAGGCTTTGCAATATGGGATAAGGTGTACAAGCCTTACAAAGTGCCGTCAAATGATCAAGTTACAGCTACAAATCTGAGAGATGTCGATAACAACAATAAGGCTCGAAACTTGATCATACAAGGATTAACTCAAAGCAACTTCGACCGTGTTGCTCACCTCCGATCTGCATACGATGTGTGGAAAGCACTTTGTGACTACCACGAAGGATCCAACACGATCAAGGAGGTAAGGCAAGACATGTTCAAGAAAGAATACATGCGCTTCGAGATGCAACCCGGTGAGTCTATTGATGACCTTTTTGCTCGCTTTAATAAAATTCTCAGCAACTTGCGTAGTGTTAATGTTAATTTTTTAGATGCTGAAAATGCTAGGCAATTGTTAAGTGCATTAGATATGTCAACTTGGGAGATGAAAGTTACATCTATCCATGAATCTACTGCCATGAGTACACTTACTTTAGATGTGCTTTACTTTAAACTCAAAACTCATGAAATTGACATCTTATCACGTAAGAACCCAAATAAGTCTATTGCATTTGTCTCACAACGTGATATGCCTAGCTCCGACCAATCATCATCTTGCAACACTCTTGCTTTGTTGTCCTCACTAACCCTAGAGCAGATCGAGGAATTTCTAGAAGAGGAGTTAGCACTAATCTCTACTAGGTTCTCAAAAGCATTGCAAAATGTGAGAACTAGAAGGAGAGGAAGCTTCGGACCTCAACGCTGTTTTGAATGTGGTAAGACAGGACACTTCCGTACAGAATGCCCTAACCTTTCAGGTCCTACTTCCCATGAAGAAAAACAGAACAAGGTCAAGACCACATCTGGAAACCCCAACAAGAAAAAGAAGGGTACCATAGGACGCAAGGTGATTAACAGTTTCATCACTGCACTTCAAGAGCTCAGTTCAAGCGATGTAGACTTTGAAAGTGATAAAGATGATGACGATCTGGCCATCTTATGCTTCATGGCGGGCAAAACAAAATCAAGATCAAGTCAGGAGGATGCAGAACACAACAGTGACGATGATGAGGTATGTTCTACGTGTAATGAAATGTGTGATGCAATTTCTCGTGCAACTATTATTATTAAGAAAAAGGACAAAAAGCTTAGGGATAATGCTGCTAAAATTGAATCACTAGAATCTGAAATCAACCGTTTGAAAACCTTGATTCCTAGTAATGATTCTTGTCCCTCATGTAATTTAATCTATTAACAATTGTCCACACTAAGAATTGCACACTCCTCCACTCTAGATAGACTTGAACTTGAAATTGAAAAGAACAAAAAGCTTGCTGCACTTAACATTGGGAACTTAAAAGATGCTTATTGTTGTACAATTGATTTGCATTGTTCTAGTTGTGATGATCTTGAAAAGAAACTAAAAGATGCTATGAATGAAATTTCAATATTGAATAATGCTTTACGTTCTCATGAAGTTAAATATTGTTCCAATTGCAAATTAAAAGGAAAAACTTCATGTGAAAATTGCCTTGATTTGTCCGATAAACTTGATAACATGCATAGGACATTAGATCGGTTTGGTAATGGGAATAAGAACCTAAACTTGCTGCTGAATTCTTCCAAGTCGTGCAAAGATAAAACTGGTTTAGGCTTTTATTCTCATGCTTATGCTAAGGCACATCCACCCAAAATTGTAAAGTCATTAGGAAGTGGTTTGATTTAAACAGTTCCTAAACAAAAAGAAGTGGTTTTCAAATCTGCAGGGGTGTTGTCTCATTCGGTTTCAAATAAAAATGTTGTTTGCTCATCTAGACATGAACACAAAGTAAATTTCATTGTACCTACTGTGGTAGAGATGGTCATGTCATAGATTTTTGTTATAGACTAGCTAAACAACAGAAAAGGGAAAGAATGATTCCTAGATCTCATAACTTTCATGCAAAATTTGCTGCACATATTAAACCGAATGCCAGGAACATGCAACCTGCTGTTATGAGTCAAAAACATTCAAAGTTTACCTCCGAACCTTCTGTTTTTACCTCCGGAGCTAGTGATTTTTGTGCTACACAAGTAAAACCTTATAGGTTAGTAGTTAAGAATAAAAAACATCAAACTTTGACTCATAAACCTGTTGTTTTATCTCAGCTTTCACATGTTTTTCCTGCTGCACGTCGTGTGACTCAGTACTGGATACCTAAATGCCTTTTGACTAACCCCAATATTGAGTCATCAACGTATTGTGCTTCTATGTAGGTTACATGCTTGAGGAAGGAGAACATTTGGATTGTGGATTCAGGTTGCTCACGCCACATGACCGGTAACAAAGAATGGTTCTCCTCCCTCTCTTTTGTGTCACGTGTAGAGAATGTTACTTTTGCCGATAATTCTTCAACTCCTATAATTGCTAAGGATTCGTTTAGAGTAAATGATCACTACACTTTGAAGGATGTGGCACTTGTCAAAAATTTGAAATACAACTTGCTTTCTGTTTCACAATTGCTAGATGAAAATCTGGAAATTATTTGCAATAAAAACTGCTGCAAAGTTGTAGGTTCAAATAGTGAGCTTATTTTTAACATGTCTCGGTTTGGAAGAGTTTTTAAAGCTGATTTTGATATGCTTTCCTCTAAGAATAGATGTCTAGTTGCTAATTATACAAAGGACATATACTTTTGGCATCGTAGACTTGGACACATAGGCTTTGATCACCTAACGCGTGTTAGTGCTCTTGATCGGATACGTGGGCTGCCTAAGCTTAAAGGAGACAAAGAAATTGTGTGCTCTTATTGTAGACATGCTAACATGGTCACAGGTTCACATACTCCTCTCACAATGATCATGACAACTGAACCGAGTCAACTTTTGCACCTTGACACGGTAGGACCTTCACGCGTTCAATCCTTCAGAGGTAAATGGTATGTTCTTGTTATTGTTGATGATTATTCTATATACTCTTGGGTTTACTTTATGGCATCTAAGAATGAAGCTTTTAGTCACTTTAGAACTTTATTTCTTAGATTATCAATTGATAACCCATGATCTTTAAAAGCAATTAGAAGTGATAATAGAACTGAATTTAAAAATCAATCTTTTGATCACTTTTGTGCTGAAAATGGAATAGATCATCCATTTTCTTCACCATATGTACCTCAACAAAACAGTGTTGTAGAAAGAAAGAACATAACCTTAGTTGAGATGGCTAGGACTATGCTTGATGAATATCAAACTCCTAGGAAATTTGGGCTGATGCGATTGCAGCCGCTTGTTATGTCTCAAATCATGTTTTCTTGCGCACTAAGCTAGGTAAAACATCATATGAGCTCCGGTTTAGACATAGGCCTAGTGTTACGCACTTTCAGGTCTTTGGTTGCAAATGCTTCGTTAAGAAACATGGTAATCTTTATAAATTTGAACCTAGATCCATTGATGGCATGTTTCTTGGTTATCCATCTCATACTAGAGGCTACCGTGTGTTTTTACTTGACACTAACAAAATTGTGGAGACTTGTGAAGTGTATTTTGATGAAGCTAGCCCAGGTACTATCTCAAACATTGCAGGTCCAGATCCATATCCACAGGGGGGGAGCATTTTCGTTGAAGATGAGGAAGAATTGGAGTTGCTGCCCGAAAATTCAGCAGCTAAAGACTTTGGTTCAGCTCCGGATGTTAATTCTCAACCAGCACCGACAACCATCAATGCTGATTCAGATCGTCCTCAAGTCACAAGCTCATTGATTTGTGATGAACATGAAGAAGAAGAAGCTTGTGAGACATTTATTCCCCTACGGTTTTACAAAGATCATCCCCGCAACAGATAATTGCAAGCTTGCACGAACGAGTCACACGGTCCAGGTTTTACGATCCAAACTCTCATGCTCATTCTGCATTTTTTGTTTCTTTTGAACCCAAAGATATATCACATGCACTCACTAATGAATCTTTGATTATTTCCATGCAAGAAAAGTTAGAAAATTTTGAAAGAAATAATGTTTAGAAACTTGTACCTCCACCTCAAGGTCACACTTTATTTGGAACTAAATGGGTATTTAAAAATAAACAAAGTGAGGATGGGGTTGTGGTTAGGAATAAGGGTAGGTTGGTTGCTCAAGGTTTCACTCAAGTTGAAGGTCTAGATTTTGATGAAACTTTTGCTCCCGTTGCTAGATTAGAAGACATAAGAATTTTGTTAGCTTTTGTTGCATCTAAAGGTTTTAAGCTATATCAAATGGATGTTAAAAGTGCTTTTCTTAATGGCTACATAGATGAGGAGGTTTATGTCAAACAACCACCGGGTTTTGAAAATCCAGACTTTCCTAATCATGTTTACAAACTGTCCAAAGCCTTGTACGGTCTCAAACATGCCCCTAGAGCATGGTATGATAGGTTAAAAACATTCTTAATTGAAAAGGGGTTTACCATGGGCAAGGTTGATAAAACTCTTTTTGTGCTTAAGCATGGCAATGACTCATTATTCGTTCAAGTGTATGTGGATGATATTATCTTTGGTTGTGCTTCTCATGATCTTGTATCCATGTTTTCAGCAATGATGAGTTCCGAATTTGAAATGAGTATGATGGGTGAACTCACTTACTTTTTTGGGCTGCAAATCAAGCAAACCAAGGAGGGTATATTTGTGCATCAAACGAAGTATACAAAAGACCTCCTAAGGCGCTTCAACATGGACAAAAGCAAGCCTCTTCGGACACCAATGGGAACAACAACAACACTTGAACTTGATGAAGATGGTGAACCCGTGGATCAAAAAGAATATAGAAGCATGATCAAATCACTTTTGTACCTCACGGCATCAAGACCGGACATACAATTCAGCGTATGTCTTTGTGCATGGTTTCAAGCCTCCCCACGTGCTTCACATCGTCAAGCCGTCAAAAGGATTCTCAGGTACTTACATGGAACTCAAGAATTTGGCATTTTTCTTCCTTCTTCCTCAATCGTTACTTTGAAAGCTTTTTCCGAAGCTGATTTTGGAGGTTGTAGGATTGATAGGAAAAGTACTTCTGGTGCTTGTTATTTTCTTGGTAATTCACTTGTTGCTTGGTCCTCTAGAAAACAAAATTTAGTTGCACAATCCACAGCCGAATCTGAATATGTAGCTGCTGCTAGTGCTTGCTCACAAATTCTTTGGATTGTTCAAACACTTAAGGACTATGGGGTTGATCTAGATAGTGTTCCACTGTTTTGTGATAACACTAGTGTCATTTGCATTGCTAAAAACCCTGTGCAACATTCTAGAACTAAGCACATTGATATTAGGTATCACTTTCTCCGTGATAATGTTGAAAAAAGGAAACATTGTGCTTCACCATGTAGATACCGAACAACAATTGGCTGACATTTTTACAAAACCTTTGGATTTCACTCGTTTTTGTTACATTCGTAGTGAAATAGGGGTTATGCATCCTCATGGCTTAAATTGAGGGGGGGGGGGTTGAAACTTTGGAAGTCTATGTGTCAATCTGAACTAAAATAATACGAGCATAGTATTTCATACATATATGACTTGTGATTCCTTTTACATGCTGAAAGTTCTCACTACATTACTCATGTTATACATTTTGTAGTTTTCGCCATGGCTAGTAATTGGAATAATTACTTACACTAAATCGGGTCATGATCGAACTTTCTTGCTGTTTTAAACTTGTTGCATGTTCACAAGTGCTTTTAATCATAAAGAATTAATCAAGTAATCAACTCACATGTTGAGTTTTTATGAACAAATATAAATTGAGAAAAGATCAAGAGAATATGTATACATCGCACTTCTTCTTTTGAGATGGCTTATCATTGCACTTAGATATGAACTTGGAAGAAGTTGTGTATGACTAAAACCATGTCCTTAGGCTTCTGATTGTCAAATGACATAGGCTTGTCTTGGTCGGTTAGAATAAGGCAGATGCACGTATAATCTCTTGCAAATATCATATGATCTAAATTTGTGTTTTGAAAAATAATAAAATGCAACAACTAGTGTCATGCTTTCAGGTTTTGAAATAGTTAAGTTTGTGAGATCATGACTTGCTTAAATTGAAAATTACATTTGATCTCTAGCATGGCTTACACTACTTCATGTATCTCATTGATGTGATAGTGTAAGTGACTTGATAGTATGACTTGGATGAGCTTTGTTTATATGTTTATGTTATAATATGCTCATAACATTTGAAATTTCTCTTTTGTACCTTGCTGAATACATTGCCAAAGGGGGGAGATTAATCACACATTGTGTTTTTAGCACGATTCTTCAAAGGGGGAGAGATAATGTGCATGGGGAGAGATGATAAAGGGGGAGAGATATGTGAATTTTGAATTTTTTTCTTCTCATTTATTTCTGATTTACAAAAGGGGAGAAATTTTTTTCAAAACTTTTAATGAGAATAAGTCAATGTTCGGATTTTAAGTGGTGTTGCCAATGCATTCATCAAGGGGGAGATTGTAAGATCTATGTGTGCTGAATACATTGGCTTGCAGTGAATACACTTGATTTGATGATAAAAGTTTTGAATATCACCAAAACACCTTTTTATCTAGATCCGACTTTAGCTCCGAGCTATAGCAAGGTCCGACCGTAGGTCCGACTCTTTTTGGGTAGCTCCTGGAACGTTCGATGCTAGGTCCGACTTGTTGACAAGGTCCTACTAGCTTTGGTTAGCTCCGGTGAGCTTTGTCTTTAGCTTCGTCATGTCTTTGATAGCTCCGACATGTTTTTGTTAAGCTCTGAGTTGATTTTTCTGGCTTCGGCTTTTGGGTTGACTAGTTCTGACTAGTTTTGGTAAGCTCCGGCGCTAGGTCTTGCTAGTTTTGTAAGCTTCGGCGGGAGCTTGGTTATACTAGTTTTGGTAAGCTTTAGCGCTAGGTTCTACTAGCTTTTTTTAGCTCTGGCTCAAGGTCCGGTTTGCTCTGGCAAGGTTCGGAACTTGATCGCAGTGCTTCTGCTTTTTCATATGCAATGTTTCGTACTTGCTTTACTCTGCTGGAAAGATTGCTTAGTATTCATTTGCTATGTTTTTGGTGCGTTTTGGTTGATATGGATGATATCGTTTTTCTGTGGTTTTACAACATGCTTATGTGGGGTGTCCACATAAGGTGTTGTGTTCGGAACTGACTTGAGTCAAGTCGAGGACTTGGGCTCGTACGGATTGGTTGTTTATTCATGTGCAGGTGTTGCTTGAGTTCAAGTCATGGCTGGTGACGGGATCCATTGGACTAGTCTCAGGGAGGAGATGAGGTTCCAACAACCAAGTTCGGGAGGAACTGTGGTTGAGCGGGTCAGGAGGTCGCGCAGGATGATTGAATCAAGGGCAGTGCATATGAAGGTTATTGGACGTCGAAGGAAGGTGTTTGTACATATGCATGCGGTGCATGACGTGGCAACATGGTTCCGAAGATGGTTTATGGATGGGAAGATCTTGTTGGAAGGATCATATTGTATCGGTTGATGACTTTGGCTGCGGTGGGGTCGGTTATGGCTCGGTATGGAAAGTATCGAGTTGGTTATGATTGGATTTCGTGTGGGTCACTAATTTGAGTTGTTTTAGGAATATGGTATATGTTCCTAAGGTGTTTGGAAGTCTTAAGATTGCTTATATCTGCGTATAGAAGAGTCCTAAGCAGTTATGGAAAGTTTCGATTCGTGAACGGAGTAGGATTAGGGTTCTGATTTGAGTTGATTTGGCTTTCGAGCTGGTTATATAAGCAAGGGAGGCCAGAGCTCGTGGTAGACGACTTTGAGGCTGTTCCTATTGTGTTCTATTGAATAAAATCCGTAGTTGAAAGGAACTTTGTGCCTTGTTCGTCCGACTTGTTCCAGACAAGTTTTACTCGTTGAGTTTCTGGACAGCACTACCTTTCCTCGATGGTTTTATCATAACTCGAGTTTTACAGATCCAGTTGACGTGATTCTTTTTGTTTTGTCTTCACAACTTGATTATATATCATCTTTCAAAATTTCACGGTCATTGGATTTGTGGTTTCTGATCTACATGAGTTTCTTTGCAGCATTCCAGAACTGTTTTTCTCGGGTAGGACAGATTGACCTTTGTTCGATCTTTCGGTCATAACTTGAGTTTCTCTCGACGGATTTGAGTGATTCTTCTTGTGTTTTCTTGGTGACTTGATTCTCTATGATATATATCGCTTTTGTCACAGTGAAACACGTTTAGATTAGTCTAACACACGATTTCTTTAACAGATTGGTTTTCTGCCAAGGGGTTGGGATTTAATTGTTTCCGCTGCGTAAGATTTTTTAAATCTACCATTCACCCCCCTGGTAGCTTTTCACGTGCTCTTCGATCCTACAGGATCTAATACCCCCCTCAATCTCTCCCCCTTTGGCATCAAGACATCAAAAAGGAAAAAAATATTAGGGGAAAGGAGAGAGCCTAAGTCTACTCATCATCGCTCTCGCTCTCATCTCCACGGCCTTGGTCGCTTTCCGTCTCCTCATCATATTCATCTCGAGCATTGTCTTCTTCTTCATCATCACCAACCTTCTCAACAGCGGGGGTGGCACTAGAAGGCCACCCCCACCACTAAGGAGTGCAGCCTCCGCATTCGAGAGCTCCAGTAAAGGTGTGATGTCTTCATCATCGGAGGCCTCTGGTGACATAGGGATGTCCGCCTTCTCACAAAGTCTTCGAAGGTGCTTCTCTTGCTTCTTTGCCATCTTTTGAGCCTTCACTTCAGCTTTGCGACATGAGGTGAAAATTGACTTCAGAAACTTGAGAGTGGCACTAGCAAAGTCACCAGAGGAGGAAGAGGCGAGAGTCAGAGGAGGAGGACGAGGTGCATTGGAGGCACCACTCCCAAAGGCTCCGCCAATCTTCAGCACTGGAGGAGGAATTTGAGGACGGAGTTCTCTATGCTTGATGTCCTTCACAAATTCCAAGCCTGAGACTTTCTCAATCAAGCACATGATGAGAGGAGCATATCCACACGAGCGGTTGGGAGTGTGGATATGTTAAATATGTCGTTGTAAATGCAGTCAAAGACATTAAATATCTCCCCTTCAGCAATTAGCCTAATCAAGTGCCTTAGATTCCCTTGGATCATCCCAGTGTCCCCATCTTTAGGTGCTAAAGTCTCCCTCAATATCTGATTGAGCACACTAAAGAAGGGACGAAGATTCTTTGTGGTGGGGGATTATAAAAGCCAGGCTCATACATGAATTCCATCTCCCCCAAGTCCATAGCCTTCAAATTATGGATGATCAAGTCAAAGATCAAGAACTCTTCAAGGCCAATGGTTCTCGCAAACTCATCACAGAGGACGAAATAGCACACTCCGTCGATCAGCAAGGTGATCTTGCGGTCTCCAAAGGTGGAGAAATAGCAAGCAGTGTAGAATTGTGCTATTACCTCCGAGTTACAGTTATACATGAAACCAAGAAAGTCTTTTAATCCATGGAACTCAACGGCCTGGATAACTGCATTAAAGGTCTTGCAGTTCTTCTTCTCCATATAGGCCCAGTCCACCCACTGAGCGTCTGTTACTGGTATCTTCTTGGTTTGATAGACCAACCGATAATAGTCGCAGTGAAAGTCGAACCGGAACATGTGATCAGCTGTCGCCTTCTCATACTTGTAAGGGTCCTTGATCTCAACCTCTTTGCTTTATCAGCCCCTTTCCCTTGTAAAATATTGCTTCCTAGCTCCGGTTGCCAGTTTGGATCATGCAACGGAGGAGTCATGACCAACGGACCAATGGGGCCTTATGGAGGTCCACAAGGCTCCACGGGTTGGTCACGAATGACCAAACCTCTCCCGGCAAGGGCCTTCTTTCTCGGAACAACCTTCCTTAGTGGAATCTTCTTTGCGGGCTCCTTTCCCTTGCCCTTGGCTTGCTGCTCTCTACCGTGGGTGCTTTTCCCTTATTGGCCGCTTGGGCCCTTTCCTTTTCACCCACAGTGACTATCCTCTTCCTTCTGTTTGCTTGCTCTTAAGTGGCTTTAGCTTGGGATGCATCTCGATCATGCTTCTTCTTTGTCCTCGCCTCACTCATGTGAGCGAGCTTCGCTTTTAGGGCCGCTTGCTTCGCATCTCTTCGACGATAGTATTCTTGATGGACCACCTCCTTTTTCAGATCGGAAAGAGGAGAGTCGTCGCGTTGAGGCGTGTTGAAACGATGATAACAAGAGGATATGAGATGAGAACAAACAGGATATTGTGGTAGAAGTGTAGAAAATTTGCTAAGTTAGGAGTTAACCCTAGGTTAGGCTGGACTAGTCTGTTCCCCGCTCGCACTAGTCCGACTAGGAACACACTTGTCCGTCCAAGGTCCAGACTAGTTCGGACCACCCAGTGTTGACCCAAACTAATCGATTTTTCTACAAATTTTGATAATAGGGCGCAATATCGCAAGTAAAGGGTCACAAGATGAAGAACACTGTAGGATCAAAGAGCATGTGAAAAGCTACCAGAGGGGGTGAATGGTAGATTAAAACTTTTTCAGCAGAAGCAAAGAAAACCCCCCAACGGAAAAATGACATGTTAAAGAAATCGTGTGTGTGACTAATCTAAATGTGATCAATTGTTACAAACTAGTATAGATTGTGGAGAATCAAATTACAAAGTCGTCACAAGAATAATCACGAAAATCCATCAAGAAAAACTCAAGTTATGATTGAAAGATTGAACGAAGATCAGTCTGTTCTACCCGAGAAAAACAGATGTGCAACACTGCAAAGAAACTCGTGTGGATCCAAAAAAATCCAATGACCGTTAAATTTTCACAGAGGATAGAAAATCAAGTTATGAAGACAACCAAAAATAAATCACGTCAATCGGATATGTAAAACTCGAGTTATGATAAAACCACCAAAGTAAGGTAGTGTTGTGCACAAACTCGACAAGAAAAACTTGTCTGAAACAAGTTGGCAGAACGAGGCACAAAAGTTCCATTAAATTACAAATTTTATTTATCAACCCATAAGAAGAACAGCCCCAAAGTCGTGCACCATGAGCTTTGGCCTCCCTTGCTTATATAACCAGCCCTAAGGCCAACCCAATCCTAACTAGGAATCTAATCCTACTCAGTTCACGAATCGAAACTTTCCATAATTGCTAAAGACTATTCGATACGCAGATAGAAGCAATCTTAAGGCTTCCAAACACCTTAGGAACGTATATCACATTCCTAAAACAATCTAAATTCGTGACCCACATGAAATCCTATCATAACCAACTCAAATATTTCCATATTTAAGTCAAACCTGACTCAGCTGCAGCCTGAGTCTATAACCAAGCCGGTTGGACCTTTCCAACCAATTCTTTACATCCACATCTCTTCATCACGCCTTGGAACTATGTAGCCACATCCATGCACTCCTTGCACATGTGCAAACACCTTCCAAAGACGTCCACTATACCTTCATATGCATTGTTCTTGATTCAAACATATTGTGCGACCTCCCGATCAACTCAACCATAATTTCTCGCGAACTTGGTTGTTGAACCTCATCTTCTCCCTAATAATAGTTCAATGGATCCCGTCACCAGTCATGTCTTGAACTCAAGCAACACTTGCACATGAATAAACAACCAATACTTACGAGCACAAGTCCTCGACTTGACTCTCGTTAGTTCCGAAACCACAACACCTTACGTGAGCACCTCACATAAGCATGTTGCAAACCTTAGCAAAAAGATATCAACGATAACCACCAAAACACACCAAAAATTTAGTAAAAGAATACTAATAAAACTTTCTATATATGTAAAGCAAATTTGAAACATAGCAAGGCAAAAGCAGAACCACTGCGATCAAGCTCCGAACCTTGCCAAAGCTAGCCGAACCTTGAATCGGAGCTTACCAAAGCTAGCAGGACCTAGCGCCGGAAGTTATCAAATCTAGTAGGACCAAACACCGGAGCTTACCAAAACTAGTAGGACCTAAGGCTGGAGCTTAACAAAACTAGTCGGATCTTGCACCGGACCTAGCAAAAACATGTCGAACCTAACCACAACAAGTCAGACCTATCCAAAATAAGTCGGACCTAGACAATATAAGTTAGACCTTGCATCGGATCTTGCAGGAGCTACCCAAAACAAGTCAGACCTATCGTCGAACCTTGCAGGACCTCAGACCTAGAGTCGGGTCTTGTTAAAAGGGTGTTTTGTCAGTATTCAAAACTTTTATCGTCAAAACCAATATATTCAGCACACATAGGTCTCACAATCTCCTCCTTGATGAATGCATTGGCAACACCACTTAAAATCCGAACATCGGCTTATTCACATGAAAAGCTTTGAAAATAATTTCTCCCCATTTTTAAAAATCAAATGAGATAGAAACAAATTTCTCCTCCTATACATATTTATCCCCCTTGCATAGTTCTCTCCCTTTGACAATGTATTCAGCAAGGTACAAAAGAGATATTTTAATTTGTTATGAGCATAATATGAAATATACATATAAAGAAAAGCTCATCCAAGTCATACTATGAAGTAACTTACACTATCACATCAACGAGATACATAAAGTAGTGCAAACCATGCTAGAGATCAAATGTAATTTTCAATTTAAGCAAGTCATGATCTCAGAAACTAACTATTTTAAGACCTGAAAGCATGACACTTGTTGCTGCAATTTTTCTTTTAAGGACAAATTTTATATGAAATTTGCAAGAGATTATATGTGCATCTGCCTTATTCTAACCAATCAAGCTAAGCATATGTTATTTGACAATCAGAAGTTTAAGGACATGGTTTTAGTCATACACAAATTCTTCCAAGTTTATATCTAAGTGCAATGATAAGCCATCTCAAAAGAAGAAGTGTGATGCATGCATATTCTCCTGATCTTTTCTCATTTTTATTTGATCATAAAAGCTCAACATGTGGATAGTTGATTGATTAATTTGTCAATATTAAAAGCACTTGTGAGCATGCAACAAGTTCAAAACAGCAAGAAAATTCTATCATGACTAGATTTAGTGTAAGTAAATATTCCAATTACTAGTCATGGCAAAAACTACAAAATGTATAACACGAGTAATGTAGTAAGAACTTTCAGCATGTAAAAGGAATCACAAAGTCATATATGTATGAAATACTATGCTCATATTATTTTAATTTCATATTCACACATAGACTTCCCAAGTTTCAAAGCTCCTCCTCAATTTAAGCCATGATGATGCTTAACCCCTATTTCACTACGAATGAAACAAAAAATGAGGGAAATCCAAATGTTTTGTAAAAATGTCAGCCAATTGTTGTTTGTGAATGTGGCCTAGAGGGGGGGTGTGAATAGGCATTTTGAAATTTTGTCTGAACCTGCAACACTTAACACCCAAATCAAAACTCGAGATATCGGACTAGTCTGGTAAAGTGCAAACTAGTCCGGTGTGTACCGACTAGGTTAATCAAGTTTGATCAATTAATTTGATTCGAGGATGTATGTAGCGGAAATATACTTGTAATTGAAGTCTTGCAAGATTATGAACTAGGGTATATCACAAGTCAATCTTATATTTGATGTTTCAATGTAAAGTGAGCAATATTGATTGAAACCTAGATTGATATGATGTATAAGAATGATGAACACAAAGTTAGAACACAAGAAATTTATCATGTGGTTCGGTTCTCACAGAGGCAACCTACGTCCACATTGAGGAGTCCACAAAAGGTTCAAGTCTTCTCCAACCCTACCCTCGTCGGATCGCCACTAAGGCCAGTCCTCTTCCACTTATCACAAAGGGGTGAATAACCAAATTCAAGGGGCCTTCTCACACGTTGAGGGCTCCCCTGGATTACAACAAGAACACCACCAAGAACACACTCAAAAGATTACAATGAAAATCACAGGAGTGTGTTAGAGAATCAAACCAAGAGCTCAATGAGTGTTGAACCGTGTCTCTCCAATGATATAGAGTGTATCCTCAAAGGATTGATCTTTGTTTCACTTAATTTTGTGGAGAGATGTGTTTTTGAGGCTCTTGGGAGGTGTGACGGCGCTAGGGTTCGAGAGTTATTAAAGTTTGGGTCGTGCACCTCTATTTATAGGGGTTTCTAAAAGTGACCTTTAGAGTTTAGGAATATCGGACTAGTCTGTGGTGGTCACCGGACTAGTCCGGTGTGTTGTGTGTAGCAAACCCTAAGTGTCCCAAAATATCGGACTAGTCCGGCGAGGAGCAGACTTGTCCGATTTCACTTTTGGAAATCTTTGGACTAGTCTGATAGTCATCGGACTTGTCCAGACATGTGAAACCCTAAGTGAATTGGGTGACAAGTCCGCACTTGGAGGACTTGTCCAATTTAGGTCAGAGGGTTTTCGGACTAGTCCGGGCAAATATCAGACTTGTCTGATTTAGATCAGAATGATATCGGACTAGTCTGATGTGTGATCAGACTTGTTCGATTTTGTGCAGCTTGTGAAGTGTTTTGAGGACTAGTCCGCACTGGGGAGGACTAGTCCGATTCTAGTCAGAGAGATTATCGGACTAGTTCGTGGTGATATCGGACTTGTCCGATCTTATGCAGAGAGATATCGGACTAGTCCGGTGAGAGTCGGACTAGTCCGGTCCTGTATAAATTTGTGCAATGTGTGTGTATAATTGTGGTTGAGCTCTTGGGGTGTGTTTCCTTAACACTCTACATACACAATGATCTACTACACTTGTTCCTTGAGCTCATTTCCACATTGCTCCTCATCTCCCTTCTTTTTGGCACTTTGCTTATTTTACCATTAAAACCTGTGCTCATCTCAACAAAGAGGTTAGGATCTCATTTGCTTGTCATAAATCATCCAAAACCCACAAGGGATTCCTATATGCACTTTCAATCTCCCCCTTTTTGGTGATTGATGACAACCAATTGAGATTTTACAAAATATGATAAAAGTTGAGATTTTCATAAAGTATGCACATATGAGTCTAAAATACATCAAGCAATGAAAACATGATCCATATGTGCATTCTTTATGGTGGGATGCATAACTAAGTGTATTGAAACAATGAGAATGACATTATTGACATTAACACACCAACAACAAGCATATATGTCATTCTAGGAGCAAAATCACAGATTTCAACAATTACTTCTCAAGTAGATCAAAACAATGCATCACAGGACCATAATCATCATACGAACATAGTAAAAGCTTTACAACCCACAAAATAGACAAAAAGCATAAAAGAGAGCTCTCTCCTCGCATCCTACAGCTAAGACTCAACACCTAAGAGTCCCCCTCAATCTCTCCCCCTTTGGCATCAAGACACCAAAAAGAAGTAGAGGAGGGACCTAAAGTCTTCACGCCTTGTTGTCGGTCCTCTCATCGTCTTCATCGTCATCTTCGGGCTGATGAGGAGGAGGAGGAGGTGCGGAGCCGCTCGAGCCCCCAATGCCAAAGTAGGCAAGCTAGGAGGGGGTCAAGGGCCCGAGCTCGGTGAAGTCGGAATCGGAATCATCAAAGATCACCGGAGATCCAATGGTTTCAATCTCCAATTTCTGGCAAATTTGCTTCACATTCGCTTTGACATACTTTATGTCTTCTTTTCTCCTCTTGTTGAGCTTGTGGGCCTTCACCTCGGCCTTTCTGCAGGAGGCAAAGATAGCAGCCACATACTTGAAGATCCCACTTGCAGATCCCCTTTGAGGAGCTGCCCTAGTGGCAGGGGCAGCCCTTGCATCTTCACTTCTTCTTGCCGGAGCCTCGGGACTGGAGGCCGGAGAAGGAGCAGCCTGTATGCTTGGCTTTTGAGCCATCTGGGGCCTCAAAGAGAGGTGCTCCACATCTTTGACAAATTCAATCCCAGTGACCTTCTCAATCACAAACATCAGATATGGAGCATAGCCACAAGACCTGTTGGGTGTGCAAGATATGTTGACCATGTCATTCCAAATGTAATCAGCCACGTCAAACTGGCGGTCCTTACTTATGACCCTCATCAGGGTCCGGATATAGCCCTGCACACTCCCAACATCTCCATCCTTGGGAGCAATAGTCTTCCTCAATACTTTGTTCGGGACCACAAAGAAAGGTTTCATGTTCTTTGTGGAGGGAGGGTTGAACTTTGAGTTTGGCTCATAAAGAAATTTCATCCTGTCCTTCTCAATCACACCTATGCTATGGATGATCAAGCTGTCATGTCTTGAGGTGTCAAGGTGAAGCAGGCTTGCAAAGTCTTCATGAGTGATACTGTACTGAGTCATCCAAGTAACACTCTCTTCATCATCACTCGAGAAATGGCAAGTTGCAAAGAATTGAGCGATGCCCTCATCATTCCAGTTGTTTCTGAAGGCAAAGAGATCCTTCAGTTTATGCTTCTCAATTGCTTCCACCACTTCAACAAACGGGGAGCAGCCCTTTTTCTCAAAATGTGACCAATTAATCCATTGGTTGCGCACTACCTTTGTCTTCATGGGGAGGTACACAGATTTGTAGAAATCTGCATGGAAATTGCTCCAGAACTTTCTGTCGGCAGCTTGCTTCGAACGGTCATACCAATCAATACTTCTGAATTTCGCTGCCGAGTCGCTGCCCTTCCCATTGAATCTTTCTTCCGTGGGGTCCCTGACCCCTTCCCTTGGAGCATGCAGCCTTAGGGGGCCAACCTGGCCCGTTGCTATCCCCTTGCCCTTAGCTTGGCGAGGGCCACTTGTTGCTGCAGCCTTGGAAGCCGACTTCTTCGCTAGCACCTTCCTCCGAGCCTGTGGAGGAGATGGGGCTGGCTCGGAAGGACGCTCTTGGCGTTTCTTGCCAAGGCTTGTCGAGGGTCGAGGTGCGACCTCGTGGTCCATCTCGGCCTCGAAATCAGAAATCTCGTCGTTTGAGCTCGACATCTCCTGAGAATGAATTATGCAAGGCATGAATATGAGTATGGATTATACAAGGTATGGGTGAGAAATATTAACTGGGAATGCATTGAGGAATTGAGAGGTTAAGTTTTGAGTTCAGAAAAATCAGACAAGTCCGGTGTACAGGCACGAACTAGTCCGGGTGATCGGATTTGTCCGTGCATGGACCGGACTAGTCCGGTATTCATCCTCAAAAACTTAAGCAACTAGACAAATGGTGATTCCTAATGCACAACTAGCTTAGCATAAACGTAATACATCAAGGAGGCATGTATATAGTGAAAGATGCTAGGCTATTCGATCAACAATGAAGAAATAGAGATTTCTAGGGTTTGGGGGAAAATTACCGAAGAAATCGCTTGAATCTTGAGGAGGGAAGTGTTGAAGGCCGAACTTGTCCGAGAACTTCAATCTCCGAGTGAGGAAGCTTAATTTCCACCCAAATGTGGAGCTTTTTGATGGAGGGGATTTAAAATCGCCTTGGAAGGGGATGCAAAAATCGCCTTGGGAGGGGATGTAAAAATCGCCTTGGGAGCTCGAGTTTGAGAGAGAGAACGCGTGAGGCAAGAGTGGAGGTGAAGGAATTAGGGTTTGGCGGCGGCTAGGGTTATGGACACGAAAAATCGGACAAGTCCGGAGGTGACCGGACTAGTCTGAGCTTTTCCAGAGGCTATATCGGACTAGTCCGTGGTCTACAGGACTAGTCGGCCTAACCGGCACCCTGCGGACTAGTCTGCATGGGCGGACTAGTTCGGGTAACCACAAACTTGTCCGTGGTCACCAGGGAGAAACTTCTTAAAACCATTTTCAATTAAGAAATCTCTAAGACACTCATACTAAGCTCTAGGAGCTTGTTTGAGGCCGTAGAGAGCCTTACGCAATTTAAATACATGGTCAGGGAACTCTTCATCTTCAAAACCGGGGGGTTGCTCCACATACACCTCCTCCTTGATTGGTCCATTGAGGAAAGCGCTTTTCACATCCATTTGATAGAGCTTCGACTTGTGAATACCCTTTGGCCACAAGTCGTGCCTTATTCCTCGTCACCACCCCGTGTTCATCTTGTTTGTTGCGGAAGACCCACTTGGTGCCGACAATGTTCGCATTGGGTCTTGCCACGAGTTCCCACACCTCGTTCCGCTTGAAGTTGTTCAATTCTTCTTGCATTTCCACCACCCAGTCTGGATCCTTCAATGCATCCTCAACACCGCGCGGTTCCAAAAAGGATACAAACGAATAGTGCTCACAAAAGTTAGCTATGCGAGATCTAGTGGTTACTCCCTTTTGGATGTCACCGATGATACTATCGATTGGGTGATCCCTTTGGACGCATTGGTGTACTCTTGGGTGTGGCACTTGAGGTGTTGTATCTTCATGATCATCTTATTCTCCCCTTAAATGGTTGTCCTCATTGATTTGTTGATCATATTCGTATTCTTGTGGTTGATCTTGTGTGGAAGCTCCCCCTTGATCGTTGACCTCCTCTTGTGGTTCATCTTCCTCATGTACGTGTGGAGGTGACTCTTGTGGTCTAACTTCACCTAACGCTATTCTTTTCAATGCTTGACAAGGAGCTTCTTCTTTACCTAGTACACATGGATCAACTTGCTCCTTTTGGGAGCCATTAGTCTCATCGAACACTATGTCATGTGCTACTTCAACAAGTCCGGAGCTCTTGTTGAAAACACGATAGGCGTAAGTGTTCGAATCATAACCAAGCAAGAAACCTTCATTCGGACTTCGAGGCGAACTTTGAAGTTCTAGGCTTCTTGTTTAAAATGTAGCATGGAGAACCAAAAACTCGAAAATATGAAATATTGGGTTTGTTACCCGTGAGTAGCTCATAGGATGTCTTTTTGAGTAGTCGATGAAGATAAAGTCAATTTATGGTGTGGCAAGCAGTGTTGTCCGCTTCCGCCCAAAATCGATTCGAGGTCTTGTACTCATCGAACATTGTTCTCGCCATCTCTATGAGGGTTCGGTTCTTTCTTTTGACAACTCCGTTTTGTTGAGGGGAGTACGGTGCTGAAAACTCGTGCTTTATGCCTTCTTCATCTAGGTACTCCTCCACTCGTGTGTTCTTGAACTCCGTGCCGTTGTCGCTTCGAATGTTCTTGATTGTCAATGAGAATTCGTTTTGAGCTCGCTTGAAGAACTTCTTGAGTATTCCTTGTGTTTTTGACTTATCATGCAAAAAAGAAAACCCAAGTGAAGCGAGAAAAGTCATCAACAACTACTAAGCCATATTTATTACCGCCGATGCTTATGTAAGCAATTGGACCAAATAGGTCCATGTGAAGTAGCTCGAGCGGTCTTGTTGTAGTCATGACGTTCTTCGCGAGATGAGGTGCTCCAACTTGCTTCTCGGCTTGGCACGCGCTACAAGGCCTGTCTTTCTCAAAACAACATCCTTCAAACCTCATATGTGATCGCCCCTGAGGAGTTTTTGAAGATTCGTCATACCAACATGTGCTAGTCGTCTATGCCACAGCCAACCCATGTTGGTCTTTGCAATCAAGCATGTGTCAAGTTCGGCTTTATCCTTGTTGAAGTCAACAAGATAGAGCTTTCCCTTCAGCATGCCCTTGAATGCAATGGAACCATCACTCCTCCTAGAGACGGTCACACCCTCGTTAGTGAACAAGCAATTATAACCTTTGTCACATAATTGAGATATGGACAACATGTTATAATCTAAGAAATCAACGTGTAATACATGAGAAAGTGTGTGTTTAGATGATATGGCAATTTTACCGGTACCAAGCACCTTTCCTTGACCATTATCTCCAAAATAGATGCCCTCGTTTGGATCCTCATTTTCTTCATATTCAACGAACATTCTTCTTTCTCCGGTGATATGGTTGGTGCAGCCACTGTCTAACACCCATTTAGATCCACCGGAGGAATAGGCATGCAAAAACAAGTTATGCCTTGGTTTTAGGTACCCAAGCTTGCTTGGGTCCTTGGAGGTTAGTTACAAGAGATTTGGGCACCCACACATGAGACTTGGTGTTCTCATGGCGTGGCCCAACATAATGAGCATAAACTTTGCCATAATTGCTTCTCATCAAGACATAAGATGCATCGGAAGTTCTAAATAGTAACTGTTGTTGTTTGTATACAGGACTAGTTTGGGAGACCGGACTTGTCCGGACCCCGACCGGACTAGTCCGGTGTTCATGTGTGTTCAAGAATTTAACATTAGACTTTCCAGTTTGAGAGGGTCTTCCCTTTACAAAGGCAACCCTCACCTTGTTATTTTTATGGCTTCTAGCATGTTGCTTTTCACCATAAGAGTAACCAATGCCATATTTGACATTTGGAGGTCTTTTGACCAAGTATGCACTGCATGCATATTTGATCTTCTCCTTGTCAAATATGCCACTTTGGGCAGGATGCTTATCCTTTGTAGAGGTTGGCTTGTCTTTCAAACTGGTGTCAATTTTACTACATGTACAAGTAGAGGCATCCTTAGTTTTAATGGGTTGAGAAGGTGAACTTGAAGAGGATGAAGGTTCACCTTGCTTGAGTGACTCAACTTGCACTTCAAGGCTCTTGTTAACCTTGATCAGGTTAGCAAGTTGGTCCTTGATTGTAGCATTTGAGTCGGTTAACTCCAAGCAAGCTTCCTTGCTTGAAGCTAACTGAAGCTCTAGTGATTTGCTTCGCTCCTTTTCAAATTCAAGAAGTTTGTCAAGTTTGACATATTCCTTTTTTTGGGAGATAATCTTGTCCTCTTGACGATGTATCAACCTCTCCTTCTCAACAAGTTGATCAAGTAAAATTTTCATTTTTGTGGCAGTTTTCCTATCTAATCCAATAAGCATATCCTCATTATCACTATTGATTTCATCATCACTAGAATAGGAATGTACGGAAGAGGGTTTGGTGGTTACCTTGCGTTTACCTTCCTTTGCCATGAGGCAAGTGCCGTTCCCCTTCCATGTGCCGAGTGTAGGGAAGATAGTAGACTTCTTGGATGTCTTCTCGATGGCTATGCTAGCCATCTCCTCTTCTTCAGAAGATGAGGACTCTTTCCCTATGTGTGCTTGTTCAGCTTGTTTCTTCTTCTTGTAGAATTTCTTGGGTTGAGGCTTGGCTTCTTTGGTCTTCTTCTTGTTCTCTTCATATGGGCAATCAACTATAAAGTGGCTATACTCACCACAATTATAGCATGCCCGCCTCAACTTTGGCTTTGTTCTTTCCTTGTATTTTCCTTCATTTGATTTAGTGTCTTGTCTCTTCTTCATTATTCTCTTGAATTTCTTCATGAACAGTATCATGTCTTCTTCATCTAATTCACTGCTCTCATCATCACCGTCTTCTTCTAGCTGAGCTTCTCAAGCTTCTTTAGATAGGGGCTTGAGGGTGGACTTCAAAGCAACCCCTTTCTTCTTTGCCGAGGTGAGGTCGGCAATTTCTTTGACATGCTTTGCTTGTTTTTCCATCATCTCGAAATTGATGTTTTTTCCAAGTAATTCATCCGGAGTCATTTTCTTGTATCCGGGGCTTTCTCTAATCATTGAGCACAGGGTGACGTTGCGAGGCATGAAAGCTCAAAGGATGAGCTTTACCACCTCGTGGTCGTTCCACTTCTTGCTTCCGTATGATCGAACCTTGTTGACGAGCGTCTTTAATCGGTTGTACATATCTTGAGGTGACTCGTCTTCTTCGATTGCGAATCTTCCTAATTTGCCTTCGATCATTTCAATCTTTGCTTCACGCACATGACGGTCACCTTCATGTGCAGTTTGCAGTGTGTTCCATATCTCCTTGGCAATCTCAAGTCCATCCATCTTGGTGAACTCGTCCCGACTAAGCGAAGAGGTAATTACTGTCGCGTCTTGAGCATTTCGATGAATTGCCTGCTCTTGGCTTGGTGTGAGTTCTTCGTCGTCGTCTGGGATATCTATCCCTGTGCACACAATATGCCATAGACTTGGATTGAGAGAGATTAGATGCATTTTCATATTTTGCCTCCACATTGAGTAATCACTTCCATCAAAATGTGGGGCTTTTCCAAGTGGGATAGACAAATAATGATTGTTGTTGGAATTAAGACGACATAGTTGAAAGGATATCGGGAGTAGTCGGTGTGACTACTCCCCTTCTTCTTCTCTTCAATCTTTACTTTCCCTTTGGAAAGTGTCTTCTTTCTTAGGAGCGCCTTTAGTTCAAGCGTCTCCTCATCGTCGTCCTTGAAGTCTTGAATAACTTCGAGGAGCTTCTCCACTTTCTGATTCTTGTCTTCATCAACCTTTTCTTGGTTGTTGTTCTTGTGGACGTCCTTCATGTCCGACATGATCTCTTCGAGTGGTTAGTCTCTTTCTTGAAGAACCTACTCTGATACCAATTTAATGTGGCCTAGAGGGGGGGGACACTACCATAATTCCGGGCTATTGCGACGAAAAAAATCGTTGCAATAGGTCGAAATTCGTCGCGATAGATTGTTGTCGCAACGAAATAGAGCGTCGCGATAGTTTTTGCGACTCGTGGCAATAACAGCCGTGTCAATAGGTTATTGCGACGACTTGACATCCGTGGCAAATAGTATAGTATTGCGACGACTCCACGTTCGTTGCAAATAGTATGGTATTGCCACGGTTTAACGTATTGCGACGATTTAACGTATTGCAACGAAAATAACGGTGTTGCAACGAATTGACATCAGTGGCAAATAGTATGGTATTGCGACGACTTCACGTTCGTTGCAAATAGTATGGTATTGCAACGGTTTAACGTATTGCGATGATTTAACGTATTGCAATGAAAATAACGGTGTTTCAACGACTTGACATCCGTGGCAAAAAGTATGGTATTGCAACGACTCCACGTTCATGGCAAATAGGATGGTATTGCAACGGTTTAACGTATTGCAACGATGTAACGTATTGCAACGAAAATAATGGTGTTGCAATGACTTGACATCCGTGGCAAAAAGTATGGTATTGCAACGACTCCACGTTCGTGGCAAATAGGATGGTATTGCAACGGTTTAACGTATTGCGACGATGTAACATATTGCAACGAAAATAACGGTGTTGCAACGACTTGACATCCGTGGCAAATAGTATGGTATTGCAACGACTCCACGTTCGTGGCAAATAGTATGGTATTGCAACGATTTAACGTATTGCGACGATTTAACGTATTGCAACGAATAGTACGTTACTTGCGACGATTTCACATCTGTGGCGATAAGTACGGTATTGCGACGATTTCATACTCATGGCGAATAGTATGGTATCGCGACGTTTTCACATTCGCGGCGAATAGTACGGTGTTGCAATGATTTCACATCCGTGGCAATAGTACGGTATGGCAACGTTTTTAAATTCGTGGCGAATAGTAAGGTGTTGCAACGATTTCACATTCGTGGCAAATAGTACGGTATCGCAACGATTTCACACTCGTGGCGAATAATATCGTATCGCGACGTTTTCACATTCGTGGCGAATACTACGGTGTTGCAACGACTTCACTTCCGTGGCGAATAGTACGGTATCTCGACGATGTCACACTCGTGGCAAATAATAAGGTATCGCGACGATTTCACAGCCGTGGCCAATAATACGGTATTGCAACGATTTCACGTTCATGGCGAATAGTAGGGTATTGCAACGATTCCAAAACCGTGGCACAGTTTTGTATTGCAACAATTTCTGATGTGTGGCAATAGGTTCGTAATGCAACATATTCAAATCTGTTGCAAGAGGGTCGTAATGAGACGTTCTCTGGGTGGTGGCAATAGCAGTCTAGTGCAACGCTTTTTTGGTCGTAGCCAAATGTTTCTAGTGCAACGTTTTATAATTTGTGGCAATAGCTAGCTTCCTATTGCAACAGTTTATTTTCGTCGCAATAATCTGTTAATGTCACGTTTTATAATTAGCAGCACTAGAATCCTAATGCACCAGGTTTGAAAATTAGTGGCAACAGAATCAATTTATTCGCACACGATACGTCTGTCGACTTAACAACAAACATCCAGCAATTGATGCAACGCTCAAGGACCCTTGCGTCGTTGCGGGATGATTTTATTTACAGGTTTTTCAGGTTGCGACATTGCACCTATTAAAATAGTCGATCGACGAGTTTTAGTATTAGGAATAGTTTCTTCAACACCCATCTTCGACTTGGTGCGAGCGGGAGCCTTTTGTGGAGTTGCTGCTAGCCGTTGTTGATTTTGCATGGACTCCATCATTCTGCGCATGTCTGCTAGCTCCTTTTCTTGTCGTGCAGAATTGGCTGCCATCTGATCATGTAAAGCCCGAACTTCCTGGTTGAGCTGTTCATTTGCCTGGACGAAGCCATCCATCTGGGAGGTCATATGATCATTTCTTCCTTCCAACTCTTGCACCTGAGAGCTGAGGTCTTCATTTCTATTTTGCAAGGATCGAACTTGCTGGTCGAGCTGGTCAGACATCTGGTTACGCAGTCTTTCAGAAACATTAGGTTTAGCCATATAACCACGCCCCCGAAACTGTGATCCTCCAGAACCGGTTGCGGATATATAAGTAAGCTGGAAGATGTTGTTTCTTTCCTCATCTGGGATTGGGACTCCCAGCTCAGCTTCCCTAACGTTGATTTGGGCACGTGTCTGGGTCTATATACAAAAAGAAAAGTCACATGTACATTGCAAATATTTATTTAAATGGGGACTGTTTGAAGTGTTTCTCACATGTACAACTTCTGCCTGCTCGTTTGCCCATTGACCGTTCTTCATATGGCTTGCCGCCCACAGTTCTATGTCGTCAGGTTCTTTTCCGGTCTCTGGGTCTCGCTACATCAAATACAAGTAAAATTTGATTGAATGATTGCAGTGCAAAGTAAAAGCATGATTTAGTTTTCATACCTTCTCGTAACTAAGTTGGGCGTAGGATTTCGAGCCAAGCAAGTGTTTTGTCTTTTGATTACCTCGATTTTGTGAATTGGTTGTGCTTATTGACTGCAATTTTAAGAATTAATTTCACGAATGGGTGCTATCAAATAGTTTTTGTAGGATGTGAAGGTATTAGAAAGCTAGCTGACCTTGAATCGCTCAGACCCAAAATACTGCATAAGCACCAACCAATCGTCTTCTGCTACGTCAACAGGCCTGTTTTGTATACGTTCCTCATCGGTCGAATACTTCTTATAGGTGGCATGCAATGTTGATCGCCACCCCTCGTAGCGCTCACCAGCAATCTTCAATATTTTTCTTCTGGTATCAGCTGTGTCCTCCAAGTCCCAGCCATTCTGTACATTGTATATCACACTGTTATAAACGTACAAGATGGAGGTCGCTAGAAAAAAATACTTATGTGGGGTGTCACAACACTAACCAGAATGTCTCTCACTATATTGCTCTTCGAAGTATCGCTAACCTCTGCCCACTTCCTTACACCAGTGAGGGGTGCATTTACTTTTGTTGTCATAACCACATCATCGACAAAGTGCCGCTGATTAGGACCAACCGTAGCACCCAACCTATCGGACCACTGAATTTGTAGCCTCCGATTATGATCGCCATTCGCTCTATTTGCAAATGCTAGATAGCGCAATTGAGCAACCTTAAGTCCTTTAGCCACCCCTCTTCCAAACTTCTTTCCTCCTCTTACTGTCATTTAAACGGTAAACGTTTAAAACAAATTAGCAACTGACCAGGCCTAGTATCATGTACAAATAGTGTGAAAGAAGAAGAAGTCTGATGTTTTACCATCTTCAGGACGAGTGCGGCAAACACGAGCGTGGGAACACCGCGTCGCAACAGCATCAGCATCAGCATTTTGCTCAATATTGGGCGATGCATCGACTTGTGGACTTCTTTGTTGCTGTTCATACCCTACAACCAGGCATCAGGCAGTAGTCAGTGGCGCTACAACACCCGTAGTACTGCAGGGAATTTTCAGTCCAGCTGCGAAGCAGGCAAGACAGTAGCTGGCGATGCTAGAGAAAGAGAGGGTTCGCCGGGTGCTCATCCTCTGCAGTACTGCCGGTTCGGTCTGACCGACATCAGCAGGAGCACGTCTCGAGGCGAATTGGTGGCAGGACGAGTCATGGACGTCAACGGTATTAGCAGGTAGAGGATGCAAGACAGATGAGGCGGGCAGCTTGCGACGTTTAAGAAATCTAGGGTTCGGTCTGGCCGTGCAGTGACCACATTTAAGTCAGAGGATCGACGTCCAGATCCGGGTGATCTCACGTGACTTAGTTTTTACTGCAAGCGATGCAGTAAAGATCCAACGGTGTGATTCCGATGGATCTTTACTGCATCGCGTGCAGTAAAAACGTATAAGTCAGGTGATCTGCGTCCATTGATATCACCCCGGAGCAAGTCTCGAGGCTAGGAGGACAGTGTGGCGGATCTAGGAATTAAATTTAGGTGGATTGCATACTGATATTTTGCTCTGCATGTTAGCATCTCGCCCTAAATGCTAGAACATATATATACATGAATATAATCTTGCGTTACCACACATCAGCAAGGCATTTGGCAGTGTAAAAAGTGGAATTGAGATCATATAACAGCAATGAACCCCCATGTACATGCATCTCTAAACTATATGATACTAACATTTCTTAGTGGACAGGGGATAATGATATTGGACTATTTTTTCCAGGGTATGCCATGTCATATGGGGCATAGCATGTAGGTACGCCGTAATGGCCAGGGGTTTGCGGACAGCGGGGTCATCATGGCACGCGAATGATGGGACGTGGAGATGGAGGGAGAGGCGTCTGGGAGGACAGTGAAGTGACAACCAGCAGGGCGTGGGCGCCGGCCGGTGCCGGAGTGACCGGCGGCGACATGGGTTTGCGGGCGGCGGGGTCATCATGACACGCGAAGGATGGGACGTGGCGATGGTCGAGGGAGACGCGTTTCTGAGGACACTGAAGTGAGCAGCAGCAGGGCGTGGTCGCCGGTGCCGGAGTGGCGGCGGCCAGAGAGCCCAGCGTGCGCGTGTAGGCATCAATAAATCACGCCATCACATATACTCACCAGCAGGGCGTGGGCGCCAGCCGGTGCCGGAGTGACCGGCGGCGACAGGGGTTTGCGGGCGGCGGGGTCATCATGACACGTGAAGGATGGGACGTGGCGATGGTGGAGGGAGACGCGTCGGGGAGGACACTGAAGTGAGCAGCAGCAGGGCATGGTCGCCGGTGCCGGAGTGGCTGGCGGCGAGAGAGCCCATTGTGCGCGTGTAGACATCAATAAATCACGCCATCACATATACTGATTAACTGTTAACTGGGACTAGGAAACTACAATGCAATGCTAAAATATTTAGTAGAGTCCGGTACATCTCGTAGTACCAGCATGGGATGACGAATCTCGGGGTTCCTGAGCTGATGGTGCTGCAATATTCCCTGCATACGATGCAAAGGAATTAACGTGTTATAAATATGTGTATTTTGATAGTAAACACATTTATATTTATACCAGGTGCTTCTTGCCCATCACGGTTTCTTGTAGATGACATGACGGTTTGGTGTCTTGTTCCTAAAGTGAAGAGTATATATAGTAAGTAACAGTGATAACGTCATATTACATGAGGATGTGTATTTTAGATCGGGCGGTGTGGTTGCTATGAACTGAAAATGTTTGTTTTGAATGGGGGAATTAGAAATTAAGGACTAGGGAAAAAAACCGTACAATCCGAGAAAGAAAAACAAGAAAAATGTGTATAAACCGTGGGAACTGAAAATCTTAGGAATACAAGTTTGGAACACAGGAATGAGAGTACAACATTGGGAGTGGTTGATAAGATAACACTGGTGTCATTTACTTCTAAATCAAGAAATTACATAGTACATGCGGTTTTTAATAGTTATCTTTCCCGACAAGGAAATGTACTAGAAATACACTACCATAAACTGTCGGAGCGACATTTATTTCGGGACAAGGAAATGTACTAGACCATAGTAGAATGCAATCAGATGCTAGATAGGGTAAAATAAAAAGATGAATCGACTGTAGGATGCAGATCTAACGATTGAGGATAGTTGATTGCACGATTGCATCATTAATCAGATTTTATACTAGACATTCACGAAACATAAGAGCATATAAGGAGTTGGGACACGACAACTAGGAATGAACTGGCTGCAGCTATTGGGATGACAACTAAAGCGATAAGGAGGGAGGAGTAGCTCTATAAAAAGACGGCATGGATCGTGTAGAACTTACGTAGAACAAAACTGGAGTTCGGGATGTCGCAGGGCGGGGTCGGCGACGAAGAGGTTCGGTAGAGCCCGTCAAACTTGGTCGCTCGACGTTGTACCCACAGTCACCACCACCACTCACACGGGAATTTCTTAGGAATGCAAGTTAAGAATACAGCACTAAGAGGAGAACATGTGTGCCGGGAACGGAAGCCACTGCGGGATTAGAGGGAGACGCACATTTATATTCGTCGTGGCTATATCTACAAATGGGCGGGACTGGAATTTTGGGTGCACGGAGTGAAGTTTCAATTGTGAAAATCTCAATTGTGCGCGCCAAGAAGAACGAAAAATTTTCCGAGGGCGTGCAGAATTTGGCGCCGTGCCTCTCTGCACGCATGCAATCGTGATTAAATTCATGTAATGTCGTGATGATTCCTGCACATGGTTTTACTCTTCACCGGTACGTCTACCTAGAGCTAGAGGGGTAGACAACCTCTTCGGACTGCTGCCTCGCCGTGGGACCGCTACCTGCCGTTCATCTTTGTTTTCATGGAGATGTAAAAGCAGTCATGTGGTAGTAGGACATTCCAAAAAAAATACGAACAAAAATATGAATCGCCAAATGTATCATTGTGCTAATGCAAACGACATGCAAATACAGAACACCCAAGTCCACGAAAGGAGGACGGCAAATCCATGGTCTAGTAAAAGGTAAACAATCAGCATTTTATATATAACATTCGTCGCAATGAAATGATAACATATACAGAGTATATACTACTACTACTACAAAAAAAACATATTCCCTTGTGATGTCTAATCTTCAGGCCGTCGATCCAAAGCTGCCTGTGATACGAGTATCACAGGTACATACGATATATATATCAACAATGTCATCGAATATTAGTTACAACGGATAAAGAAGTTTTTCGATACTGCATATATAGAACACATTGTTCATGAACATAAAGACATATTTCATTAGCAAACAAGTAATAGGAAAACACGTAGTAGACAGCAAGAACAAGATAAACTACACCTAATACTACTCTACTCAGAGATCACGAAATAGATAAACTACTACTAATACTACTCTAGTACTGGGAGAAAACCACGTCCTCCTCCTCCGCCGCTGCCGCCTCCTCCGCCGCCGCCGCCGCTGCCGCCGCTGCTGCCGCCTCCGCCGCCGCTGCCGCCTCCTCCTGCTCCTCCTCCATCGTTGCCGCCGCCTCCATAGCCGCGTCCACCTCCGCCACAAGAGACGCCTGCTGCTCCGCCTCCCTCGCTGCCATCCCTGCAAAAGCCGCCTCAAAATCCTCAAGCGTAGTCACATTCATCCGAAGCTTCCCGTCGACGCGGTGCAGAATCTTCAGGAGGCCCTCTTCCCCAGCAACTTCCGCGATCGTCTCGTGGAGGGCATCGAGACGACCGGCCACAGTCATCAACCTGTAGCAGTAGTGGCCCGCGGTCATGTCCATGCTCGTGTGGAGGGGAAGGGTCCCAAGACCCAGACGGCGACACGAGCGATCTGTGTCGGAAAAGACCTTTCGCGCCACTGTGTTGAGCGCTAGTGCGCTATGAGCGGTGGCGGACTTGGCGTCGGTGGCCTCCTTAAGGCGCCGATCGAGTTCGTCGATGCGGTCGGTGAGGAGTCTGAGAGTCAGCTCAACCCAACCGGGATGAGGAAGTGCAGGCACCGCAGGCGGAGATGCGGGCGCCGCCATCAGTTCCACCGGCATTACCGGCAGCGATGGAAACAGAGAAGGAGGTTCGGAGGACGTCGATGGCCTAGAGCGCTTCGGCACCGGGCTACCCATTTCTGTGGCGACGGAGGTGCAGAGAAAGAGTGAGAGGTGGTCGACGGTGGCGGGGGGAGAAGTTTAGAGGCTAGGATCTAAGGAGTGGTGCGGCGCAAAAGCAAGAGGACGGTGAGCCTTTATAGCGGGTCATCGTCTAAGCGGGCGTGTCGAGATGATCGGACGAACGAGGAAACCGCGCTTAATTATGAATCGGTCGGTGGCCCCGGTTTCCTCGAAACCGCGGTTTGCATCCTCTCGCTCTCGGTGAATAAGAAGATGACAACTTTTCTAGAACGGAGAGAGTATCACATAAACAAGTTCACTAGATTAAAGATCATTTTGTCTAATGGAAATATTAATGTCATACATACTGTTATATTGTTTATACTATCAAAATTACATTCATACTATTTATATTTTATAATTTGTCTAGTTTAATACTTATCATATTTTACAACATATATAGAACATTATTACTATCTCAATCACAAAATATTTCATGCATGATTGATCACTTGTTGATGAGGATTTGTGATGTTGATTTTCTTGTTTCATGATGACATTTCTCTTGTTTTGTAATGTTCTATGTTACTGAACTCAATGTTGTTCGTCTATTATTCCATATGTTATTTTCTTCTCTGTTCGTTGTCTAAAGACAATGTGGACGTCGCTAAGACGATCCTTTCGAGATGGCAAAGCACGTCATCACGACATAGTAACGCATCCGATTCAAGTCTCGGAAGCTCATCGAGTTCACCTGGACAAGCTTGCAGAAGACACTACATCAGTGTCATCGGCATGTAAGCGCCTGAACGATGCTTGCGACGTTAGTCGTAGTGACTGGTTTACCTAATAGTGATTTGAATGTTGTCTTGGTAATCATGTTAGGTTAACAGTGCTTGTAATGACTTCTATATACGTACTCCGTATTTGTGTTCTATGTGTAACATGCATGTGCAAGACCTCGATCCACGATCATGTTAAATTGATGATGGTGTTATAAAAGTATTTTCTCTTTTTGTTGAAAAACGATCGTTATATTTATTATTTGTATATTATTAATAAATATTAGTAAAATAAAGAATTAATATATAAATAAATATTATCATATGAAATATCAACATGGATGGTCCAATATATCCAACCTACGAAACAAAAACTTTTTGATCGTCCAGTACATCCAATGAAACACCAACTAGCATGGATCGAGATACAGTATACAAAACATGGATGATCCTATCGAATCCAACTTTGACAACAAAAAAATGCACGTACGCGACGGTCGTTCATTAACAGAGAATACAAATATATAGAACCGATAGTTCATTAAATAACAGACAGAAAATAAAATAACAGATGGAACAGAGGAACAAGTACATTGAGTTCATTAACATAAAACAATACTACAAAACAAGAAAAACAACATCACGAAACAAGAAAACCAACATCGCAGACCCTTTCTTCCTCCTCGCGTCGAGGGCGCGCGTGCGGCGCCGCCGGAGATCTCGCCGCTGGCCTTTCCAGTGCGCCAAGCTTCGCCAATCTTGTCGCTTGGGGGTTTTTCACCACGTGGAGCACGTCGGTGTTGCCCCCGGGGCTTGCCGACGACTGGAAACGGCGGTGCGATGGCGGCGGCGGTGGCCACAGCTCCGGCAGGGTTAGAACTCCCTTATCTCTAGCTCAAACGACTTGGCTTCTCCTCCAAAAGCTTTCTTGTGCCTTGAGGATCATGAACCAGGACTAGGAAAGCAGAAAAACTGCTGGAAACTAGGAGCTCGACGGTGAATCGCGGCTTTCTCACAGGCGGCGACCAAAACTCGGCTATCTCGATCGGTCATCACTCGTTGATGGTTTTCAAATCTTTTCGATCCGGAGTGTTCGCAGGGAGATAGGTAAACTATCCCCTAACTATGGTCAAGAATTATTAGATGTATAATTAAAATGAATTAAATCCATGACCTAGAGACATAGGTATGAACTATCATCGGGGAAACTGGCAATAAAGACGCTACAAGGCATGGCATGGCTTGAAACTTGGTGAGCGTGCTTAAGGCGCGATAACACACCTTTCCCTTATAGAAGTCGAGGCCTGTAGAGGCTTCCTCCGGCTTGTCGACGGTAGAGTAGCGGCGGGTCTCGGCAGCTTCACCCGCGGTCGTCGGGAAACTGTGAAATGCCGCCCAACCGGTTGAGGAAACACCGAAACAAAAGGTTGAGAAGGTGGGCAGGCAAGTTGTGAACAACTTTGCTAAAGGACTCCCGATCGATCGATCCTTGCCTAGTTGGCAAGCTATCATTGGAGTTCCAAGGTGAGGTCGGCGGCGCGCGAGCGGGGTAGAAAACGCGAAAGAGAAGAGAGGAACCGAGCTACCTAGAGTTGTACTAATTCCTCTTTTTGATGTGTACTAATTCCTCTTTTTGAAGTTGGATATCGTCTAGAGTTGTAGGCTCCTTGATCATGCATGTTTGGGGCGTAGCATACATCGGCAAGGCCTCATATACGTACTCTGACGATATCCATCATCAAAACGAGAAATTAAACACGTATTAATTGGTTGAACATGCATGTTTGGTGGGGTGCATGCAAGTTAGACATAGAAAAGACCTCAGTCACGCGTTTGACAAAATTAACATGCATACCTCAAACAAGACGATCTTTCAACAAAAAGAGAAAACACACGTATAAGCAAGCGTGTGGACATGATCGGACGCTAGAGGAAACCGCGCTTATGAACTGGTCGGTGGCCCCGGTTTACTCCAAACCGCAGTTTGCATCCTCTCGGTCCCAAGGGCTCGACGTGTCCCATCGGCATACGAGAAAATTAACACGTGTACGTCACACGTCCGACTATCCGAGCATTAATGCTTTGTCGTGATCATGTATGATGGCCGGACATGCATGCATGCTTTTGAAAGAGAGCCAGCGAGGTCTGCAGGGGCGGACCTACAGGGTATGCCCGGTGGGCCGCGGCATACCCTGGGCCCAGCCACAATCCAAAGGGTGGTATCGAACTGGGTATGAATAGCCGGCTTAGTGTGTCTCATGAGACGCCCATGAGTCTGTTGTCCAGCCGTAAAAAATATTATTATATTTGCTATTCGTCATTTCAGATGGCCACCCTGCTGACGGTTCCAACAGTCCCGTATTTGATGTCTTTGAAGCCTCCAATAAGCTCCTTATTTGCTGTCGTAATATCAGCAAAGCCCTGTGATACATGCACCAATATCAAAATAATTTTTCTTTTAAATACAACTTAATTTGCTGAATTTTACATGGAAACTTGGACATGAAATAGGTGAGGCACCAGTATTATTTATGCGCCAGCTCTGTCACTGCTTTGTTTTATATTTTTTATTGATATCGGATGAATTTTGTGTTCTTCTCATTTATGTATTATTATCAATAAATTATTTATGTACTCCCTCTGTCTCAAAAATATTGTCGTCTTCTAGTACAAAAATGAATAAGAAGACGACAACTTTTCTGGAACGGAGAGAGTATCACATAAACAAGTTCACTAGATTAAAGATCATTTTGTCTAATAGAAATATTAATGTCATACATATTGTTATATTGTTTATACTATCAAAATTACATTCATACTATTTATATTTTATAATTTGTCTAGTTTAATACTTATCATATTTTACAACATATATAGAACATTATTACTATCTCAATCACAAAATATTTCATGCATGATTGATCACTTGTTATTTACTTAGTGTAGCCGCCTGTGAAGATATTTTTTCACAGACGGGTATTGAAGCATAACTAACTATGTATGGTAATGGTGTTATCACAGGCGGACGTTTACCTACATCAGCCGTCTGCGAAGACCTTTTAACGTAGCCGGTTTCTACTATAACAGTCACCGCCTGTGAAAATTAGGTTATCACAGATGGTTCTTTACTTGTATCTAGCCGCCTTTGATAATTGTTTTTCACAGTCATGCCTAGCAGTTGGTTAATAACCGCCTCTGATAAGGTATAACCTATGCAGTACTACTGCTGTTATTTCTAATTTCCAGGTCAATTCAATATAATCACAGAACAAAAACAACAATATTATCACAGAACAAAAGTCACTGTCGGTACCCTAAAAACCGTACACACCTTGAGGTTACAAAGATCTCCAAGAAAAGTCATCTACTTGATTTGAAGACCTTCGGAGGCCCACGTGTCAGATATAACCGGACCCGCTTCTCCAACATGGTTAATCCCAGGGTCACCACGTGTACTATCAAACCGGAGTAACCACTCATAAGGGGGAAGCTCCGGACCACGTAACAAAATGGCACCTCCGGACTTAACCCCAGACCGAGAGAAGCTCTTGACCTGACACGTGTCAGGTAGCTCCGGAGCTCCCTGTTTCCCACAGTATGCTCCGGCGCTGCCACGTGTCCAATCGTCGGATATTCAACCCCTAACCTCCGGAAGACCCCGCAACGGCTCCGGATCTTCAAAGGGGAATCAAGTACTTCAAGACCCAATTAAGTGTCATTAATACCATATTAATGGCACTTAAACGGACGATCTTAACACCAATAACGGTGCTGTCAAAGCCCGTTACAGGGTCATTAAGGGCAATTAAACGTGTATCAATACTAGCAACCGCCGGGACCACATGTCGGGCTAGGCTAATTTGTAACGGCCTGCCCTTGTACTATAAAAGGACAGGCCAACGACACGTTCGAGACAGACATAGACACATATGCCATTGACGCTCAACACAAGCTCATACAGCTAATACAACACCAACACATCCGTGGAGTAGGGTATTACGCTCAAGCGGCCCGAACCACGTAAACTCTTGTGTCTCCTGTGTCAATTCCTACTCACCTTCTTGAATCTCCGTGCTCCCACACCGAACATCAAACTCCCCTATCACTTTAGTAGTGTAGGGAGATCTGCCGGTTCCAAACCACCGACAGTTGGCGCGCCAGGTAGGGGGTGCCTGAGATTTTGAGAATGGTGAACTCAGCTGCTGGATCATCCAACGGTCAACCTGCTGTTCAGGCTGTTGGGGGCAATCCCACCAATAGGCAGCCACCAGCACGAGCCTCAACACCAGCAGGAGCCACACTCCCACCACCACCATCTCCTCCAGCAAATTGTGTTGGGCAACGTGATGGTGCGCCGGCATCAATTACTGCATCAGCAAATCATGACAACCCGGAACACCCGCTCCATGCAGCGCGTGCTCTTCTCCAACGCCCACCACCTCCGGATGCATCCCGGGATGCACTGGAGCAGTGGAGGGCCGATGTGGAGCATTTGGTTGCAGCAGCAGCCGAACGCCTCAGCAATCAGGGTCCTCCTCCTTTAGGAAGAGCCCCATCACAGCGGCGGACTTTGTCTGGAAGACTTGGTCCGCACGTTTCCAATAGCAGGAGACGTGCTGCGTCACAACAAGTGACGTCGTTGCCCTCCGGGGCGCGATGCACTCACACGGTATACAGGCTTTCGACTCATGACCTCTGGGCGGAGCTTGATCGCTGATACCGCCAGCAGGACGGCCGAGTCCATATTGAGCGTGCCCGTGAAAGACGGGAAGCTCAGGACCTTTCTGCTCCTGAAGGAGTGGGAGGAGGCTGTTCAGCCCTGGCCATGCACTTGCGCATGGTTAGATGGCCACAGAAGTTTCGGCCTCACCTGCCGGAAAAATTTGACGGGACTGTCAATCCCGCCGAATTTCTTCAGATCTACTCCACTGCAATCTTGGCAGCTGGAGGAAACGAGGTCGTGATGGCCAATTATTTTCCAGTGGCCTTAACTGGAACCGCCAGGTCCTGGTTTATGAGCCTTCCACCCAACTCTATCAACAGTTGGGAGGAGCTGTGCCAGCAGTTCACCGCTAATTTCGGGAGTTCATACACCCGACCAGGCACTGAACTGGACCTTTTTGCGGTCGTGCAAGAAGGGGGAGAATCCTTGCGATCATTCATCCAGAGGTTCTCTCAGGTACGAAACACTATCCCTTCTATCTCTAGCGCCTCTGTCATTGTGGCATTCAGACAGGGTGTACGGGACAAGAAGATGTTGGAGAAACTGGCGATTGAGATCACCAGTGTCACGGAACTCTTCAGCTTGGCTGACAAATGTGCCAGAGCTTCGGAGGGCCGTGAGATGCACTCCAAACCAACCTTGGAGGGTCACAAGAAATCCACCAAAGAAGAAGCCGCTACCTCCGGGGGTGGCAAGAAGAAAAAAAAAGACCAACGGCAAGAAGAAGCCGTCGGCTGGCACATCCAACGTTGCAGCTGCTGCAACTCTGGGTGGCCGGGGGCCACGCCCCGAGAAGCGACCTCGACCATCTTCTGAAGACGGTGGCAAACCCAAAGTGTGGTGTCCCATTCATAAAACGGGCAGCCACAGTTTGGAAGACTGCCGAGAGGTCCAAAACCTTGGTGAGCGCTACAACAAGCGCCTGGAAGAATCTCCCTTCCGACAGAGGGAAGGAAAGCAAAAAGTCGACGAAGCTCCGGCTGAAGAGGAGTTAGGGTTTCAGGATCCCAAAAAGGTCCTGAAGGTCGTCTACACCTCCGTCGACGATGATTCTGACGTCTCTGACAACGAGCATCGGAAGACCATGAACACCATTTTTGGTGGATCATAGGATATCACCTCCCGTCGCGTCATCAAGACTATGCGTTGGGATATGGCCGCTGTAGCTCCTACAGTCAGGCCGGAACCTCATCGGAAGTGGATGGACACAGCCATCACTTTTGATGCTTCGGATTGTCCCCGGAGCATGGTTGGAGCAGGCCAGTTACCCTTGATGGTATCTCCTACCATCAATAACATCCAGCTCCACCATGTCATGGTAGACGGAGGTTCGGGGCTTAACCTCATCAGCTTCGAAGCTTTCACTAAGCTTCAGTTCCGACCTTCGGATCTCCACCCCTCTCGACCTTTCTCCGGAGTAGGTCCGGGGGCCATTACCCCACTCGGAGCTATTGTATGCAGTCCATTGTATGTAGATTTGGAGTCCCAAACAAAATCATCACTGATAATGGGACCCAATTCACAAGCTCTGCATTCCAAGGATATTGCGAAGACCTCGGCATACAAGTTTGCTACGCCTCCATAGCTCACCCAGCCAGCAATGGCCAAGCCGAGAGAGCAAATGTTGAAATCCTTAAAGGACTTAAAACGTGCACCTATGAGCGCTTGAAAAAACATGGAGCCAACTGGATTGAAGAGCTTCCACCCACTTTATGGGCCAACAGGACATCTCAAAATCGGTCAACTGGAGAGACACCCTTCTTTCTGGTGTACAGAGCTGAAGCAATCCTTCCTCCGGAAATCACCTTGGGTTCACTCCGGGTCCGGACCTTCGACGAAGCCGCGTAGGACCAGCTCCGGCATGAAGACCTAGACCTCCTTGAGGAGGGAAGGTGCCAAGCAGCTGTTCGGAATGCCCGATATCGCCAAGCCCTACGGCGTTATCACCAGCGGCATGTACACAACCGACAGCTCAAGGAAGGCGATCTGGTGCTACGGAGAATACAATCCAGAGAAGGGTTAAACAAACTCTCTCCCGGCTGGGAGGGGCCCTTCCGAGTGATTAAAGTATCCCGTCCCGGAAGCGTTCGCTTGGATATTGAGGATGGGACACCTCTCCCAAATCCTTGGAACATCGAGCACCTCCGTAAGTTCTACACTTAATAACACAGAGGTGAGTCTTGAGTAACTTGAGGTGTATGTTATAGAGTCATTGTACAGAGTCGGGTAGTTCCTCTGGGAGAGCAGCCGGACCTTTCCCAAAAGGTCCGCAAAGCTCATGCAACGCTTGTCACAGTCTCAGGACTAAAAGTGTGGCTAACTACCCTGGGTCAAACGAGAAATGAAACACGCTTAGCCTGGTTCCGTACCCTAAGAGTGTACTTGTTTCCCCTGTACCCCGGACCTATAATGAAAGACATTTTCATGTGAAATGGACTCCACGTGCATTTATTTTGTACAGGCTCAACATTTTTATTTTTCTCTTTCTTATCTATAACAAAGACGTGCAATTCTTAAGAAATTTTAGTTCAACCGGTTTATATACGATTCGAGTTGTATTGTCAATTCTTTTGGATTCAAATATTGTTCATGGCCAACTCGCCTGAAAGCCGCCAAGCCAACCTAGGGCTGGAGTGTGCTATCGACTTAGCCTGGTCAAGCACCCTAAGTACGCCACTCTACCTACACCCCGGCAGGCCGAAGTAAGGCGGGACTGTGTACAGTTGGATCTGGAAGAAAAGACAACACATTCGGTTGTATCTAAAATCGCGTTCGACTTAAAATCTTCTTGAGAGTCGTAAGCCGCGACGAAATTATAGACAAGAAATGAATTTTACTATTTTTCTTGGCTTAAGTGTGCAGGAAAAATAAAATCTACGTTGATGAAGAAAATTCGGAGCTAACTAAGCTCCGACTACCCTAGAGGGGCCAGTCGTCGACGCTGAATAAAAGATGGTGAGAAGACCCCGTAAATAGAGTCTGCTGCCAACAAACTAAGTGTTGGCAAAGGTCGCTGCCGGAGCTACTAAGCTCCGACACCCCGGAGGACTAACTATCGATGCTCTACGCGTTGATAGAGACTATTGCTGGAGCTATCAAGCTCCAGCGATGGACAATGCCGGAGCTTTTAAGCTCCGACAACCTCAGGGGGCCTTCACTATCGAAGACTTCGGACCTAAATTCTACAAGTTCGGAGCAAATGAGTCTTCAACAAAACACAATATCCTCTTGGTACATGTTCACAATCAAATTGTGTACATCTACCAGGGGGCCAAGTGAAGATAAAAGTGTGTGTTGAAGACAAAAATTGAAATTTACAAAAATTTTGGGGATTTCATTTATCTGGAGACAAGGGATTACATCTGGAGACAAGGGATTACAAAATTGAGGAAGAAGAAGAGAAAATACAAGTGAAAACTATAGAGATGGTCCTAGACCCTATGGAAGAATTGGGCGACCTTCTGGGCAACCTCCGATACGTTGGCTCGGGTAGCTTCGCCTTCCCCTTCGACAGGACCTTCAAGCACTGGGTCCAGAGGAAATTGGGAGTTCCGGCTGGTATAGCATGTCAGCACATATTCTGCGATGTTCTTCGCCAGGGATTGCCCCTCAACCTCCAATTGGTCTGCGATGACATCGCCCACCTTGGAGAGCTTGCTACCTGCTGAGCTCAACGCCTGCAGCACTAGGTCCGGCTCCGGCTCCGGATCATCCGGGCGCACGGGGCTGAAACCCATCGGTGTCAGTGCATCGTTGGCCTTGCTCAAGAACTCCCAAATCTGTAGGGAGTCCTCAGCCCTCAAGCCCTTCATCTCTTCCAGGGATCTTCTGGCCGCCACCAGTTTAGAATTCTCGCAGGCAAGGCGCTCAACTTATTTAGCGTTCTGCTGAATCTTCTCAGCAACCCGCTTTTCGAGTTTTCCGAGCTCCTCCTCCCGGAGGTGGATCTTGTTCCGGCGGTCAACCAGGTCCTTCTCTCTACCCCTCACTTTCTTCTCCCTGGTAGTAAGGGCACACTCTTGTTTGTAGAGTTCCTACCCTCGCACCCAGGCCTTCTCCTCTTCCTCATGGCAGCGCTCTTCCAATTTCTTGGCGTGCTCCTCAAGGCCCTTGTCAGCCAGAGCCACCTTCTCGGTGAGCTCCTCCTCCCTCCATAGGACGTCATCCCGCAGCTCTAGGAGTTTCTGCTCTTCATCTTCGAGCCGTTTCTCCCTCTCTTCAAGTGCCTCTCGACGCTTAATGAGTGCAGTGTTAATGGCCTCAAGTTGTTCATGGCGTGCATCCGCCGCATTATTGGCTGCTTTGGCCTGATCGTAGATCTCCCGGGATTGAGCGTTGAGGGCACGAGTCATACTCTCCCTGTCATCCAGCAACTTGCCACAGTACTCCAGGCGGATCTTCTCCCGCTTAATCCACTCCTTGTCATCCGCTAGCCTCGACTGCGCCAGCTTGGTCTCAAAGTAGAGCCAATTACGCCACCGCCTAAGGGTTTGGCGCTCCTCTTCAAGAGCCTTGCTATCGTGGAAGAAGGCCAGTTGGACTGGACGCAGACTGGAACATGCGTTGTCAATGGACAGTGACAACGGGATGGGTTCCGGACCTGCTGGGGTCTCCTCCGCTGGTTCCAGCGGGTCTTCGGATACAAAAATTGGGTCCCACTCCACAAGAGTGGTCCCCTGAGTCTCCATGGCACTAGGGCCGTCCTCCGCGATGGCCTCGGTCGCCATCGAGGAAGGCCCTGCCGTCAAGTCTTCGTTCACCCCCTTAGGCAGGGGGCCAGCGACTTCGCCTGGGCACTCCGGCTCGGCCGCAGGTACCTCCGACGTCGTCGCTTCCGGAGCCGGAGCCGCTGCTGACTCCGTTCTGGGCACCTCTTCCAATGGGGGCTCAGGCTCCGTCACCTCTTCCACAACTGGCTCAGGAGCCGGAAGATATTCAACATCGACCGACCCTGTGGCCGGAGCTCCAACAATGACCGGCTCAGCGGTTGGTGCTTCGGAGGTAGCCGGCCCAACTGCCGGAACTACTTCAGTTTCCGGCGCGCACGCCGGAGCTTCAGTCACCTCCGGCTCAACCGCCGGAGCTTCGACAATTTCCGGCTCAGAGGCCGGGATTACTGCTTCCTCCGGCTCAACAGCCGGAGCTTCCATCATCTCAGCACCAGGACCCGGAGTTTCAACCTCCGGGACAAGTGTCGCTGGCGCATCTTCACTCCCGTGGTCCGGCGCTACCACGGGAACTTCTGGGGATGAGTCGAGGTCCATGACCACGACAGCCGGCGCCGGAGCTGTCGCAGCTTTAGCCACCACTTGGGGCGGCACCAGGACAGGAGCTGAAGCTCCCACCCTCACGGCTTCAGCCATTGTGGCTGAGGGTGGAGCCTCACTCCCCTTCTTAGGGACGCTGCAGATGATGAACGAAGAAAATTAAAAAATAGTTGCTACAATTAAAACAACTATCCAAGGTAGAAATCAAAAATTACCTTGGGAGGATTCCGCACCAGCTTGCGCGGAACCTTTTTCCCGGGCGTTCTGGGCTAACCATAGCCGGCGTGGAAGCTCCGGAAGGCCCCCTGGAACTCGTCGCGGCCACGGGTGTTTCCCGGGTCGAGGCCCCCCTCGATCGGGAAGAACCCCCGGACCTGGAGGCCTCCACCGGCCCAGGCACTGGAGTCGCACGCCCGGAGCTAACACCCCGAAAGGACCCCACTACGGGAATAGTCGCCGCAGCTGCAGAGGACCTTCCCCTCCGGGGAGAACGAGCCGACGCAGAAGTAGCGGGCCCGACGGACCTTCCGTTGGCGTACTGCAACTTCCTCTTCCGGCTCACTGGTTCATCCGCCAGCTCCTTGCCCTTGCCGACGACTTCTCCTCTCGGCTTAGGAGTAGAGCCGGAGCCGTCCTTGGGTACTCCGGGGATCGCTACCCCAGAGGTTGGTCTTCTCTCAACGACACCAAGGTCGTCAAGCATGGGCATCTTCCGCCGGAGCTCCCTGCTGAACTCCACTTCCACGTTCAGGGGAAGAAAAGCTGATGGCGGAGTCAAGTCGTCGCCTTCGACGTCGATGCCGTGCTGGAAGTTCTTGAGGTGGAACTCCAAGGTTTTCCCCACCATGTTGGACTTCAACCTGGTTTCGACCCGGTCGTCGTCCATCACGCTGTTGAGGGCCCAAGCGAGTTTCTCCCTCTTCTTCAGCGGTGCCCACCTATTGACCAGGAAGTTACAAAACACCGCTTGAGGGGTTAGTCCCCCCTCCACGCACTGGCGAATCCTGGTCAGAACAGGGTCAAAAGCATCCGCCAACACCGGAGCTTCACTCCATATCGTTGTGTCAATGTTGGGGAGGCCTTCGGGCAGCTCCAGCCTCTCGTGCTCTTCCACCCGAATGACTATCCAGTCCTTCTTCCAGTCATCCCACTTTCCAGAGGGGAACGACTGGAGATACTTGAATGGGCACTTCTTGCGCTTCACGAAGTAGTAGAAGCCAAGGTACTCATTGCTCCTATTGGTGGTGTGGACGGTGAAGAAGGTCCGGAAGAGCTCGATGCAGGGGGGATGCCCACCCACATCTCACAGAAGTGGACAAAGATAGACACGAGGAGAATGGAGTGAGGGCCAAGGTGATACAACTGCAGACCATAGAAGTCTAGTAGCATCAAGAAAAAGGAAGAAAAAGGTGGGATCAACCCCACCATGGCGTACGAGGAGAAGTACACCATTTCGCCGGAGTGCTCCTTCTCGAACGGGAGCTCTCCACCGGCGTGGACCGAGCGGTTGAAGAAGTCCGAGGACCATCCCATGAGGGCCCGGACCTTCTTCAGGTCGCCATCGGCCTTCAAGCGACTCTCGCAGAGACCCAACTCCATCGCGGCACAGCTAGGCAAGAGAAGAAAAGCGAAGCACAAGTTGGGAGTTTAAGCGCAAGATCAGATGGGAGGCGTGAAGAACTCCCGACGGTGCGCGCTTTCCTTCTTAAGTAAGCCCTCGCAACGCTTGGATGGAAACTGCAAGGAAGTCGAAGATACCACTCAAAAATTCCACCCAGCCGATGACAAGGGGGCCCAGGACCACACTGACGATCAAGTCGAGGTTCTTACCCAGGCGAACGGTTGTCATCATGAGGCGGGAAACCCAAAGGCGGTGGCCTGACAAGGCGTGCGGAACCGATACGGTTTTCGTATCGGGAACCAGCGACCTTCAATTGTGTGAGATCCGCATGCCAAAGATCTCATTTGCCGCACGCGGGATACGCCACGCGGCGAGGATTTAACTCCAAGTCCTCACCACCGACACCTTCAAAGACCCCTGAAGACTCAGTTCAAAAGTTGCCAGGATGGACCCACCTCCGGCGGAATGACTTCACCCAAGTGGTCTTCCCCGGAGGTAGGTCCAGGGGGCCACTGTCGGTACCCTAAAAACCGTACACCCCTTGAGGTTACAAAGATCTCCAAGAAAAGTCATCTACTTGATTTGAAGACCTTCGGAGGCCCACGTGTCAGATATAACCGGACCCGCTTCTCCAACATGGTTAATCCCAGGGTCGCCACGTGTACTATCAAATAGGAGCTACCATCACCACAAGGGGAAGCTCCGGACCACGTAACAAAATGGCACCTCCGGACTTAACCCCAGACCAAGAGAAGCTTCGGACCTGACACGTGTCAGGTAGCTCCAGAGCTCCCTGTTTCCCACAGTATGCTCTGGAGCTTCCACGTGTCCAACCATCGAATCTTCAACCCCTAACCTCCGGAAGACCCCGCAACGGCTCCAGATCTTCAAAGGGGAATCAAGGACTTCAAGACCCAATTAAGTGTCATTAATACCATATTAATGGCACTTAAACGGACGATCTTAACACCAGTAACGGTGCTGTCAAAGCCCGTTACAGGGTCATTAAGGGTAATTAAACGTGTATCAATACTAGTAACCGTCAATGCCACATGTCGGGCCAGGCTAATTTGTAACGGCATGCCCTTGTACTATAAAAGAACAGGCCGACGACACTTTCGAGACAGACACAGACACAGACACAGACACATACGCCATTGACGCTCAACACAAGCCCATACAGCTAATACAACACCAACACATCCGTGGAGTAGGGTATTATGCTCAGGCGGCCCGAACCACGTAAACTCTTGTGTCTCCTGTGTCAATTCCTACTCACCTTCTTGAATCTCTGCGCGCCCACACCGAACATCAAACTCCCCTATCACTTTAGCAGTGTAGGGAGATCTGCCGGTTCCAAACCACCGACAGTCACCAATATCATCACAGAATAAAAGTCAACAATATTATCATCACAGAAGTCAATTTCACTAAAACAATATACATATGTACAGGTTACACATACAATTCATCTCAAAGTTTACAAGTTTTCACTAAAAACTGTTTTTATTGACATAGTCTCAAAGTTCTGGCACATCAGCTGCTGCACCATTCTCATCAAAGAACTTCCCTTTTTTGTGCAAAATTTCGCGACGAATGATCTGACAGAGTTCAGAAGCAATCCTGTCGGCTCCTCCATCAGGAATACTTCTACAAACCGGCCATTCTTCGTTCAGATTCTTCGTGTGCTGCAATATAACACATAATAAGGTTTAGAATGTGTTGGTTTGAACAATCTCAAAGTATAGATCAAAGTGAGAGTATACATGAATTTAGTTGGTATTTTTGGAGCAGTTGTACTATGAGCAATTGAATTTTGAAGTTGGAATCAAAATATGAAAATAATGTTTCTGGTAATATTGAACAGCAGAGAATATAAGCATTAAACTATGCTAGTTACAATGAAAATGAAACACAAAAGTAAGAAAATAAGGTATCGACATTAAGGATAACTTACATCCTCACGATTCACTCTATATACGCCGGCGGTCCGAAGATGCTCGCATACATAATACCCGCATAAGACACTCCTAGCAGGCTGCTTCGGACAAGCATAATACGTTTTAATGTCCAATGCATTCGTATTGGAAGGTCTCTCACTGTCAAGCTGGTCCGCGTAAAACCGCCAAGCGCTATAATACAAGAAATATCATATAAAACTTGTCAACACATTCTAACTGTGCGTAAATTAAAATTATTGAATAAACGTACAGTTTCAAAATGGAAAGGAAATCTTTGTAACGATCTGGTGAGAAATCGACCGAGTCCAAGACTGTTGCCATTCCCTGCGTTGGCTTGATGAAGATCATTATGTAGTGATTACTGCAAACATACAAACACGCGTGTTAACAATTACCAATAATTGCTATTTCAATGTCATGTGTTGAACTTACTCGAAGTGGTACGGAGCCTTTATGAGGTCCTTGCCATCTCTGACAAAGTTAAACATCGCATGTCCTATGTAAGCTGCAACTTCTGTCCTTCTATCCTTCTTAAGTTTTGCAATTGCTTTTTCAAAATCTTTTCTTTTCATGTGTTTGTACTGTCCTGAGTCTCGATTCGCCTAGACGTCGAATAGCGACTTTGCAATCCTAGTAGGGTCAAGGATACCTGTCTTGCGCTCCAACTTTTCATTATCCATGTATTGCATCCTATTGAAGAAGTCCAGAATTGTTATAATCTCATGAAATGTGTATGTGTGTAGTAAGAAAAGCAAATACAAAATATTAGAGCACTTACAAGCACCAGACGAGCAGCAGGTTGATTTCGAGCATGCCCCGATGGAAAAGGGAATGCAGCTCTTCAAATAAAATGACTCGTTTATCTACTCCAGTGCTCCAGAATGCTTCTTTTGGAATACGAAATGTGACGCAATTAAGACCATATTTTGTGCTGGCAGTGATGTACCACTCATGCATTCTTCTGAGCTGGACGGGTTGTTTGCTAAGTTGTACGGATGTCATGAACGGCTTTCCATTCTCAAATTTAGGAGGAACATCCTCAAGCTTGTATATTGGAACTCCTGGTTTAACTAAAGCCGTCCGCCGATTATACATGACACCGTCTTCTTCCCACTCCTCGATATCTTCTAATGCTGGCTCATGAGAAGAACGAGATGCACTCGATTTTCTAATATTTTCCTTCATAGCTTCCAAATACTTTGACACTTCTGATGAAGGTTTATTAATTTCGTATGAGCTAACTTTGATAGGCACTGATGATCGAGGAGTAGTCGTTGGAAGTTGGACACTGGCTTGTTGTTGAACCTGTTGTTCAACTGATTGCTCTTTACTCCCAGCAGTTGGCTCTAGTACTACTTCAAGATGTTGCTCAACTGGTTGCTCTTTACTAGCAAAAGCTTGTTCTGGTACTGCTTGAAGTTGTTGTCCAACATGTTGCTCTTGGATATCATCCTTGCTAAGACATAGGGGGAGTGGATCTTCCCGGACTGGGAGTGGATCTTCATGCACTTTTGCCTTAGAAGATGGGGTTGCAGTATTTGGAGATGTGACGGTGCTAGAAATTGGCTCATCATCCAACACGATATCGCGTCGGTGCCAAAGGATTAATTGGTTGATAGCCTGCCCCAGAGTCGCGATCCCCTCAGGTGTGACGTGGTCTATTTCATAATCTTCATAATCATTATCAATGATCTGAAGAACTTGCACCACAGCATAATACAATAGAAGTGGATTCCCGTTGAAGTCACGATCAGGCTTTGCCATAGTAGTGGCAACCTGTTTGGTTTTGTTCCCTGCTCTGCCTATCGGGACAAGAAGACGACAAGATTTGTCGTTAGCAATATCATCGACAGGGAACTTATGGGCTGACCCTGAGCCTGGCACGGAACCAACGCTGCTAGGGTAGGCAGTTGGAGATACTAATTGCTCCTTTTGCACCGGAACCATCATTGTACTCGGTGCCACTAATTGTCCTGATTGTCTAAGTTGTTCCATTATTTCTTGCATATTTTCTTTGACCTTTTGAGCAATCGTTTCATCAAGTGTTTTCTTAAATTTCTCACGTCTTCTATATGTGTCTTTATCTTTAGGGAAACCATCTAGCCAAGACATTTGAGAAGAGACCGCTCGAACCCGTCCGCTGTGTTCAGGGTTTCCTAAGATAGCGATAAGTTGGTCATTCTCCCTCTTCGGCTTGAAGAGACCCTTCTGTTGCTTTTCAATTACTTCTTTCATTTTATCCTCTACTTCATTCAGAGAGTCGGGCTTTTCAAGTTTTCCCTCGCTGGTCAAACCTGACCGAGCAAAGACCCAGCGTTGAGTTCGCTCATCGCACCCTAATGGGTGAGGATTTCCCTTACTGGTAATTTCGTCTAATATCTTATTCCATTTCTGGACTTTGGGGGCATATCCGGCAGACCCCAAGTGATGATGGTATTTGTTCTTTTTTGCAAGCTCTGGCCTAGTTGCACTTAGAGCTTTAGCATCAAGTGTGGTCTTTTGACGAACAAACTCTTGCCACTGAGCTTGTGTGATTTTTTCCATCTTCCTCGGGCTAGGGACCTTATCAGCCTTAACATAAGCATTCATTTCACTCTTCCAGCATTGAAACTTCTTGCCACAAGAGACCAATGTTGCTTTCTTTACAGCTTCTTCTGTGCCTTTCAGGAACTTGAATTGTTTCTTTATCTTTTCCCACAACTCATTCTTGGTCTGCTCGGGTAATTTCCTCCAATTCTCGGTTGTGATCGACACAACCTCCCTAACAAGAAAACTGCATGCATTATGGTACTTGGTAACTGAATCTAGTGGTTCTTGGGGAAGCCCACCTGTACCGACCCTTGTTATGTACATGATGGGGTCCAATGGACCTTTATTGGGACCTCGTTGCCCTCGTTTCCGCTTGAGTGAAGCTGATGATTCATCCATTGGAGAACCTTCTGCGGTTTTAGGAGCTGATGTCACCTCATTGTCTTCGCGATTAATCTAGGTAGAAAAAAATTATAAGACTTCGTATACTTGACAACCAACATTAACTTGAATTGCTGAAGTTAAGATTCGTGATCCATACCTCGTCGGCAGGATCATATTCCGGGTCTAGATCTACTGAAGTCTTTTTAATTTTTATATTCGGAAAAGGATCCGAAGGACTGTGATAGGAGCCTGAACTGCTGGAGTCAGTAAACTCCATATTGTCTTCTTTGTTGTTACTATCAGAACCAGTCTTCATAGGGCTTTCCATGCTAGATCTAATAAGACAAAAAATCAAATAAATGGCATATTAACTCTACATGAAGTGTTGCATGAAGAAAAAGATGGAAGCATTCTAGGATTTGATAAGATACATATATGTTTATTGTACGTGTTCATGTATTTCAATTTGACCATTGTACTAAAAAATGCAAATCGTAGCCACTAATTTCGTTCAATTGTGCCAATATGGCCATTATAATCATAATCCTACGTATTTGAGTGACACATCATATGTTTGACATCCAGCACCGCTAGAAGATGGACACACCTACTTCCAATAGAGTTCTCATTGCAGTTACCCCCTCAACCTAACTCATTTTGTGTATCGAGTGTGAGTCACCATGAATATTCCAGTTCATTACGTATTCGAATTCCGGTCAGGTGAGGACATTGGGTTGCTGGAACTGCTGCTGCGTAGAATTGATGGAAGTACACCGACAACCCAATGATGCCTACCCACCAAACCCTAACCAAAGATGCCACCGAACTTGACAGTTTTTCGAAGGCGTATGGAAGGTCGAAGGGTTTAGGGTTTACCTTGAAGCTCAGCGGCGACGGCAATGGCTTCGCTCGGCGTACCTGGAAGTGACGAGGGCGAAGCTCGGCGGCGACGGCAATGGCTTCGCTCGGAGTACCTGGAAGTGACGAGGGCGAAGCTCGGTGGCGACGGCGAAGCTCGGCGTCGGTGGAGCTCGGTGGCGTACCTGGAAGTGACGAGGGCGAACACTTGGCGGCAAACGAAATTTTGGCAGCCTAACGGCGTCTAAGTGTTTCGCCCGGGTTAGGTTTTTCCAATGCTGCCGAGGGGTATATATAGACTCCCATTTTCTTAGACGGATTTTAAGAACTGACTGCCTGAGAAGATTGTTACCTCAGGCGGGTTTTACTTACCAACCGCCTGAGAAGATACAATTATCTTTGACGGTTATTAATTACCAACCGCCTGTGAAGATCTTTACTTCTTCTTAATTAATATGTGTTCATAATTTGATGAACGCCAACATAAAGACCCCTCACCAACCGCCTGTGAAGACGTGTCGACGACCGTGCGCGACCTTTCTTTTCCCCGAGGTGCGACCTTTCAATGCGCGGTAAACCAACTGCTCCATCTTCCACTCCGCGCGGCCTTAAAGACGCGACCTTTCAATGTGCGGTAAACCAACTGCTCCATCTTCCACTCCGCGCGGTCTTAAAGACGCGCTATGATCACCCGTTAGTTCTCCACAAGCGCATCGCTCACTTTGAATCCTCTTGTTTTCTTCGTCTTCCTCCGCTCCGACGACCCAACACCACTATGGCCGACCTTCCGCCGCCAAGCCCTCCGAGGGAGCCACCTTGCAAGAAACTATGTTGCAGCTCCCCCGAGAAGATCAACACCGAGCAGCGCCTCCTCATGGCGCGAGAGGCGTACAACAATACGTCTCGCGCCATGAGTGCCTTGGGGATGGGTACCCTTCCAGAGTATACTGGAATGGGTACCATGGGCCACTACCTCTACGCCCTCACGGGGGTGGCTGATCGTCTCGACATTCTGTTCGCGACGATGGCCCAGGTTCTTGGCCCCGAGGGCCGTAGAACGCTGGTGGAGGCGACGGCTAGCAACCTCGCGGTTACACCGCCGGTGCAGCCGGTGCAGCCGGCCCTGTCTCCTGTTGCACCGGTGCCGGAGTCGCTGCCGGAGGACGACGAGGAGGAGGAGGAGTAGGAGTAGGAGTAGGATTTAATTAGTTTTTCTCTTTGTTGTTTTTAGTTGCTTCTGTTTTGTAAATATTGTTAATGAATGAAATCTATCTTTGTTCATCTATGTGATTTAATATTACTTGTGTATCTTGTGTGTTCTTGTGTAAATATTGTGCATCTTGTGTGTTCTTTTGTGAGATGTGTGATTGAATATTGTTAATGAATGAGTATCTTGTGTGTTCTTCAACTGTGTGAATGAATGAATGTGTAGTGTGTTCATCGTTAATTAAAACACGTCTGAGAAGAAGATTATCTCAGAGGTTGGTAAGTAATACCCGTCTAAGATAAACATCTTCTCAGGCGGTTATTAAGTACCAACCGGCTGTGAAGATATTTACTTCTTCTTAATTAATATTCTTGATTAAGTGTGGTTCTTTAAAAAGGCAAAAATCCACTTTCTTGTAATATTATTGATAAGTAAAGGTTACCATTAAATTGCACTTCATATATCCTTTGAAATTGGTCAGAACATAAAAAACATACAACAAATGCTATTTTTCATTTTTCTATCTTGATGAATATAATGCTTTTTTCATTTATTTTTTCAGTGGACATTTTTACTCATCATACCAACCTCTATGATTTTTTTCAGATTTTTTTAAAAAATTTTGAATCAATGTGTGTTCATAATTTGATGAATGCCTCATATGTATATGAGCATTTAGTTAGAATGGTGGATAATTTGAAGTTTGATATGTTGGAATGCTTTTAAAAAAATTAAAAAAATTCATACATGTATAAATTATACAAATATGTTCATACCAACAATTTTGAGTGAAGGAACATTTTTTATGAGATACACAAATGTGAATAATATGTGAGTAGAAATTAATTTGATATTTACCAAAACATTACAATGTCAGCTATACAAGTTTTAAAAATATTTTGTTCAGGTGGTAGATGTTAATTTTATACAAATGTAGAAGAAAGAATCATCGAATTTGGACACAATTTGCAGAATCTAAACATGTTTGAGTATTTATATTAGAATCTAAATAAAAAAGAAGCAAGGGATAAGGAAACTGAAGAATAGTATCGGGAATTATCTCAGTCGGTTGGTAAGTTATACCCGCCAAAGATAAACATATTCTCAGGCGGTTGGTAATTACCAACCGTCTCTGAAGATATTTACTTCTTCTTAATTAATATTCTTGATTAAGTGTGGTCCTTTAAAAAGGCAAAAATCCACTTTCTTGTAATATTATTGATAAGTAAATGTTACCATTAAATTGCACTTCATAAATCCTTTGAAATTGGTCAGAACATAAAAAACATACAACAAATGCTATTTTTCATTTTTCTATCTTGATGAATATAATGCTTTTTTCATTTATTTTTTCAGTGGACATTTTTACTCATCATACCAACCTCTATGATTTTTTTCAGATTTTTTTAAATTTTTTTGAATCAATGTGTGTTCATAATTTGATGAATGCCTCATATGTATATGAGCATTTAGTTAGAATGGTGGATAATTTGAAGTTTGACATGTTGGAATGCTTTTAAAAAAATTCATACATGTATAAATTATACAAATATGTTCATACCAATAATTTTGAGTGAATGAACTTTTTTATGAGATACACAAATGTGAATAATATGTGAGTAGAAATTAATTTGATATTTACCAAAACATTACAATGTCAGCTATACAAGTTTTAAAAATATTTTGTTCAGGTGGTAGATGTTAATTTTATACAAATGTAGAAGAAAGAATCATAGAATTTGGACACAATTTGCAGAATCTAAACGTGTTTGAGTATTTATATTGGAATCTAAATAAAAAAGAAGCAAGGGATAAGGAAACTGAAGAACAGTATCGGGAATTATCTCAGACGGTTGGTAAGTAATACCCGCCTGAGATAAACATTTTTGAAACTACAAGATGATAATTAACAGCCTGAGAAGATGTTAATTAACTGACGCGCCGCACGAGGTCTGCGGAGAAGTTAAGAAGCCGTGGTGCAGGGACGCGTGCGCGAAGTTCCACATGGATACAAGAGAGACGGAAGGATCTCTGAACATCGTCTTCCACAGTGGTTTAATTGTGCAAAGTTCAATGCGCGGGAAACGAACCGCTCCGCAGACCATATATAAGGCGCGTCGTCGGTTATGTACAAGCACTGAACTTTTGCACTCCTTTCTTCTTCTTCCATCGTTCCATCTCCTAGCCCAGCGCCGACGAACCACCATAGCCATGGCCAACCTTCCGCCTCCTAGCCCGCCGAGGCAGCCACCCTGCAAGCGGATACGCTGCAGCTCCCCCGAGAGGGTGAATAACGACCAGCGCGTTCCACCACCGGTGCAGCCGGAGCCACCGGTACAGCCGGAGCAATCGGCTCAGCCGGAGCAGCCGACCCACTCTCCTGCTGCATCATCGCCGGAGGAGGAGGAGGAGGAGGAGGAGGAGGAGGATGATGATGATGATGATGACGACACGATGATGACGTTGATGACGACGAGTCGTCCTCCGATGATGGCGACGACGACGGCGACCACCACCATGGTGACGACGACGACGACGACGACGAGGAGTCGGAGGAGGACCGCTTGGCGTGGTTTGAGAAGGTGGTGGAGAGGAGGGATGAGGCGGGGCCGTAGTGTAGTTTTAGGAAATTAATTTGATATTTACCAAAATATTACAATATCAGCTATACAAGTTTTAAAAATATTTTGTTCAGGTGGCATTATCTTCGCGGTTATTAAGTACCAACAGCCTGTGAAGATATTTACTTCTTAATTAATATTCTTGATTAAATATCTTTTTAGGCGGTTGGTAAGTAAAACCCGCCTGAGATAAAGTTAAAAACCGCCTGTGAAAAACCGACGTCTATATAAGGACCACCCTGCTGACGGTTCCAACAGTCCTGTATTTGATGTCTTTGAAGCCTCCAATGAGCTCCTTATTTGCTGTCGTAATATCAGCAAAGCCCTGTGATACATGCACCAATATCAAAATAATTTTTCTTTTAAATACAACTTAATTTGCTGAATTTTACATGGAAACTTGGACATGAAATAAGTGAGGCACCAGTATTATTTATGCTCAAGCTCTGTCACTGCTTTGTTTTATATTTTTTTATTGATATCGGATGAATTTTGTGTTCTTCTCATTTATGTATTATTATCAATAAATTGTTTATGTACTCCCTGTCTCGAAAAGATTGTCGTCTTCTAGTACAAAAATGAATAAGAAGACGACAACTTTTCTGGAACAGAGAGAGTATCACATAAACAAGTTCACTAGATTAAAGATCATTTTGTCTAATAGAAATATTAATGTCATACATACTTTTATATTGTTTATACTATCAAAATTACATTAATACTATTTATATTTTATAATTTGTCTAGTTTAATACTTATCATATTTTACAACATATATAGAACATTATTACTATCTCAATCACAAAATATTTCATGCATGATTGATCAATTGTTGATGAGGATTTGTGATGTTGATTTTCTTGTTTCATGATGGCATTTCTCTTGTTTTGTAATGTTCTATGTTACTGAACTCAATGTTGTTCGTCTATTATTCCATATGTTATTTTCTTGTCTGTCCGTTGTCTAAAGACGATGTGGACGTCGCTAAGACGATCCTCTCGAGATGGCAAAGCACGTCATCACGACATAGTAACGCATCCGATTCAAGTCTCGGAAGCTCATTGAGTTCACCTGGACAAGCTTGCAGAAGACACTACATCAGTGTCGTCGGCGTGTAAGCGCCTAAATGATGCTTGCGACGTTAGTCGTAGTGACTGGTTTACCTAATAGTGATTTGAACGTTGTCTTGGTAATCATGTTAGGTTAACAGTGCTTGTAATGACTTCTATATACATACTCCGTATTTGTGTTCTATGTGTAACATGCATGTGCAAGACCTCGATCCACGATCATGTTAAATTGATGATGGTGTTATACAAGTATTTTCTCTTTTTGTTGAAAAAACGATAGTCATATTTATTATTTGTATATTATTAATAAACATTAGTAAAATAAAGAATTAATATATAAATAAATATTATCATATGAAATATCAACATGGATGGTCCAATATATCCAACCTACGAAACAAAAACTTTTTGATCGTCCAGTACATCCAATGAAACACCAACTAGCATGTATCGAGATCCAGTATACAAAACATGGATGATCCTATCGAATCCAACCTTGACAACAAAAAAACGCACGTACGCGACGGTCGTTCATTAACAAAGAATACAAATATATAGAACCGATACTTCATTAAATAACAGACAGAAAACAAAATAACAGATGGAACAGAGGAACGATGACATTGAGTTCATTAACATAAAACAATACTACAAAACAAGAAAAACAACATCACGAAACAAGAAAACCAACATCACAGACCCTTTCTTCCTCCTCGCGCCGAGGGCGCGCGCGCGGCGCCGCCGGAGATCTCGCCGCTGGCCTTTCCAGTGCGCCAAGCTTCGCCAATCTTGCCGCTTGGGGTTTTTTCACCACGTGGAGCACGTCGGTGTTGCCCCCGGGGCTTGCCGATGGCTGGAAACGGCGGTGCGATGGCGGCAGCGGTGGCCACAGCTCTGGCAGGGTTAGAACTCCCTTATCTCTAGCTCAAACGACTTGGTTTCTCCTCCAAAAGCTTTCTTGTGCCTTGAGGATCATGAACCAGGACTAGGAAAGGAGAAAAACTGCTGGAAACAAGGAGCTCGACGGTGAATCGCGGCTTTCTCACAGGCGGCGACCAAAACTCGATTATCTCAATCGGTCATCACTGGTCGATGGTTTTCAAATCTTTTCGATCTGGAGTGTTCGCAGGGAGATAGGTAAACTATCCCCTAACTATGGTCAAGAATTATTAGATGTATAATTAAAATGAATTAAATCCATGACCTAGAGACATAGGTATGAACTATCATCGGGGAAACTGGCAATAAATACGTCTACAAGGCATGGCATGGCTTGAAACTTGGTAAGCATGCTTAAGGCGCGATAACACACCTTTCCATATAGAAGTCGGGGCCTGTAGAGGCTTCCTCCGGCTTGTAGACGGTGGAGTAGCGGTGGGTCTCGGTAGCTTCACCCGTGGTCGTCGGGAAACTGCGAAATACCGCCCAACCGGTTGAGGAAACATCGAAACAAAAGGTTGAGAAGGTGCGCAAGCAAGTTGTGAACAACTTTGCTAAAGGACTCCCGATCGATCGATCCTTGCCTAGTTGGCAAGCTATCATTGGAGTTCCAAGGTGAGGTCGGCGGCGCGCGAGCGGGGCAGAAAACGCGAAAGAGAAGAGAGGAACCGAGCTAGCTAGAGTTGTACTAATTCCTCTTTTTGATGTGTACTAATTCCTCTTTTTGAAGTTGGATATCGTCTAGAGTTGTAGGCTCCTTGATCATGCATGTTTGGGGCGTAGCATACATCGGCAAGGCCTCATATACGTACTCTGACGATATCCATCATCAAAACGAGAAATTAAACACGTATTAATTGGTTGAACATGCATGTTTGGTGGGGTGCATGCAAGTTAGACATAGAAAAGACCTCAGTCACGCGTTTGACAAAATTAACATGCATACCTCAAACAAGACGATCTTTCAACAAAAAGAGAAAACACACGTATAAGCGGGCGTGTGGACATGATCGGACGCTAGAGGAAACCGTGCTTATGAACGGGTCGGTGGCCCCGGATTAATCCAAACCGCGGTTTGCATCCTCTCGGTCACAAGGGCTCGACGCGTCTCATCGGCATACGAGAAAATTAATACGTGTACACCACACGTCCGACTATCCGAGCATTAATGCTTTGTCATGATCATGTATGATGGCCGGACATGCATGCATGCTTTTGAAAGAGAGCCAACGAGGTCTGCAGGGGCGGACCTACAGGGTATGCCCGGTGGGCCGCGGCATACCCTGGGCCCAGCCACAATCCAAAGGGTGGTATCGAACTGGGTATGAATAGCCGGCTTAGTGTGTCTCATGAGACGCCCATGAGTCTGTTGTCCAGCCGTAAAAAATATTATTATATTTACTATTCGTCATTTCAGATGGCCACCCTGCTGACGGTTCCAACAGTCCCGTATTTGATGTCTTTGAAGCCTCCAATAAGCTCCTTATTTGCTGTCGTAATATCAGCAAAGCCCTGTGATACATGCACCAATATCAAAATAATTTTTCTTTTAAATACAACTTAATTTGCTGAATTTTACATGGAAACTTGGACATGAAATAAGTGAGGCACCAGTATTATTTATGCGCCAGCTCTGTCACTGCTTTGTTTTATATTTTTTTATTGATATCGGATGAATTTTGTGTTCTTCTCATTTATGTATTATTATCAATAAATTGTTTATGTACTCCTTCTGTCTCGAAAAGATTGTCGTCTTCTAGTACAAAAATGAATAAGAAGATGACAACTTTTCTGGAACGGAGAGAGTATCACATAAACAAGTTCACTAGATTAAAGATCATTTTGTCTAATAGAAATATTAATGTCATACATACTGTTATATTGTTTATACTATCAAAATTACATTCATACTATTTATATTTTATAATTTGTCTAGTTTAATACTTATCATATTTTACAACATATATAGAACATTATTACTATCTCAATCACAAAATATTTCATGCATGATTGATCAATTGTTGATGAGGATTTGTGATGTTGATTTTCTTGTTTCATGATGACATTTCTCTTGTTTTGTAATGTTCTATGTTACTGAACTCAATGTTGTTCGTCTATTATTCCATATGTTATTTTCTTCTCTGTCCGTTGTCTAAAGACGATGTGGACGTCGCTAAGACGATCCTCTCGAGATGGCAAAGCACGTCATCACGACATAGTAACGCATCCAATTCAAGTCTCGGAAGCTCATCGAGTTCACCTGGACAAGCTTGCAGAAGGCACTACATCAGTGTCGTCGGCGTGTAAGCGCCTGAACGATGCTTGCGACGTTAGTCGTAGTGACTGGTTTACCTAATAGTGATTTGAACGTTGTCTTGGTAATCATGTTAGGTTAACAGTGCTTGTAATGACTTCTATATACGTACTCCGTATTTGTGTTCTATGTGTAACATGCATGTGCAAGACCTCGATCCACGATCATGTTAAATTGATGATGGTGTTATACAAGTATTTTCTCTTTTTGTTGAAAAAACGATCGTCATATTTATTATTTGTATATTATTAATAAACATTAGTAAAATAAAGAATTAATATATAAATAAATATTATCATATGAAATATCAACATGGATGGTCCAATATATCCAACCTACGAAACAAAAACTTTTTGATCGTCCAGTACATCCAATGAAACACCAACTAGCATGTATCGAGATCCAGTATACAAAACATGGATGATCCTATCGAATCCAACTTTGACAACAAAAAAAATGCACGTACGCGACGGTCGTTCATTAACAGAGAATACAAATATATAGAACTGATAGTTCATTAAATAACAGACAGAAAACAAAATAACAGATGGAACAGAGGAACAATGACATTGAGTTCATTAACATAAAACAATACTACAAAACAAGAAAAACAACATCACGAAACAAGAAAACCAACATCACAGACCCTTTCTTCCTCCTCACGCCGAGGGCGCGCGCGGCGCCGCCGTGGCGGCGGGGCTCGCCGGAGATCTCGCCGCTGGCCTTTCCAGTGCGCCAAGTAACTAACGCGCCGCACGAGGTCTGCGGAGAAGTTAAGAAGCCGCGTCGTGGTGCAGAAATGCTACGTTCCACATGGATACAAGAGAGACGGAAAGATCTCTGAAGATCGTCTTCCACAGTGGTTTAATTGCGCTGCACGAGGTCTGCAAAGAGTTCAATTCGCAGGAAACGAACCGCTCCCTCGTGTACTCCGCACAGACCATATATAAGGCGTGTCGTCGGCTTTGTACAAGCACAGAACTTTTGCACTCCTTTCTTCTTCTTCTACCGTTCCCCCTCGCTCCTAGCCCAGCGCCGACGAACCACCACAGCCATGGCCAACCTTCCGCCTCCTAGCCCGTCGAGGCAGCCACCGTGCAAGCAGCAATGCTGCAGCTCCCCCGAGAGGGTGAACGACGACCGGCGCCTCATTATGGTGTGTGAGGCGTACAACAGTACGTCTCGAGCCTTGGACGCCTTGGGTCTTGGTACCCTTCCCGAGTTTCCGGGAGGAATGGTTACCACTGGCCACTACGTCTACGCCCTCACGGGTGTGGCCGATCGCCTGGATATCTTGTCCAGGACGATGGCCCAGGAGCTCGGCGCCGAGGGTCGTAGTGCCCTGGTGGCGGCGACAGAGAAGAACTTCCGTCGCGGCAGGGTTCCACCGCCGGTGCAGCCGGAGCCACCGGTGCAGCCGGAGCAGCCAGCCCACTCTCCTGCTGCATCGTCGCCGGAGGAGGAGGAGGAGGAGGAGGAGGAGGAGGAGGAGGATGAGGAGGAGGAGGAGGAGGAGGACGACGACGACGACAATGATGACGACAACGACTACGACAACGATGATGACGATGATGATGACGACGGTGATGACGACGACAATGACGACGGCGACGACGACGGCGACCACCACGACGATGACGACGACAACGAGGATGAGGAGGACCGCTTGTCGTGGTTTGAGAAGTTGGGGTAGAGGGCGTAGGAGGCGCGGCCGGTAGAGTAGTTTTAGGAGTTCTTGTACATATTTTTTTTGTAGTTTTAGGAGTTCTTGTACATGTTTAGCTTCAATTCTGTTCTTGTACATGTTTCTTGTGTTTTGTAATATATATGTGTGCATCCGTGTCAATGAATACTGGCGTGTTAGAGCTCCGGTGAGCCCCGCCACGGCGGCGCCGCGCGCACGCCCTCGGCGCGAGGAGGAAGAAAGGATCTTCGATGTTGGTTTTCTTGTTTTGTGATGTTGTTTTTCTTGTTTTGTAGTATTGTTTTATGTTAATGAACTCAATGTCATTGTTCCTCTGTTCCATCTGTTATTTTGTTTTCTGTCTGTTATTTAATGAACTATCGGTTCTATATATTTGTATTATCTGTTAATGAACGACCGTCGCGTACGTGCGTTTTTTTTTGTCAAAGTTGGAGTTGGACAAGGCCTCCGAGTAGAATAGGATTAGGAGTAGTTTTGTTCTTGTTTCTATGTGTTTTTCGTCCATGTTTTCTTTACTCTTGTTTGTAATATATGTGTTGGTAGTATGTTAATGTAATATCTCTTTTATGTTCATGAACAATGTGTCTGATGTATTATCGAAAAATTATCATTTGATCGAAAAACATCTCCTTTAACGATGCCAAGTTTTCCCCTTTAACCCACTTCGTGCGTGAATTGAAAAACATCTCCAGTCTTGATGTTGTGTTTCTCTTCTTGTTTTTTTTGATATTTTTTCTTTTCACGTTTTGTCATGTTGTTTTCCTGCAAAAATCTGAACAGTCGCGACACTCGCGATGTTATTATTGCATGGACTGGAACAGGCCGGAAGTTACCCCTATACGCGGTGTCTGTTAGATGAAACCAGGACTCCCAAACTCGGGTCATCGCTGGGTTACGTGTTGATCTATTTATTGGAAAAATACAAGAGGTATACGGCTGATCAGATAGAGAAAAGATAAAATGGTTTGAATCACAACTGAACCAACCTTATATAAAGATATTCTATCTAGAACCTGAATCTATATCTAACTGCCTTAAAATCTGATCAGCCATACGTGAGTACATCAAATATATTATTTTAGAGTCTACTTTATCTCTACTTGATATCTTGTTCTCCGGATGCCGTGCCAAGACTATGTTCGTGTCAGACTCCAAGTGTTGTAGCCCTGCCAAGACTCTGCTCGTGCCAGACTCAAAGTACCGTAGCCCATATTTTATTTATCTTCCAACACTTCCTCTCCATCTAAACATCCCATGTTTAGATTGTGTCTAAATGCAAGATGTTTATGTGTAGCTAGAGGCTTAGTCAGACCGTCAGCTATTTGGTCTTTGGTTGATATAAATTTTACTTGCAACATTTTTTCAGCAACTCTTTCTCTCACAAAATGATAATATATCTCGATGTGCTTAGTCCTGGCATGAAAAACTGGATTAGCTGTCATAAATGTAGCACCCAAATTATCACACCATAGAATAGCCATCTCCTGTTGCTGAACCTTTAATTCCTTCAGAATATTTTGCACCCAGATCACTTCAGCTGTAGCATTAGCAATAGACTTATATTCTGCCTCAGTGTTAGATCTAGATACCGTAGGCTGTTTTCTTGCACTCCAGGATATAATATTCGACTCGAGATAAATAACAAATCCTCCTGTTGACCTTCTATCATTCATGCATCCTGCCCAGTCAGCATCAGAAAATGCATTAATTTGTAAGGAACTATCTCTCACAAACTTAATTCCATAATCTACAGTGCCCTGAATATATCTCAATATTCTCTTTACCATAGTCATATGTATCACAGTAGGCTGATGCAAGTATTGACATACTTTATTGACTGAAAAAGCAATATCTGGTCTAGTCAATGTGAGATACTACAAAGCTCCCACAATACTTCGATATTTTGTTGAATTTTCAGCATCGATCTTTTGTCCAACATAGGCCGAATATTTTTCTGTACTTGAGAGAGGTGTGCAAACTGGCTTACAACGTTCCATACCCGTCTTTCTGATAATTTCTTGTGCATACTTTCTCTGACTTAGCAGTATTCCTTCCTTTATTTTAGATACTTCAATTCCCAAAAAATAGTGCAGTCCCCCTAAATCCTTTAATGCAAAATCACCTCTCAAAGTTTTCAGAAGCAACTCTACTGCCTTTTGAGAGGAACTGGCTATTATAATGTCATCAACATATACCAACAAATAAATTGCCATATTATCCTTGCAGCAAATAAATAAAGAGGTATCTCCTTTAGAAGCTATAAAACCAAGTTGAACAAGTTTAGAACTGAGTTTAGAATACCATGCTCTTGGTGCTTGTTTTAATCCATAGATGACTTTGTCCAGTTTGCATATATAATCAGGATAGTTTGGATTCTCATATCCTGGAGGCTGAGACATGTACACATCTTCCTCTAAATCTCCATGTAAGAAGGCATTTTCCACCTGAGCTACAAGATATCCATGTAAGAACCGAGACTTGTTTGCTCAGTCGAGTGCATGGCCACTTGAGCTAGAACCTCCTTAGACAAGGTAGAGTTCAAGTAGCTGAGAAGTTGTTGATCTTGAGTCAACCAACTTGAGTACTCCAGATTGGGTACTTTAATCTTCGTCTTGTCCTCTTTTTCCACCTCAATCTCTTCTGGTGGCTGAATCTTGCTTCCATCAAGAAACCCATAAAGTTGAGCTCCTCGAATCGCTGGGAGGACTTGAGCTCTCCACAAGAGGTAATTGTCTCTTGTTAATTTTTCAACGTGATGTGTCAAGGTGTTGAAGCCAGACACACCTGTTGATGTAGACATGTTGGTAGTCTTCTATCAGGGCCTGCCGAAGACAAGAAAAAGAAAAGGTCCTTCTGATATTGCCGGAATTAGCTTGAAAAATTTGTCTCTTCTCTGCGCATAGCAGCTTTGCTGCGGAGGCCTTTTTTTTCTATGCACCAAACAGCTTGTTCTGCAGGCGCGTGACTCTCAACTCACGGAAGGTGTTCTCGATGGAGAATAGCGGCTCTGGTTACCATGTTAGATGAAACCAGGACTCCCAAATTCGGGTCATCGCTGGGTTACGTGTTGATCTATTTATTGGAAAAATACAAGAGGTATACGGCTGATCAGATAGAGAAAAGATAAAATGGTTTGAATCACAACCGATCCAACCTTATATAAAGATATTCTATCTAGAACCTGATCCTTAAAATCTGATCAGCCATACGTGAGTACATCAAATATATTATTTTAGAGTCTACTTTATCTCTACTTGATATCTTGTTCTCCGGATGCCGTGCCAAGACTATGTTTGTGTCAGACTCCAAGTGTTGTAGCCCTGCCAAGACTCTGCTCGTGCCAGACTCAAAGTACCGTAGCCCATATTTTATTTATCTTCCAACAGTGTCATCATTACAATGTCACGGCATCCCCTGCAGTACTGCAGGTCCAGTAGCAGGGGCTGACATGTGGGTCCTATGAGGTATGGGGCCCACATGTCAGCCCCTGCTACCATGTTGTTTCGCTTTATAATATAGGAGTACTCCGGAGACTCCCAAGAAACCGCAACCTCCGCCTTACCACGGACCAGTCTTGGCGGACCTAGCATTTTAATATAGGGTAGGTCCAATAAAAAATATGTTTCGGTAAAGTTATTTAGTATTTTTTAAAATAATTATATAATTTATATATTCTTTCAATCTCAAAAGACTTGTTATTTTAAGTTCAAAAAATAAACGAGAGGGTGATAAATATTTTGTGATTGAGATAGTAATAATGTTCTATATATGTTGTAAAATATGATAAGTATTAAACTAGAAAAATTATAAAATATAAATAGTATGAATGTAATTTTGATAGTATAAACAATATAACAGTATGTATGACATTAATATTTCTATTAGACAAAATGATCTTTAATCTAGTGAACTTGTTTATGTGATACTCTCTCCGTTCCAGAAAAGTTGTCGTCTTCTTATTCATTTTTGTACTAGAAGACGACAATATTTTCGAGACAGAGGGAGTACATAAACAATTTATTGATAATAATACATAAATGAGAAGAACACAAAATTCATCCGATATCAATAAAAAAAATATAAAACAAAGCAGTGACAGAGATAGCGCATAAATAATACTGGTGCCTCACTTATTTCATGTCCAAGTTTCCATGTAAAATTCAGCAAATTAAGTTCTATTTAAAAGAAAAATTATTTTGATATTGGTGCATGTATCACAGGGCTTTGCTGATATTACGACAGCAAATAAGGAGCTTATTGGAGGCTTCAAAGACATCAAATACGGGACTGTTGGAACCGTCAGCATGCTGGCCATCTGAAATGACGAATTGCAAATATAATAATATTTTTTACGGCTGGACAATAGACTCATGGGCGTCTCATGAGACACACTAAGCCGGCTATTCATACCCAGTTCGATAACACCCTTTGGATTGTGGCTGGGCCCAGGGTATGCCGCGGCCCACCGGGCATACCCTTTGCCTGGTCCTTATCCTGATGATCAAGGTCCTCCGCCTGCTGCCCCAAGATGACTTGGGGCAGAATGATCTTGGCGACCAGAATGAAGCGTCGGATATGTTGTCCACGGCGCAGGTAGCATAATCTTTCTCCTCATATATAGCGTGTTAACTATTTTTTCGGCCCCAAATGATCTAGAAAAATTACTCCAGATTTGATGATGCCATAAACTAATCGCTGCTGAAAACAATGACGGTGGTCCAAGCAAGGTTGTCATGATGCAGGATGCATGGGAGGTAGACCCAAGCAAGGTGGTGGTGCAGGACGATGCATGGAGCTAGCTGACGGACTGAAGGTGTTGCTTGAAGAAATGTGGTGCGGACTAGATGTGCCGATTAGTTTATTTTGTGTTTATTGATTACGTAAGAGCTAGTACTGTCAAATTAACTAGTTTGTTGCCTGGAATGGTACGTTGAACACTATTGTTTGGTTTCGTCGATGTTTATATCTAGTATTTAATCATTGTTTATATCACTGTGCTGCTGGTTGAAGAGATTTTATGCGTATGCTTTATTTTAATCCTTGTTTATATCACTGTGTTTATATCAAGTAGTACTTAATTACGAACCTGTATAGAAGTAGCAATTTATACAACTTTATTATTAGTGAAGCCAAAATTTATAGAACCTAGATTTTTTAAAGCACATGTGTCACTTCCGGAGGAATCCATTCCTTTAAACTGCCCCGTGAGTTTCCTTTGATGCAAACGGGGCTAAACAAAAGACGAGCGCGATAGGGGAAACACAACAAGTGCAACATTCATCAGAGACGAGCATGCATATATAGGAGAAACACATCAACGACATGCCTTATACAAGTCTATTTTATATACTCCCTTTGTTCACTTTTCATTAGCGTTGGGGGAACTAGGGGATGGAGGGAATATAACCCATAGAGTACAACACGTTATGGCAGAATAGGTCATACTCGCGCTCAATCCTACATTTCTCAGTACAGAAGACGGTCCACTCATCCCACCCTTGCCGGCCGCAGTGGGCAGGCCCCTGGCTCCCCCCTGTTGGGCAGCGGCAAACATCATCGTCAATGTCGGGCAGCGCCACCGGCGGTGGTCCCGGAGGAGGCCTACGCAGTAACCTCCAGCTCACGAAAACGTCGAGCCTCTGCATGGCTTGATTCCGACACCGGCAGCACTCCGTGTTGGTCCACTTCATCGCGACGGACCCGGCCGCGTTGTCGCCGACGTGGGCCTCGCCTTCGACCTGCCGGATATACTCGAGGGCGTCGCGGTCCCCGCGGTCGCCGTCGTAGCGGAGCATGGCGAGGACGTAGGCCGCCACCTTGTGGCCGTTCGCGGTCGCCCGGGCAAGGAACTGGGTGCCCCGCTGTGCCTGCGCGCGGCCGTAGTTGAAGACGAGGTCGAACCCGGTGACGTAGTACGCATGAGGGTTGCCCACGTTGGCCAGGCGCTCCACGAGGGCGTCGTAGCTCCCGTTCCCGTGCCGTTGGAACCACTCCCAGCTGCTCTCCCGCTCCAGCGCCACGCGCCTGCCCACGGCGGGATCACGGCACGCCGCATGCATGGCCTTGCAGGTGGCGCGCAGACTGGAGAGGTTGTCCATGGGCTGGGTGGGAAAAGTAGTTGGGAGTATGTATGCCGGCAAAAAAGTACCCACACCTTCTTAGGTGGTAAAAGGGTGTAATGCCTGACAGAGAATCAGCAATAGAATGCATTTTGCATGCATTTTTCATCTCATAGTTGGGATGTACCTTCCTCAGGTGTCAAATGTGATGCTGTACCTGGTCATTCAAATCTTACCTCCATCTCGGTACAACGAGAGGTTGCGGCGACCCACCCCGCGATCAGGACCGCAATATCGTGCGGCGCCAAGGGGAACTCCATGGGCTTCAAAGGGAACCAATGAGGGCGCGCGCGACGGAGAGGAAGAGTACGCGCGGAGAAGAGGATGGTGTGGTGTGTGGCGGAGTAGAGGATGGTGTGCCGTCTTACTACTCTTTAGTACGCGCGGAGAAGACGATGAGACGCCCAGTGATTTTTAGTACGCGCGGAGAAGAGGGATGGTGGTGTGTGGGCAGAACACGATGAGACGCGCGCAGACGCGCAGTGTTATGGCTTCTAAAGTGCACCGTAACCGTTTGGAATGCTACTTACGAAACTACGTACGAATGTCTTTCCCTTCCGGAGGATTCCATTCCTTTAAACTGTCCCGTTAGTTTTCTTTGATGCAAACGGGGCTAAACAAAATACGAGCGCTGGAGTTATGGCTTTTAAAGTGCAGCTGTACGCTACTTTGCCGCTGGAGTTGCCAGGCAGGAGATAGCCTGCAGCGGGGCCTGCAAAGCGGTCTGTAAAGTAGTACTACTGGAAAACGCAACAAGCCGGTAGCGATGACTTGAAAGAAAAGTGGAGACCCGAAATGTGAAACAGGAAATCTTTTCGCGAAACTGATGCGACCGGGTGCACAGAGCGACTGACTCGTATCCTCTGCAGTAAGGCACCTGCAGTAGCTGCCACTGACATGTGGGCCCATAAACTGTTGGGCTCACATGTAAGTGAGAGCTACTGCAGGTGCAATACTGCAGAGGATTTCAATCCCAGAGCGACCGTGCACGCCAGTAACCGAGGCGAGTAACACGCGCAGCGCATGCGCGTCCTTTGAATTAAATTTGACGCGTCCCCTCCCGCCGACTCGTATCCTCTGCAGTACTGCACCTGCAGTAGCTGCCACTGACATGTGGGCCCATAAGCTGTTGGGCCCACATGTAAGTGAGAGCTACTGCAGGTGCAGTACTGCAGAGGATTTCATCCGTGACGGACCACTGCTACAATGCTATAAGTTTATCTGTTCTTGTGTTTGTAATATACTCCCTCCATCCAAAGCGACAAGTATTTTGGGACGGAGGTACTCCCTGCATCGAAAGGGACAAGTATTTTGGGACGGAGGGAGTAATGTTTTTAAGTTAAATGTACTTGGTGTTCTTGTTCATGGATGTACTATCTGTGCAAAATTAATTTGAATAGCTGATCGCCAAACCCTCCTTGTCCCCAAACCGGTGGAGTTGCCAGGAGATCGCCCGCAGCAGGGCCTGCAAAGCGGTCTGTAAAGTAGTAACAGGAAAATGCAACATGCCTGTAGCTAAGACTGGAAAGAAAAGAAAAGTGAAGACAATTCGAGGAAGAAAATTTTTGAAAAAAAAGGAAGGACAACCGAAATGTTAAACAGGAAATCTTTTCACGGAAGTTAAACTGGAACTGTTTCAATTCTGATTCTACTCAAATCTGGAATCGTACCAAACGAGGCCTAAAAGAGCTGCTTATCCACCTCATCCACTTCCCCACGCCGCCAGTAGAATCTCTTCGGCCGCGGGAAGGTGTCCCCCGAAGAGTTCGACAACACCGAGGAGTGTCCGTCAGAAGAGTCGCCTGATGACGAGGAGGCCGGGGAGTTGGGGTGGACCGGCGGCGTATAGTCGAGGTAGTGATCCAGGTGGATGATGAGCTCCGTCGTGAGGCCGCCAGGCCGGACCACTGCGGCATGGTTGAAAGGTTCCGCCGGCGGCCCGCCGTCACTCCCAGTCCGGCCATCACTTCCTGCAAAGAAGGTGGCCATTTTGACCCGAGGCAGGAGGCTTGGGTCTTTCATCCACCCAACGACCGTGCACAGGTCAGCACACTCCCGGTGGCAAGTGGAAGCATCGAAGTGATCAAAGAGGAAGACGTCACCCAAAACCTGTCTGATGCCCTCCGCAGACCAGACATGCAGAGGGAGGTTCTCGATGACAACCTGCACGTGGAAGAACCACCCGACGATTGGCACACCGACGCCAAAGATCCATGGTCGGAAGTAGTGGTTATCATCCGGCATGGAGATGATTGCCGTCTCGATGGCGAGCTCCCGATAGTCATCACGGGTGAACCGCACCAGGAACTCACCATCCCCAAACGTGGACACGGTGAAATCCCAATGCGGGATTTAAAGTTGGTGATGGATGGCCAGGGTGATCTCCATGGGCGTCGCCTCGCTGCGACCTCCTCTGGGTCCCAGAACAGCTGCTTGGCGGCGCAAACGGATAAACTCCATCGTCATGAGGCGGTTGTTGACCACCGTGCATTGCCCCTCACGAGGGCGCAGGGACGGTGAGCCTGCAGGTACCTGCTCGCGTCTAACATGGTTGCGAGGCATGGCTGCGACAACAGAGGCAAAGGACTTCTCAGGCAACACACGGGAGCATGGATGGGAATCAATCGGGAACTTGATCCTGGAAGCAATAGGGGGGTTAAGAAGGCGAGGATGAAGAGGCCTCTTGCCATCTGGCCCGTGGGCCGACCAGTCCCAGGTGCGGCGGGTCACGGCACGTTGCCGCAATGTGACCATGCGCCAAACATCGGAAGCAGCGTCCCTTGAGGATCTCACGAAAATCCGGTGATAGGACCGGACCTTTCGAGGCCTTCGGCTCTGTGCAAGTGTCATGAATGCGCGAACAAACCGAATTTTCTGCATACGGTATGCACCAAAACACTGGTGCATACCCATTTAGATTGACGCCACATCATCTTTTACCAATCTCAAAGCATTTCATTAAAGAGAAAAAAAATCAGAGTCATGCAATTGCTTCATCCGTCCGTTCATATGGACACATGTCACAAATCTGAAACGGTATGCACAGCTTTAGATATGTATACCGTATCCATAAAAAAAATTTCCATGCTGCGAAGGCCCAGCTTGAATATAAAGTGAATCAGCGCAGTTTCAGCCCACAAATAACAAGCGGCCGAGCTTTTTCATCCTGCCTACCTGCGGCGGGAAATTTTTGTCACGCCGAATGAAGAAGGAAAATAAGAAATGAAAATAATACTGTATTTTATTACGGTACCCTTCGACCCGCAATGCCGGCCCCCTCTCCGCAACGCGCTTGGAGGAGCATCCGCTGGCTGCCACGCTTGTAGGAGCATCCGCCGGCCGCCAAGCTTGGAGGACCATCCGCCAGCCGCCACGCTTGGAGGCCCATCCGCCGGCCGCCACGCTTGGAGGACCATCCGCCGGCCGCCACGCTTGGAGGACCATCCGTCGGCCGCCAAGCTTGGAGGAGCATCCGCCGACCGCCACGCTTGTAGGAGCATCCGCCGGCCGCCAAGCTTGGAGGACCATCCGCCGGCCGCCACGCTTGGAGGAGCATCCGCCGGCCGCCACGCTTGTAGGAGAATCCGCCGGCCGCAGCGCGTGGAGTAACAACAGCTAGGTACAATTGCTCACATAATGTGTTCTTGTACATCTATCCTCTTACGGATAGGCTGATGGCTGATTGAATTGTAGGAAGCGATGTCAGAAGATAAGACATGGATGGGAAAAGACAGGCAGACGAGGGAGTGGCAGGATGGAATGAAGTCATTTTTAAATTTTGCATTTTAGTGCACTTGTGAAGGAGGAACTATGCCTTGTCCTTGCACGAGATGTCGTAATATTTGCCACAACACACGCAAGGGAGTTCATTTACACCTGCTCAAAAATGGGATGTTATTGGATTATACTTGTTGGATACACCATGGAGAAATACGAGTTTAGGAAAATATTGCTGAGGAATCAGCAAATAATGAGGAGATAATTTCTGATGATGGTTCTATGCAAAATATGTTGTCCAGTCCACTTAGAGGCACTGATCATAGTGGTACTTCAGCAGATGTTGATGATCAAGAAAATGCTATAAACCAGCAGGAGCCATCTGGGGATGCAAAGGAATTCTATGACTTATTAATTGATGCCAAAAAGGAGTTGTATCCAGGTTGTTCGCAGCTGACCCAATTATCCTACATTGTCAGGTTATACCAGATAAAGTGTTTAACTGGTATAAGCAAAGTAGCTTGTGAGATGTTACTTGAACTATTCTCATTTGCGCTTCCAAAGGGCCACTGCATTCCTAATACACTTGATAAACTTCAGAAGGTTGTTCGTGACCTCGGGCTGGACTACCAAAAGATCGATGCATGTGTCAATGACTGTGTGTTATTCCGGAAGGACTATTCTCTGCTAAATAGTTGCCCAAAATGTGGTGAACTAAGATGGAAAAATAGTACTGCTGGGGGTGCAAGAGAGGCTTTACCTTGTGGAAAATCCAAGAAGCTTGTAGCACGCAAGATTCTACGTTACTTCCCTCTTATTCCCCATCTACAAAGGTTTTATATGGGAGATTCAACGGCATCAAACATGCGCTAGCACAAAGAAGGTCGTGCTGATGATGGAATATTACGCCATCCCGCCGGTTCGAAAGCATGGAAGCATTTTGATAGCATTCACCCAAATTTCTCATCTGATCCTCGCAACATAAGACTTGGGCTAGCATCTGATGGTTTCAATCCTTTTGGAGTAATGAATGTTTCTTACAGTACATGGCCTGTGATTCTAATCCCTTATAATCTACCACCTTGGTTGTGTATGAAGCAATCTTATTGGGTGATGTCAATGATAATTCCTGGGCCAAAGTCACCTGGAAACAACATTGATGTGTATCTGCAGCCTTTGATTGATGAGCTACTGAAATTATGGTCTGATGGTGTTGAAACATATGACAGTTTAAAGAAAGAGACATTTGTCATGCGAGCTTCTTTATTGTAGACAATAAATGATTTTCCAGCGGATGGAGCACAAAAGGGAAGCTAGCATGTCCATACTGCCATATAAACACTGACGCCTTCTGGTTGAAACATGGACGAAAGCATTGTTACATGGGTCATCGTCATTTCCTACCTCAGGATCACAGATGGCGTCGAAACAAAGGTTCTTTCAACAACAAGGCAGAGAATAGAGAGGCTCCAACATCACTCTCTGGTGACGAAGTACTCCAACAATACGAGTGTTTTGATCAAGTGAGTTTTGGACCGACGAATAATAAGAGAAAGCACACCGAGGAAAATAGATGGCATAATTGGAAGAAGAAAAGTATATTTTTCGACCTCCCTTATTGGAAGACATTGCTAATAAGGCATAACTTGGATGTCATGCACATTGAGAAAAACATATGTGATAGCATATTGGGGACATTGCTTGCTATGGATGGTAAAACAAAAGATAGTCTACAAGCTCGTCTTGATATGAAGGATATGGGTATACGGCCAGATCAACATCCGAAGTTCATAAAGAGCAAGTACACACTCCCACCAGCATTATATACTTTGGGCAAAGATGAGAAGACCACCTTGTGCAAGTTTTTGGGGAATGTGAAGGTGCCCGATGGTTATGCCTCAAACATCAAGAGATGTGTGGACATAAAAGCATGTAAGGTATCGGGTCTAAAAACTCATGACTGCCATATTATATTTCGGAAGCTCCTTCCTATTGCAATACGTAACATATTGCCTGAAAAGGTTGTTGCACCTTTAATTGAGTTTAGCACATTCTTTTCTGGAATTTGTTCTAAAGAATTGGTGGAACCAGATTTGGACAAGATGAGCAAACAAATTCCTGAAACAATTTGTAAGCTTGAGATGTTGTTTCCTCCCGCTTTCTTTGATATCATGGTACATCTTCCAACCCATCTTGCCGAAGAAGCACGGTTGGGTGGACCTGTTTCTTATAGATGGATGTATCCAATTGAGAGGTACCTTGATACATTGAGGAGGTATGAACGTAACAAAGCTCACCTGGAGGGTTCTATAGCTGAGGGATATATTGCCGAAGAGTGTATGACTTTTTGTAGTCAGTTTTTGGATAACATCAGCACCAAGCGTAATAGACCAGAACATCATGAAGCTGCAGCTACAAATGAACCTTCTGTTCATAATTCTAACATATTTACAGAAGTTGATAATTCTAAAAAAGGGTATAAATGGGGCCAACTTACTATGGTGGAACTACATAACATCAGGCATTATCTTATTACTAACGTTGAAGAGGCCGCTCCATGGATCAAGTAAAAACATATAACTCAGATGTTGTATACTATATATATGGCTTATTGTAGATGGCTAATTTAATTTTGTACCCTTTTCAGTGAGCATATTGAAGAACTGAAAAAAATTCATTCTCGTGATGTTGATAAACGCCATAGAGATGAGTTTGTTGATTGGTTTCAGAAACGAGTAAGTACATGCAAGTTTGCACTTTGATGAAATATTGAACAAATATGTGTTCTGAAATTGGTTTGTCGTCGATAACCCCTGTTATACTAATGTGTACATACAGATTACGACATTACACAAAGAAGGCAAAGCAACCGATTATTTGTATGCATTATCTAGAGGACCTGATTGTCGGGCACATTTTTTTAGTAGGTTATTCATCAATGGCTTCTTCTTTCGAACTGCAGATGTGGAAAAAGATTTACGGACCCAAAACAGTGGTATTGTTGTTCGGGGCACTGATCATGATTGGTTTGGAGTAATCAAGAAAATCATTGCTGTTGAGTTTGAAAAAAATCAAGAGGTTCTGTTATTTCAGTGTGAATGGTTTGATCGGCCTTTTGGAAGCAGTCAGAACCAAAGCAGAGGCTACAAAAAGGATCAATACGGAATGATAGATGTTGACACTACTCTGTTTCGGTTCCAGTATGAGCCTTACATTCTAGCCTCCCAAGCAGAACAAGTTTTTTATGTTCCAAGTGTGAAGCATCCTAAATGGGCTACAGTTGTTAAAACGAAGCCACGGAATCTTTTTGCCATGCCCCCTGGAGACAGTGAAAATAATGTGACTAAGACGATGGAGGCTGAGACATTTCATGATGATCTGCTTACTGATGATATCAATATGATGCCACACATTAATGAGGATACGACCGCATGGGCTAGGAATGACATTGAGGGAGCCAGCGGCGATGCTTCCACTCTTATAATGACAACGTCAGGTGATCGGTTTGAGGGAGATGGAGTTGCATCAGAAAATGAAGACGACGACGACGATGACGATACATATACCAATGATGGTCATGTAGCTCCATTGTGGGGGGACGACAGCGAAAATGATGATTTTTAGTATAATTAAAAGTATGTACGTACTGCATGTATATACGTGTGTGAGCTATGAACTGGAGTACTATTTGTGACGATAGGCTAATATATGGAAGTAGCGCACGTAAGCTCGGTGCGCCCGATCGCATCAGCCGCCTGTACAAATGGCCACGATTCAGTAGTTCGTGCGCCAAAGGCAAAGGGATCCAAGGTGGCCGAGGGTGCTGACGCCAAAATGATCGAGATAAGCACCCACAAATTAATGCAACAGTCACCGAGGCTCCTTAGACGCGCGCAACGCATGCGTTGAAATCACCTGCGATACTGCAGATGCAGTAACAGTCACTGACATGTGGGTCCGGCTAGCCGTGGGGCCCACATGCCAGTGACTCTTACTGCACCTGCAGTACTGCAGAGGTTATGCATCCCGCATGCGCATCTTTGAATTCAATTGGAACCGCTCTGCGTCCCATCACCGCTTTACCGTGAACCACTGCGGATGGTCTTGGATAGCTGGGAAGTACAACCGTCGGATCAAAACAAACGGTGCATCGATGCAGCCTTTACTGCACGCATGCAGCAAAATTTTGCTACGTCAGGCGATCCTGGTCCATGCAGGTATGCTCCGATTCCTGTCCTCCAACTCCATCTAGGGTTCCGATGATGCAGGCAGTTCACCACCAGACTGTAGAAAGGATAAGCATGCACACATGTAATAGTCATTGTTGACTGCGTTGGTCTAACGTCATTGTTTGACTGCGTAGTCCTATGTTTAGTCATTAACGCTAGCTTTTGCATCTGTGTAGTGCAAAAGGGTTTTGTTTTGGTTTCACACTACACTAGCTAGCCTATATAAAGTGTATTTGTGTTCCCTGATGAATACACAACAAACATTTTCCATACAAAATGAAACTTGCATGCCGCTTTCTTCTGCCAGAGGTTCAAAGGAAACTACACTGGCCGGGTACATGTATGGTACGGGTGTGCCGGTGTACCTTAACCCCCCGTACGTCGTCCGTCCCTGGTGGTTGTTGGGAAGAGCCTTACAGGATGCTTTGATTCCAATCCTCTTACTCCATCTCTAGGTTTCTGATGACGCAGACGGTTCAACACCAGGCAAACCAAAAAAGGTTGAGCGGCATGCAAGTTTTTTGATGAAAAACTGACTGCGGCCTGAAGTTGCATCTGAACGGGAGGCCCCCACAGCCAGTTTGTCATCAAGAAATTTGCATGCCGCTCATGACCGAGGCTTTGCTGGTTTGTCTGATGGTGAATCGCATGCGTCATCGGAAACCTAGATGTAGTTAGAGGACAGGAATCGGAACATACCTGCAGCGGTCTTCCAACCACCACCGGGGACGCACGAGGGGGGTTAAGGTACACACCGGCACACCCGGACCGTACATATGTGCCGGTGAAGATGGAACTCAACAGTCTCACGGTTATGGATAGAAAAAAGGAAGAAGAAAAGGGATGGCGCGTGTTTTGATCTATGAACCGCGAGACTGCTAACTCAACAGTCTCAACAGTCTCAAGTCATGCTTCGATTGCGAAACCGAGGAGTTCCTGCCAGTGTGGTTCAGCTCGCCGCGGAAGGTGAACGACTCGCGGAAGATGTGCGAGGTCGACTACGCCAACATCCAGGTACGTCACCGTCCGATGCCACCATTTTCCATTGCGCCGCCGCTGCAACGTGTTCACCTGCCGCTGCTCGTCATCCTTTTGCAGGGTCGGGATGCATTGGTGGATGCGGCCATATGGTTGCTCTTGCAGGTGTATGGTAATTACGTGAGTGTTTGGTCGGGTCATGTGGTTAGTCCATGATGCACCCTAAACCCGGTGTTGAGGCCGTGTATTTGTCATTTGTGCGTACACTCTAGTGACATGTGACAAAGTGCTCAGTCATTAATTGCGTTTGGTTTGACGTCGAAGTTCGATTGGAGATAGATCATACATTTCTTTTTGTCTTGGATCATCCAAATTAACGTTTGGTTGGATGGACTGGATGATCCAATTTTTCATTGGTAGGTTGGATGAAACTTGATTGAGATTATTGAATCATCAAAGTTGATAATTTCATAATATTATTCGTGCGCATGATGATCGATCGTGCACGCCGAGCGCCGAGTTATTCGTATTGCTGAGCGAAGTTCGGACGAGGAGTTCGTGTGTGCCCGTGCGCCCTGCAAGATTCGGTGCGCTCGCGTACGTGGCAATCATCAGGGCAGGGTGGTACAGTCGAGGGAACCGTGCAGTGCGCCCTTGGCTATAAGATTTGGAGCGTGAACGTACGTGGCAACCATCTAGGGATGTAACTTCGGTGCTCCCGTTTGTGCTTCCATGCGTACTCGGCGCTTATGTGTCATCATCTAATTGGTTGAAGTTAAATCAGACATTATGTTAGGTAAATGAAAGGGCCAATAAAATCATGACACTTATAAGTAGGAGCACGTATGGAAGCACTTAATGGGAGTATACAAGCCGTGTCCTCGGATGCAACTTCATGTAGCTCCATCTAAATGCAACTGTTTGCTGATTTGTGGCAACATATCCTAATGCAACAATTGTGTTCCGTGGCAATAAAGCTGTAACGCCACGAACTAGTAATTCGTGGTAACAGATCCTAATGCAACAATTGTGTTTCGTGGCAATAAAGCTGTAACGCCATGAACCAGTAATTCGTGGCAACAGATCCTAATGCAACGATTGTGTTCTGTGGCAATAAAGCTGTAACGCCACGAACCAGTAATTTGTGGCAACAAATCCTAATGCAACGATTGTGGTCCATGGCATGAGCATCCTGATGCCACGAAATAGTGATTCATGGCAACAGATCCTAATGCAACGATTGTGTTTCATTGCCTTAGCATCCTGACGCCACGAAAAATTGAATCGTGGCCACACATCCTAATTGCTACGATTGGGGTCCGTGGCCATTGATACTAACGCCACGAACCAGAGTATCGTGGCAACACATCCTAATGCAACAATTCTGTTTCGTTGCATTACAGTCCAAATGCAACTGTGTGCTGATTCGTGGCAATAGATCCTAATGCAACGATTGTGTTCCGTGGCAATAAAGCTGTAACGCCACGAACCAGTAATTCGTGGTAACAGATCCTAATGCAATGATTGTGTTACGTGGCAATAAAGATGTAACGCCACGAACCAGTAACTCGTGGCAACAGATCCTAATGCAACGATTGTGTTCCGTGGCAATAAAGCTGTAACGCCACGAACCAGTAATTCATGGCAACAGATCCTAATGCAACGATTGTGTTCCATGGCAATAAAGCTATAACGCCAGGAACCAGTAATTCGTGGCAACAGATCCTAATGCAACGATTGTGGTCCGTGGTGATAGATCCTGTAATGCCACGAACCAGTAATTCGTGGCAACAGATCCTAATGCAACGATTGTGTTTTGTTGCCTTAGCATCCTGACGCCACGAAAAATTGAATCGTGGCCACACATCCTAATTGCTACGATTGGGGTCCGTGGCCATTGATACTAACGCCACGAACCAGAGTATCGTGGCAACACATCCTAATGCAACGATTCTGTTTCGTTGCATTATAGTCCAAATGCAACTGTGTGCTGATTCGTGGCAACAGATCCTAATGCAACGATTGTGTTCTGTGGCAATAAAGCTGTAACGCCACGAACCAGTAATTCGTGGCAACAGATCCTAATGCAACGATTGTGTTTCGTGGCAATAAAGATGTAACGCCACGAACCAGTAACTCGTGGCAACAGATCCTAATGCAACGATTGTGTTCCGTGGCAATAAAGCTGTAACGCCACGAACCAGTAATTCGTGGCAACAGATCCTAATGCAACGATTGTGTTCTGTGGCAATAAAGCTATAACGCCAGGAACCAGTAATTCGTGGCAACAGATCCTAATGCAACGATTGTGGTTCGTGTCGATAGATCCTGTAATGCCACGAACCAGTAATTCGTGGCAACAGATCCTAATGCAACGATTGTGGTCTGTGGCGATAGATCCTGACGCTACGAACCAGTGAATCGTGGCAACAGATCATAATGCCATGATTGCGTTTCGTTGCATTAGCATCCTGACGCCACGAAAAAGTGAATCGTGGCCACACATCCTAATTGCTACGATTGGGGTCTGTGGCCATTGATACTAACGCCACGAACCAGAGTATCGTGGCAACACATCCTAATGCAACGATTCTGTTTCGTTGCATTATGATCCAAATGCAACTGTTAGCTGATTCGTGGCAACAGATCCTAATGCAATGATTGTGTTTCGTGGCAATAAAGCTGTAACGCCACGAACCAGTAATTCGTGGCAACATATCCTAATGCAACGATTGTGTTCCGTGGCGATAGATCCTGTAACGCCACGAACTAGTGATTCGTGGCAACAGACCTAATGCAACGATTGTGTTCCGTGGCGATAGATCCTGTAACGCCATGAACTAGTGATTCGTGGCAACAGATCCTAATGCAACGATTGTGTTCTGTGGCGATAGATCCTGTAACGCCACAAACCAGTAATTCGTGGCAACAGATCCTAATGCAACGATTGTGTTCCGTGGCGATAGATCCTAGTGCCACGAACTAGTGAATCGTGGCAAAAAGCCAAGCTTACTGCAACGATTTAGTGTTCTTTGCAGTACAATCGTTGCAACAGGTCGGAATCCTTGTAGTGGGGTGAATAGGCCTTTTGAATTTTTGTGGGAACCTGCAACACTTAACACCCAGATCAAAACTCGAGATATCGGACTAGTCCGGTAAAGTGCGGACTAGTCCGGTGTGTACCGACTAGGTTAATCAAGTTTGATCAATTAATTTGATTCTAGGATGTATGTAGCGGAAATATACTTGTAATTGAAGTGTTGCAATATTATGAACTAGGGTATATCACAAGTCAATCTTATATTTGATGTTTCAACGTAAAGTGAGCAAGATTGATTGAAACCTAGATTGATATGATGTATAAGAATGATGAACACAAAGTAAGAACACAAGCAATTTATCCTGTGGTTCGGTTCTCACAGAGGCAACCGAGTCTTCTCCAACCCTACCCTCGTCGGATCGCCACTAAGGTCAGTCCTCTTCCACTTATCACAAAGGGGTGAATAACCAAATTCAAGGGGCCTTCTCACACGTTGAGGGCTCCCCTAGATTACAACAAGAACACCACTAAGAACACACTCAAAAGATTACAATGAAAATCACAGGGTGTGTTAGAGAATCAAACCAAGAGCTCAACGAGTGTTGAACCATGTCTCTCCAATGATCTAGAGTGTATCCTCAAAGGATTGATCTTTGTTGCACTTAATTTTGTGGAGAGATGTGTTTTTGAGGCTCTTGGGAGGTGTGACGGCACTAGGGTTCGAGAGTTATTAAAGTTTGGGCCGTGCACCTCTATTTATAGGGATTTCTAAAAGTGACCGTTAGGGTTTAGGAATATCGGACTAGTCCAGCTAGGAGCAGACTTGTCCGATTTCGCTTCTGGAAATCTTCGGACTAGTCCGATAGTCATCGGACTTGTCCGGACATGTGAAACACTAAGTGAATTGGGTGACAAGTCCACACTTGGAGGACTTGCCCGATTTAGGTCGGAGGGTTTTCAGACTAGTCCGGGCAAATATCGGACTTGTCCGATTTAGATCGGAATGATATCAGACTAGTCCGATGTGTGATCAGACTTGTCCGTTTTTGTGCGGATTGTGAAGTGTTTTTAGGACTAGTCCTCACTGTGGAGGACTAGTCCGATTCTAGTCAGAGAGATTATCGGACTAGTCCGTGGTGATATCAGACTTGTCCGATCTTGTGCAGAGAGATATCGGACTAGTACGGTGAGAATCGGACTAGTCCGGTCCTGTATAAATTTGTACAATGTGTGTGTTTAATTGTGGTTGAGCTCTTGGGGTGTGTTTCCTTAACACACTCCATACACAATGATCTACTACACTTGTTCCTTGAGCTCATTTCCACATTGCTCCTCATTCTCCCTTCTTTTTGGCACTTTGCTTATTTTCCCATTAAAACATGTGCTCATCTCAACAAATAGGTTAGGATCTCATTTGCTTGTCATAAATCATCCAAAATCCACAAGGGATTCCTATATGCACTTTCAGTTTGATATCTACATGGTGAGGCACAATGTTCTCTTTTTCAACATTATCACAGAGAAAGTGATATCTAATGTCAATGTGCTTTGATCTTGAATGTTGCACGAAGTTTTTAGCAATCCAAATAGCACTAGTGTTATCACAAAACAGCGGATTACTACCTAGATCAACCCTATAGTCCTTAAGTGTTTTTTAGATGAAGAATTGTTTAGTTGCATTGTTTAGTAGATGAATTGTTTAGTAGATAAATTTGTTTAGTATATGCATTGTTTAGTAGTTGAGTTGTTTAGTAGATGAATAGTTTAGTAGATGAATGGTTTAGTATATGAATTTTTTAGTAGATGAATTGTCTAGATTAATAATTGTTTAGATGAATTGTATTAGGTTCAATTATGCTTAATTGTTTATGTTGGGTTTAGATGTTTGTTTAAATGTTTATTTAATTGTTTATGTTATGACTAATTGTTTAGATCAATTGATAATTGTTTAAATGTTTGTTAGTTTTAATTGATATTAGGGTTGTTTAATTGTTTATTATGTATAGAATAATTGATATTAAGTTTCTTAATTTTTCTTTTTAATTATTTTTTGCTTGAGTGTTTAATTACGATATGTAAATAGACGGGCTTCAGGCTGGCTCGGCCTGACACAATCCATTTATGGTCCGACACGGTCCATTTAGTAGTCACTTATGCGTATAGACGGGTACGGAGGCGAAAAGTGACGGTGAGGAGAGTAAGCTCTCGCGCATGGACGGCGGGATCCGACGAAGCATAAGTACGACGGTTATTTTGATGATGCAGTTTGAAAGGTGTTAGTCGGACTTAACTACTTTTACAAACAGCTCTGTGTTAAAGAAATCACGATAGAGATGATGAGTAAGTTGGAGAAGGAGCTATCGGTACTATTATGTAAGATGTATTTTTTTCTTCTAGAGTTATTCAATCAAATGCAACATCTCCTTATCCATCTTCCATTTGAAGCTAAAGTGGACAGTCCCGTATAACATATGTGGATGTATCATATTGAAAGAGAACTAAGATATTTAAAACCAATAGTTCGTAACAGAGAAAGAGTAGAAGGGTGCATCGCCGAAGCATGTAGTCTTAAGGATGTAGGATACTTTTCAAGTGTTTACTTTGCAGAAGAACATAATGTCAATACTTTGACAATGCGGTACAATATAGATGAGCAACCTCCTTGTAGCGATCTCTCTGTTTTTGTAACAAGAGACACCACTATTGTAGTTGCACTTCCTACAACTCTACCGCAGAAGAAAGGAGTGTTGCTTTCCTCTATATGTAAGCTAATATAGATGAGATGGACCAATATTTTGAGTAAGTGTTTGTCCTACATTTATGCTAATCAGCATATTTTGAAGCACATCTACTCTAAAAAGTTCCTTTTCGTACAATGAGTTCCACAAGCAAAATTGGACACATAGACATCAAACAACGAGCAAACAAGTAGAAGCGATGTGACAGGATGGAATAAATGAAGGACCTAATTTCCTATTTTGGTTCCGAGATCATGTAACATTTTCTCGTTAACTTATCAGTATTTATAAAGTATTCTTCTAACTTACAAGTATTTACAAAGTTTTCTTATAACTTCATATTTTGGATAGTGCATGAAAGATGCCAACGTCCATAAAGACTTGTGACAACTATCCTATGCATTGGTTAAAGTTAGAAGATACAATCGATATGAATTTAATGACTTCCGATTTCATACAACTCAACTTGAATCTCTTCGTCCGCTCGCGGCAACATTTAATACCAGAGTTGTGACAAGGGCAATCGACTCTCAAGGACGTGAAACTAATTACTATGGGATCACTAAAAAAAATCCTTGAATTTGCTTTTACCGGAAATAAGGATCTTCAAGCAGTATTCTTTGACTGTTTGGTTTGATAACAATCATGGAATCTAACTAAACTAATTTGGCATGATGGAAGTCAAATACAAGAAACGACTATGAGAATACTATTCATTTGTTCTTGCACATCAAGTGGAGCAAGTGTATTATCTACCTTATTCATGCAAAAAACTTAAAGCTTGGTGGGTGGTACATAAGTTGAACCCTCTTGAGCGGTTATACACTCCAAGAGACGACAGTTGCCATGATACTAATGAGGTTGATGAGATTTACCAAGAAGAAGAGTTGCCATACTCGTTCATCGTGAAGCCTAGTGTAGAACTCGATGACTTAGTTGGAGATGCTCAAGATGTCGAGACATATGATATGTGGAAACAAAAACGAAATCCAATCGAGACGCTCACGAAAGAAGATCGATAGTCTGGTTTAAGGAGTAGGATACATGATCGTGACTTTGATGAATTTTGAAATTCATGAGGTAACATTTTCTTCACTAATTTAACATGATTTTTGTATATTATCTTAGCATATTTATCAATTATTCCATACAACAGGATGTCGTCATCGAAGGGAAAGGGGAAGGGGGCCAGAGGGTTCCTCAGCGAGCCACGAGACTTTTTCTCATGTACCTCGTCAGGTCCGAGCAGATGCTCTCAAGTGATGAGGCACCTTCCAGACCTCGCGGGCCGAGCTGCGGCCTTACAGCGCACGAAGGAAAAATTCAGTTGCCAATTAAATTATTTTAAATTGTACTCATTAATAATTATTCCTTATCAATCCTTTAATTTTGTAGTCTAACTCAGAGTCATCTGCGTATGAGTCTGAGGTTAGGGCGCCGCCACAGGCTAGCCAGCTCTCGAAGTCGGCTAGCCTCCCTTTGGAGCCAGCGAGCGTGGAGTTCCCATCCTTGATCTTCTTCTTCTTGTCATCCTCCTTTTTGTATGGGCAATTCACAATGAAGTGCACATACTCGTCACAATTGTAGCAAGCTCTCCTTGGTCTTTACTTGCTCTTGTCCTTCCCTTTGCTCTCATAGTTTGACCCTCTTCTCTTCCTCATCATACTCTTGAATATTTTGATGAAAAAGGCCATTTCCTCTTCATATATATTGTTGATTTCTTCTTCTTCACTTTCATCGTCATTGATTGACGCTTGCACCTCTTTGCCTTTGGACTTGGGTGAGGCTTTGAGAGTAATGCCTTTCTTCTTAGAGGATGTGATCTTGGCAAGGTCGTTGACATGACGTGCTTCCATATCCATCATCTCGTAGTTGATGATGTTTCCAAGTACCTCATCCGGAGTCATCTTGTGGAAGTTGGAACTCTCGCGGATGAGAGTGCAAAGCGTCACATTACGAGGCATGAAGGCTCTAATCATCCTCTTGACTACTTCATGTTCGGTCCACTTCTTGCATCCGTACGCCCGACTCCTATTGATGAGGATCTTAAGTCGGTTGTAAATCTCTTGAGGGGTCTCACCTTCTTCCATAGCGAATCTTCCAAGCTCCCCCTCGATCACCTCAATCTTAGCTTCCCTCACGGACTCGTTGCCTTCATGAGCAATCTTGAGAGTGTCCCAAATTTCCTTGGCTTGCTCCAACCCATCCACCTTGTTGAATTCTTCTTGGTTCAAGGCTAAGTTGAGCATGGCTGCCGCTTGAGCATTGCAGTGAATGAGTTGTTCTTGTTCCGGGGTCAGCTCTTCATCGTCCACGGGAATATCTACACCTGTGCAAACAACATGCCAAAGTGTAGGATTGAGAGAAATGAGATGCAACTTCATGTTGTGTTTCCACATAGTGTAGTTAGTCTCATCAAAGTGTGGAGCTTTGCCCATTGGAATAGAAATGTAGTTTGAGTGTGAATTGAGGCGCTCATAGTTGAAAGGATATCGCGTGTAGTCTTCCTCGAGCTTCTTGAGCTTCTTCTACTTCTCAAGACTTCTCCTCCTCTTGGCCTCATCTCTTGCTTTTTGAAGAAGGTCTGCAGGGCGCTTCACTTCTTCATCTGCATCTTCATCTTCGATTTCGCCATCGAAGGGAGGAGGCTTTGGCTTGCTCTTGGAGGCGTCGCTGGTCTTGTTGTGCGAAGATTTGAATCCTTGTTCGCCGGTGTGGCTGTTCTCGCCGGTACCGGTGGTGTCGATGATCGACATCTCCTTCTCACCATTTCCCCCCATCTCCTCTCCAAGCGGTTAAGCTTTTAGGAGAGTTAGACTCTGATACCAAATGAAAGTTGCCTAGAGGGGGGTGAATAGGTGGATAACCTAAAATTTAACTCAATAAAAGCTAATCAGAACACAGAGTGCAAACTAGTCCGACCTAGGGGCGGACTAGTCCGATCAGGATGACAAACTTGATCAAAGGTGAGATTTTTAAGCGATCTAACGGACTTAACTCGATGAAACGTAAAGTGTATGAACCTAGTGCTAGTAGATGGTGTGCACGAAGTAAAAGCAACTAGATCGAGGCGGATCAGAAGATTGAGACGAATAACGTAAGTAGCCCTAACTTGATATAGCGAAGAACGAGGAAGTCAAATCAAAGACACAAGACACATGATTTATCCCGTGGTTCAACCCCACAAAGGAGCCTACATCCATGTTGAGGATGCCCACGAAAGGCAGGGTTTCACTCAACCCTTTCCTCACTTAGCCACCATGAAGATCGACTATTCTTCCATTAAATCACAAGGGTAATCACTAAATCTGTGGGGCAACTCACAACCTGAGGCTCCCATAAGTTTTCAACTCCAAAAGATCGAAGATCAACACCCACATGAACTCAAATCAATCAGTCAAACCTAGAGAATCAACCAAGAGTTCAAGATCAAGCAAACCATTGTCTCTCCTCTTCCACAACTCACAAATCCTCAACAATCGCTCTTAGGACTCCAAGAATGGTTGAGAGAATGCTAGGATGGCTCTAGGAAGGCTATGGCAGCACTAGGGTTTGAGAGGGGGCTTTTGGATGGCGGGGGATCCCTTTTTTATAGGGGTCCCGACAAGTAGCCATTGCCACCAGGAAAAGTACTCACTAGTCCGGTCTTTGACTCCGGACTAGTCCGACCTTTGAGCCTAGACTAGTCCGGCCTGTGGGGACTAGTGATGTCACCTTTGAGCAACCAAAAAGTCCCCTGCCACCTTTTGAATTCAAACGATCACCAAACCACGGACTAGTCCGATCTGACACAGAATTGTTTGTTCCGGTTGAGAACAGAACAATCTGGCATACCAGACTAGTCCGCCCCCTGAGGGCGGACAAGTCTGGCCGTCCAGAACTTAGTCCCAGCAGCTACCTCCAAGTCCACAGCGGACTAGTCTGTCAAGGAACAGACTAGTCCGATCTTAGTCATGAACTACTTTTCCGAACTGAAACAAACTAGTCTGTCCGAGCGAACTAGTCCAACCCTTTTTATAGGAGTTATGACAAGTAGCCATTGCCACCAGGAAAAGTGCGGACTAGTCCGACCTTTGACTCCGGACTAGACCAACCTTTGCCCCAGACTAGTCCGGCCTGTGGGGACCATTGATGTCACCCTTGACCAACCACAAAGTCCCCCGCCACCTTTTGAATTCAAACGATCATCAAACCATGGACTAGTCCGTCCCACAACGGACTAGTTCGATCTCACACAGAACTGTTTGTTCCGGTTGAGAACGGACCAGTCTGGCATACCGGACTAGTCCGGCCCCTCAGGGCGGTCAAATCTGGCCGTCCCAAACTTAGTTCCAGCAGCTACCTCCAAGTCCACAGTGGACTAGTCTATCAAGGAACGGACTAGTCTGATCTCAGTCAAGAACTACTTTCCCGAACTGAAATGGACTAGTTTATCTGAGCGGACTAGTCCAACCCTTTTTATAGAGGTCCCGACAAGTAGCCATTGCCACCAGGAAAAGTGTGGACTAGTCCGGCCTTTTACTCCAGACTAGTCCGACCTTTGACCCCAGACTAGTTCGGCCTATAGGAACCAGTGATGTCACCCTTGACCAACCACAAAGTCTCCCGCCACCTTTTGAATTCAAACGATCATCAAACCACAAACTAGTCCGTCTCACAACAGACTAGTTCGATCTCACACAGAACTGTTTGTTCCGGTTGAAAACAGACCAGTCTGGCATACCAGACTAGTTTGACGCTTGAGGGCGAACAAGTCTGACCATCCAGAACTTAGTCCCAGCAGCTACCTCCAAGTCCACAACGGACTAGTCCATCAAGGAACGGACTAGTCTGATCTCAGCAGGAACTACTTTTCCGAATTGAAACGGATTAGTCTGTCCGAGCTGACTAGTACAACCCCCCCCAGAGCGAACTAGTCCGGTCCTCCAAGACTTAGTCCCAGAAATACATAGACACACTCACCACGGACTAGTCCGTCCTCAAACGGACAAGTCCGAACTCACACAGAACACTTTGGTCCACTTAACATCGGATCAACGCGATGTGGACGGACTAGTCCGGCCTTCCAGCCCGGACAAGTCCGACCTTGTCTTTCAGGCTGTCTCAACTCATCTCTCAATCTAGTCTAGCTTGGACTATGAGCTCTTAGGAGATTCTCAACACTTTGACTCATTGAACATACTCAAACTAAGTAGCTAAACTCGACACTAAGAATTTAAAAGCCCAAATTCCATTCTTCGAGTTCCTCGCATTTTTTTTCTCTTTTTCCTTTTTGAGTGCATCCAATGTCGTCCATCTTTAAATCACCTGTGCTTACACTTGCAAAGCTCATTAGTCCCTTAAGTGTTGTCATTAATAATCAAAACCTACAGAGATTAGCCTATATGCACTTTCAATTTTCCCTTTTTGATGATTTGATGACAATACATTGAGGTTTTTGATAAAAATAAGATTGAGTTGATTTTCATAACACACACGTGCATAAAGAGCTCCCCCTGAATGTGTGCATGAAAGATTTGCAATAAGTTTAATATACAAGAATGAGATCTATAGGAGACTTATACATTTGTGTGTTATGGTGGGATGCCTACGTGTGATGCAAATATTGATATGTGAAAAGTTGAATGAAATATGCATCTCAAATTTTGATTTAGCATTATCACACATATTTGATAAGAATGATATTCAATAGAATGAGCATGACAAAATAGACAATAAGATTCACATAATATAGAGAAATATAGCATAGTGATAATGTCATTACAAACCAAAATGAGAACGAGTAGAAAAAGTTAACATTACCGCGAGTGTCCCGCGAGTGTGCGGCTACATTTGTGAGTATATGGATCCATATCATGTATTTTCAAGCTGGTATTATTGTCAGTACAATAAATCTAGTTGAAAATCAAACTAAAATTGTATTTTAATGATAATAATTAAAAAATGAGAAAGGTGTACGCCTGTCAAGTAGAAACTAAAAGAAGCAATCAGTAAATAAAATCATAGTCAGGCAGACACCACACAATCAACCAAAGAGATTATACGGCGAGATTATTAGTAAACCCCAGAACAATTTATGTGTTTTGTGTCTCTGCTTTACTGTGGAACGACTACCCTCGTGTCTCTCACGAGGTGCACGACACCTTTCAAATGGCCGTGTGGAACGATTTTATAGTAAACTTAAATATTTATATTTTTCAACTCATTTAAATTGTTAATGCATATCGCTTAAATGTTTGTTTTCTTAAAGCTGAGGTACAGGAAACGAGCGAGAGCATGATGGAGCACGCGAGAGCCATGTTCCACACGAACGCTCGGAAGCTCGTGACGCAAGCGTTGTCATACGCCCGCATCCAGGCTGTTAACAACTACCAGAAGCGGCATCAGAAACAGCAGGAACAGGATCCGTTTAAGAAGGACTTCGACACGCATGAATCAGTACTCGAAAGTAAGTTCTTATTGTTAAATATTTTTAGTAGCAACTTATGTTAACAGTGTTGATGAAATCAACGTTTTTGAGGCGTCGCCTAGGCGGCATGGCGCTCCGGCCCAGACGTCTGGGTTGGTCGCCTCGCCTAGCCGCGACCGGCAGAGGCGCGGTGGAGCCGAGGAGGCGCCGAAGGGAGGGCAGGGGCGACAGAGGCACGACCCAGGCGGGATCGGCGACCGACAGCTGGGGAGCGGAGGCAGCCAACGCCATGGGAGGCAACGCTGGGAGCGGAGACAGCGCTGACGCTGGGAGACGAAGGAGGCGGCGCTGGGACTAGTAGAGACCAGAAAAGTTAGGGTTGGAATATAGGCTTTTAACTGGGCCTTAAAATAACGGTTGACTCCCTCACCAGCTGCCCACACTCGATGCCCGCCGCCTCCAGAATCCCGCTCATCGCTCTAGATTTCCGCCCGTTCGTCGCTCCAGATTTCCGCCCGCCGCCGCTGCTGCTCGGTCGCCTGGCCACACGCCTAGGCGCTTAGGCGGGCGCCTCGGCGTCGAGGCGCTTTAAAAACACTGGATGAAATATTAAAATGCTATTTGAAAGAAGCCCAATTATATAAGTATTATAATAGTAAATGGCTCGTCGTTACGTGCGGCACCTGGCCAAGCAACCGATCGCAACGGAAAAGAAACAAGAAACAATTCAATCTTTTTGTTACACACGTCCAAATTATGGCCCTATTTGGTACAACTATGCTGCAACTTCTTCATAAAAATAGACGGAGAATGTACCAAATAGAAAGCTTTTATAACAGCTTATTAGTTTAGCTGCTTCTCAGAATAAATAAGCAGAAGCGACTTTCCATCAACTTTTAAAACAAGATGTTTTTTAACCAATTCCAGCTGTCCTAAACAAAACGTATAACTACCAAATCTAACAATGCGCGCACCTACCAGTCACGATAGTCTGGTGTATTTTCTTCTCACAATCCGCGCACCAACCAGAAAGTGTACCAAATCGCACCTCGCTTTTCTCCGCTTCACCCGCTAACCTCCACAAATCGCACATAGCTTGAGCTGTGACAAGAGTAGCATCACTGATAATCTCGTCTTCTTTGCTAAGGTTCGAGTGCGAGTCGTGGGCCCTGACTGGAACGCGGTCTGCTTTTGTTGGGCGCTCGCAGGTGGAAGGGGTGTCGAGGAAGCGGGGCAGCATTGACGGCGGCGGCGTCTCAGGAGGGTCGCAGGCGTAGGCTTCGCACACGGAACCCGGGGGCTCGCCGTCGACTTCAAGGAGCCGCTGGTGCGAGGCGCGTCAAAACTTTTTTTTTTACTAAAGTAGGCTCCTTGGTACTGTTCTTGATCCATGGATAATCTGAGCAGGACCTCATCGATAATCTCGTCTTCATCCCTTCTTCCATCTGTCTCAATGGTTCCTTCTTTCCTTTACTAAGGTGTGCTCCTTGGTACTGTTCTCGATCTATGAATAATCTGTGCAGGACTTATGAGCTTGGATGATTTGTGCAGGATTTAAAAATTAGGCTTCTTGCTCAATATATTCAGATCTGCTGTCCTTATATTGTGTTGCATCGTCCAACAGCTGGTGTGGTGGCCAAAAGCACTAGCAACCTAAAGGTGATTGCTGCATTTCCATACATCTATCTCTTAATATCACGCTATTATGCATTGAGTTTTTTTTCTTCATTTCTGAAATGGTTAACAAGTACTGCAAGGCTAGGCTGCTAGTTCTTACCTTTCTTGTCTGTAACCTTTGTCCACACCCTGTGATTTCATAATTTGTTGTAATTCCGTCCCATTTCTTGTGGCCTCAATAAGACGTTCTTTTGACTTGGATCGCTTAATAAGAAGTTGGTCTTATTCTCATTCCTGCAACAAGCAGTCGTGCCTCTTTACTCTTGTAGGATAGTAAATTCTATGAGAAGTAATATGGTCTCATGACTGGCAAAGAAAATGTACAGAGTTCAGTAAGTTATTAGATTTGTTGCTCTAATTTCCACCAAATATTTCCATCTCCGAAGTGGGTATTCGCTACAGAGTGTACTGATAAATAATTCTATAGACTTTTGCAGCTTATTAGATTTACAGATACTTTCATTTCTGAAATGGTAGTTCCCAGTGAGTCAGAAGAATATAATAATGAAGATTTCAGTGGTACTTTTCAAGGGGTAATAAGGGTATGCCAATCAGAATTATTTACTTGTTTCATCTAACTAGAGTGGGTCAAACATTTAGTAACTACTACTATCCCCACATTGAACAACGGCTACTGTTACTAGGCAACTAATTTACTCTCAAAGTCTACTATCAGTATTGTCTTTTGCTTTGAGTTTTCTCTTGCAATATATAGTGATAACAAACATTCTTTCTTTTTTTTTTAAAAAAAAAGAAGATAACAGACATTCTGCATCAACCACCTTCTTCATGATGCATCCACCCAGGAAAATCAAATGAAACTGTGGTTCACGTGAATGGCAAGTTTATAGCTTGAGCTGTGATAAGAGTAGCACCACTTGAGCTTCACTGATAATCTCGTCTTCATCCCTTCTTCCATCAGTCTCAAGGCAAGTGTTTCTTCTTTCCTTTACTGAGGTAGGCTACTTGGTACTGTTCTTGATCCATGGATAATCTGAGCAGGACTTCATCGATAATCTCGTCTTCATCCCTTCTTCCATCTGTCTCCTTTCCTTTACTAAGGTGTGCTCCTTGGTGCTGTTCTTGATCTATGAATAATTGTGCATGACTTATGAGCTTGGATGATTTGTGCAGGATTTACAAAAATTAGGCTTCTTGCTCAATATATTCAGATCTGCTGTCCTTATATTGTGTTGCATCGTCCAACAGCTGGTGTTGTGGCCAATAGCACTAGCAACCTAAAGGTGATTGCTGCATTTCCATACGTCTATATATCACACAATTATGTATGGTTAACATGTACATGTACTGCAAGGCTAGGCTGCTAGTTCTTACCTTTCTTGTCTATGACCTTTGTCCACACCTTGTGATTTCATAATTCTTTGTAATCCCACCCCATTTCTTGTGGCCTCAATAAGACGTTCTTTTGACTTGGATTGCTTAATAAGAAGTTGGTCATGTTTCCATTTCTTCCACAAGTAGTGGTGCCTCTCTACTCTTGTAGGATACGCTCTCGTAATTCTGTAGAGTTTTGCAGTTATTACATTTACAGATACTTTTATTTGTGAAATGGTAGTTCCCAGTGAGTCACAAGAATATAATGATAAAAATTTCAGTGGTACTTTTCAAGGGGTAATAAGGGTATGCTAATCAGAATTGTTTACTTGTTTCATCTATCTAGAGTGGGTCAAACATTTCTATCCCCACATTGAACAATGGCTACTGTTACTAGGCAACTAATTTACTCTCAAAGTCTACTATCAGTAGTGTCTTATGCATTGAGTTTTCTCTTGCAACATATATAGTGATAACAAACATTCTTTCTTTTCAAAAAATAAAAGATAACAGACATTCTGCATCAACCACCTTCTTCAAGATGCATCCACCCAGGAAAATCAAATGAAACTGTGGTCACGGGAATGACAAGTTTGTAGCTCGCGCTGTGATAAGAGTAGCAGCAGCACCACCACCACTTGAGCTTCACTGATAATCTCGTCTTCATCCCTTCTTCCATCGGTCTCTAGGCAAGTGTTTCTTCTTTCCTTTACTAAGGTGCGATCCTTGGTACTGTTCTTGATCCATGGATAATCTGTGCAGGGCTTCACTGATAATCTCATCTTCATCCCTTCTTCCATCGGTTTCTTGGCAAGGGTTCCTTCTTTCCTTTACTAAGGTGCGCTCCTTGTTACTGTTCTTGACCCATGTATAATCTGTTCAGGACTTACGAGTTTGGATGATTTGTGCAGGATTTACGAAAATTAGGCTTCTTGCTCAATATATTCAGATCTGCTGTCCTTATATTGTGTTGCATCGTCCAACAGTTGGTGTGGTGACCAAAAGCACTAGCAACCTAAAGGTGATTGTTGCATTTCCATACGTCTATCTCTTAATATAACGCAATTATGTATGGTTAACATATACTGCAAGGCCAGGCTGCTAGTTCTTACCTTTCTTGTCCATAACCTTTGTCCACACCTTGTGATTTCATGATTTGTTGTAATTCCGTCCCATTTTTTGTGGCCTCAATAAGACGTTCTATTGACTTGGATTGCTTAATAAGAAGTTGGTCAAATTCTCATTCGTGCAACAAGCAGTCTTGCCTCTTTACTCTTGTAGGATAGCAGTAAATTCTATGAAAAGTAAGATGATGTCATGACTGGCAAAGAAAATATACAGAGTTCAGTAAGTTATTAGATTTGTTGCTCTAATTTCCACCAAATATTTCCATCTGTGAACTGGGTATTTGCAGCAGAGTGTACTGTAAATAACTCTATAGAGTTTTGCAGCTTATTAGATTTACAGATACTTTCATTTGTGAAATGGTAGTTCCCAGTGAGTCACAAGAATATACTGATGAAGAATTTTAACTTAAGTGGTACTTTTGCAGGGTTAACAAGGGTACGCTAGTCAGAATTGTTTAGTTATTTTGTCTAACTAGAATGCATCAAACATTTTGTAACTACTACTATCCCCATGTCGAACAAGGGCTACAGTTACTAATTTACTAGGCAACTAATTTACCCTCATAGTCTACTACCAGTAGTGCCTTATGCATGGAGTTTTCTATTGATCCTCCTATGTGGTTTTCTCTGTTACTTGTTTGTTCTTCGTACTATCCTCCTATGTGGTTTTCTCTGTTACATGACATGGTTATATCATCATAGGTTTACAGATTGTTTCAGAAAGACGTCGAGGCACAGATCAATGGCGCTCTCCGCACTTTTGCCCGTACTCCTGCAGAAAGCTGGCGAATCTCTTTCCACAGAACTAACTTTCATGTTTGGCATTGAACGGAGAAAAGAAAAGTTGCACACTTTGCTGCTTGCTGTCAACCAAGTGATCGCTGATGCTGAGGAACAAGCTTACAGGAAACCTGCTGTGAAGTCCTGGATTGCCAAACTGAAGTTGGCTGCCTACGATGCTGAAGACATACTTGATGAGCTGCATTACGAGGCACTCCGCAATGAGGCGATTCGCGCTGGGCACAAGATCAACAGTGGTGTAAGGGGCTTCTTCTCTCCGCACTATAACCCTTTGCTGTTTCAATACAAGATAGGGAAGAAGCTCCATCAAATTGGGGACGATCTTGATGACCTTGTTCGTCATATTGATCTCTTTGGGTTCAATAGAGATCAGACCATGCCAATGGATGAGAGGATACTCACCCATTCATATGTTGATGAACAAGATGTTATGGGAAGAGAAGGAGATAGAATAAAAATTGTGCACAAGCTGCTTGATGCTAAGAGTGAGAAAATGTCTGTCTTTTCTATTGTCGGGATTGGAGGAATAGGAAAGACTACCCTGGCAAAGCTGATCTTCAATGATCTAAAGATTAAAAATGGTTTCCAAAAGCATATTTGGGTTTGTGTCTCTGAGGAATTCAACATTCCAGATATTGTGAAGAAGATTATTGTTTTAGCAGTTGGTTCTGACCCTAGGCTTAACAGTGATAACTTGGAGGTTCTGCAGCAGCACCTTCGGAGAGAATTGGGTGGTAAGAGGTGCCTTCTTGTATTAGATGATGTTTGGAATAAAGATGCAGAAAAATGGGATGCTCTTAGGACATTGTTCAATTCATTTGGAGTGGGCAGTGCAGTAGTTGTGACAACTCGAGATATGGAAGTTGCATTAATTATGGGGACAATTGAGACGTTCCATATGGAACCGCTCAACCCAGAAGATTCTTGGACATTATTCAGTAGAAGAGCATTTGGCGCTGGTCTATTTGAGTCTCCTGAGTTTATCAACATTGGTAGAAAAATTGTATATAAATGTCACGGTGTTCCATTAGCTGTTAAAAGCATGGGGGCTTTGATGAGTACAAAACAGGAGATAAGTAGTTGGTTGAATATCCTTGAAAGTAATACCTGGAGTGAGGAAACCAAAATACTTCCAGCATTGATGGTGAGCTATAAACATTTGCCATCTTACATGAAACAATGTTTTGCCTTCTGTGCTGTATTCCCCAAGGATTATGAGATTGATAAATTGGATCTGGTGCATCTTTGGATCGCAAATGGATTTATTCCATCTGAAATGGCATCTGATCTAGAAGAAGTCGGTAATGTGATCTTCTCACAGCTAGTTTGGAGATCTTTTTTCCAAGATGTTCAGAAAAAAAGTTCACGTGGAGACTATGGGAACCGAGACTATGGGTACCTTGATGTGACAACTTGCAAAATACACGACCTGATGCATGATTTGGCAGTATATATAAGTGGTAACGAGTGTTATTGTTTGCAAAATCTTTCTGAAATTGAGAAAATAAAACAAGATGTCCGTCATCTGTCTTGTCCACATCCTCACAAGATTGGTCCCATCTGTCGGACTATGCGAAGTATATTTTCTCTGTACAGGGAAAACAATTCAGTCCAACATCTGAATATAACAAATTCCAATTTGAGGGTTCTTGGCCTTCACATATTTGGTATTAAAGAGTTATCTTTTGAGCCAGCATTCATGAAGCATTTAAGATACCTTGATCTTTCTGGCAGCAAGATGGAAGTGTTACCTGAGGGTTTAAGTGCATTATATAATCTAGAGACATTGATTCTAAATGGCTGCTATCGTCTAAATTGTCTACCCGAAGGCATGAAATACATGGTAAGTTTATGTCATGTATATCTTGATGGATGCTGGAATTTGAGGTGCATGCCTGTTGATCTTGGTCAGCTCAGCAGTTTACAGACATTAACAATGTACAAGGTTAGCGATGAGCCAGGTCGTGGGATCAAAGAGTTGAAGAATTTGAAACTACAAGGCAAGCTACACATATGTGATTTGATAAAAGTAAATGATGCCTTGGAAGCTAAAGAAGCTAACATTAAGTCAAAAGAACACATTGAACATTTGGAATTGTCGTGGATTAGACCTGAATCCTCTGATTCTGGATTAGATTTACAAGTAGATATTTCTGAAGAAGTATTGGACGCCCTTACACCCCACCATGGTTTGAAAGTGCTGAAATTAAACTATTATGTTGGGTCACAATTCCCAACATGGTTGACAGACAACATGACAGTCTACAACCTAGTTGAGCTTTCACTGAATGACTGTCTCAATTGTACACATTTGCCCTTAGTGTCACAGCTTCCATGTCTAGAAGTTCTCGAGCTGAATCATGTTAAAAACTTGAGGTACTTGTGCACCAGCAATACTATTGAGGGACAAAAATCTAATCAGTCTTCAATGATTTTCCCCAAACTGAAGTTTCTGTTACTAAAGAAGATGGATCTATTGGAGATGTGGGAGCAAACTGACATCAGGGAAGTCTCATCACTGACCCTTCCATTGCTTGAAGAATTGGAAATTATTTACTGTCCTAAGCTGACAACTTTTCCTCGTGTCCCAATACTTAAATCATTGACTGTGAAAGGAAACAAAACACTGATTGATCTAGCAGCAAGTCTAACAACATTGTCAGCACTCCAACTGTCTGCAAGTGACACAAGTTCAGGAGTGTTACAGAATGCCATGATTGATTCTCTGGGATTTCTAACCAAATTGGGTCTTGAAGGATTCAATGCCATAACACCAGTTCCTAAAGATTACAAAAATGATCAGCAGGCAAAAATTGAGGGACTGTACCTAAGTCGTTGCAATTTCTTTACCCAATCAGACAACTGGTTTTGGGCTCGTTTCACCACCTTGAAATATTTGATCCTCAGTGATTGCGATGGTCTCACAGTCTGGCCTGTCAAAGAACTGCAATGTCTGTGTTCACTAACAGAATTAGATATTGAAGCCTGTGAAAATTTCACGGGTTTGTCAGCTGGTCCGCTCTCTGCGGAGGCCTATGAAGGCCCGAGTAATTTGGTTGCCATGAAGATTTGTTATTGCCTCAATTTAGTGGCATTTCCAACCTACCTCACCAATCTAGAAGTTGTAACTATTATTGGATGTTCTGGTCTAGAGACTTTACCTGATATGCGGTGTCTCCTACAAAGGCTAGAATTGGGACACTGTAGCAGCTTATCATCATTGCCCGAAGGGATCACAGTGCTCAAGTCCCTTGAGATCTGGAAATGCCCGGAGCTTGAAGCTTTGCCTGAAGGGCTCCAACAGAGGCTGCCTAACCTAGAAAGTTTCATTATCAGCGACTGCCCTGCACTGGTTAGAAAATGCAAACCTGGAGGTGATTACCGGGACAGAGTCAAGGACATCCCTGGATTAGAACTCGATGATGGTATCACTACTGTTGAGCAGCACTCTGCTCTGCAACGTGTAACCAGATCCATCATTGCTGTGTGCTCAAACACTTGCTATAGAGAGTAAACTGTGAACTGGTTTCTTCTGGCTTCAATGGTACACCCACTTCTCCCCTCCTTATGTGCATATGCATCAGACTATCTTATTTTCCTCTTCTCTAGTTAAGCAAAATTTCAAGATTTTTCTTTCCATGTGGTTATTTTACATATGCTAAGTATCTCAGTGAGCCTTTAGAAATACCATTACATGCCTGATATTATCTTGATAATCAAAAAGCAACTAGACAATTTATTACAAGGGACTTATTTGGATGTGGCCGGGCCTAGATTGCGCTCCCTGGCACAGGCAGTCCATCAAAGCCTCTGGCGCTCAAAATTGAACGTGTGGAGTTCCTACTTATTACTTAGGCTGTTTTTAAGGTATCCAAATAGGCCAAAAGGTGCATGCAACATGGCACGTTGGCTGACTTACCTGGTTGAACCCTGGAAGCGCTCAAAGAAATAATTCATGCTTGTTGCTGTTGGAATATTTGTCTACCTTTAGGTGTTTTGGGCTAGGCCCATGTACCAGCCCACCATTGAGTCTATTTATATGTATTGTTCCCCCCTTTGGGGTTAATCAATTAAGTCTTTCTTCTCTAATATGGTATCATTAGCCAAACCTTAACTCTAATTACCCACCACCCAGCCGCCAGCCACCACCCCATGGCCGGCGCACCACAGCCGGCGCCAGCCGCCGCTGGCGCGGCACTCGCCGCCGGTGCGACTCCCCTGTCTGGCGCCCTGGCCGGCGGCCCCGTTCTGGCAGCCGTCGGCCCATCTCTGGCCGCACCTCCCCTGGTCGGCGCCCTTGTACTGGCCGCCGCCGCCCCCTCCCTGGCCGCCGCCGCCCTCTCCCTGGCCGCCGCCGCCCCCTCTCTGGCCGCCGTCGGCCCCTCCCTGGCGGTCGCCGCCCCCTGGACGGCGCTGCACAGATCGGCACCCCTCTGGCCGACGCCCCCCTGTCCGGCGGCTCCCTGGCCGGCGCTCCTGCACACGCCCCCCCCCCCCCCCCTGGCCGTCCTCTCCCTGGACAGCGCCGTCGGGACCCAGATCTGTGCCCCTCCTCTGTCACGGGTGCAGCCACCACTGGCCGGTGCGTCCCTCCTCGCCAGTGCGCCTGCTACTGGTCCAGCAGCCGGCGCGCCACTCGCCACTGTGGCTCGGCACGCGCCCGACACAGCGACTAATCCGATAGTCGGCGGCTCAATCGGCGGCTCTACTGCTGTCGCCTTCATGACGGGCTCCGGACCAGCCGGATCTGCTGTTGGCGCCGCTGCTGCTCCTCGCGCGCCCACTGACCCACTCTACGGCGTCGACAACACCACCACAACGGTCGCGGACACCTCCGGTGTCTTCGCAGCTCTGGCTGCCTCTCGCGAGCGCGAGCGGGCACTTGCTCTCGCACTGGAGCAAGAGCGTGCTTCACTAGTCGCTCTCTCTCACCAGATCCAGGAGGGTGCTCACCGGCCGTCGACTGCTGTGTACGAGCCTTCCTCCGATGTTGGTGCGCACTCCGCGTACTCGACGTCTCTTGCCGCCGCTCTACACACCCAGTCTGCTGGAGTTCAGAACATCCTGACGCTTGTGCCAATCGTCCTCAGTTCTAACTCCATGGCCTACGACCGCTGGCGTCACGTGTTCCTTCTCACGCTGAGGCGATACCAGCTTGAGGACCACGTCCAACGGGAGGGCTCCCCGTATGATAACTCTTGGACCAGCATGGACAACTTGGTCCTTGCTTGGATCCTTGGGTCCCTCTCCGACGAGCTACACGACCTGGTCGGGCACCGTGGTGGTGGTACTGCGCGCCGGGCGTGGCTGGTGCTTGAGCAGCACTTCTTGGGGAACCGTGCGACTCGGGCCCTCAACATCAACGCACGGTTCCAGAACACAGTCCAGGGCGACCGCACCATCTCTGCCTACTGCGGGGAGATGAAGAGCATGGCTGATGCTCTGCGCGATCTTGGAGAGCCGATCGCCGACAACACACTTGTTCTTCGGGTCCTTCAGGGCCTGAACGAGCGCTACAACCACCTTCGCTTGTGGCTTCTTCGTGTGGAGCCGCCACCGACCTTTGAGAAGGTCTGGTCTGATCTTGAGCTTGAGGAGATCACGAATGGTGGCCCCACTTGCTCAGGGCCAGCCACAACCTTCTATGGCTCTGGGCAGTCCTCGCGGCCACCTACTCCCGGCGGATCACCTCCGAGACCACCTGCTCCGTCTACTGCCCCAGGTGCCCCTGCAGGCTCCGGGGGTGGTAATCGTCGACGCCGTGGGAAGCGCGGCGGACGAGGTGCTGATGCCGGTAGCACCTCTGCGTCTGCTCCTGCACCTGCCCCTACTCCTGGAGGTGGTAATGGTGGCACCGGCCGGGGAGGTGCACCCTGACCCACACCCTACAACCCGTGGACCAGCCAGATCTCCATGTGGCCTGGACTGTCCCCGGGTCTTCCTTCTCCACGTCAGCCACGTCCTCAGCCGGCGTATGTGGCCCACCCGAGCTTTGGCGGTCTCGCCTACCCTGCAGGTGGGTCGTCGACTCAGACCTACGGGGGCACTGCCTACCCAGCTGGGTACACGGAGCCGCCAGCACCGCTCCAGGAGCCGCCCCTGGGGTGGGATCGTCAGCAACTGGCGTCTTCGTTCAGCACCATGCACCTCACACCACCTGCTACTGACTGGGTGGCTGATTCCGGAGCTTCGTACCATATCACTCCTGATGCTGGTATACTCTCTTCTACACACCCCCTCGTCCTTCGCTTCCTTCATCTATCGTTGTCGGGAATGATTCTGTTCTTCTGGTCACCTCAGTAGGTGACTCGAGATCTCCGGGTTCCTTTCAGCTTAGTGACATTCTTGTTGCTCCGGATATCATTCAGAACCTGCTTTTGATTCGTCGTTTTACTGCTGATAATAGTGTTTCTGTTGAGTTTGATCTTTTTAGTTTGTCTGTGAAGGATCTCTACCCAGCGTCTTCTTCTTTGATGTGATAGCCCGGGACCCATGTACACGCTTCGACTTCCTACTTCCGCTGCGTCTCCGTCTTTTGCTCTGGCTACAACACCTTCGTCCACCACTTGGCACCGCCGACTTGGTCATCCTGGCGTCGATGCCATGTCCAAGTTGTCTAGTAGTTCAGTTATCTCGTGTACTAGGGGCACACATGAGTCTTTATGTCATGCTTGTCAGTTTGGTCGCCATGTTAGACTTCCTTTTCCTACGTCTGTGACTCATGTTGAGCATATTTTCGATCTCATTCACTGTGATTTGTGGACATCTATTATCAGTGTCCCTGGTTTTAAATATTAATTGGTGATCATTGATGATTTCTCGCATTTTTCCTGGACGTTTCCATTGCGTTTGAAGTCTGAGACCTATGTCACTCTCTCACTTCTTTGTTTGGATTTCCACTCAGTTTGGACGCACTGTTTGTGCTCTACAGTGTGATAACGGACGGGAGTTTGACAACTCAGCTCCGTGATTTTTTACTCGCACATGGCGTCCAGTTCCGTATGTCTTGTCCATATACCTCTCCCCAAAATGGCAAGACAGAGAGTATGATTCGTACCACTAATGATGTCATGCGCTCCCTGATGTTTCAGGCTTCTGTTCCCGCTCGATATTGGGTAGAGGCTCTTCACACTTTCACTTTTCTTATTAATCGTCTTCCTACCAAGTCGATTCGAGCACCTACTCCGTATTTTGCCTTGTATGGCACCACCCCTCTCTATGACCACCTTCGAGTTTTTGGGTGCGCTTGCTACCCTAATCTTTCTGCCACGGCTCCACATAAGCTTGCGCCCCGCTCTACTCAGTGTGTCTTCCTTGGGTACTCTCTCGATCATAAGGGGTATCGGTGTCTTGACCTCATCACTCACCGTATCTTGATCTCTTGACACGTTGTGTTTGACGAGTCCTCCTTTCCCTTCTCCACTTCCACCTCTGCTTCAGCCACAGAGTTGGACTCCCTGTTTTCTATTGACACCGAGGCTGCTACAGTACAACTGCCTTGGCCTTTTTCTGCAGGTACGACACCTGTTGCGCCACGCGTGGCCCCGACGTCATCTGTTGGGCCACATGCGACTTCCACGACGTCGACTTCTGTTGTCGGTACCCTAAAAACCGTACACCCCTTGATGTTACAAAGATCTCCAAGAAAAGTCATCTACTTGATTTGAAGACCTTCGGAGGCCCACATGTTAGATATAACCGGACCCGCTTCTCCAACATGGTTAATCCCAGGGTCGCCACGTGTACTGTCAAACCGGAGCTACCACCCACAAGGGGGAAGCTCCGGACCACGTAACAAAATGGCACCTCCGGACTTAACCCCAGACCGAGAGAAGCTCCGGACCTGACACGTGTCAGGTAGCTCCGGAGCTCCCTGTTTCCCACAGTATGCTCCGGAGCTGCCACGTGTCCAATCGTCGGATCTTCAACCCCTAACCTCCGGAAGACCCCGCAACGGCTCCGGATCTTCAAAGGGGAATCAAGGACTTCAAGACCCAATTAAGTGTCATTAATACCATATTAATGGCACTTAAACGGACGATCTTAACACCAGTAACGGTGCTGTCAAAGCCCGTTACAGGGTCATTAAGGGCAATTAAACGTGTATCAATACTAGTAACCGTCGGGGCCACATGTCGGGCCAGGCTAATTTGTAACGGCCTGCCCTTGTACTATAAAAGGACAGGCCGACGACACGTTCGAGACACAGACACACACACATACGCCATTGACGCTCAACACAAGCTCATACAGCTAATACAACACCAACACATCCGTGGAGTAGGGTATTACGCTCAGGCGGCCTGAACCACGTAAACTCTTGTGTCTCCTGTGTCAATTCCTACTCACCTTCTTGAATCTCCGCGCGCCCACAGCGAACATCAAACTCCCCTATCACTTTAGCAGTGTAGGGAGATCTGCCGGTTCCAAACCACCGACAGTTGGCGCGCCAGGAAGGGGGTGCCTGAGATTTTGAGAATGGTGAACTCAGCTGCTGGATCATCCAACGGTCAACCTGCTGTTCAGGCTGTTGGGGGCAATCCCTCCAATAGGCAGCCACCAGCAGGAGCCTCAGCACCAGCAGGAGCCACACTCCCACCACCACCATCTCCTCCAGCAAATCGTGCTGGGCAACGTGATGGTGCGCCGGCGTCAATTACTGCGTCGGCAAATCATGACAACCCGGAACACGCGCTCCATGCAGCGCGTGCTCTTCTCCAACGCCCACCACCTCCGGATGCATCCCGGGATGCACTGGAGCAGTGGAGGGCCGATGTGGAGCATTTGGTTGCAGCAGCAGCCGAACGCCTCAACAATCAGGGTCCTCCTCCTTCAGGAAGAGCCCCGTCACAGCGGCGGACTTTGTCTGGAAGACTTGGTCCGCACGTTTCCAATAGCAGGAGACGTGCTGCGTCACAACAAGTGACATCGTTGCCCTCCGGGGCACGACACACTCACACGGTATCCAGGCTTTCGACTCATGACCTCCGGGCGGAGCTTGATCGCCGATACCGCCAGCAGGACAGCCGAGTCCATATTGAGCGTGCCCGTGAAAGACGGGAAGCTCAGGACCTTTCTGCTCCTGAAGGAGTAGGAGGAGGCTGTTCAGCCCTGGCCATGCACCTGCGCATGGTTAGATGGCCACAGAAGTTCCGGCCTCACCTGCCGGAAAAATTCGACGGGACTGTCAATCCCGCCGAATTTCTTCAGATCTACTCCACTGCAATCTTGGCAGTTGGAGGAAACGAGGCCGTGATGGCCAATTATTTTCCAGTGGCCTTAACTGGGACCGCCAGGTCCTGGTTTATGAGCCTTCCACCCAACTCTATCAACAGTTGGGAGGAGCTGTGCCAGCAGTTCACCGCCAATTTCGGGAGTTCATACACCCGACCAGGCACTGAACTGGACCTTTTTGCGGTCGTGCAAAAAGGGGGAGAATCCTTGCGATCATTCATACAGAGGTTCTCTCAGGTACGAAACACCATCCCTTCTATCTCTAGCGCCTCTGTCATTGTGGCATTCAGACAGGGTGTACGGGACAAGAAGATGTTGGAGAAACTGGCGATCAAGTAGATCACCAGTGTCACGGAACTCTTTAGCTTGGCTGACAAATGTGCCAGAGCTGCGGAGGGTCGTGAGATGCACTCCAAACCAACCTTGGAGGGTCACAAGAAATCCTCCAAAGAAGAAGCCGCTACCTCCGGGGGTGGCAAGAAGAAAAAGAAGACCAACGGCAAGAAGAAGCCGTCGGCTGGCACAACCAACGTTGCAGCTGCTGCAACTCCGGGTGGCCGGGGGCCACGCCCCGAGAAGCGACCTCGACCGTCTTCTGAAAACGGTGGCAAACCCAAAGTGTGGTGTCCCATTCATAAAACGGGCAGCCACAGTTTGGAAGACTGCCGGGAGGTCCAGAACCTTGCTGAGCGCTACAACAAGCGCTGGGAAGAATCTCCCTTCTGACAGAGGGAAGGAAAGCAAAAAGTCGACGAAGCTCCGGCTGAAGAGGAGTTAGGGTTTCAGGATCCCAAAAAGGTCTTGAAGGCCGTCTACACCTCCGTCGACAATGATTCTGACGTCTCTGACAACGAGCGTCGGAACACCATGAACACCATTTTTGGTGGATCATGGGATATCACCTCCCGTCGCGTCATCAAGACTATGCATCGGGATATGGCCGCTGTAGCTCCTACAATCAGGCCGGAACCTCATCGGAAGTGGATGGACACAACCATCACTTTTGATGCTTCGGATTGTCCCCGGAGCATGGTTGGAGCAGATCAGTTACCTTTGATGGTATCTCCTACTATTAATAACATCCAGCTCCACCATGTCATGGTAGACGGAGGTTCGAGGCTTAACCTCATCAGCTTCGAAGCTTTCACTAAGCTTCAGCTCCGACCTTCGGATCTCCACCCCCCTCAACCTTTCTCCGGAGTAGGTCCGGGGGCCATTACCCCACTCGGAGCTATTACTCTCCCTGTTACCTTCGGGACACGGGAGAAGTACCACACCGAGAAGTTGGTCTTCGACGTCGCTCAGATCAACTTACCCTTCAATGCCATCTTGGGTAGGCATGCCCTGTACAAATTCATGGTAGCTGCTCATTATGGCTATCTGGTGTTGAAAATGCCAACACCAGTAGGCGTTCTCCGGATCCGCGGAGATCGCACTGCCGGAGTAACTGCACTGGAAGAACTCCATGCACTCACCATGGCGCAAGAGGAGGACTACAGGCAGGAGCAAGCTCTAAAACCCCCGAGCATTCGTCAACGAGGCTCGACTTCTGCACCTCTAGTGCAGCCAAGCGGCGACACCGACATTCCCGTCAAAGTCGTCCAAATTGGTTCCGATGCCGCTCAAACCACCCGTATATCGGGGGGATTGAACGACAAATAGGAACTCGCGCTCATCACTTTCCTCCGGGCTAACGTCGACGTGTTTGCCTGACAACCGTCACAAATGTCTGGGATCCCCAGGGAAGTGATTGAGCACAATTTGAAGATCTACCCCGATGCACGACCTGTGCATCAGAAGCCTCGAAAGCAATCCGTAGAGCGACATAACTTCATCCGACAAGAAGTGAAGAAGTTACTCGAAGCCGGATTCATCCGAGAAGTCTTTCATCCAAAATGGCTGGCAAACTCAGTCGTTGTGCCCAAGGCCGGCGGGAAGCTTCGGATGTGCATCGACTACACCACATTAAATAAGGCATGTCCAAAAGATCCATTCCCACTACCTAGAATAGATCAGATAGTGGATTCCACCTCCGGGTGTGAATTACTGTGTTTCCTAGATGCATATTCCGGATATCATCAAATCAGGATGTCTAGGGAAGATGAAGAGCATACTTCATTCATCACAGTAGATGGATTGTATTGTTACACAGCCATGCCATTTGGTCTCAAGAATGCAGCTTCAACTTTTGTACGAGCTATGTATAAAACTTTTGAAGAACTCATTAGAGACATAGTGGAAGTGTACGTCGATGACATCGTGGTCAAGGTCAGGAACAAGGAGTCACTCCTTGACACCTTGCAGGCTGTCTTCGACAAGCTGCGGGCCACCCGCACAAAGCTAAACCCAGACAAGTGTGTCTTCGGGGTTAGCTCCGGAAAACTTCTTGGTTTCCTGGTAAGTCACCGGGGCATAGAAGCTAATCCGGCGAAGATTAAGGCCATTGAAGACATGCGGCCACCAACCCGCATCAAGGACATCCAAAAGTTAACTGGATGTCTAGCAGCCCCCAGTCGGTTCATTTCAAGACTGGCGGAACGGGCACTCCTCTTCTTCAAGTTATTGAGGAAGTCCGGACCATTCCAATGGTCCGAAGAAGCAGAAAAGGCATTCTAGGAGTTGAAACAGTTCCTGACCACCCTACTAATTCTGGTAGCTCCGAACCCTGGTGAGCGTTTGTTGCTTTATATTTCAGCTACTGACGAAGTCGTCAGTATGGTGCTGGTTGCGGAGAGACCAGAACTACCCCATACTCAGGAATCCAGACCCCTTCGAGAGGGTCCAGAGATTCCTGAAAGCGAGTCTGGGTCCCAGCTCCCAGATTCGGATCCACAAGAAGTTACTTCAGGAGACCCAGACCCCTCCGGGAGGATCCAGGTCACTTCTGAAGAAGCTCCGGGTTCCTCCAGCCAGAACCCGGAGGTCCCCGAAGAAAATCCGGATTCCTCCGAGAGGATCCGGGTCAGTGAAGAGGAAGCTCCGGACCCCTTCGGGAAGGTCCGGACCATTCAACGCCCGGTGTACTTCATTAGTGAAGTATTACATGATGCCAAGACTCGATACCTAGAGGTGCATAAGCTGCTCTATGCAGTTCTTATTGCCTCTAGAAAGCTTCGCCATTACTTCCAAGCTCACAAAGTCTCAGTGGTGACCTCCTACCCACTTCGAGCAATCTTGCATAATCCCAATTCAACTGGGAATATTGCAAAGTGGGCAGTGGAATTGGCTGAATTTGATCTTGAATTTATTTCAAGACAAGCAGTCAAGAGTCAGGCATTGGCAGATTTTGTAGCAGAATGGACTCCCTCTCCATCAAACCCTGGGGGCCCCAGTGAGCAAAGACGGAGCATCAAGCTCCAACTTTCACCGAGCCTCACTGGACTCTCTACTTCGGTGGCTCCATGCAGAAGCAGGGGGCCGGAGCTGGAATCCTTCTCCTTGCACCGACTGGGGAGAAGGTGAAATACATGGTACACCTTGACTTTAAGGCAACCAACAACATGGCAGAGTATGAAGCACTCATCTACGGATTAAAGGTGGCACTGTCATATGGTGTCAAGCAATTGCTGGTCAAGGGAGATTCACAGCTCATCATTAAGCAGGTGAAGGGTGAATGCTCCTGCAATAATCTCCAGCTAGCTGCTTACCTCCTTGAAGTCCAGAGGCTTCAGAAGGACTTTGAAGTCCTAGATCTCCACTATGTTCAGCGTGCCCATAACGCTGAAGCTGACGAACTCTCGACGAAAGCGTCAACCGGAGCTCCGGCTCCTGACGAAAGCATCCCGAAGCTGACAGTCCCGATGACCCTGTTACCATGGCAGCCATCAAGGGTCGTAGGTGCTGCCGGGAGCTCCGAGCAACCCAACACGCAAGACTCAAAAGCTCAAGCTAGTTCCGATGCATGGATCTCGGAGATCCGGAACTACTTGAAAGACAACATCCTTCCTGACGATGATGTATCCGCTGACCGGGTAGTCAGATTGGCTGAAAGATACACGCTGGTAGAAGGAGATCTCTACCGGCGCGGTGCCAACGGCATCCTAATGCGGTGTATCACAAGGGAAGAAGGCTGCGAACTCCTCGCAGAAATCCATGGATGCGAGTGTGGGAACCACGCGTCTCCCCGCACGCTGGTTGGTAACGCCTTTCGGCATGGCTTCTACTGGCCTACAACACTCCAGGATGCAACTGAGCTGGTGAAGAAATGTGAAACATGCCAATTTCACGCAAAGCAAATTCACACACCAGCTCAGCCCTTACAAATGATACCTCCTACATGACCCTTCACTGTGTGGGGGGTGGACATCTTGGGACCTTTCCCAAGAGCTGTCGGAGGTTACAAGTTCCTGTACGTCGCCATTGACAAGTTCACCAAGTGGCCGGAAGCAACTCCAGTTGTGACAATCAACAAGCAATCTGCTATCAACTTTTTGCAGTCCATTGTATGCAGATTTGGAGTCCCAAACAAAATCATCACCGATAATGGGACCCAATTCACAAGCTCCGCATTCCAAGGATATTGCGAAGACCTCGGCATACAAGTTTGCTACGCCTCCGTAGCTCACCCAGCCAGCAATGGCCAAGCCGAGAGAGCAAATGGTGAAATCCTTAAAGGACTTAAAACGCGCACCTATGAGCGCTTGAAAAAACATGGAGCCAACTGGATTGAAGAGCTTCCGCCCACTTTATGGGCCAACAGGACATCTCAAAATCGGTCAACTGGAGAGACACCCTTCTTTCTGGTGTACGGAGCTGAAGCAATCCTTCCTCCGGAAATCACCTTGGGTTCACTCTGGGTCCGGACCTTCGACGAAGCCGCGCAGGACCAGCTCCGGCGTGAAGACCTAGACCTCCTTGAGGAGGGAAGGTGCCAAGCAGCTGTTCGGAATGCCCGATATCGCCAAGCCCTACGGCGTTATCACAAGCGGCATGTACACAACCGACAGCTCAAGGAAGGCGATCTGGTGCTACGGAGAATACAATCCAGAGAAGGGTTAAACAAACTCTCCTCCGGCTGGGAGGGACCCTTCCGAGTGATTAAAGTATCCCGTCCTGGAAGCGTTCGCTTGGCTACTGAGGATGGGACACCTCTTCCAAATCCTTGGAACATCGAGCACCTCCGTAAGTTCTACACTTAATATCACGGAGGTGAGTCTTGAGTAACTTGAGGTGTATGTTATAGAGTCATTGTACAGAGTCGGGTAGTTCCTCCGGGAGAGCAGCCGGACCTTTCTCGAAAGGTCCGCAAAGCTCATGCAACGCTTGTCACAGTCTCAGGACTAAAAGTGTGGCTAACTACCCTGGGTCAAACGAGAAATGAAACACGCTTAGTCTGGTTCCGTACCCTAAGAGTGTACTTGTTTCCCCTGTACCCGGACCTATAATGAAAGACATTTTCATGTGAAATAGACTCCACGTGCATTTATTTTGTACAGGCTCAACATTTTTATTTTTCTCTTTCTTGTCTATAACAAAGACGTGCAATTCTTAAGAAATTTTAGTTCAACCGGTTTATATACGGTTCGAGTTGTATTGTCAATTCTTTTGGATTCAAATATTGTTCATGGCCAACTCGCCTGAAAGCCGCCAAGCCAACCTAGGGCTGGAGTGTGCTATCGACTTAGCCTGGTCAAGCACCCTAAGTACGCCACTCTACCTACACACCGGCAGACCGAAGTAAGGCGGGACCGTGTACAGTTGGATCTGGAAGAAAATACAACGCATTCGGTTGTATCTAAAATCGCGTTCGACTTAAAATCTTCTTGAGAGTCGTAAGCCGCGACGAAATTATAGACAAGAAATGAATTTTACTATTTTTCTTGGCTTAAGTGTGCAGGAAATATAAAATCTACGTTGATGAAGAAAAGCCGGAGCTAACTAAGCTCCGACTACCCTAGAGGGGCCAACCGTCGACGCTGAATAAAAGATGGTGAGAAGACCCCGTAAATGGAGTCTGCTGCCAACAAACTAAGTGTTGGCGAAGGTCGCTGCCGGAGCTACTAAGCTCCAACACCCCGGAGGACTAACTATCGATGCTCTACGCGTTGATAGAGACTATTGTCGGAGCTATCAAGCTCCAGCGATGGACAATGCCGGAGCTTCTAAGCTCCGACAACCTCAGGGGGCCTTCACTATCGAAGACTTCAGACCTAAATTCTACAAGTTCGGAGCAAATGAGTCTTCAACAAAACACAATATCCTCTTGGTACATGTTCACAATCAAATTGTGTACATCTACCAGGGGGCCAAGTGAAGATAAAAGTGTTAGTGTTGAAGACAAAAATTGAAATTCACAAAATTTTTGGAGATTTCATTTATCTGGAGACAAGGGATTACATCTGGAGACAAGATATTACAAAATTGAGGAAGAAGAAGAGAAAATACAAGTGAGAACTATAGAGATGGTCCTAGACCCTATGGAAGAATTGGGCGACCTTCTGGGCAACCTCCGATACGTTGGCTCGGGTAGCTTCGCCTTCCCCTTCGACGGGACCTTCAAGCACCGGGTCCAGAGGAAATTGGGAGTTCCGGCTGGTATAGCACGTCAGCACATATTCTGCGACGTTCTTCGCCAGGGATTGCCCCTCAACCTCCAATTGGTCCGCGATGACATCGCCCACCTTGGAGAGCTTGCTACCTGCTGAGCTCAACGCCTGCAGCGCTAGGTCCGGCTCCGGCTCCGGATCATCCGGGCGCACGGGGCTGAAACCCATCGGTGTCAGTGCATCGTTGGCCTTGCTCAAGAACTCCCAAATCTGTAGGGAGTCCTCAGCCCTCAAGCCCTTCATCTCTTCCAAGGATCTTCTGGCCGCCACCAGTTCAGAATTCTCGCGGGCAAGGCGCTCAGCTTCTTTAGCGTTCTGCTGAATCTTCTCAGCAACCCGCTTTTCGAGTTTTCCGAGCTCCCCCCCCCCCCCCCCCCCCCAGAGGTGGATCTTGTTCCGGCGGTCGACCAGGTCCTTCTCTCTACCCCTCACTTTCTTCTCCCTGGCAGTAAGGGCACACTCTTGTTTGTAGAGTTCCTGCCCTCGCACCCAGGCCTTCTCCTCTTCTTCATGGCATCGCTTTTCCAATTTCTTGGCGCGCTCCTCAAGGCCCTTGTCAGCCAGAGCCACCTTCTCGGTGAGCTCCTCCTCCCTCCTCAGGACGTCATCCCGCAGCTCTAGGAGTTTCTGCTCTTCATCTTCGAGCCGTTTCTTCCTCTCTTCAAGTGCCTCTCGGCGCTTGATGAGTGCAGTGTTAATGGCCTCAAGCTGTTCGTGGCGTGCATCCGCCGCGTTATTGGCTGCTTTGGCCTGATCGTAGATCTCCCGGGATTGAGCGTCGAGGGCACGAGTCATACTCTCCCTGCCATCCAGCAACTTGCCCCAGTACTCCAGACGGATCTTCTCCCGCTTAATCCACTCCTTGTCATCCGCTAGCTTCGACTGCGCCAGCTTGGTCTCGAAGTAGAGCCGATTACGCCACCGCCTAAGGGTTTGGCGCTCCTCTTCAAGAGCCTTGCTGTCGTGGAAGAAGGCCAGTTGGACTTGACGCAGACTGAAACATGCGTTGTCAATAGACAGTGACAGTGGGATGGGTTCCGGACCTGCTGGGGTCTCCTCCGCTGGTTCCAGCGGGTCTTCGGATACAAAAATTGGGTCCCACTCCACAAGAGTGGTCCCCTGAGTCTCCATGGCACTAGGGCCGTCCTCCGGGATGGCCTCAGTTGCCATCGAGGAAGGCCCTGCCGCCAGGTCTTCGTTCACCCCCTCAGGCAGGGGGCCAGCGACTTCGCCTGGACATTCCGGCTCGGCCGTAGGTACCTCCGACGTCGTCGCTTCCGGAGCCGGAGCTGCTGCTGACTCTGGTCTGGGCACCTCTTCCAATGGGGGCTCAGGCTCCGTCACCTCTTCAACAACTGGCCTAGGAGCCGGAAGATCTTCAACTTCAACCGGCCCTGTGGCCGGAGCTCCAACAATGACCGGCTCAGCGGCCGGTGCTTCGGAGGTAGCCGGCCCAACTGCCGGAACTACTTCAGTTTCCGGTGCGCACGCTGGAGCTTCAGTCACCTCCGGCTCAACCGCCGGAGCTTCGACAATTTCCGGCTCAGAGGTCGGGATTACTGCTTCCCCCGGCTCAACAGCCGGAGCTTCCATCATCTCAGCACCAGGACTCGGAGTTTCAACCTCCGGGACAAGTGCCGCTCGCGCATCTTCACTCCCGTGGTCCGGCGCTACCACGGGAACTTCTGGGGATGAGTCGAGGTCCATGACCACGATAGCCGGAGCTGTCGCAGCTTCAGCCACCACTTGGGGCGGCACCGGGATAGGAGCTGAAGCTCCCACCCTCACGGCTTCAGCCATTGTGGCTGAGGGTGGAGCCTCACTCCCCTTGTTAGGGACGCTGCAGATGATGAACGAAGAAAATTAAAAAATAGTTGCTACAATTAAAACAACTATCCAAGGTAGAAATCAAAAATTACCTTGGGAGGCTTCCGCACCAGCTTGCGCGGAACCTTTTTCCCGGGCGTTTTGGGCTAACCATAGCCGGCGTGGAAGCTCCGGAAGTCCCCCGGAACTCGTCGCGGCCACGGGTGTTTCCCGGGTCGAGGCCCCCCTCGATCGGGAAGAACCCTCGGACCGGAGGCCTCCACCGGCCCAGGCGCTGGAGTCGCACGCCCGGAGCTAACACCCCGGAAGGACCCCACTACGGGAACAGTCGCCGCAGCTGCAGAGGACCTTCCCCTCCGGGGAGAAGGAGCCGACACAGAAGTAGCGGGCCCGACGGACCTTCCGTCGGCGTACTGCAACTTCCTCTTCCGGCTCACTGGTTCATCCGCCAGCTCCTTGCCCTTGCCGACGACTTCTCCCCTCGGCTTAGGAGTAGAGCCGGAACCATCCTTGGGTACTCTGGGGATCGCTACCCCGGAGGTTGGTCTTCTCTCAATGACACCAAGGTCGTCAAGCATGGGCATCTTCCGCCGGAGCTCCCTGCTGAACTCCACTTCCACGTTCAGGGGAAGAAAAGCTGATGGCGGAGTCAAGTCGTCGCCTTCGACGTCGATGCCGTGCTGGAACTTCTTGAGGTGGAACTCCAAGGTTTTCCCCACCATGTTGGACTTCAACCCGGTTTCGACCCGGTCGTCGTCCATCACGCTGTTGAGGGCCCAAGCGAGTTTCTCCCTCTTCTTTAGCGGTGCCCACCTATTGACCAGGAAGTTACAAAACACCGCTTGAGGGGTTAGTCCCCCCTCCACGCACTGGCGAATCCTGGTCAGAACAGGGTCAAAAGCATCCGCCAACACCGGAGCTTCACTCCATATCGTTGTGTCAATGTTGGAGAGGCCTTCGGGCAGCTCCAGCCTCTCGTGTTCCTCCACCCGAATGACTATCCAGTCCTTCTTCCAGTCATCCCACTTTCCAGAGGGGAATGACCGGAGGTACTTGAATGGGCACTTCTTGCGCTTCACGAAGTAGTAGAAGCCAAGGTACTCATTGCTCCTACCGGTGGTGTGGACGGTGAAGAAGGTCCGGAAGAGCTCGATGCAGGGGGGATGCCCACCCATATCTCACAGAAGTGGACAAAGATAGACACGAGGAGAATGGAGTGAGGGCCAAGGTGATACAACTGCAGACCATAGAAGTCTAGCAGCATCAAGAAAAAGGAAGAAAAAGGTGGAATCAACCCCACCATGGCGTACGAGGAGAAGTACACCATTTCGCCGGAGTGCTCCTTCTCGAACGGGATCTCTCCACCGGCGCGGACCGAGCGGTTGAAGAAGTCCGAGGACCATCCCATGAGGGCCCGTACCTTCTTCAGGTCACCATCGGCCTTCAAGCGACTCTCGCGGAGACCCAACTCCATCGCGGCACAGCTAGGCAAAAGAAGAAAAGCGAAACACAAGTTGGGAGTTTAAGCGCAAGAACAGATGGGAGGCGTGAAGAACTTCCGACGGTGCGCGCTTTCCTTCTTAAGTAAGCCCTCGCAACGCTTGGATGGAAACCGCAAGGAAGTCGAAGATACCACTCAAAAATTCCACCCAGCCGATGACAAGGGGGCCCGGGACCACCCCGACGATCAAGTCGAGGTTCTTACCCAGGCGAACGGTTGTCATCATGAGGCGGGAAACCCGAAGGCGGCGGCCTGACAAGGCGCGCGGAACCGATACGGTTTTCGTATCGGGAACCGGCGACCTTCAATTGCGTGAGATCCGCACGCCAAAGATCTCATTTGCCGCACGCGGGATACGCCACGCGACGAGGATTTAACTCCAAGTCCTCGCCAACGACACCTTCAAAGACCCCTGAATACTCAGTTCAAAAGTTGCCAGGATGGACCCACCTCCGGCGGAATGACTTCACCCCAGTGGTCTTCCCCGGAGGTAGGTCCAGGGGGCCACTGTCGGTACCCTAAAAATCGTACACCCCTTGAGGTTACAAAGATCTCCAAGAAAAGTCATCTACTTGATTTGAAGACCTTTGGAGGCCCACCCGCTTCTCCAACATGGTTAATCCTAAGGTCGCCACGTGTACTATCAAACCGGAGCTACCACCCACAAGGGGGAAGCTCCGGACCACGTAACAAAATGGCACCTCCGGACTTAACCCCAGACCGAGAGAAGCTCCGGACCTGACACGTGTCAGGTAGCTCCGGAGCTCCCTGTTTCCCACGGTATGTTCCGGAGCTGCCACGTGTCCAATCGTCGGATCTTCAACCCCTAACCTCCGGAAGACCCCGCAACGGCTCCGGATCTTCAAAGGGGAATCAAGGACTTCAAGACCCAATTAAGTGTCATTAATACCGTATTAATGGCACTTAAACGGACGATCTTAACACCAGTAACGGTGCTGTCAAAGCCCGTTACAGGGTCATTAAGGGCAATTAAACGTGTATGAATACTAGTAACCGCCGGGGCCACATGTCGGGCCAGACTAATTTGTAACGGCCTGCTCTTGTACTATAAAAGGACAGGCCGACGACACGTTCGAGACACAAACACATACGCCATTGACGCTCAACACAAGCTCATACAGCTAATACAACACCAACACATCCGTGGAGTAGGGTATTACGCTCAGGCGGCCCGAACCACGTAAACTCTTGTGTCTCCTGTGTCAATTCCTACTCACCTTCTTGAATCTCTGCGCGCCCACACCGAACATCAAACTCCCCTATCACTTTAGCAGTGTAGGGAGATCTGCCGGTTCCAAACCACCGACAGTTGCACCCCGTGCAGTACCGGCGACTCAGGTGCCATTGGTTGCACCTCCCGTAGCCCCGGCGTCTCCGACCTCCTCTGTCGCGCCACGCGCGGCCCCGACGTCTCCGACCTCTACTATCGCTCCACGCGCGGCCCCGACGTCTCCGACCTCTACTGTCGCGCCACGCGCGGCCCCGACGTCTCCGACCTCTACTGTCGCGCCACGCGCGACCCTGGCGTCTCCGGCGTCACGAGCCGCGCCACACGCGGCCACGACACCATGGTTTGCCGATCCTGCTCTTGTCTACCAGCGACGAGAGCGGGTATGTGACCCGACTCCTTCTCGTGCCGAGCCCCCGGTGTACCACTTGCCTTTGCTCCACCGGGACCCAGGGCACGTTCACCCGATGGTTACTCGACGTGCAGCTGGGGTCCTCCGGCCTGTTGAGCGTTTCTCCGAGGTCGTCCTCTCGTCGACAAAGCCTCCACCGTCTGCCTCCTCTTCAGTATCGCCTATACCGTCTTCCGTCCATAGTGCTCTCGCCGACCCTCACTTGCGTCGTGCTATGGAGGAAGAGTATGCGGTCCTACTTGCCAACCGGTCGTGGGACCTTGTTCCTCGTCCCACTCGTGGCAATATTGTCACAGACAAGTGGGTGCTCACACATAAGAGGAAGACAAATGGCTCTCTGGAGAGATATAAGGTTTGATGGGTACTTCGGGGCTTTACTCAGTGACCTGGAGTGGACTACGATGAGACCTTCAGTCCTGTGGTGAAGCCGGCGACGGTTCACACCGTTTTGTCGCTGGCTCTCTCACGTTCTTGGTCTGTCCACCAGCTGGATGTCAAGAATGCCTTCCTCCACGGTACTCTGACGGAGACAGTGTAGTGCTGTCAGCCGACAGGGTTTGTTGATTCAGCTCATCCAGACATGGTCTGTAAGCTGAACAAATCCTTGTATGGTCTGAAGCAAGCACCCCGAGCCTGGTACAACCGGTTCGCCTCCTTTCTGGTCTCGTTGGGCTTTGTTGAAGCCAAGTCGGACACGTCACTGTTTGTCCATCGACAAGAGGGTGACACTGCCTACCTTCTCCTGTACGTCGATGATATTGTGCTGACAGCGTCCAGTCCGACTCTTCTTCAGCGTACTATCTTTGCTTTACAACAAGAGTTCGCCATGAAGGACCTGGACCAGCTCCACCACTTCCTGGGTGTTGCCTCGAGGACCGACCAGGTCGTCTGTTTCTTTACCAGCGGCAGTACTGTCTGGACATCCTCGAGCGAGCGGGCATGACTGAGTGTAAGTCGTGCTCCGCGCCGGTGGATACTCAGGTTAAGGTCTCTTCTGCCGACGGGACACCTGTTAGTGACCCGACCACCTAAAGGAGTCTTGCAGGTGCACTTCAGTACCTCACCTTCACCAGGTCGGACATCTCCTACGCGGTTCAGCAGGTGTGTCTTCACATGCATGACCCGCGGAGCCGCACCTCACAGCTGTGAAGCGGATCCACCGGTACCTGTGCGGCACCCTCGACTAAGGCCTCCTTCTTCGACGTGACTCACCCTCGGAGTTGGTCGTCTACACTGATGCTGACTGGACTGGTTGTCCCAACACCCGTCGATCCACCTCTGGCAACGCTGTCTTCTTGGGCGGCCTGGTCCTCGAAGCGGCAACCTGTGTTGTCTCGTTCGAGTGCTGAGGCGGAGTGCCACGCCGTGACAAACGGTGTGGGTGAGGCCGCCTGGCTCCACCAGCTGCTGCAGGAGCTCCACTACCTCGTCCCTCGGAGCACGTTGGTCTACTGCGACAATGTCAGCGCCGTCTACTTCTCCACCAACCTCGTCCAGCATCAGCGCACGAAGCATGTAGAGATCGACCTCCACTTCGTTTGTGAGCGGGTTGCACGTGGCGAGGTTCGGGTTCTCCACGTTCCCACGACGTCGCAGTTCGCCGACATCTTCACGAAGGGTCTCCCGTCGTCGCTGTTTTCAGAGTTTCTGTCCAGTCTCAACGTCTGTTGTGGCTAGATGTTGAGACTGCGAGGGAGTGTTGGAATATTTGTGTACCTTTAGGTGTTTTGGGCTAGGCCCATGTACCAGCCCACCCTTGGGTCTATTTATATGTATTGTCCCCCCCCCCCCCCCCCCCCCCTTGGGGTTAATCAATTAAGTCTTTCTTCTCTAATAGTTGCAATAACTCTTGATCTGTGGATGATAAGTGCAGGATTTTTTGTCCCCCACTCCTCCCTCCCTATATATGTATGTATGGCCACCCAAGGTTTTGATTTGTCACCCTGAATTGACTTGGATTTCATAGTACAAGAAGTTGGTCATGCATGTTCCCATGTCTGCAAGTAGTCATGGCTCTTTACTCTTGTAGGATAGTTAATTCTATGAAAATTAAGATGCTCTCATGATTTGGCTTTAACGGTACACCCTACTCTCCCTCTCCTTGTGTGCATATGCATCATACTATCTTATTTTCCTCTTCTCTAGTTAAGCAAATTTTCAAGATTTTTCTTTACATGCTGTTATTTATGCAGGGTTCGAAAGATGAATTCCTGGCTGCTTTTGTCATGTATTGGATCATGGAATTTACGCATTAATGGGGCAAAAAGCTCGGATTGGACTTTCATCAACTGTGGGTTGGATGCAGAAGCTTTAATTAGGTGAACAGTTTCGTCTCCTGCTTTATTTCGACACCAAAGGGGGCAATGGGCTTCTATTAGCAGCGAACACCATTTAGTGTGGGTTCCTGAGTATTAGAGTCCATTAATTGTTGTACTCCATTTTGTTAATACAGGCGCTTTTCTCCAATCTGTCTATTTTGTGCTGACGACACTCTCGAGACATTATGTCACTGTGTAGTTACTTATGTTGCCCACAACATACGTAAAATTGAGCTAGCCAAGTTCATCAAACAACAAGACATCAGAATCCCAGACATGCTGTCATTGCCGGTACAGTGTCAATGAAATGATGAACTTTATTCCATAACTGAAAGATAACATGTTTATTTATTAAGATTGCATCAAACTGATTGATGCATTACATTTGCCTATTTGGCTGTACCTGGCAGCAGCACTCTGAAGATGCACGCCTGCAGCGAAAACCCTTTGTTATTCTACCGAGGGAGTACTTATGTATACAATACCTTCGGCAATCAGCTGGGTTACATAGATAATAATGAACACAAATTTCCCTCGGTGGTGGTGGCGGTGCCTGTTTGTTGCGACTTTGGACTAGACCTTGGACTACACATATACCACAATAGAAATCAAAGAAGGTTATTTTTGGTTAATTGATATAAACATTTAAGAAAATAGAAATAGGTATACGTACCGTTGATTTCTTGGCCACATGATGGCGTGGTGGAAACCATGATGGTAAGCAGAAAGAACAATACAATAACCATCAGAGATTTGTGTTAGAGGTATAATAGTTATATGATATTAGATAATGTATTAGAGATTTACTTGCATATTTGTCACCCTTTACATCTATTTATGGAGGTCTCTGACCTCCTTAATAATACAAGATCTGAAGATCTAATATTTATAACATAGTATCAGAGTTAGATTTTAGATCTTTAATTTTGTTTTCCGACGGCGGCGGTTCCTCTTCGTGAGGTGCTTTGCCGATCAATCCCGCCACCGCCGGTCGATCCCATTGCGTTTTCGCTCCGTCTGGTGGCGCCGCCTGTCGAGGTCGTATAGCGCTCCATCTGCTGGCGTCGCCTCCGCATCTAGGGTCCGTCTTCTGGAGCCGACATGCCAGAATTTTTTTAATCAAACCCTAGCTGATCAGAAAGGCAGCGAACACGGCGATTTTCGAGGCTGCGAGAAGAAAAGATCAAATGGTGGTGCTGTACCAGGTGGAGATCAAATGCTGATCTGAAGCGCGCGATTCAAAGCACCAGGTGGAGATCCGGCATCGACTCGGTGGCGCTGTACGGCCCGCGCGTGCTCGTGAGCCCCGGTGCCGCCCGTTGTCGTGCGAGACGAGCTGCTTCGCGGTGCCGACGCGAGCGGGCGCCACGGAGGAGACGAAGTCCACGAGGCGGGACGCGTGGGAGCGCGACGCGAAGAAGAAGTCGAGCCCGCCGACCGCGGCGTCCACGCGGATGGCCGTGTCCGCGGCGCCGTGCCTGATGAGCTGCTGCTCGAGGTGGAGGAACGTGCGGCGGTGCGACGCGCGCTGGCGCACGTGCACGACGGCGGTCCACCGGTCCGGGTTGGCCTGAGCCCCGCCGCAGCCGTCGCAGAGGCGATCGTGGACGGTGAACTCCACGACGTGGGGCTGCTCCACCGTGACACCGTGGAGGACCTCGCGACGGAGGCGGAGGCGGAGCTTGAGGCGGTTGGAGTGGGGCTCGGTGAAGGCGAACTCCGCGGCGGCGAGGGAGAGGCCGAGGAGCGCGAGTTGGCGGTCGACGCGCCGGAGGAGGATCTGCATGAGCTCGAGCGACTCAGGGGCGGCGCGGAGCCAGGATCGAGGGGGTTGGAGGTAGGAGGAGCACAATGGGCCTTGTCTTCCTCGTCTGATTTGGACTCCATCCTGATCCACTCGGTCGCTTCTTCCTGGTCAGCATCCAAATCCACGTGCTTGTGGTGCATGCAAGCTTCAAGCTGGCTTGCCTGTTGCCGTGTTGGCCTTGCCTTGGAGTTTTGGCCTTGCCTCGGAGTTCCACAGGCCGCGTGGACCGTGGCTGCCTCCGCTGTGACCGACAAACGTCTTCGGTTTCGTTCAACTAGTGGTGATCTCGTCTCCATCGGCTTCATTTGTTTTGCGTTCTGTTGTTTGCGCTTCGTCAACAAAAAAAAATCAGGTGGCGGCGGATGGAGGCGCTTTCTTTTGGTTGCCTGTGTCGTCTTGGTCCATCGTTGATTCGGGAGCTCCGCTTACGCCTAAAAAAAAAAGTTGTCTGCGCCACTTCTTTTACGCTCTCGTCGTTGTCTGCCACTGCATATGTTTGCATCTTGCCGTTTTGGTCATCTTCATAATGATGACTTTCTCTTTTGGTCGGAATTCCAGCTATGCGGTGTGTTTTTCAACTGCAGTAATAGCCGTGATTGGGTTCCTCGGATGCATCTATATATGTATGGTTTACGACTCTGTGAGTGCTCATGGACGATCTCTGGTTGGTACTGATCCTCGTCGGCGTGATTCGCAGCACGTTTGGGAGCTTGACTGGCTTCGTCTTCCGTTGCGCGTGCCAGTTTTGCCGGCTCCCGTTTTGCTGTTTCATCTATATCGGCGTTTGCAGAGTGGGACTACCTTTTAGATCATCTTTGTGGCTCTTAGCATGATTTTTATCTCTTCAAACTCAATGTTCTTGATGCACCTTGAGTTTGAGGGGGGTGTTAGAGGTATAATAGTGATATGATATTAGATGATGTATTAGGGACTTACTTACATATTTGTCACCCTTGTACATCTATTTATAGAGGTCTCCGAACTCCTCAATAATACAAGATCTGAAGATCCAATATTCATAACAATTTGATCCTAATATTCTTGGTCTTGACAAGTGATCCTATGAAGCTACTATCGGTGTTCTTGTTTTTCGTACCAAGAAGACAAGATAATTGTTGCTCCTCTTCGTATCACATTCTTGTTCCAACATGAAGTTGTTTATATAGAAGCTCAACGATCCCATTGTAAGGATCGAAACGCCCAAGAGGGAGGGGGGTGAATTGGGCTTTCTTTCAAATTTTAAGGCAATTAAAAACTAACGATTTAAAGCCCAATTCCCTATGCGATTAATCTATGCAATCAACGTAAATTTAAGTTGCGGAATGAAGATTGCATAAATGTAAAAAGGAGGGAGAGGGATGCAAACGCTCAAAGGACACGGAGACACGGAGTTTATCCCGTGGTTCGGCAAGATCACAAGGATCTTCCTACGTCCACGTTGTGGCACCCACCGAAGGGTTTTGCCACTCCCAAGTCACCGAGACAAGGGGGTCTTCACTATTCTTCTCCGTTCGCCATCTCCGGCAAGGTGGAGCTCAAACCTTGTACAATCCTTGATCTTCCGGGCTTCCACAAACACCTTGGCAAGCTCCGGAAGGATCTCTTCAACCTCCAATGTTACAAGGTGAATGCAATAACCGAGAATGCACTCCCTCACGGCTCTCACTAGTCTAGAGACTCCAATCACCGAGAATGGACGCACACAAGCTTTTCTCTAGCTAGATCTAGCCTATACAAGTGGTCTAATGGGTGTAGAAGTGTAGGCTCTTGATCTTGAGTGCTTTTGGATGTGTTGTTAGCTTCTGAGTATCAAGACTTGGCGTAATGACTGGTTAAGGGGGGATTTATAGCCAACCTCTCCGAAATAGCCGTTGGAAAAGTAGGCTGACAGAACTTTATTGTGTACACCGGATGATCCGATGTCTCCCCCTTTGTTATCATCAGTCAAATTAAGTTGGCTGACGTCATGGTGTCAGATATGACCGTTGTTAGACCGATGTAACTTCATCTTCATCATCGGATGATCCGGTGGCTCTTTCTCCAGAATTGACTCAACCTTGATGCTTACTGGAGTAATCGACCGATGTGTAAATTGCTATACATCGGATGATCTGGTGCTACACTTGGTCCAATGATGTTGCAAACTGTACTGATGGACCGATGTAGCTGAGCCATACATCGGATGATCTGGTGAGTGCTCTGCTCTGAGGTCTTCTTCTTCTGTTGACACAACTCGACCGATGTAATCATCTCTGAAATCATCGGATGATCCGGTGTATTCATCTTGTTGACTTCGAGTTGTTTTGAGTTGTTCTTTTGAAATTTGAACATGTGACCTCTTTGACACTTGTTTGAAATGTTGTTCTAATGATCTTCAAGCATTGAATGATGTCAAATTAGAGCTTTCACTTCTTGTCTTCATATGATTTATTTGATCTTATAAGTTGATTTTATATGGGTCTCCAATGACATTTTGATTTCATTTGATTGAGTGATTATTGGGACCTTGCATTCACAAATTCATTAGTAAAATCGAATGGTTGTCATTAATCACCGAAACCGTACCTCATGGGGCCTAGATGCTTTCAATCTCCCCCTTTTTGGTGATTGATGACAACACAACAATGAAAGCGCAATAGTGATGAATTTTATAGTACACTACTTAAGTAGATATGCAATGAATACAAGATAAGACACATTTAACTTGTAGGAATCAAATGAAATTAAGGGCGCGAAAAGCTCAATCGATTAATAACATAAGCAAATGTCACAAGTGGAAAAGTGCTCAATTAATATTACAAGAGTAGCAAGCACACCAAAGGATATAGATAAAAACAGATAAAGACTCCCCCTAAGACTAATACACTCCTCCCCCTGACTCCTCTAACTCTTCTCCCCCCTTGGCATCAAGACACCAAAAAGGGGTCCGAGAGCCTACAAACCCTGAGTGCTAGGGGCGATGACGAACTGGTCACCGTCGCTGTCGTCGGAGCTGGAGTCGGCTGTCGCTGCTGCTGGAGTGGAGGGAGCTGGGGGGTCCGCTGTCGGTGCTATAGAGGGGGAAGCTGGTACAGGAGGCGCCGGTGGAGCTGGAGCTGGAGGGATCTGAGCACTGACCACATATGTCGGCGTCTGCTGGAACAGAGTCGTCGCTGGCAGAGGAGAGTGGATCGGTGCGCTGGGTGCCAGAAGAGGTGACATGCTGATAGAAGGAATCGGTGTAGCAGGCACCTGAGCTGCACCTGGAGCCAGTCCCAGTCCAGGCTGCTGAGGTGGAAGGGCGATCCCGGTCTGAGTGTAGAGGTTGGTGATCAACCCCAGGATCCCCATCATGGCCTGCTGAGTCTACTGCTGCTGGTTGATGGTACGGCGGTGCATCTGATGGACCAAGTTTGTGAACCGGTCCGTATCCTCTCGCCTCTGACGGGCGATCTCTAGCTGCAACTCCTGCTGCTGCCTCTGAAGCTGTGCTAGATGAGCAACCTGCTCTGCTCTGGCCTGCTCAGCCGCTAGTCTGTCCTGGCACTGCTGCTCTATCATCTGCTGAAGAAGTGACGACAGCTCTGATGGCTGTGACACCTGCGCCTCGGACATAGGAGGTGGTGTCGGTGGTGGAGCAGCTGAGCCTCCCGCCTCCGCGTCGTGCTGCCTCGGTGACGGAGGAGGAGGAGGGAAGTACTCCTCGACGCTGTCGTCTGTGTTGCTCTCGGACCAGACGTGCTGAAGGTCTCCTCCCTGAGCCTCTGCCTCAGCTAGCCTCTCATCCTCCTTCTCTAGGTCAGACCAGTCCTCCTCGGAAAGTATCGTCCTGACCTGACGCTCGACAGGACGGCCAAAGCGGCGGTCCCCTGGAGCTGGAGCTCGGTAGTGACTGAACCGAGGGATACTCTCATCAGTGAAGAAGTTGTCTCGAACGTCGTAGTGGTAGTGCATCTCGATTTGTGTCTTGAGGTATTGAGTTTGAACCAGTTTCTCAGTTAAAACAGAGATAAGGAACTTCCACTTATCCATGACGTGTGGGAGCCTTCGGTTCTTTTCAAACTTCACAAAATGTTTAAATGAATAAATTCGATGCTCACACATTCAATTAATACTTCATTTGTGTGTAATCGAGATCATTGAAGAAATTGTTGGAAAGGGAAGAAAGGACACTGATCCTACATTATAAAATTGTAGATCTCAGTGCCGTTTTGTTCTCCCGGCCGGCCACAATTTAATTATAAACAACCATGGTTTCTAAAGTTTTTTTTTTTTTTGCAAATTTGGGCATAATATATATGTGCTAATTAAACCACATCCACCAACTTAGCTACTTCTCATTGTGCAAAAATAACCATGTATAGCACCAGCAAAGGATACTTGAAAGACATCTAAGAACTAAATATTGTCTAGGCATCACTATAACAACTGCTCAGTGGCATTTTGTTCTCCGGCCAACATTTAATTATAAATGATCATGGTTTCGAAAGTACTCTCCGTGTTTCTTTTTATTTTATGTTGAACTAATCAGGAACAAATAAAAAGGAACAGGCAAGTATCTATTCAAATGTGACCATATATAACATGTGCTAATTAAGCCACCATCCACGAATTTGCTGCTCTCTCTTATAACATAGAAGAAACATCTATAAGGATACACGAAAGAAACAGAAATAAGATATTGACTTCAATATTGCTAGTAATCACTCAAAGCATCAAGTCAGCCCGTACAAATGAAGAAATCGTAGCCTTACCAAAAAAAAAAACTTCAGACCACTCTCTATACAAAATAAAGCTTCACCTACACATCCACTACACGAAAATATCACATTTACAACGGCAAATGGAAAAACCATTGTATTTACGATGGCTAAAATTGTCGTCGTAAATAACATGTTACTTACAAAGTTGATCTGAGCCGTCGTAAATAAACTGGTTATTTACTACGGTTAACTGACCCATCACAAACAACACTTGATCATTTCCGGACCGTCGTAATTTAATAGGATCGTCGTAATTTCGGCCCATATACTGACCTCACACCCGTCGTTATCTGGATCGCGGACTAAAACATGGGTCTCATTTTAAGCGTAGCGCTTTTCCCATCCGTACTCTTTCCCTCCCCCCCGTCCGGAAGTTTCAAGCGCTGCAGAGCTCGACGCCGCCGCCAGCCTCCAGGCGATGCGCGCTCGACGTCGTCCCCACGTCCACGTCCACCACCCCCGCGCGGTCCCAAGTCGACGACGTCTCCGCCCGATCCCTGGCCGTTGCGCGCCCCAACACCCGACGCTTGAATCGACACTCGAGGCGGGGCTGTGATGCTGCCTCCAGGGTGACTGGGTGCGGTAAGGAGTCGCCTTGAGGGCAAGGCTGTGGTGTCGCGGTGATGGATCCAGCATCTATCAATCACTATGCAATACTACAAGGAGTGACAGGTGATGCCTTGTTCAGTCAGTCAGGTACTTCTTTGATTCATGATTGCGGCTGTTAGAAAATAGGAGACAATTTATTGAATAATTCCGGAAAAACACGAGAAAACTGTAGCGATAGGAAAACAGACGGGACGAGAAATAACACGTACCGATTTGAAGCCGAACGAACTGTCGTAGATCCGACGGCGAACAGCCGCTGCAGATGTTGGTGACGACGTTGAGCCGCAGCGCTCGATTTGCTCGGTAGACGAGCCGTGGTAAAGAACGCGAGCAGTCGCGTGGAGCGCTTCTCAAAAACCTTATTCGCCCTCTCCCGGTGTAGGATCGCAAGGGCGAGCGGTTCCGAAGACCTGCTCTCCCGATCGTCGGTGCACGCCGGCGCTCGGGATGGAGTAGACTAGACGGCAGCGCAAGGAACGCGAACGTGGGAACGATCTGATCGTGGGATGTCATCTGCCGTACGGCGCACGCCCGTATTTATAGAGTCCCACGGAGGCGGTTCATATGCGATTCGGAGGATCTGGATCCGAACTGGCTCCGCAGTCGTAAACGCGTCCGTCTTTAACGACTTGGACTCTGTCTCGAGTAGCCCTAAAAATTCGGAAGCCCAAAAACCCAAAGTCCAATTTAATTTTCTGCAAAAATATAAAATATGGGCTAAGCTCGAGGCTCGAATTCACATGAACACGCGCACGCGTGTGCGGGGCGGGGCGAGGCAAGGCGAGGCGAGGCGTGGCGTGGCGTGGCGTGGCGAGGCGAGCGAGCGAGGAGGAGGAGGAGGAGCGTGCGTGGGCCACCCCTCTCTTCCTCTTTTCTCTCTCACTCAAGGAGTGGAAGAGCAACCTCCCTTATATGTCGGGGTTGCTCCACTTTCACTTCCCATGTGGGACTAAACACTTAGCACCACTCCCTCTTGCCCTAATGGGTCTTTGATATTTTCTAGGATTTATTTCTGAATTAGTATTGGGCCAAACCCATTAATTCCAACAATCCCCCACCAGATCTCAAAGCCATTAGGAGAGAGGTCATTCTCGTTCCTTGTTTGATATACTAGTGTTTTCGGCAGAGACCGTAAGTTGAACTTCTACCTAGATCCTCAAGTTTTATCAGGTCACAACTTGAACAATGGACTACGCCTTGAATTGCAAGTTTTGTGTGAACTGACTTCACCCAAAGACCTTTACCAGTACTTGAATGCCAGTAGTCTACCCCGCGGGTGGAGCATATGCGTCGTACTCCCTGGTCTCTTTCATGAGCTTTCCAGAGATCACCCAAATCCCACAGACTGCGACGTTAGAAAGTCGGAGCTCATATAGGTGTGTTTTCTTCAAGACTGCCCTGTAGGCCGACATCTTTGCTACACATAGCCAACAGAAAACACATTAAGGCAATTCGCCAACCTACCTTACAGTTTGAGAGTACAAGTGTGCATCTTCCTATAGAGAGGGTATAAAGGAAGTACTCTCCTCGGTGAACCACTAGCTTGTTTTCCCATGTCCTAATTCACGGGATCTCCGATCACATAGGTTGGGTTACTACTATGGTGTCACATCAATGCGTCTCAAACCCATCTCTCTCGATGCACTTTCTATCACATTACGTGATAGACCCTTCGTAAAGAGATCTGCCAGGTTTTTCAGTAATAACTCCGGAGTTTCTCATTTTCCTGACAGATTTTAAGATTTTGCATTATCCTTAGAACTGGTCACTTTGGCAATCACCGTCTGATTGTCACAGTTCATAAGGATTGCCGACAAAGGTTTCTCAACTATAGGCAAATCCATCAAGAGCTCTCGCAGCCATTCTGCCTCTGCAGTGGCTGTCTCTAAAGCAGTGAGTTCTGCTTCCATGGTTGACCTCGTCAAAATGGTCTGTTTGCAAGAACTCCATGATATAGCGCCACCAACTAGAGTGAACACATATCCACTCGTGGTATAGAGTTCATCAACATCAGAGATCCAGTTCGAATCACTATAACCCTCAGGCACGGCCGGATGCCCAGTATAGTGAATTCCATAGCTCATTGTACCTCTCAAGTAGCGCATAACCCTTTCAAGTGCATGCCAATGATCTGTACCCGGGTTTGACATGAACCTGCTCAGTTTGCTCACAGCAAACGAGATATCAGGACGGGTTGCGCTAGCTAAGTACATGAGTGAACCGATCATCTGAGAATATCTGAGTTGATCTCTTGACTCTTTCTTGTTCTTTCTAAGTATCACGCTGGGATCATAAGGCGTTGGAGAAATCTTGCTATCTATAAAGTCGAACCGGCTCAAGATTTTCTCAACATAGTGGGATTGACATAAAGTAATTCCACTCTCATCCTTATTCAACTTAATGTTCAATATAACATTAGCTTCTACCAGATCTTTCATATCAAAACACTTTGATAGAAAAGACTTGACCTCAGAAATTATATTAATGCTTGTACCAAAAATGAGTATATCATCTACATACAAGCATAATATAATGCTATCGCCCCCACCATGGCGATAGTACACACACCGATTAGCCTCATTAATGACAAAGCCCGCAAACGTCAAAGTACTATCGAACTTCTCATGCCATTGCTTAGGTGCTTGTTTCAGGCCATACAAGGATTTCAACAATTTGCACACCTTTGTCTCTTCACCTTTTACTACGAACCCATCACGTTGTTCCATATAAATCTCCTCTTCCAACTCTCCGTTCAGGAAAGCTGTCTGGATGGATGATTAGACCATAAGAGGCAGCCAAAGAAAGTAGTACACGAATTGTCGTCATTCTGGCGACACGTGAATAGGTGTCAAAATAGTCTTCACCTTCCTTTTGAGTATATCCCTTTGCAACTAGTCTCGCCTTGTACTTTTCAATAGTACCGCCAGGCCTGAGCTTCTTCTTGAACACCCACTTGTAGCCTACTGGTTTGCACCCGTGTGGCCATTCAGTTAACTCCCAGGTTCCATTGGAAAGAATTGAGTCCATGTCACTATGAACTGCTTCTTTCCAGTCATCTGCATCAGGTGATGCATACGCCTCTGCTATGGATCTAGGAGTATCGTCCACAAGGTACACAATGAAATCATCACCGAAGGATTTTGCAATCCGTGATCTCTTACTCGACTAAGTTATTTCATTGTGTTCCTCCTCTGGGATATTCTCAAACGGTGTATCAAGAAACTCGCTAGTTGTGGTGGATTCAGGACAAATTTCAGAAGAGATCCTAGCAGTGCTATGCATATCTTTCATAGAAAAAATATTCTCAAAAAATGTTGCATCACGAGATTCCATATAGTATCAACATGCATATCAGGTACTTCAGATTTGACTACTAAAAATATGTGATGCTCCAATGAGCATAGCCTAGAAAGACACAATCCACTGTCTTTGGTCCCAGCTTGCGTTTCTTGGTAATTGGAACATTGACCTTTGCCAAACATCCCCAAGTGCGCAAGTATGATAGTGATGGTTTTCTCCCAACCCACTTCTCATAGGGGGTTTTCTCTTTATTCTTGTTTGGAACGCAGTTTAGGACATGACATGAAGTCAATAGAGCCTCCCCTCACCATGCCTTAGATAAACTGGACGTGTCTAACATGGCATTCACCAAGTCACACATTGTGCGGTTTTTCCTCTCAGCTACCCCGTTTGATTGGGGTGAATAGGGAGGCGTCCTCTCATGTATAATACCGTGTTTCGCACAAAAATCATCAAATATTTTGGGAAAATACTCACCACCATGATCTGACCTAAGCCGTCTGATCTTTCTCTCTAATTGAGTTTCTACTTCGGATTTATAGATTTTAAAGTAGTGTAAAGCTTCATCTTTAGTTTGCAACAAGTAAACATAACAGAATCTAGTAGAATCGTCTATTAATGTCATAAAATATTTCTTTCCACCTTTTGTTAACACACCATTCATCTCGCATAGATCATAATGTATGAGTTCTAATGGTGCCAAGTTTCTCTCCTTGGCTGCCTTGTGAGGCTTTCGAGGTTGATTTGACTGCACACAACTATGACACTTAGAACCTTTGACAATGGTGAATTCCGGAATTAATTTGAGACTAGATAGCCGATTCATTAAACCAAAATTAACGTGACATAAACGAGAATGCCAAACACTTGCATCATCATTAATACCGCCATAAATATGGTTTACTACCTTATTATTAAACTCCGAAAGAGAAAAGCGGAACAGGCCTCCGCATTCATAGCCTTTACCACTAAATTGTCCATGGTTAGACACAACTATTTTATTGGACTCTAAAACTACTTTAAACCCATCTCTGCATAGAAAGGTACCGCTAACAAGATTCTTGTTCATAGTAGGGACATGCTGCACGTTCTTCAGCTGGACAATCTTTCCCGAAGTGAACTTCAGATCGACCGTGCCAACACCACGAACAGAAGCATGTGACCCATTCCCCATTAGGACGGCGGAATCCCGAACGAACTGGTAAGAAGTAAACATGGACATGTCAGAACATACATGAACATTAGCACCTGTATCAAACTACCAAGATGGTGTTTAAGAAACAGAAAGAATAGTGAAGGAATTACCGTACCCATCTGCATTGCTGGATGTCACGATGTTGACATTCTTTTTCCCTTTGCGATCTGCCCTCTCAGGACAGTTCTTGGAAATATGTCCCTGCTCCCCACAGGTGTAGCAGCAGCCATCATTGGCTTTGTTTGACTTCTTCTTCTTGAAAGCAGTAGTTTTGTTTGGCTTGAATAGAGACTTGTTCCCTTTGTTCTTGACATTGGGTTTCTGCACCATATTAGCATTGGCGCTAGATTGACCCTCGCCTCCTTTCTCACTAGCGTCCTTATCCCGAGCCTTCTCCTCAACATCAAGAGATGCTATCAGGTTTTCAACTGATATTTCCTGTCTCTTGTGTTTGAGAGCTGTGGCGAAGTTCCCCCATGATGGAGGTAACTTTGCAATAATGCACCCAGCCACAAACTTGTCGGGTAAAGGACACTTAAGGAGATTGAGCTCTCTCGCAAGGCACTGTATTTCATGAGCTTGTTCAACTACAGGACGGTTGTAAACCATCTTGTAGTCATGAAAATTTTCCATGATATACAGTTCACCGCCTGCATTGGCTGCACCATACTTAGCGTTAAGTGCATCCCAGAGCTCCTTCCCATCTGTGACTGTCAGATAGACATCACATAGTTTATTATCAAGAACACTTAAGATGCATCCTCTCGGGGCAGAATTGGCTTCTCGAACTTTGTCTGTTCTTCAACGAACAAAGGACCTTGAGGCCTGTCCTCAGTTACCCAGAAGATCTTATGCGATTGGAGCCAGAGCGTGGCCTTAACTTGCCACCTCTTGAAGTGCACGCCAGAGAATTTCTCCGACCTCAGTGCATCGGCTAGAGTCATCATGTTCAATTCAGGAAATTGCCTAATAAGGTTTTTGAATTGTTAGAAAATAGGAGGCAATTTACTGAATAATTTCCGAAAAACACGAGAAAACTGCAGCAATCAGCAAACAGACATGACGATAAATAACGAGTACCGATTTGAAGCCGAACGAACTGTTGTAGATCCGACGACGAATAGCTGCTGCAGACGTTGGTAACGACATTGAGCCGCAGCGCTCGATCTCCTCGGTAGACGAGCCATGGTGAAGAACGCGAGCAGTCGCGCGGAGCGCTTCCTAAAAACCTTATTCGCCCTCTCCCGGTGCAGGATCGCAAGGACGAGCGGTTACAGAGACCTGCTCTCCCGATCGTCGGTGCACGCCGGCGCTCGGGATGGAGTAGACTAGACGGCGGCACAAGGAACGCGAACGTGAAACGATCTGATCGTGGGATGTCATCTGCCGTACGGCGCACACCCGTATTTATAGAGTCCCACGGAGGTGGTTCGTATGCGATTCGGAGGATTTGAATCCGAACTGACTCCGCAGTCGTAAACGCGTTCGTCTCTAATGACTTGGACTCTGTCTCGAGTAGCACCAAAAATTCGGAAGCCCAAAAGGCCAAAGCCCAATTTAATTTTCTGCAGAAATATAAAATATAGGCTCGGCTCGAATTCACACGAACTCATGCGCGAGGAGGAGGAGGAGGAGGAGGAGGATGAGGAGCGCGCGTGGGCCACACTACAACAATCTCGATAATAGACGAGGGCCGAAAACCGTCGTCAATAAGCTAAAACCGTCGTCTATAAAGAATAGACGACGGTTTTTCCTTATAGACGACGGTTTCCGGCCGTCAACGTTTATTAGTCAACTATAAGCTTATAGACGACGGTTACCGTCGTCTATAAAATAATTGACGACGGTGCTCACTGGCCGTCGTCAATAACCACAGACGGCCACGTGGCACCTGGTGGAGGTTATAGACGACGGTCTGTTGAAACCGTCGTCTATTGTTGAACCAATAGACGACGGTGCCGCGGGAACCGTCGTCTATTGATGAACTTGTAGACGACGGCCTTACAGAAACCGTCGTCTATAAGTGTCCTAATAGACGACGGTACAGCAAAACCGTCGTCTATTAGATTTCTAATTTTTTTTAAAAAATTAAAAATAGTACACTGGCTCGATGGCCAGATCACACAGGCAGCAGGATACAAATATACAGATCAGCAAGACAGAAATACACACAAAAGCACATAAACTCTACACATAAACTCTTCACCAGTCCGGGAGCCACAATCATCAAAGTTTACATAAGCATACACAAGAAACACTCTCGAAACCTCGTAGCCGCCGACCGAACTTTGCCTTCTTTCCTTGCAAAACAACATTCAAAGAAAAACATCTTATATCAGGGTGAGCTAATGGAGGCAAAGAGAGTAATAGAGTCAAAGTTCAAGGATCTTGCAAACATAAATAAGATGTGTGACCAAGTAAAAGACTACCTAACAAATGCATATATCTAACATCCCAAAATGTAAAGAAGATAAGTAAAAGACTATCAAGTCTAGCAAACTCAAGAACAAAGTTGAATTCTATGACATCATTCGACTCATGTATTGAAGCACAAAAATCTAAAGCTACATCTACACTCAAGAAAAGGCGAAGAACCACTACTTACCATCATTTCAAGAGCCGCCGCCGCTACCCCGTCCGCTGCCATCGGAGTTCAGAAAGTCGTCCTCCCGCCCTTGTCCAAAAGCAGGAGTTTGGGGCGACGGAGTTTGAGCCTGCGTCCTCGATCCCTGTCAAGTGCAAGTTGAGTACAAAAATGCATATTTTACTAAATTTGAACAAACTTAACTAACTTAAGGACTTTTTGTACCTCTGCTCCCGTCGTCGGCATAGGTGGCATCTCCATCGGTGGCGGCGCCCACTGCGGAAAGGCAGCAGGCTGTCCTGCTGCTATAGCCTGCAAATACAAAGGAAATCATTATACAAGTCATTTATATATTAAAAATGTTATGTACAATTATCAAAACATACCTGCATGGCAGCTTGCCACTGTAGCATGAACGAGGTTTGATACTCGTCTCTAGCCCGAAGCGCCGCAGCCTGCATCTCGTCTCTAGTCCGAAGCGCCTCGTCCCTACTCCTGAGTGCTTCTTGCGTCCTCTGGAGCTCCTCACGAACGCTCTGAAGCTCCAGATCTCGACTTGTGTGGCTGCTGCTGGAGCCGGCATACTGCGATGAAGAGGCTCTCGAGCAAGCTCGCGCCTGCCTCGAGTCAACCGCTCCATCGAGGACGCCTAACCTGCACGACGGAGTAAGATTATCAGTATCTTATATCTCAAACTTCATGATAGTAAACTGAAAACAACAAAACTTACCGTCCGTGAGGTTTACCGCCACCGCTTCCATAAACGGCTTCGAGGACGACAGGAGCGCCCAACCAATCATAACCCTCGCCTCGAAGCTTTTGCACCTCCTCTCGGTACTTTGCCTGCAAATAGAGGAACATAATCTCAATATCATTAATAATTAAAGACAATTCAATTAACATTACAAAATAACTCACCACATGCTGAGTCGACTTCTGGGAAGACAGCTGGTCAGGCTGCGACGGGTCACTTCCCAAATGACCCCTCACCCACACCTCCATAGGTGCTGGCTCCCGACCGGTCTCACGCTCCTATCGTTACATGTTAGAACAATGATGTATTATAAAATCACTTAAATAGAATTTGAATCACACTTACCATCCGTTTAGCAAGACGTACGAAGCCGTCCCCACCCAAATGGTGTTTCCCGTCCGTCCCTCTACACTCGCGACGGGTTTTAGAGACGTCCTGGAAGCCCTGGCTCGCCCAACGGGCACACAAAGCACGGTACGCGTCCGGACGAGTGTCCAGCCACGCTACGCTGACCTGAATGAAAACATTGATCACAATCGGATAATAAAGCAAAGTAAAAATAAATACAGTACCTCTAAGTATTGCGCCTCAGTGAGGTACTTGTCCGCCACGTCCCTGAACTGCCCCGGCTCACCCTCGTCCGGATGCAGCTTGAAGTACGACTTCGTAGCTTGAATCCGAGCAGTCGAGAGTGACTGCGTCACGCACTTCCTTGAGACGTTATGGAAGACGAGACGTGCCTGATCCAACTGTGACGCCTCGTCCTCCAAACGGTAGCGTGCCTGAAGAAGAAACATACAAGTAAATGTATATAACCCATAATAGATTGATTATTACTATACAAATATTCTTAATTCTTACCATGAAGTCGTGCCAGACAGCCTCCTGGTGGTTGCCGTAGGCAACGTCCTGGGCCGTAGCATAATCGTCCCAAGAAGTAGCGGCAGCTCCGTTCACTACACCGGGGTAGTGCAAACGGACAAGACGACCAAGGACACCGTTTACCTGCTGGTGGTGTCCCTGACCCGTGAAGGAACAGTCATACCAAGACCTGGTACATGATTCTCAATTAATACATATAGTTAAGTCTAAGAATATCTATATTGACTCGTTACAAATTTACTTACCTGTCACCAACCGGACGAATAACAATCCGATCATCTGGATTTGCAGGAGCCGGAGGAGGAGCCACGTAGTGCGTCTTCCTACGTCGTGGCTGTGGAACCTCCGAACCCGCCTCCGCAGCAGGCTCAAAAGGAGCCTCTGAAGTAGGCTCCAAAGGAGCCTCAGAAGTAGGCTCCAAAGGAGCCTCAGAAGTAGGCTCCAAAGGTGCCTCCAAGGAACCCGTAGCCTCGGAGTCCTCAAACGTAGAGTCATCCTAACAGTTTTAAAGATTTGTATTATTAATAAAGAATTACTTGTATAATTTTTGTAATTAGATATCATTTACCTGCGGCGAACACTGTGACGGCTCTGGTAAAGAGGACCTCAACTGAGTCCGTCTACTCCCGCTAGACTGACTGCCCGAGAAGACAGAGTCTCTGTCCGCCCTCGGGGGCAGTAAGCCTCGTGCTCGTGACTCCCGTCGTCTGCCGTGTCGGGTCGGGCCAGGCCAGCCTGAAACAATAATATTTATTTGGGGAAAGGGTCATCACGTCAGAACAACACCAGATCTACGACAACAAAAACGAAGCACTAGAAACACGTAGAGATCAAAACGAAATCCATAAAGACGAGGAGATGCGAGGAGCTAGAAGCGCAGCCGCAAATGGAGTTGAGACATCGTCGAGGAGTCCTGGTTTATATAGGAAGCCACGAGTGCCCGCGGATGAAACCCTAGCTCCCGCGGGCCGTGATGAACGGTCGGATACAGAAGACCACGTTGCCCCGGAAGATTCTAGAGTGGCCTGGGAGAAGTGGCCCGCGGCGGCGTTAGTTTGGGCCGCATCTTAACCAATCTAGGCCCAGTGTGTGCCCATTTCATCTTTAGATCCATGCTAGGTCTTCTCTCTGGACTCTGAATGAGTCAGCGATGGTAGCGCGAGAATCGGTCACGCCCACGCCCGTGCATGGCGTGCACGATGCCACGTGAAGATATAGCAGCGTGAGATGCGGTTGCATGGAGCCGTCTAAGCCAAGCGATTCCGCACGATGCTACAGTACTTTGGAATCCAAGTATGCGATTCCTCTTCCTGAAAGACGTCAATCGTGCAAATCTAATCGTGTGAAACAACCAACGTACGGGCATTCAGAACGCGGTACCGTATACTGTACTGGGCAAAGAATGCAGTTGTGTAAACAAAAATGACGAGAAGCAGAACCACGATCTACTACATTGACAAGATATCAAAAGCTTTCCACGAAAAAGAATTATTTTATTGAATGGACAATTATCAACAATAAGTGACAATTAAACCTTGCTGCATGTAGTATATCTATAATTAACTAACCCAAACTGCTAAATCAATGGACAAATGATCCATTAAATCACCGTATATACGCGGTACCGTATATGTAGCATCTAGCTAGCATTTGAAACTACAATTTGAATCAATTAAATCACATGAATCAAACATTTGAATCAATTAAATGACTTCAATCAATTGGTAAGAGGAGAGAAGTGGGGATACTCGGAGGTGGAGCTCGGTGCCGACGGGGGAGGAGCCGCGGGGGCGACGGCGGCGCGTGAGGCGCGGGGGGAGACGACGGCGCGCCTCCCGGAGGCACGGCGGCGCGCAGACCGGCGGCGACGGCGGCGCGGCGACGCGCCCAGCGCGGGGGCGACGGCGGCGCACGACACGGAGAGGGCGGCGCGGGGCTGCGGGAGGAGGAGGAGCGGCGCGGCGGCGCGGGGGGCGGGAGGAGGAGCGCGGCGCGGCGGGCGGGGGGCGCGGCGTGGTGCGGAGGCGCAGGGCGGCGGAGCGCGGCGCGGCGGAGCACGGCGCAGGGCGGCGGGGCACGGGCCAAATGAGGGCGCCGCGCGGCGTATAAACCTCCCAATAGACGACGGTGTGGAGAAACCGTCGTCTACAAAGACTTGGGCCGACCTAGGTTCTGGCCCATTACTTATAATAGACGACGGTGACCTAAAACCGTCGTCTATAAAGTATTAATTGACGACGGCTAGGACCACCGTCGTCCGTTACGACTCGGGTGGGCCCTGTTCGCACTGTAATAGACGACGGTGTCCTTGAACCGTCGTCTATTACGGCTAATAGATGACGGTTAATACTAACCGTCGTCTATTAAGTCTTTATTGACGACGGTGACATTTAGCCGTCGTCTATAAATTTAAAGACGACGGCACCGTCGTCTATAACTTTAGCCGTCGTCTATTTTCGTGTTTCCTGTAGTGCCACCCTTCTCTTCCTCTCTTCTCTCTCACTCAAGGAGTGGAAGAGCAACCTCCCTTATATGTAGGGGTTGCTCCACTTCCACTTCCCATGTGGGACTAAACACTTAGCATCACTCCCTCTTGCCTTAATGAGCCTTTGAGATTTTCTAGGATTTATTTCTGAATTAGTATTGGGCCAAGCCAATTAATTCCAACAGCGACGCCGCCTTCAGCGCCCCATGCTAAGAAAATTTTGAGTCTTTTCTTTCTTCTCCCAAATTTTCCTCTCAACTCTTGAATTGAGGTGTCTGGGTGAAATCTTGTTTGCATGTCTCTGGAGGATGAAAGCCGGTTACTGTAAGGAACGGATAATCTCGTGCAGTTGGGCTTGATTTGAAGATTTTACCGCAATCACATATGTACGCAAGTAATTAGCTGCTATTTGATGTTTAAGTGCATGTTCCCTTTATGCAGGGAGGAATCTTAACTGTACCTGCTGCTGATGCGTATTAGGGGATATACAACTACGTAGATAGTTATGTGTTAATAATATAGTCACTACAATAAAAAAACAGAATAAAAACGATACAAATGAGTTGCCATCATCTCAAGGGCATACATGTCATTTTACAAAAACATCAGAAATAAGCTATTAAAAATAATCAGATTTGCCACACAACCCAAGTTCTCCAGCTTAGCTTACACAGATCACGGCTCATTAGATAATCAAGTTTCAGAAAAGTGAACCAAACAGGACCTAAGTAATCATGGCAAAGTGCGGCATAGCACAAAGGGTTAAGAAACCATATGTCACGCTTTACACGTCCAACATTCAACATGGTGAATTAATCAGCAAAATTGCTAACAACCAAGATCATGTCGTCAAATCCAAATTTGAAAGGCTAACAAACATGTATTATGGAGTGATTAGCACACCATATGGATAATTAAATAAAAATTGTACTCCTCCGTTTGAAAGCGACAAATTTTTTACGACGGAGAGAGTACATGGGTTACACATCAGGCACAGTTTGAGAGGGCATTTGAACTTTTGCCTTACAATATTAATTGACATCTATAAAAAAATCTAAGTAATAAATGCTTAAAATAACTTATGAGCTATGGAATTAGTCACCGTCGTCATATCAAAATCATTTAAATAACCAATGATTGGTAGAAATTCACATACAACCTCCAAATAGATTGATCTTTCCACTAATGGTTTTTCTAAAAATCCCGATAATCATATACCGCAGAACCCCAAGAATATGTTTATGGCTCTTAGATTATAATGATAGTGAACAATAGTTTGGAAAAATGTTATAAATTGATAGGTCCTTCATTAGCTCTTTATAAAATGCCCATTTACTAGAAAATGTTAAATCCATGTTATTAGCCTCTAAAATAATAGATGCTCGCATTAGTAAGATACTAGCAAAACATATTTTCGTATAGGAAATTTATGCAGAATTGCTACTAATAATGATTGACTCTTAGACCATAATATAAGTGTTTAGTAATCCAAACGAAATGTGGAAAACTAGTAAGTTAATAGTAACATATCATTAATCATTTAAGTAAGAGTAAAGTGCATCAATAGTTCTTGAACTTGTACGGATGTGTCATCTTGGTCCACGAATTTTTAAAGTGCATTTTTAGGTCTATGAACTTGTTAAAGTGTGTCATCTAAGTATAAAATACCGAAAATACCCCTATAATTGTTGATATAACTATTATTCAACTTATTTTTTCTTCATAATTCAACTTTGTTATCATAATTCATGTTGAAGGCTAACAATGCTGATTTGGAGTGCAAAAAAATATGAAAAATAAAGTTCAAATAATAGTTATATTGATAACCATAGGGGTATTTTAGGTAGTTTGGACCTAGATGACACAATATACCAAGTTTATAGACCTAAAAATGCATTTTAAAAGTTTGTGGACCTAAATGACACACTCACACAAGTTCAAAGACTATTGATGCACTTTACTCTTTAAGTAACTAGATGCTCGGGAAACTCGTATTAAACTCCAAACTTGATGATATTCTCACTAGTAAATACTTAAGACCTCACCTAACTTTTAGGATGTAATAGAAGTGATAGTCAGAGGAATTGAGCTAAGCGAACTAGTATATTCATTATGGTCCTCTGAGAGTCACTTACTTGATTGTAAATAGGTCACGTCCACAAATAAGCTTTGAATTGAACCATGCACTCACCGATCAACCCTATTGAGACCTTAGCATTCGTATTATTGAATGAATGTTTGATTTATTGAATTTTATTGGGATTTCTTGAATCTTTTATCGATGATTTGTATATTATTCGCGTAGTTACGTACTATGGTATTCAGAGAGTTCGTGAAGGAATATCAAGACCCGGATCGTGGAGAACTCTACAAAGACTGTAAAGACACACTCTAATTTTTTAATCATATTTCACCTATATTTTGCAAATGCATCCATGGCCTGTTTTAATCTGCATGATCGAGTGTCTATTTTAAAATTTTGATATGGTTATGAACCACTTAAAATGTGGTAGCATGAGCTATGTTGATGACTGATATCGGTGTTAGCTGCTAGCCAACGATAACCAGTAACACGATAGTCGATAGTAATATCAGTTACGTGCTATCAATGGGTTGAAACAAGACATTGCATCGGTTATTCAATAATTGCGATGACTATCACAATCCCCTCCTTGACCTGGAAAAACAACCCCTTGACAATCCAATAGTTCCATTTTCACACTATAGTGATGACGAGAGCACTTTCTTGTTAATACTTGCTTAGGGACCCTGCAACGTTTGCAGTGTGAATGACAACACACCATATACATGCTTTGTGAATAGTTTTAAAATGTGTTTGGTGGGGTGAGTTATGACATGGGTAGATGACTAATAATGAATTTTTTATGTGAAGTGGTATGGTGGTTGAGGTGGGTTATGGTGAAGGTGTAGTGATGGAGTTTGGTACTCTGGGTACCAAACATACGGGACCCAACGGTATGTGACCACTATGAGGCTATGGACTGAAGCTACCGAGCACCGGGACGCCTAGGTGCCTAGGCGGGCGCCTAGGCGAGAACCAGGCGATGGAGACAATATTTTAGCTCCATATGTAGTGCAGGGAGGCGCATCAACAGTCTGAAGGGGTGCACCTGGTATGGGAGGAGGAAGAAGGGGGGCTACCTCGAACTAGGGCAGGAGAAGAGAGGCGGCACAACAGGGAGCAGGGGAAGAGAGGCGGCGCAGGGGAGAGGGAGAAGGAGGTGGCCAGGGGTGGGACATTCTAAGGCTCAACCGGCCCAAAAACAGACACCTGTTCATTTATAATCTAACGGCCCAAAAATCCAGGGCATAACCCTAACACTCGCCACCAGTCCCGCCCCTGCCCGACATTTTCCTCAGCAGCACCGCCGGTGCTCGATCCTTCTCCTTCCTTGCTTCTGCCGCCAGCGTGACTCCTGCTCTTCCGGCACCGCTTCTTTGTCGGTAGCGGCTCCCTTCTCCTCCCCCCTCCCCTTGGCGGCGAGCCTCTGCCCGCCTGTCCCAGCGGCGGCGAGCTGCGGATGGCGGCGGCGCCCGGTGGCCAGGCGTGGCGACCGACCATGGCGTCCGGTCTGGAGTGGCTGGACGCTTAGGCGCCGCCTGGACAATGCTGGTCGTGTCTTGTTCCAGCGGATCAACCCAGGGAGTCCCCTCATCTGGCGGCGCACGAAATGTCGAGGCTGGTTCCACCGTCTGCCATTTATTTGGTCAAGCCGCGCGGTTTCCACGACTGGGCCAGTCACTATGGGGTATTGCCCCTCGCAAATCGAGAGGCAACCACCGTATTTGTTCGAGTCAGGTTCCTCTAACTCAGAGCCTGGGGTAGCCGACCTCTTCCTTTTGCCTTCCTTAGCGTCGATCTTCCCGCCGAGGAAATGTTGAAGGAGGACACACTCTTTTAGCGTGTGTTTCACCGGGACGACATGATGGACTAAGGGTTCTTTGAGCATCTTCTCAAAGTGGCTGGTCGGAGGTTTGGCCGTTCTCCTGTCTTCGTGTTGGCCGGAGGTCGTGGCTGCATAGGGGTCGGGTTGCTACTCCTTTTTTTTTTCAATGGAGCGTCGGGCCCTTTCGGATCTCAAGGTCGCCGGATTTGGGCCTCAGCATGTCGAATGCATCTGCAATAATTCCATGGCCAGGAGCAGAGCAGGAGGTTTGGTCGAGTGTTGCCCTCGTGTGCCCTCGCTTGGGGCGAGCAGATTTGTTTGCCGGGGGGTCGACGGGTGATCCCCAAGGAGAAGGACTTTGATGACGTACGTTTCCGCAACATCGGGAAACCCATTGAAACTCTCGGAGAAGCGCCTCATATACTCGGGGATGGTTCCACTGGACCTCAGTTGGCATCCCTTGAGATATCGTGGTCAGCTGGAACGCCCGTGCACCTCCCGTGGGTTACCGCTTGTAGGATTGAAGAGCACGTGAAAAGCTAGCAGAGGGAGGTGAATGGTAGATTAAAAAAATTTCAGCGGTAGATTACAACTTTTTTTTAGCGGAAATAACTTTTCACCATGAAATCTAATCAAAACAAACTCAAATCTTTTCCATATTTGAGCCATAACCGACTCAGTCGCAGCCTGTGTCTATAATCCAGCCGGTTGGACCTTTCCGTCCACATCTTCGCGTCCACTTCTCTTCATCACACCTTGGAACCATGTTACCACATCCATGCACCTCTTGCATATGTGCAAACACTTTCCAACAACGTCCACGATATGTTCATACGCATTGTTCTTGACCCAAACATGTTGTGTGACCTCCCGATCAACTCAACCATAATTCCTCCCGAACTTGGTTGTTGAACCTCAACTTCTCCCTAAGACTAGTTCAATGGATCCCGTCACCAACCATGTATTGACCTCAAGCAACACCTGCACATGAATAAACAACCAATCTTTGCGATCCCAAGTCCTCGACTTTACTCTCGTTAGTTCAAAAATCGCGACACCTTGCGTGAGCACGTCACATAAGCATGTTGCAAACCAGAGTAATGTTTAACCACAATAATCAGCCAAAACGCTTCAAAAACTTAGTAAAAGAATACTAAGCAAATTTCTCTATCAGCCAAAAAAACAAGTTCGAAACATTGCAAATAAAAACATAACAGTCGCACGAATATTTCAGCAAATGAAAGATCGAACAGTCCAAAGCAGCCGCTATGCAATTTATAAGAAAAATTTGGACACTCCGAAGCATTCGCTCACGTGCAGCTCATGTGAGTGAAGTTTGGACAGTGCGAAGCAAACAACACGTGCAATGCGCTACAAGTTCCAGGATTCCCGCAAGTTCGGATAGTCCGAAGTAGCCTTTTCAGCAATATTCAAACCTTTACATGTGAACCCTGACTTTTATTTAAATTGCCAATGTATTCAGCACACATAGGTCTCACAATATCCTCCTTGATGAATGCAATGGCAACACCACTTAAAATCCAAACATTGGCTTATCCACATCAAAGGTTTTAAAAGCAATTTTCTCCCCCTTTTAAAAATAAAAACCAAATGAGGAATAAATTTCAAAAACAAATTCTCCTCTGAGAAGAACGTGTACAACTGGTGAATATGCAACAACAACAACAACAACAACAACAACCAAGCCTTTGTCCCAAACAAGTTGGGGTCGGCTAGAAATGAAACCCAACAATTTTGAAGAAAAGTAATACAAAATAAGATGAAAGTAAAAAAAAGATAAGAGTAACAAATTACGAATAAACTAAGGTTCTGGCACATGAATTGCTAATTTCCATGCAGTCCTATCATGAGCCAAATCTCTAGATATGTCCCACTCCTTTAAATCTCGTTTCACCGCCTCCTGCCATGTCAACCTTGGTCGACCTCTACCCCTCCTAAAATTTTCTCTACTCTTTATAATCCCACTGTTAACCGGTGCTTCTGGAGGTCTCCGCTGAATATGTCCAAACCATCGTAGGCGATGTTGGACTAGCTTCTCCTCAATCGGTGCCACCCCTATCCTATCACGTATTACTTCGTTCCTAATTTTGTCTCTTCTTGTGTGACCACACATCCACCGTAGCATGCACATCTACGCAACACTCATTTGTTGTACATGTTGCCTTTTAGTTGGCCAACATTCTGCTCCATACAACATCGCAGGTCTGATCACCGTCCTATAGAATTTTCCTTTCAATTTTTGTGGAACTTTCTTATCACATAAGATTCCAGATGCTTGTCGCCACTTCATCCACCCGATCTTGATCCTGTGGCAAACATCTTCATCAATATCACCATTGCTTTGTAACATTGATCCTAAATATCGAAATGTGTCTCTTCTAGGTACTACTTGTCCTTGTAAACTAACATTACCATCCTCGCACCCGACATCACTAAAGTTGCATCTCATATACTCGGTCTTGGTTCTACTAAGTCTAAACCCCTTAGACTCTAAGGTCTGCCTCCATAGCTCCAATTTTCTATCAACACCATCCCTAGTTTCATCTACCAACACTACATCATCAGCAAAGAGCATACACCAAGGGATATTCCCTTGTATATCCTTCGACACCTCATCCATCACTAAGGAAAAGATGTAAGGACTTAAGGCTGATCCTTGGTGTAACCCTATTGTGATAGGAAAAGTGTCGGTCTCACTATCTCTTACGCGCACACTTGTCACCACATTATCGTACATATCCTTGATAAGGTTAATGTACTTTGTTGGGACTTTGTGTTTCTCTAGTGCCCACCACATGACCGGTCTTGGTACCTTATCGTATGCCTTCTCCAAGTCAATGAACACTAAATGTAGATCCTTCTTTTGCTCCCTATACCTCTCCATAAGCTGACGGAGTAAGAAAATCGCTTCCATAGTGGACCTCCCAGGCATAAAACCAAACTGGTTTTTAGTGATATTGGTCACTTTCCTCAAGCGGTGTTCAATCACTCTCTCCCAGAGCTTCATAGTATGACTCATGAGCTTAATTCCTCGGTAATTAGTACAACTTTGAACATCTCCTTTATTTTTGAAGATGGGTACTAAAATACTTTTCCGCCACTCTTCAGGCATTTTGTTTGACTGAAAAATGCGGTTAAATAGTTTAGTGAGCCATACTATTGCCATATCCCCTAGACATCTCCACACCTCAATGGGGACATCATCGGGGCCGCGAGCCTTTCCTCCTTTTATCCTTTTTAAGGCCTCTCTAACCTCGGACTCTTGTATCCTCCGCACGAATCGTCTGTTGGTGTCATCAAATGAGTCATCCAACTCGAACCTAATACTCTCATTCCCGTCATTGAATAGTCCATTGAAGTAGTCCCGCCATCTGTTCTTAATTTCTTCCTCCTTCAATAGAATTTGGCCTGCCTCATCCTTAATGCATTTGACTTGGTTGAGATCTCTCACCTTTCTCTCGCGAAGTTTCGCCATCTTGTATATATCCTTTTCGCCTTCTTTTGTCCCTAGCCTCTCATATAGCGCATCATAGGCCTGCCCCCTTGCTTTACTCACAACACGCCTAGCATTTTTCTTAGCCTCTTTATACTTCGCCATGTTACTTGCACTTCTCTCATGATGCCAGCTCTTATAAGACTCCTTCTTCTCCTTAATAGCTTTTTGTACATCTTCATTCCACCACCAAGTGTCTTTATCTACAAGTTTCTTACCTTTTGTCCACCCAAGCACCTCCCTAGCCGTCTTCCTAATGTAAGTCGCCATCTTCTCCCACATACTATCTGCATCTTCCTCTTCACTCCAAGGTCCTTCTGCGATCATCCTCCTTTTGAATGATTGTTGCGCTTCATCCTTCAACTTCCACCACTTTGTTCTTGCGGTTTCAACACCTTTGTCTCGTGACACACGCACGTGGAAACGAAAGTCGGCTACCACAAGTTTATGTTGTCGAACAACACATTCCCCAGGAATCACCTTACAATCTAAACATGCCCCTCTCTCCCTTCTCCTGGTGAGGATATAGTCGATTTGACTAGAATATTGGGCACTAGTAAAGGTCACTATGTGAGATAGCCTCTTCTTAAAGAGGGTGTTAGCTACCAATAGGTCATAGGATACGGCAAAGTCTAGGATATCCTTACCCTCCTGGTTTCTATCGCCACACCCAAAACCTCCGTGTACCCCCTCAAAACCTACGTTAGTTGTACCTACATGACCATTGAGATCTCCTCCTATGAAGAGCTTCTCGCTTACCGGTACACTACTAACCATATCCTCCAAGTCCTCCCAAAATTGTCTCTTAGTGCTCATGTCGAGCCCAACTTGTGGGGCATAAGCACTAATGACATTCAAGATAAGGTCCCCCACAACTACCTTGACTAGGATGATCCTATCCCCTCGTCTACAGACATCCACTACTCCATCCTTGAGGCTCTTATCTATTAGGATGCCTACGCCATTCCTAGTTCCCGTCGAGCCAGAATACCAAAGCTTGAAACCGGTATTCTCAACCTCTCTCGCCTTTTGACCTGCCCATCTAGTCTCTTGTACACAAAGAATATTTACACGCCTCCTAATCACTACGTCCACTAACTCTCGTAGCTTTCTTGTCAAGGATCCTACATTCCAACTACCCACCCGAACCCTAGTTTCCTCGGCTAGCTTCGTTACCCTTCGCATCCGTCGAGGAAGATGCAAAGACCCTTGCTCACTTAACACTACATTCGGGCGATGATGTAGCGCGCCACTAAGGTGATGGCGATCCGGCCCTCGCTCATTTAACACCACATCCGGGTTCCGATATGGCGCGCCACTAAGGCGGTGGCGACCCGGCCCTCGCCCACTTAACACCACACCCGGGTTCCGGTATGGCGCGTCGCTAAGAGGGTTACGCCCCAACGAATTTTCAATGGGTTTCATTTCCATGAGAGTGGCTAAGTTTAGTTGCTGGCTAGCCAAGCCTATCACAACCCCTCCTCCTTTACTCGGGCTTGGGACCGGCTATGTCATTACAACATAGGCGGAGTTAACTGGTGAATATGCAATGTGTGACATATTTCTTGCCCTATACATACCCCTTCCCCCCCCCCCCCCCCCGTGACAATGTATTCAACAAGGTTGAAATGAGAAATTTCAATTGTCATGACCACAATATGACGTATACATATAAAACAAAACTCATCCAAGTCATACTATCAAGTAACTTACACTATCATATCAATGAGATACATAGAGTAGGCTAAGCAATGCTAGAGATCAAGTGTAATTTTCAATTTAAGCAAGTCATGATCTCACAAACTTAACTATTTCAAACCCTGAAGGCATGACACTTGTTGCTGCATTTTTCAATTTTCATTATCATTTAGAGCACAAAAAATTGATCATATGACAGTTGCAAGAGATTATATACCACATCAACCTTATTCTAACTAACCAAGTCAAGCCTATATTATTTGACTATCAGAAGCTTAAGAATATGGTTTTAGTCATACACAACTTCTTCTAAGTTCATATCAAAGTGCAATGGTAAGCAGTCCCAAAAGAAGAAGTGTGATGCATCCATATTCTCTTGATCTTTTTTCATTTTTTCATTTGATCATAAAAGTTGAACATGTGGATAGTTGATTGATTAATTTTTCATTATTAAAAGCAATTGTGAGCATGCAACTGGTTCAAAACAGCAAGAAAGTTTGATTATGACCAGATTTAGTGTAAGTAATTATTCCAATTACTAGTTATGGCAAAAACTATAAAATGTATAACATGAGTAATGTAGTAAGAACTTTCAACATGTAAAATAAATCACAAGTCATATATATATATATATATATATATATATATATATATATATGAAATATTATACTCATATTAATTTAAATTTGGATTCACACATAGACTTCCCAAGTTTCAAAAACACCCCCTCAATATAAGCCATGAGTATGCATAACCCTTATTTCACTACGAATGAAACAAAAACGAGTGAAATCCAAAGGTTTTGTAAAAATGTCACCCAATTGTTGTTCGGCATCTACATGGTGAAGCACAATGTTTCTTTTTTCAACATGGTCACAAAGAAAGTGATACCTAATGTCAATGTGCTTTGTTCTAGAATGTTGCACAGGGTTTTTAGCAATGCAAATGACACTAGTGTTATCACAAAATAGTGGAACACTATCTAGATCAACCCCATAGTCCTTAAGTGTTTGAACAATCCAAAAAAATTATGAGCAAGCGCTAGCAGCAGCTACATATTCAGATTCAGCTATAGATTGTGCAATTGAATTTTGTTTTTAGAGGACCAAACAACAAGTGAATTACCAATAAAGTAACAAGCACCCGAAGTACTTTTCCTATCAATCCTACAACCCCAAAATCAGCATCTGAAAAAGCTTTCAAAGTAACAGTTGAGGAAGAAGGAAGAAAAATGCTAAATTCTTGAGTTCCATGTAAGTGTACCTGATAATTCTTTTGATGGCTTGACGATGTGAAACACGTGTGGGAAAGCTTGAAATCGCACAAAGACATATGTTGAATTGTATGTCCGGTCTTGATGTCGTGAGGTACAAAAGTGATCCGATCATGCTTTGATATTCTTTTTGATCCACGGGTTCACCATCTTCATCAAGTTCAAGCATCATTGTTGTTCCCATTAGTGTTAGAAGAGGTTTGCTTTTGTCCATGTTGAAGCATTTAGAAAGGTCTTTCATATACTTCGTTTGATGCGCTAAAGTACCCTCCTTGGTTTGCTTGATTTGGAGCCCAAAAAAGTACATGAGTTCTCCCATCATACTCTGTTGAAGTGGTTTTGCGACACTTCCCCCGGACCTGCTAAGGAGCAGCCCGCGGAGGTTCTTTTTAGGAGAGGCGAATTTCTTGGAACTACGAGCTAGATGAACACAGAGGATTTTTACGTGGTTCGGGCCGCCGGGAGGCGTAATACCCTACATCAACGGTGGGTTGTGTTGTATTGTATGAGCGGGTGTCAAAGAGCCCCCCTTTCTGTCGTGGCTTCCTAGTCCTTTTATAGGTTAAGGGTCGACATGTTACATTATCACCGGGGCCCGACAGGTGGCCCCGGGTTAATTAGTCATAAAAGTGTATTAACGTGCCTTATGTCACATTAATGGATCTTGATGGTGCACTAACATGTCCTGATGACACGTTAATGGTATTGATGGTGCACTAACGTGTCCTGATGACACGTTAATGGTCTTTATGGTGCGCTAAGGTGTCTTGATGACACATTAATGCTATGTTTATGGCGCGTTAATGCGGTCTTGAGAGTAAATGTCGCCTTTCGGAGCTGCGGGATGCGCGGGAGCGACATCGGACCTCTCCTCAGCGGAGAGGCTAGGTTCGGAGTCCTAGGGACACGTGGCAGCATCGAAGGTCCGGAGTTGCAGACCACGTGGCAGCACTAGAGCCACCCTTGGCAGGGACGCATGTCCGGAGCCGCGGGTCGCGTGGAAGTACCGAAGGTTCGGAGCTGCAGAGCACGTGGTAGCAACGGAGCCACCCTTGGCAGGGAGGCAGATTCGGAGCTACAGACATGTGGCAGCACCGGAGCCACCCTTGGCAGGGAGGTAGATGCGGAGCTACAGACACATGGCAGCACCGGAGCCACCCTTAGTAGGGAGGTAGGTCCAGAGCTGCGGGACACGTGGTAGCTTCTGGGTACTTCTCCTCTTGGGAGGTAGAACCCATCGTCTTGTCTTCCTTATATGCAGGGGTACCCGGTCTGCAGGGTATCAACAGTGGCCCCTGGGCCTACCTAGGGAGAGGCAACGATCGCGAAGGTGGGACCACCATCATCAATGCTAAGAACGTCAGGAGCGGGCCCCCCTGAGAGGCGTCTATGTCAGAGCTTGAGGTCTGACGGCAGAGCTTGGCAAAGGTGCGGGAGCGTCCACTATCGACACTAAGAACATCGATAGCGGGCCCCCTTGGAAGGTGCTGGTGGTGAAGGTTGAGGTCCGACGACAGAGCCTGAAGAAGGGTGAAGTCCTGCACAAGAGTGACAGCAAAAAGAGTAATAGTGCTCATTGGTTACAATCTTCCTACCCTCAGTTTTGTTGTGGCTTACGGTCCTTAGTTGGGCTACGGGACCTGAGTAATTTTGTGCAATAGTATCCGGGTACTGGTTGCCGCCTCATCCTGGAACGTGTGCTGTCCGGACCCGCCTTACTGTGACGCAACACCAGAATAGGTAGAGTGGCGTACTTAGTGTGCTCGACCAGGCTAAGTCTGTAGCCGACTCTGGACCTATCATTGGCATTGTATTTCAGGCGAGTAGGCCATTCAGCACGCATGAGATCCTAAATGAGAAACTACCAGAAATACCCAAAGACATCACAGGTACTTCAGGCTGTCCGTCTGTAGGAGGATAGCACAACTCCCACTATGGGCAAACAGAAAGATGTAACAGAGCGAAAAAGGGAATAATATGCATAATATTTAAGCATAATTATGTTAACACGGTGACAGTATCCGGATTTTGGTTATTACTTTGTCCAGGAGCATGTGCCTTTCAGTCCCCGGTACTGAACCGCAGTGTTGTGGAGGAAGAGTGCACTGGCTTAGGGTCACATGGAACAACTTTGGGTGCACGACCAGGCTAAGGAGTCTGCAAACTCTTGACCTCCCGTTGACATTAGTCTTTCGGGAGACATCCGACCCTTAGTACTCAGCCGCAGCATTGGAAAGGTAAAGTGTGCATACTTAGGGTGTAGGACCAGGCTAAGTAGGTAGTACACTCCTGACCTCCAGTATTCATCCGCAAGAAAGGTAGAGTGCACATACTTAAGGTGCATGACCAGGCTAAGCAGACATCGCACTTTGGACCCTCTATTGGCATTAGCCTTTCGTGGGAGTGATTGTTCAACGTCATGGGACTCGGAAGATGAAAATAACCAAGGACACTGGATACGTCACAGGTACCTGGTAGTGTCATTGTTGTCGTGATAGCATGTTGTCATTGCATGGTGGCGGAAGTAGCCATGAGGCAAAGTGTACAAGCAGGTTATATACTTTGGACCTCCCACTGGTGGTGGTGGCGGCAGAAAGCTGTCGTGTGGTGACAGCACTAGCCACCAGAACACAGAGCGTGTTTCCGCCGGGTCAACCTGCTATTGAGCGGGAAGTGGCACCGTCTTTCTTGATCCCTTCATGGCGCGGGGGTCAAGAAGAGCTGGCAATGGACTGAAGATTCACCATTGATGTGAGGCTCGTCGATCCAAAAAAAGTGCCCCCCTTCCTGGCGTGCCAAAATGTCGAAGTGGTTTTGCGACACATCCGCCGGACCTGCTAAGGAGCAGCCCGCAGAGGTTCTTTTTAGGAGGGGCGAATTTTTTGGAACTACAAGCTAGATGAACACGGAGGAATTTTACATGGTTCGGGCCGCCGGGAGGCGTAGTACCCTACATCTACAGGGGGTTGTGTTGCATTGTATGAGCGGGTGTCAGAGAGCCCCCCTTTTTGTCGTGGCTTCCTCGTACTTTTATAGGTGAAGGGCCGACATGTTACATTATGATTGGGGCCCGACGGGTGGCCCCGGGTTAATTAGTCATAAAAGTGTATTAACATTCCTTAATGACACATTAATGGATCTTGATGGTGCACTAACAGGTCCTGATGACACGTTAATGGTATTGATGGTGCACTAACATATCCTGATGACACGTTAATGGTGTTCATGATGCACTAAGGTGTCTTGATGACACATTAATGCTATGTTTATGGCGCTTTAATGCGGTCTTGAGAGTACACGCCACCTTCCGAAACTGCGGGATGCGCGGGGGCAGCATCGGACCTCTCCTCAGAGGAGAGGCTAGGTTCAGAGTCCTCAGGACGCGTGGCAGCACTGAAGGTCTGGAGCTGCGGACCACGTGGCAGCACCAGAGCCACCCTTGGCAGGGAGGCAGGTCCGGAGCCACGGGTGGCGTGGAAGTACCAAAGGTCCGGAGCTGCGAAGCACGTGGCAGCACTAGAGGCACCCTTGGCAAGGAGGCAGATCCAGAGTTGCAGACACGTGGCAGCACCGGAGCCACCCTTGGCAGGGAGGCAGATATACGGACACGTGGCAATATCGGAGCCACCCTTAGTAGGGAGGTAGGTCCAGAGCTGCGGGACACGTGGTAGCTTCTGGGTACTTCTCCTCTTGAGAGGTAGAACCCATCGTCTTGTCTTCCTTGTATGCGGGGGTACCCGGTCTGCAGGGTATCGACATACTCATTTCAAATTCTGAACTCATTATAGCTGAAAACTTGGACACAAGATCATGAGAAGCACAACCAAAGATAATATCATCCACATACACTTGAACGAAAAAAGATTCATTGCCATGCTTAAGTACAAAAAGAGATGTCCATGATGGGGGAGTTAAAGTTCTTCCTAGATTTCAAGTGAAGGAACTCAAGGAAGGCACGCTCATTAGTCAAACAAAGTACAAGACATACTCAAGAAGTTTGATATGGACAAGGCGAAACCCATCAAGACTCCAATGGGAACGAATGGGTACCTCGACCTTAATGAAGATGGTCCATGTTTAGACCAAAAGGTATATAGTTCCATGATAGGTTCATTAATTACCTTTGTACATCTATGCCCTATATAATGCTAAATTTTTGTATGTGTGCTCGATTCCAAGCCTCTCCCAAGGTGTGTCATTTGACGTTGTGAAGAGAATTCTTAGATATTTGGATCACACACCAAGCCTAGGACTTTGGTACTTCAAGGGCTCCAAGTTTAATCTCATTGGATATTCCGATGCGGATTATGCGGGGTGCAAAGTACATAGAAAGAGCACTTCCGGGACTTGCCAATTCTTAGTTAGGTTCCTAATGTCTTGGTCCTCAAAGAAACAAAATTTCATTGCTCTCTCCACTGTCGAAGCAAAGTATGTCGCAGTTGAAAATTGTTGTGCACAACTTCTTTGGATGCGGTAAACTCTTAAGGACTATGGCATAAACTTGTGCCATATCCCTCTCCTATGTGACAATGAGAGTGCCATCAAAATAGTCCACAATCCAATTAAGCATTCAAGGACCAAGCCATTGATATCCGCCACTATTTCTTGAGAGATCACTCCATCAAAGGAGACATAGTGATTTCTTATGTGAGAACCAAAAAATAATTGGCTGATATCTTCATCAAGCTCTTAGATGAGAAGAGATTTTTTGAGCTTAGCAGTGAGCTCAATATCTTAGATTCTCGAAATGTGGCTTGAGTCTTGCACATTTGATTTTTACTTTATGTACTTCAAAATTCATGCGTGCTTGTGAAAACCTCATCCCCCTCGATTTTCTACAAAACTATTTGAAATTATTGAATCTTTGTGAATTATGGTCATAGTTTGGTTGTTGATTGCTTACTGACCATGTTCGCAAAGATCTTTTGTGAAAACTAGTCCAAAAGGATCAAAACTCTGGTGAAAACTCAATATATATGAGTTCTCAGCCTTTAGACCGGACTAGTCTGCCTCACTGTCGGACACGTCCGAACTCCAGCTTCTCCAGACTCTGATGGACAAGTCCCAAATAGACTAGTTCGTCCTCGGGTCAAACATGTCCGGCCCTACGAGTAGTCCAGATAGAGTCTGTGGACCGAACTATTCCGACCTTTGGGGACTTAACCTCCCTAGAGGGCTCCCGACTCTTCACTTGCGCTCTTCACTCTCTCTTTCTCTCTCTCTCTCTCTCTCTTCAACCACGAAAACCACACCCCAATCTTGGCGATTTTACATTCGATCCAACAAAAACTAACTCCAATTCGTGGATTGAAGCCCCAAAGTGTGTGGGAACCTTTTCCCGCGCATCCTCGCTCGATTCCACACCCGCATTTCGGTGATTTGAAGATTCAAAGAGGTATTCAAGACCTAACTCCAAATCCTTCAAAATTCGAATTTCTTAGGTAAATTAGCTAAATTGTGACGGTGGCCGTCACAAATTAGTTAAATTGCGACAAAAACGGGTGACGGCCGAAAACCATCGCAAATAAATAGAACTCTCATAAATAGCTTATTTACGATGGTATTATGCTTATTGCGACGGCTTTGGCCATCACAAATCGTCGGGATCCCTGTTGTATTAGTTTTGCAAGATACATAGTTATTTCATGTAAGCTGACAAGTCTTTTATATTTTTGCCATAAAGGATAAATACAAAGAACCCTTCATCCCGCACTCCCAACATGAAGAGAATTGTTAAGAGAAAAGTGCAATATATGAAGAAATGACCCCGGCGTAGAACTTTATTGAAGTTCATAACTCATAATTAAAGATATTTTTTCTGGGTGAGGGCAAGAGGGTGGTGGCCGGCTAGCATACCAGCATATTTGGCTATTTATTTGAGTGCATGCATGTTTCGTGCACTGGTCTTGAAATTTGCATTGATATGGTTACTACATGTTCACCCGAGTGTAATAATTGGTACCTCTAGCAAATACTTCCTCCGCCTCAACAAGGCCTTTTTTTTACAACTGTGTTTTAGCCATAGATTTTGAGTCTAATTGTGATCTAGACAATGGTTTTCAAATTTGGCATTTTCACCACAACTTTTTTCATCCGAGTCTACTGTTTACCACAACTTTATAACTGTGTTAGTTGGATTAGAATAAACAGAATAAAAAAAGAACGTTTGAAACAAAAAAGGACCAAAATGCCCTTCTCTATCTCAGTCACCTCATTCCATCCCACTAATCCCCTTCTCTGGCGACCAGGTGGACGGTGAGCAAACTGTGGCGGCAAGCGAAAGTGCACGTCCAAGCCCAGGCGACGGCGGGTGCACGCAGCCAGGCCAATGTGGCGGCAAACCCTAGCGGATTGGTTTTGATCCCACCCAATGCTGTTCTTTTCTCTGGCGAGTGGCGACAACGGCGGCAAACCCTAACGGCAGCGGCAATGCCCGGTGCTGGAGTTCAACATCGCGCTCAACCGGCTCCTTTTGACCCATGCTGCAGTGGGCTTGCCACAATCGTCCTCGTCGATGACCTTCGTGGAGCTTGTCCACCAACCCGACCCAACGCTGTCGAACGCGCTCGAGATCGCGCTCAAGCGCGCGTAGGCCAACCAGCACTGCGGCTACACCGAGCTGCAGAGCCAACACCCACTACGGCAATCGACTGCATAACAGCAACAGTAGCAGCCTGCGTCGATGTCGGTGATTCGTGTCCGCGGCCAAGGCATAGGTCGCAGAATCGATGCGGCAGCTGGAGCATGGCGCCACCTTTGATGAGCTGCGTGACTCGTGCGTCCTCCGGTGACGACTGACAACAAAGTGTTAACCCATGCTTCCAGTGCGGTTGCCCGTCGTTTACAGGACTGTAATTTTCTTCGAATGATTTGTTTGGTATTGCTTCACCTTTCCGTGACTGAGGTGTTGCCTTCACCTGTTCTGCCTGCTATTGGATTGGTTTGTTCTATTTGGACAGGCATAGCCTGAGTGTATATATGTTTGTTCGTTCGTTCAAACATTTTAAGAAATTATTTTCAGATTTTGAAATTCGAAAAGATTTCGTTTGTCAAATTGTACGTATATGTGTACGTTCATTGTCGAGGAGTCTGGCTGAGTGGAAGCAGCCCGCGGAGGTTTGATGTATTTTCGGGGGGCTAGTTCTAGCAAGATCGAGCGCAGAGGACGATGAACGCAAGGGATTTACGTGGTTCGGGCCGCCTGGGCGTAATATCCTACTCCACGGTGGTTTGTGTGTTGTATTGCTCAAGTGTGTGTCTGGGTCTGAGCCAAGATGTCTAAGTCGATGGCTGCTCGGTCTTTTTATAGTCCAAGGTCGAGCAGCTTACAAGTGGGACCCAGGGCCCGACAGGTGGCCCCGAGAGTACCAAATCCATTCTAAGATCTGGGAGTAAATGCTATCTCCTGACAATGGCTTCAATGTGCCGCCTGGCCATGCCCTGCTACAGGGCTACACATAGCCCCTCATCATGGTTGGCCGCATCCCGTCTATCTTGTCGCGGCCTCTCATTCATCCGCCGTACGTAGTAGTTCGGCGCCAGCCTGTTATCACAAGACTGGGTACATGCCTCTTGACTTACGAATGCACACCCCTTCCCACCTAGGGAAGGCGCAAGTGTTTACTCCTTGGACACGGTGGACGTGCCTTACCTTACTCCTCCTTCCTTCCATTCTCTGGTGGCCGTCAAGCAAGCGGCTGAGCCTGGGTCCGTATGACACAGGAAGGCCTATGTCAGACATCATAGAACACACAGCTGCTCCGGACCTCTCCTCATCGGCAAGGCGGGTCCGAATCTTGCAGGGCACGTGGCAGCACTGGACCCTCCTCATCGGGGCGGCGGGTCTGGAGCCGCAGGACATGTGGCAGCGCCTGAATGTAGGCCTAGAGGGGGGGGGGGCTGAATAGGCCTTCTCGAATATTTGTCGGATCCTGCAACACTCAACAACCAGTTCAATACCAGAGATATCGGACTAGTCCGGTAAAGTGCGGACTAGTCCGGTGTTCACGGACTAAGTTGATCAAGATTGATCGATTAGGTTGATTCTTTAATGTGTGCAGCGGAAATATAAAATCAAACAACAGTTTAACAGTTATATTCTTGTTTATATCACAATTAAGTCTTATGTTCAACAATTTAACGTAAGATGAACAATGTGTATGAAACCCTAGATTGAGTTGATTAATTAGAATGATGAACACCAAAAGACAAGACACAACGATTTATCCCGTGGTTCGGCTACCACAAAGGCAACCTACGTCCATGTTGAGGAGTCCACAAAAGGACCGGTCTTCTCCAACCCTACCCTCGTCGGATCGCCACGAAGGCCAATCCTCTTCCACTAATCACAAAGGGGTGAATAACCGAATTCAAGGGGCGTTCTCACACGTTGAGAGCTCCCTTAGATTACAAAACACAATGCCACCGAAAACACACTCAAAAGTTACAATTAAAACGCAGGAGTGTGTTAGAGAATCAAACCAAGAGCTCAATGTGGTGTTCCAAGTGTCTCTCCAATGATCTAAAAGGAATCCTCAATGGATTGATCGATTTTGCACTTAATTTTGTGGAGAGATGTTGTTTTTGAGGCTCTTGGGAGGTGTGACGGCGCTAGGGTTCCAGAGTTTATGAAATTGGGCCGTGCACCTCTATTTATATGGAGTTTCTAAAAGTTACCGTTAGGGTTCAGAAAGTTCGGACTAGTCCGCGGTGGTCACCGGACTATTCCGGTGTGCTGTGCGTAGCAAACCCTAAGTGTCCCGAAATATCGGACTAGTCCGGCTTAAAACGGACTTTTCCGATTTCGCTACTGGAAATCTTCAGACTAGTTCGATAGACATCGGACTTGTCCGTACATGTGAAACCCTAAGTGTGTTGGATGACAGGTCCGCACTTGGAGGACTTGTCCGATTTAGATCAGTGGGTATTTCGGACTAGTCCGTGCAAACATCGGACTTGTCCAAAGTGGATCAGAAAGAATATCGGACTAGTCCCGTTGACAAGGGACTTGTCCGATTTTGTGTGACTTGTGAAGTGTGTTGAGGACTAGTCCGCACTAGGAAGGACTAGTCCGATTCTTGTCAGAAAGATATCAGACTAGTCCGAGAGATATCGGACTTGTCCGATCTGGTGCAAAAAGGATATCGGACTGGTCCGGTTGTTATCGGACTAGTCCGGTCCTGTGTAACTTTGTGCAATGTGTGTGTTTAAATATGATTTAGCTCTTGGGGTGTGTTTCCTTAACACACTCCATACACAATAATCTACTACTATTTTTCCTTGAGCTCAATTCCACTTTGCTCCTCATCATCCCTTCTTTTTGGTATTTTGCTCATTTTTCATTATAGGCATGCATTCATCTCAACAAAAAGGTTAGGATCCCAATTACTTGTCATAAATCATCCGAAACCCACAAGGGAGTCCTAGATGCACTTTCAATCTCCCCCTTTTTGGTGATTGATGACAACCAATTGAGATTTCACAAAATATGACAAAAATTGAGATTTTCATAAAGTATGCACATATGAATGAAAAATACATCAAGCAGTGAAAGAATTATTCATATGTGCATTCTTTATGGTGGGATGCATAACTAAGTGCATTGAGACATTGAGAATGACATAATTTACATTAGTCAACCAAGGCCAAGCACATAAGTCATTTCAGGAGCAAAATTTCAGATTTTAACTAATACTTCTCAAATTAAATAAGCATTGCATCACAGAACCATAGATAACGTAGAAACAACGTTAAAGCATTACAATCACAAAGATAGATAAAAAGAGCTCTCTCTTCGCATCCTACCACAGCTAAAGCTAAGACTCCCCCTCAATCTCTCCCCCTTTGGCATCAAGACACCAAAAAGAAGGAGAGGAGGGTCCTAAGGTCTTCACTCTTCACTGTCGGTCCTCTCGTCGTCGTCTTCATCTTCTTCACTTTCAGCTTGACGAGGAGGAGAAGGAGGAGGGGCGGAGCCGCTCGAGCCCCCAATGCCAAAGTAGGCAAGCTCGGAGGGGTTCAAGGGCCCGAGCTCAGTGAAGTCCGGGTCGGACTCCTTAGAAATCACTGGAGATCCAATGGGATCGATCTCCAGCTTCTGGCAGATTTGCTTCACATTGGCCTTTATGTACTTCATGTCCTCCTTTCTTTTCTGGTTGAGCTTGTGGGCCTTCACTTCAGCCTTCTTGCAGGAGGAGAATATGGCAGCCAGATACTTGAGGATCCCACTAGCTGATCCTCTCTGAGGAGCTTCCCTAGAGGTAGGGACAACTCTAGCATCCTCTCTTGATCTTGCCGGTGCCTCGGGACTGGAGGCCGGTGAGGGAGCAGCCTGGACATTCACTGGTTGAGGCTTCTGAGGCCTCAAAGGAGTGTGCTCCACATCCTTCACGAACTCAATTCCTATGACTTTCTCAATCATAAACATGAGGTAGGGATCATAGCCACATGACCTGTTGGGGTGCTGGAGATGTTGATCATATCATTCCATATGTAGTCAAACACATCAAACTTGCGCCCTTTGCTTATGACCTCCATCAAGGTCCGGAGGTATCCTTGTACACTCCCTGCATTCCCATCCTTAGGGGCAATGGTCTTCCTCAAGACCCTGTTCAGCACCACAAAGAATGGCTTCATGTTCTTCGTGGAGGGAGGGATGAACTTTGAATTGGGCTCATAGAGAAACTTCATCCTCTCCTTGTCGATGACACCAACATTGTGGATGACCACATTATCATTGCTGGAGGTGTCAAGATGCAACATCCTAGCAAACTCCTCATAAGTGATAGTGTACTTGGATCCATGGGTCATCCAAGTCACTCTTTCTTCCTCATCGCTTGCAAAGTGGCAGGTGGCATAGAATTGAGCCACCACTTCATCATTCCAGTTGTACTTGAAGGAGAAGAGATCCTTCAAGCCATGTCTCTCAGCTGCTGCAATTACTTCATCAAAAGCAGAGCATCTTTTCCTCTCAAGGTGTGCCCAGTCAATCCATTGACTAGGGGTGGGCAAAAAAACCGAGACCGAAAAAACCGAACAGAAAAACCAAGACCGAGACCGAAAAAACCGAAATATCGGGTATCGGGTACCTATTCGGGTATCAAATCTAAATAATCGATATATTAATTTTGAATTTGGGTATCACTCTCGGGTACCCAAAATAACCGAATAACCGAAAATAAAATCTCAAATTAAATTATGATATATGAATCCTAAACAATCTTGATTTTGATATTTCATTTGTGAGTTTTGATATGTGAAATCATTAGATTAAACTATTTATTTACGATCTATCATTAATCAACTAATAATGTATTGTCTCTCGGGATTAAATTTATGAATGATATTAAACTTATATTGATTGTTGAGAGCATGAAGTAAGAATAATGTACAATTCGGGTATTTCGCATAAGACCGAAGACCGAACCGAAATTTAAGTACCCAAAAAATTTGGGTACCTAATATTTGTATAACATTTTGGGTAGTGATTTTCAAAAACCAAAATTCAAAAAGACCGAAATGACCGAACCGAATTTACCGGGTAGACCGAACGCCCACCCCTACCATTGACTACGCACCACCGGTGTCTTCATTGGCAGGTAAACCAATATGTAGAAGTCATCATGGAAGTTGCACCAGAACCTTCCATCAGCAGCTTGCTTTGGCCTGCCATACCAGTCAATGCTCCTGAATTTTGCCGCCGAGTCACTGCCCTTGCCATTGAACTTCTCCTCAGTAGGGTCCCGGACCCCTTCCCTGGGAGCATGCAGCTTCAGAGGGCCAACTGGACCCGTCGCTATCCCTTTGCCCTTGCCCTTTGCTTGGCGAGGGCCACCTGATGATGCAGCCACCTTGGAAACTAGCTTCTTTGCCAGCACATTCCTTCGAACCTGAGGAGGGGAGGGAGCAGGCTCGGAGGGTCTTTCTTGGCGCTTCTTGCCAAGACCCGTCGAGGACAAGGGTGCCACCTCGTGGTCCATCTCGGCCTCAAAGTCAGAGATTTCATTGTTTGAGCTCGACATGATCTGAGAATGATTTGCAAGAATGATGATAAGTGTTACAAGGCATAGGTATGAAAGGATAGCAAGGAATTGCATTGAGGAATTGAAGAATTAGGTTTTAAGTTCAGAAACATCGGACTTGTCCGGTGCACAGGCACGGACTAGTCTGGTGTTCATCCTCAAAAACCTAACAGACTGGACAGAGGCTGATTCCTAATGCATAACAAGTCTAGCATACACGTAGTACATCAAAGAAGCATGTATCTAGTGAAAGATGCTAGGCTATTCGATCAACAATGGAGAAAAACAAGATTTTTAGGGTTTGGGAGAAAATTACCAAAGAAATCGATTGAAGCTTGATGATTAGGGAGTTGGAGCCCAGACAAGTCCGCTAGCTTCAATCCGCACGAGGTCAAGCTTGATTTCCGCCCAAATGCGCACCTTTTTGATGGAGGGAGCAAGGAATCGCCTTGGGAGCTCGAGCGCAAGTGAGAGAGAGGTGAGCAAGAGTGGGGATGAGGTGATTAGGGTTTGGTGGCGGCTAGGGTTATGGACACGAAAAATCGGACAAGTCCGGAGATTACCGGACCAGTCCGAACTCATCCAGAGAGCTATTCGGACTAGTCCGTAGTCTATCGGACTAGTCCGGCCTAACCGACACTCTGCGGACTAGTCTGCATGGGCGGACTAGTTCGGGTAACCACGGACTAGTCCGTGGTCACCAGGAGAAATTTGCATAGCCCATTCATATATATTTGAAGGTTCATTAATAGAGAATAGAGGAGCAAAACAAATCGTTTAATCTTGATGAATTTGACCAGTAAGCATACAACAGTCAAACAATGATCATAATTCATCAAGATCTAGTAATTGACATAGTTTTTCGAGAAGAAATTGAGAGAGATGATTTTCACAATTCAATCAACATTTTTGAAGAATTCATACAGGTATGCAACTTTTCAAGCCACACTCCGAGAATCAAGGATATTTAGTTCATTTCGGAGTTCGCAAAAACACTTTTCATCAAGTGGCTTGGTGAATATATCGGCCAATTGCTTTTGGGTGTTGACATGTGAGATGGCTATATATCCTTTCATGGAATGGTCTCTCAAGAAATGATGTCTTATGTCTATGTGTTTAGTTCTAGAGTGCTCAACTGGATTGTGGGCTATTTTAATGGCACTCTCATTGTCACAAAAGAGAGGAATATGGTTCATATTGTAACCGTAATCCCTTAGAGTTTGTCGCATCCAAAGGAGTTGTGCACAACAACTCCCGGCTGCAACATACTCCGCTTCGGCTGTGGATAAGGCAATGGAATTTTGTTTCTTGGAGGACCAAGAAACTAAGGATCTCCCTAGGAATTGGCATGTGCCGGAGGTGCTTTTTCTATCCACTTTACACCCGGCATAATCTGCATCGGAGTAACCAATGAGATTGAATTTTGAGCCTTTTGGGTACCAAAGACCAAGGTTGGGTGTATGAACTAAATATCTCAAGATTTTTTTTTACGGCTGTCAAGTGACATTCCTTAGGGTTGGCTTGAAATCTTGCACACAAACATACACTCAACATGATATCTGGCCTAGATGCACATAAATAGAGTAGAGATCCAATCATGGAGCGATATACCTTTTGGTCGACATTAGGTCCATCTTCATTGAGATCCAAGTGGCCATTTGTTGCCATGGGGGTCTTTATGGGCTTTGCCTTGTCCATGCCAAACTTCTTGAGTATGTCTTGCGTGTACTTGGTTTGGCTTATGAACGTTCCTTCCCTTTGTTGCCGCACTTGGAATCCCAAGAAGTACTTTAATTCTCCCATCATTGACATTTCAAACCTGTCTGTCATGATCCTACTAAATTCCTCACAAAAAGATTGGTTAGTTGACCCAAAGATTATATCGTCAACATAAATTTGACAAATAAAAAGATCATTATCTAAATTCTTTGTAAATAATGTATAATATACTTTGCCAATTTGAAAACCATTCTCAATTAAGAAATCTCTAAGACACTCATACCAAGCTCTAGGAGCTTGTTTGAGGCCGTAGAGAGCCTTACGGAATTTATATACGTGGTCGGGGAACTCTTCGTCTTCAAACCCGGGTGGTTGCTCCACGTACACCTCTTCCTTGATCGCTCCATTGAGGAAGGCGCTTTTCACTTCCATTTGATACATCTTGAAATCATGGTGAGTAGCATATGCAAGTAATATTCCAATAGATTCAAGCCTAGCTACTGGAGCAAAAGTCTCATCGAAATCCAAACCTTCGACTTGTGAGTATCCTTTGGCCACAAGTCGCGCCTTGTTCCTTGTCACCACTCTGTGTTCGTCTTGTTTGTTGCGAAGACCCACTTGGTGCCGACGATGTTTGCATTGGGTCTTGCCACAAGTTCCCACACCTCGTTCCGCTTGAAGTTGTTCAATTCTTCTTGCATTGCCACCACCCAGTCCGGATCCTTCAATGCATCCTCAATCCTGCGTGGTTCCAAAAAGTATACAAACGAATAATGCTCGCAAAAGTTAGCTATGCGAGATCTAGTGGTTACTCCCTTTTGGATGTCACCGATGATGTTGTCGATTGGGTGATCCCTTTGGATGCCTTGGTGTACTCTTGGGTGTGGCACTTGAGGAGTTGTGTCTTCATGATCGTTTGCTTCTCCCCCTAAGTTGTTGCCTTCATTGACTTGTTGATCATCTTCGTACTCTTGTGGTTGATCTTGTGTTGAAGCCCCCCCTTGATTGTTGGTCTCCTCTTGTGGTTCATTTTCCTCATGTACGTGTGAAGGTGACTCTTGTGGTCGAACTTCGCCTATAGCCATTCTTTTCAATGCTTGACAAGGAGCTTCTTCTTTACCTAATTCACATGGATCAACTTGCTCCTTTTGGGAGCCATTAGTCTCATCGAACACTACGTCACGTGCCACTTCAACAAGTGCGGAGGTCTTGTTGAAAACACGATAGGCGTAAGTGTTCGAATCATAACCAAGCAAGAAACCTTCATCGGACTTTGAAGCGAACTTTGAAGTTCTGGGCTTCTTGTTCAGGATATAACATGGAGAACCGAAAACTCGAAAATATGAAATGTTTGGTTTGTTACCGGTGAGTAGCTTATAGGGAGTCTTCTTGAGTAGTCAATGAAGATAAAGTCGATTTGCGGCGTGGCAAGCGGTGTTAATTGCTTCCGCCCAAAATTGATCTGAAGTCTTGTACTCATCGAGCATTGTTCTTGCCATCTCTATGAGTGTTCGGTTCTTCCTTTTGGCAACTCCATTTTGTTGTGGCGAGTATGGCGCTGAAAATTCGTGCTTGATGACCTCTTCATCAAGGCACTCCTCCACTTGTGTGTTCTTGAACTCCGTGCCATTGTCGCTTCGAATACTCTTGATTGTCAATGAAAACTCGTTTTGAGCTCGCTTGAAGAACTTCTTGAGTGTTCCTTGTGTTTCTGACTTATCATGCAAAAAGAAAACCCAAGTGAAGCGAGAAAAATCATCAATGATAACTAAATCGTATTTGTTACCGCCGATGCTTATGTAAGCAATTGGACCAAACAAGTCCATGTGAAGTAGTTCGATCGGTCTTGTTGTAGTCATGACGTTCTTTGCGGGATGGTGTGCTCCAACTTGCTTCCCGGCTTGGCACGCGCTACAAGGCCTGTCTTTCAAAAACAACATCTTTCAAACCGCGGATGTGATCGCCCTTGAGAAGTTTTTGAAGATTCCTCATACCAACATGCGCTAGCCGCCTATGCCACAGCCAACCCATGTTTGTTTTTGCAATCAAGCATGTGTCGAGTTCGGCTTTATCCTTGTTGAAGTCAACAAGGTAAAGCTTTCCCTTCAACATACCCTTGAATGCAATGGAACCATCACTCCTCCTAGAGACGGTCACACCCTCGTTAGTGAACAAGCAATTATAACCTTTGTCACATAGTTGAGATATGGAAAGCAGGTTATAATCTAAAGATTCAACATGTAAAACATGGGAAAGCGTGTGTTCAGAGGATATTGCAATTTTCCGATACCGAGCACCCTTCCTTGACTATTATCTCCGAAGTAGATGCCCTCGTTTGGGTCCTCGTTCTCTTCATATTCCACGAACATCCTCCTTTCTCCGGTCATGTGGTTGGTGCACCCACTGTCTAGCACCCATTTGGATCCACCGGAGGAATAGACCTGCAAAAACAAATTATTCTTTGGTTTTAGGTACCCAAGCTTGCTTGGGTCCTTGGAGGTTAGTTACAATACATTTGGGCACCACACATGGGATTTTGTGTTCCCATGGCGTGGCCCAACATAATAAGCATAGACCTTGCCAAGATACTTTCTCATTAACACATAGGAGGCATCAAAAGTTTTGAATAAAAGCTGCTGTTGTTTATGAGTCGGACTAGTCTGGGGAACCGGACTTGTCCGGATGACCAGACTTGTCCAGACACCGACCGGACTAGTCCGGTATTCATGTGAGTTCAGGTTTTTATCCTTCGACTTACCAGTTTGAGAGGGTCTTCCCTTCACAAAGGAAATCCTTCCCTTGTTATTCTTATGACTTCCAGCATGCTGCATTTTATCATAAGAGTAACCAATGCCATATTTGACATTTGGAGGTCTTTGGACCAAGTATGCATTACGTACATAGTTGATCTTCTCCTTGTCAAATATGCCACATTGGGTAGGATTTTTATCCTTTGTGGAGGTTGACTTTTCCTTCAAACTGGTGTTAATTTTACTACATGTGCACATATGAGCAAGATCAGTTTTAGTGGGTTGAGAAGGTGAACTTGAAGAGGAGGAAGGTTCACTCAGCTTGAGTGACTCAACTTGCAGTTCAAGGATCTTGTTAACCTTGATCAGGTTAGCAAGTTGGTCCTTAATTGCAATATTTGAGTCAGTTAACTCCAAGCAAGCTTTCTTGCTTGAAGCTAACTCAAGCTCTAGTGAACTGTTTTTCTCCTTTTCAAGCTCTAGAAGTTTGTCAAGTTCGACATACTCCTCCTTTTGGGAGATAATCATGTCCTCTTGACGATGAATTAACCTCTCCTTCTCAACAAGTTGGTCAAGTAAAAATTTCATTTTTGTTGCAGTTTTCCTATCTAGTCCATTAAGCATATCCTCATCATCACTATCTATTTCATCATCACTAGAGTAGGAATGCACGGAAGGAGTTTTGATTTTTACCTTGCGTTTACCTTCCTTTGCCATAAGGCAAGTTCCATTTCCCTTCCTTGCACCTAGTGTGGGGAAGAGTGTAGATTTCTTGGACGTGCTCTCGATGGCTATGCTAGCCATCTCTTCTTCATCGGATGATGAGGACTCATTGTTTGAGTCCCACTCCTTCCCAATGTGCGCTTGTTCGGCTTGTTTCTTCTTCTTGAAGAATTTTTTAGGTTGAGGCTTGGGTTCTTTAGTCTTCTTCTTGTTCTCCTCATATGGGCAATCGACTATAAAGTGGTTATACTCACCACAATTATAGCACGCCCGCCTCATCTTTGGCTTCGTTCTTTCCTTGTTCTTGCCTTCACTTGATTTTGTTCCTTGTCTTTTCTTCATTATTCTCTTGAACTTTTTCATGAACAGTATCATGTCCTCTTCATCTAGCTCACTGCTCTTGTCATCACTGTCTTCCTCTAGCTGTGCCTCTCTTGCTTCTTTGTATAGAGGCTTGAGGGTGGACTTTAAGGCAACTCCTTTCTTCTTATCCGAGGTGAGGTCGGCAATTTCTTTGACGTGCTTTGCTTGTTTCTCCATCATTTCAAAGTTGATAATTTTACCCAGCAATTCATCCGGAGTCATCCTTTTGTATCCGGGGCTTTCTCTAATCATGGAGCATAGCGTGACATTGCGAGGCATAAAAGCTCTAAGGATGAGCTTTACCACCTCGTGGTCATTCCACTTCTTGCTCCCATATGATCGAACTTTGTTGACGAGTGTCTTCAATCGATTGTACATATCCTGGGGTGACTCATCTTCCTCAATTGCGAATCTTCCTAGTTCGCCTTCGATCATCTCAATCTTTGCTTCACGCACATGCCGGTCACCTTCATGTGCAGTTTGTAGTGTATCCCATATCTCCTTTGCAATTTCGAGTCCATCCACCTTGGTGAACTCGTCTCGACTGAGTGAGGAGGTGATTACAGCTGCGGCTTGAGCGTTTCTATGAATGGCCTGCTCTTGACTTGGGGTGAGCTCTTCATCGTCATCCGGAATATCTATCCCTGTGCATACAACATGCCATAAACTTGGGTTGAGGGAAATCAAATGCATTTTCATATTCTGCCTCCACATGGAGTAATCACTTCCATCGAAGTGTGGGGCTTTTCCAAGTGGGATAGATAAGTAATGATTGTTATTGGACTTTAGACGATCATAGTTAAAAGGATATCGGGAGTAGTCGGTGTGACTACTCCCCTTCTTCTTCTCTTCAACCTTCGCTTTCCCTTTGAAAAGTGCCTTCTTTCTGAGGAGCGCCTTTAGCTCCAGCGTCTCCTCATCGTCGTACTCAAAGTCATGAATGGCTTCGAGGTACTTCTCCAGTTTTTGGGTCTTGTCGTTGTTAACCTCCTCTTGGTTGTTGATTTTGTGGACGTCCTTCATGTCCGACATGATCTCTTTGAGTGGTTGAACTCTTTCTTGAAGAACCTGCTCTGATACCAATTGAATGTAGGCCTAGAGGGGGGTGAATAGGCCTTCTTGAATATTTGTCGAATCCTGCAACACTCAACAACCAATTCAATACCAGATATATCGGACTAGTCCGGTAAAGTGCGGACTAGTCCGGTGTTCACGGACTAAGTTGATCAAGATTGATCGATTAGGTTGATTCTTTAATGTGTGCAGCGGAAATATAGAATCAAACAACAGTTTAACAGTTATATGCTTGATTATATCACAAATAAGTCTTATGTTCAATAATTTAACGTAAGGTGAACAATGTGTATGAAACCCTAGATTGAGTTGATTAATTAGAATGATGAACACCAAAAGACAAGACACAACGATTTATCCCGTGGTTCGGCTACCACAAAGGCAACCTACGTCCATGTTGAGGAGTCCACAAAAGGACCGGGTCTTCTCCAACCCTACCCTCGTGGGATCGCCACGAAGGCCAATCCTCTTCCACTAATCACAAAGGGGTGAATAACCGAATTCAAGGGTCGTTCTCACACGTTGAGAGCTCCCTTAGATTACAAAACACAATGCCATCGAAAACACACTCAAAAGTTACAATTAAAACGCAGGAGTGTGTTAGAGAATCAAACCAAGAGCTCAATGTGGTGTTCCAAGTGTCTCTCCAATGATCTAAAAGGAATCCTCAATGGATTGATCAATTTTGCACTTAATTTCGTGGAGAGATGTTGTTTTTGAGGATCTTGGGAGGTGTGACGGCGCTAGGGTTCCAGAGTTTATGAAATTGGGCCATGCACCTCTATTTATATGGGGTTTCTAAAAGTTACCGTTAGGGTTCAGAAAGTTCGGACTAGTCCGCGGTGGTCACCGGACTAGTCCGGTGTGCTGTGTGTAGCAAACCCTAAGTGTCCCGAAATATCGGACTAGTCCGGCTTAAAACGGACTTGTCCGATTTCGCTACTGGAAATCTTCGGACTAGTCCGATAGACATCGGACTTGTCCGGACATGTGAAACCCTAAGTGTGTTGGATGACAGGTCCGCACTTGGAGGACTTGTCCAATTTAGATCAGTGGGTATTTCGGACTAGTTCGTGCAAACATCGGACTTGTTCGAAGTGGATCAAAAAGAATATCGGACTAGTCCGGTTGACAACGGACTTGTCTGATTTTGTGTGACTTGTGAGGTGTGTTGAGGACTAGTCCGCACTGGGAAGGACTAGTCCGATTCTAGTCAGAAAGATATCGGACTAGTCCGACAGATATCGGACTTGTCCGATCTGGTGTAGAAAGGATATCGGACTAGTCCGGTCCTGTGTAACTTTGTGCAATGTGTGTGTTTAAATATGATTGAGCTCTTGGGGTGTGTTTCCTTAACACACTCCATACACAGTAATCTACTACTCTTTTTCCTTGAGCTAAATTCCACTTTGCTCCTCATCATCCCTTCTTTTTGGTATTTTGCTCATTTTTCATTATAGGCATGCATTCATCTCAACAAAAAGGTTAGGATCCCAATTGCTTGTCATAAATCATCCAAAACCCACAAGGGAGTCCTAGATGCACTTTCAGCGCCGGACCTCCCCACCGGGGTGGCGGGTCCGGAGCCGCAGGACATGTGGCAGCGCCGGACCTCTCCTCAGCGGGGGAGGCAGGTCCGAAGCTGCAGGTCCGGAGCTACGGGAGACATGACTGCGCTGCCCGTGTCCTCAATGGAGAGGTCCGGCCTGGAGCTGTGACGTGCGCGGGGCCTCCGTGCCTCCTCTTAGTGTTGAGGCCGATCCGGAGGTACCAGACTCGTGGCGGGGTCAGGCCTACGCTTAGTGAAGACGTTGGCCCAGGATCCTCGCACCATGTGGCTTACGCCAGGGCCCGCCTCCATGATAGGCGGGGCCCTGCTTGTCCTCTTCCCTATATCTATGGGTACCCAGTTCGCCAGGTACCAACAGTGGCCCCCGGGCCCATCTCGTGGAGGAGATTCCTTGGTTAAGTGGTTATACCTGAGGTGGGGCCATTTTGAATCCTCGTGCCGCGACTTTAAGGACTTCCTTTCAATGCGGCGGACAAAATCTCTGTCTGCAGATATCACGCCATCAACTGGCGTTGGTTCCCAATACGATTTTCATTTCGGTTCTGCGCGCCCATTATGTCGCCGTCCTTAGGTTTCGAACTCTCCCCTACGGGAGTGGTTGCCTCGAGGCGGTCACTTAGGATTTTCCGCCAAATCGGATCCTGGCCCACCAGTCATCGTGAGGGTAGCTCCAGCATCGTAGTGTCCGCGGTTTCCATCCAAACACCGCAGAAGTATTCTTAAGGATGGGACTAGCACAGGTTGTGAGCCCTTTACTCCTCCACTCCGATTCGCGCTCAGGACCTTACTGCCTCCTCGCATTCTCCAGCCTTGAGCCTTAGCCCTTACACAGCCAATCTTCCCCTGCTCCATTTTGTTGCAATGGAGTTGGGTCTCCCTGCCAGCAACATCAAGAACGAGAAGGAGCTGAAGAAGGTCCGCGCCTACATGGGGTGATCCCATGACTCCTATAATGAAAAGATCCGCCCAGGCGAACTTCCCTTCGAGAAGAAGAGTGCCGGTGATATGGTTTATTTCCAAGGATACGCCATGGTCAGCTTGCTTCCCCCTTCTCGTCTTTCCTAATGACACCGCTGGAGTTCTATGGCATCCAACTGCAATTCCTTGGCCCCCATTCCCTTTTGCTGGTCGCTATCTTCGTTCACTTCTGCGAGATGTGGGTGGGGGTGCGGCCCAGCCTAGAGCTCTTCTGGTGTATCTTCACCCTGCAGACCACCGGGAAGGGGAACGAGATGATCGGGCTGTACTACTTTGTGAAGCGGAAGAGGAGCCCCTTCATGTACTTGGAAACCTTTCCCTCCAGCAAATGGGATGAATGGAAGAAGGAGTGGGTGATCATCACTGTGGACAATCATGAGAAGCTGGAACTGCCAGAGAGCCACCCTAACGTGGACACCAACCTCTGGAACGAGCTCCCGGAGCTGCCAGCGGCGTACAAGCCTGTTCTTGCAAGGATTAAAGGTTGCATCGCTGGTGGAGTGAGCCCCAGATGGTCTTTGGGAACTTCCTGAGGAACAGATGGGCTCCACTGAAGTTCAGAGAACGGTTTGCGTGGACATTCACGCCGTGTGGCGCTGAATCCCATATGAGGGACGAAGCTCTGAAGGATCTGCTGAAGAAATTCTATAGCAAAACCAGCATCCCGCTCGACTCCCTGAAGCCTCCCGAGTCCTTCCCGCCTTTGAACCTAGTTCCCGAGTTCTGTCGGGAGCTTCGGAAGTTGATGCCAACGCTAGACGATATTGGAGTTGTGAAGAGGCGGGCTCCCTCCGCGATCACTGTTCTTGGGACCTCTGGGGGGCCAGCCCCTGTTCCCTCAAGCCAAGGGATGAAGCCTCTAGCTCTGGCAAGGGCAAGGTGTCGATAGAGTCCTCCAGTTGGAAGAGGAAACTGGTGCGGGGCGACGGAAGCCATGTCGGGACCTCCGGAGGGCCAGCTCCTCCGGCTCAGGAACCTCCAACGGGTGCCAGTTCCGGGGGCCCACCTCCCACTTCTGCGCCAAGCACGGGGCCAAGCTCTGAGGGCCCCTCCCAGCCGAGGGACGCTCCGACCAGGGAGGCGCCGGCCCAAGCCCCTGAGGGGCTGGGGCCTCTTGTCACATCGGGTCCATCGGGCTCCGGCTCTGGCCCCGCTCCAAAGCGGCTTTGCTTCCGTGGTACCTAGAGCTTCCCAAGGTAATCGACTGAGTTCTTACTTTGACTTCTCTTTGGGTGAAAGTCACTCTTTGAACATTTCTATCTTTGGTGTGCATCATCTCCAAGAAGGGAGATAAAACCGCAACTCCAACGGCAGCGCAGGGGGCTGAGCAGGCAGGTGCTCCAGCTCCGGCTCTTGCGCCTGCCTGGGCGAACGTGGAGGCTTCGGGCGACATGAGGGTGGCACCAACCACTAATGCAGCTACGCCAGCCTCCAGGACCTTGGTCGTTGATGCAGGGACGGCCGGAGTTCCAGCGCTGGAGCCAGCATCTTCTGAGGCTCCAGCGGGAATGTCGCGTGCCGACGCAGCTCCAGCATCGACGAAGGTTCTACCCCCTGCGCTGGGAGCCACCGAAGGTTTGGCCCCCACGCCGCCTTCCAGAGAGATTCCGGTACCCCAGCCGGACGTAACTTAGTGGTCGGCCCCCACGCCAGATGTGGTAGAGGTTCCGGTACTCCAACCGGACGCAGCTGAGGGGCCAGCCCCCACGCCAGATGTGGTAGAGGTTCCGGTACTTCGGTCGGACGTAGCTGAGGGGCCGGCCCCCACGCCAGATGCGGTAGAGGTTCCGTCCCACGAGCTGGCCCACGAGCCAGAAGCAGTTGAAGAGCCAGTCCCCACACCAGCTACTGCAGAGGTTGCGGTGGTCGACTCGATGGTAGTCGAAGTGTCTGCCCCTGTGCCGGAGGTGTTTAAGGCTTCGGTACCTTGGTCTGTGGCGTCCAGCGCACAAGTTGAGCATCCCGCCTCTCCCCCGGCATATAAAACTCATCACAAAACATTTTGTTAGTAGAACCAAATATAATGTCATCGACATATATTTGGCACACAAAAGGTTCATCATTAAAGTGCTTTTGTAAAGAGAGTGTAATCAACTTTTCCTATCTTAAAACCATTTTGAATTAGAAAGTCTCTAAGACACTCATACCAAGCTCTAGGAGCTTGTTTGAGGCCATAGAGAGCCTTACGCAATTTGAAGACATGGTTTGGGAATTCTTGGTCTTCGAAGCCCGATGGTTGCTCCACATAGAGTTCCTCCTTGATTGGGCCATTTAGGAACACACTCTTGATGTCCATTTGATAGAGCTTAAAATCATGGTGAGTAGCAAAGGCAAGTAATATTCGAATTGACTCTAACCTAGCTACTGGAGCAAAGGTTTCAACAAAATCCAAACCTTCGACTTGTGAGTACCCATTGGCCACAAGTCGTGCCTTGTTCCTTGTCACAACACCATGTTCATCTTGCTTGTTGCGGAACACCCACTTGGTGCCCACAACATTTTCTTGTGGACGCTTGACAAGCTCCCAAACTTTGTTCCTCTCAAAGTTTTTAAGCTCCTCTTGCATGGCCACCACCCAATCCGGGTCTCTTAAGGCATCTTCAATCTTATGGGGCTCCAAACAAGAGACAAAAGAGTAATGTTCACAAAAATTTGCAACACGAGAACGAGTGATTACCCCTTTAGTAATGTCTCCTAGTATGTTGTCAACGGGGTGATCCCGTTGAACACTTTGATGCACACGAGGATGTGGAGGTTGACCTCTTGAGTCATCATCGTCTTCTTCTTCTTCTTGATCTCCCCCTTGATGAATGCCTCCCCCTTGACTTTCGTCTTCTTGGTCGTTTTGAGGTGCCACTTGTCCATCGTCAACTTGATCGCGTGGGGGATTACTTGCATCATCTTGTTGTTGGTCACTTGATCATTGAGGTTGTTCTTGTGGTCGAACATCTCCAAGTGCCATCCTCCCAAGTGCTTCTTGTGGGGAGTCTTCTTGATCTAGCACGCTTTGATCAACTTGCTCCACTTGGGAGCTATTAGTTTCATCAAACACCACGTCGCGTGCTATTTCAACAATTTCGGAGGTTTTGTTGAAGACACGGTAGGCTTGGGTGTTTGAGTCATAACCAAGCAAGAAACCCTCATCGGACTTTGAAGCAAACTTCGAAGTCCTAGGCTTCTTGTTGAGAATATAGCACTTGCTCCCAAAAACACAAAAATAAGAGATATTGGGTTTCTTACCAACTAGAAGCTCATAGGGAGTCTTCTTGAGGAGGCGGTGGAGGTATAATCGGTTGACGGTGTGGCAAGCGGTGTCAACTGCTTCCGCCCAAAAACGTTCCGATGTCTTGTACTCATCAAGCATTGTCCTTGACATCTCGATGAGTGTTCTATTCTTCCGTTCTTCCACCCCATTTTGTTGAGGGGAGTATGGAGCTTAAAATTCATGCTTGATGCCCTCCTCATCCAAGAATTCTTCCACTTGAGTGTTCTTGAACTCGGTGCCGTTGTCACTTCTTATAGCTTTCATTCTTGAGGCGAACTCATTTTGAGATCTCCTCAAGAACCTCTTGAGGACACCGTGGGTTTCACCCTTATCATGCCAAGAAAAACACCCAAGTGAAACGAGAAAAGTCATCAACAATAACAAGACCATATTTGTTACCGCCAATGCTTATGTAGGTTATTGGCCCGAAAAGGTCCATATGTAGCATCTCCAACGGTCTTGTTGTCGTCATGATGTTCTTAGAGGTGTGTTGATCTCCCACTTGCTTCCCCGCTTGGCAAGCACTACATGGCCTATCCTTTTCAAAGACAACATTCTTCAAGCCATGGATGTGCTCGCCCTTAAGAAGCTTTTGTAGGTTCCTCATCCTAACATGGGCCAGCCGTCTATGCAAAAGTCATCCCATGTTGGTTTTCGCCATTAAGCATGTGTCAAGTTGAGCTTTATCCGAGGCAAAGTCCACAAGATAAAGCTTTCCCTTGAGCACACCCTTAAAAGCGATTGAGTTATCACTTCTTCTAAGGACGCTCACACCCTCATTAGTGAAAACACAATTATAACCCTTGTCACATAGTTGTGATATGGACAAGAGGTTATAGTCTAGAGAATCAATATGTAAAACGCTAGAAAGAGTGTGCTGGGGAGAAATGACAATTTTACCGGAGCCAAGGATTTTTCCTCGGCTATTGTCCCCAAAGAGGATTCCTTCATTTGGATCATCATGTTCCTCATACTCCTCGAACATCTTCCTCTCTCCGGTCATGTGGTTTGTGCACCCACTATCGAGCACCCATTTGGATCCACGAGAGGAGTATGCCTACAAAACAAAATTATGCCTTCCTTTTAGGTACCCAAGCGGAGTTGAGTCCTTTAACGTTAGTGGTGAGGCATTTGGGCACCCACACGCAAGGCTTGGGGCTCTTGCGAAGTGACCCAACATATCTAGCATATACTTTGCCATATTTGTTCCTCATCAAAACATATGATGCATCAAAATCATGAAATAGAGGATGCGGTTCAGATTTAGGCATGTAAGTGCTAGTTGAAGTATTCTTCTCAATTTTAGTTGGGGATGAGCTTCCTTTGACAAAGACAATCAAGTCTTTCCCATACTTGGAGGTTTTGGCATTTCGCTTTCCACCTCTAGTATAACCAAGACCATCCTTGACATTTGGAGGTCTTGTGTTGGTGTATACACTTCGTGCATACGCCATCTTCTCTTTGTTAAAGATGCCACCCTTAGGTGCTTGCTTGCCTTGAGTCAACTTAAGCTCATCCTTTAATCTAAGAATCAAGTTAGAACATTTGCAAGTTGATATTGCTTCGGATGCAACTTTTGAGTAGGATGAGCTTTTGGAGGAAGAGGCTACATTAGTCTTAAGGGACTCAACTTGAGTCTCAAGGATCTTGTTAACTTTTGCCAAGTTGCCAAGTTCGTCCTTGAGCTCAATGGTTGTCTCCTCAAGACTTGAGCATGCTTTCTTGCTTAGAGCAAGTTCATGCTCTAATGCCTTGCTCTTCTCTCTCTCAAGCTCAAGCAGCTCAATGAGCTCTTTACATCTTTCCTTTTCTTGGATAAGCAAGTCCTCTTTCCTATCTAAGAGCTCCTCCTTCTCAAAAATCTCATCTGAAAGCAATTTCATTCTTCGCAATGTGCTCTTACTTATATCCTTAAACATGTGTTCATTTTCGCTAGCACTATCAAAGTCATTATGGGAGGATATGGAAGAGGATGAGTTAGAATTAACCTTTATCCTTCCTTGTTTTGCCATGAGGCAAGTTGGCTTGTGGTCATAGAGATTTGGGAAGAGCTTGCTTCCCTTGGAGCTCCTCCCGATGGCTATGGTTGCCATCTTCTTCTCATCTTCGGACGAGGAGGACTCATCGTTAGAGTCCCACTCCTTGCCTAGGTGAGCATGACCGGAGGGCCTCTTCTTCTTGTAGAACTTCTTCTCTTGTGTCTTGCCCTCCTTATTCTTCTTCTTGTCATCTTCATTTGGGCAATCTACAATGAAGTGTTTGTACTCACCACAATTGTAGCAAGCCCTCTTGGTTTTGGGCCTTGCCTTTTCCTTGCCATTGATCTCATGCTTGTATCCTCCTTTTCTTCTTCTCATCATTCTCTTGAAGTTGTTGATGAAGAAGGCTTCTTCCTCATCGGTATCAAGGCTCTCCTCGTCATCTTCGTGTTGCTCCTTGGAGGAGGATGTCGCCCTGAGTGCAACATCCATCATCTTTGTGGCGGTGAACCTTTGGAGGTCATTGTAGAAGAGTGCCTCCTTTTCCATGATCTCGTGATTGATGATCCATCCAAGGACCTCCTCCGGGGTCATTTTGGCAAACCCCGTACTTTCTCGGATCATGGAGCAAAGAGAGACGTTCCTAGGCATGAATGCCCGAATCATCCTCTTCACCACCTCGTGGTCCGTCCACTTGGTACAGCCGTAAGATATACTCTTGTTGTTGAGTATCTTTAGGCGTTTGTACATCTCTTGGGGAGATTCACCATCCATAATGGCAAACCTCCCGAGCACTCCTTCAATGAGCTCAATATTTGCTTCCTTGATGACTCGGTTGCCTTCATGAGCCATCTTGAGAGTGTCCCAAATGTCCTTGGCCACCTCAAGTCCATCCACTCGGTTGAACTCATCTCTTGAGAGAGATGAGATGATCACTACGGCCGCTTGGGCATTACGGTGAAGGAGTACGACTTGCTCCGGAGTGATATCTTCTTCATTCTTTGGGATGTGCACCCCGGTCAACACGATTTGCCATAGTGAGAAATTGAGTGACACAAGGTGGATCTTCATGTTGTGCTTCCACATCCCGTAGTCGGTTCCATCGAATTGGGGAGGCTTCCCCAATGGGATGGAAAGGTAGTGGTTGTTGGAGACAAGGCGTTCATAGTTGTAGCCTTGTTGGTTGTAGTTGATTGTACCACTCGATGTGGGGGTTGAGGTGTCAACCTTGGGAATCTTCAACTTCTCTCGAAGTTTCGCCTTGAGTTGGCGAATTTCTTCATCATCCGTTGATTTGGCTTGATAGAAGAGAATCTCTTCTGGAGTTGCCTGAACCTCACTGGTTGAGACTTCTTCGTACCCCACTCCGGCCATCTTCTCTCCGAGTTGTTAGACTCTTTCGGGAGAGTCCTGCTCTGATACCAATTGAAAGTTGCCTAGAGGGGGGGTGTATAGGCTAATCAACCTGAAATGACTTAATAAAACAAGATTAATACAAAGGGGGCGGACTAGTCCGGTCCAGGGGCAGACTAGTCCGATCCACCTACAGGGAAAAGCCTAAGAAGGGTTTCTAACAAGTTTTAGTCCAATTATTGTGATGCAAAGTTTTTTAGAATAACTTAGTGAGCCTCAACAAGTTATATGGCAAGTATGAAGCTAAGGGTCACAATAAAACAAAGGTGATGAGCAAAGCCAGTAAAGTTAACCCTAGAAGCAATATGCGATGAATGAAAGCTAAGAACACAAGTTACACGAGGATTTTATCCCGAGGTTCGATCCCACACAAGGAATCTACGTCCTCGTTGAGGAGTCCACAAAGGACCGGGTTCAACAACCCTTCCCTCACCAAGTTTACCGCACGGGCCTAACTTGGTTCTCCACTATCACAAAGGGTGAATACAAGATTCGTTTGGGATTCTCACAATCTGAGGCTCCCACCACAAATACAATCACAAATCACAAATATTAACTCAAGCCACAGATCACAAAGATTCACAAAGTGAAAGAGATCAAATCGAGAGCCAAAGAGCGGTGTTCTTCCTCTTCTTCACCTCACCAAACCCTAACCCACACAAGAATTAGTTTTAGAGGGAATGTGGGCAATAAGGAGGCTTTTGGAGGCTCAAGGTTGCTGTGGCGGTGCTAGGGTTTCAATTTGCTCAAAGGTTGGTTCAAATGAAACCAGGGGTCCTCTATTTATAGAGGTTCCCAACCCATACTGCTGACTTCAGCAGATGGGCGGACTAGTCCGGCCTACAGCCCAAACTAGTCCGACCTAGGGGACCACTGACGTCCCTGACAACTGTCGCACTGCGCGGCAATCGTCACACTACCCGCCAAACTTCAAATCAAACGGTCACTTCAACAACGGACTAGTCCGGCCCTCACCGGACTAGTCTGATCTCACACAGAACCTTTTGTTCTGTGTGAAAACGGACTAGTATGAAGACCACGGACTAGTCCGGACCCCAGGGCGGACTAGTCCGGCCTTCCCAGACTTAGTCTCAGAAGCACCGACCTCTCTGAAACCCAGACTAGTCCGGCCCCCAGGGCGGACTAGTCCGTTCTCAGTCAGGACCTCTCGGTCTGGACCAAAACGGACAAGTCTGTGGTTTTCGGATTTAGTCCCCAAAACCCACTTCACGACTACCCGGACTAGTCCGTCCCACTACGGACTATTCCGAACTCAGTCAGACCCTTCTGGTCCGGCTGAAAACGGACTCGGCCGGCCGGGGGCGGACTAGTCCGGCCACCTGCACGGACTAGTCCGGCCCTACTGCTAGACTACTTCCCACTCTTTTCTCTCAATGGGTTTGACCTCTAAACCGCTTTGAGCTCCCAACTTGATCTCAATGCACTTTACACACACATCCTCTCACATATTTGGCTAGTCTAAACTCGACACACTAGAAACCCTAGTTTCTCCTTTTCGAGTTGACATCGCCATTTTCATCTTTTTCCTTTTTGAGGGATTGTGCTTCCACTTAGTCCACACCTGTGCTTAAGATCACTGAGCTCATTAGTCACTTAATTGTCATCATCAATCATCCAAAACCCACGGGGATCCTAGATGCACTTTCAATCTCCCCCTTTCTGGTGATTGATGGCAACACATTAAGTCTTCACATATAAGAGTATAAATTTGTGGTTTTCATAACGTGCGGGTGTATGAGTGACTCCCCCTCAATGAATGCATCATAAAAGAGAGATTGAGGAAGTCCTTCATACACACACACACACACGTTATGGTGGGGTGCCTACGTGTTGTGCTCAACAATTTGTGACAAGACATAATAAACATGAATATGGTTAAAAGATAGACATTCAAAGCATCATATTTGATATTCGACATTCAAAACATAGTCTTGCACAAATTTAAACATTCGACATGACATAGATATTACAATAAGAAGTGCAACATGTCCAAGGATCCAAAATAAGAGCTACACTCGACTCGCCACAACTAGATACCCTCCCCCAACCTGACTAACTCTCCCCCATCTAACTATCTTCCCCCAACTGACTCCCAACTATCTCTCCCCCTTTGGCATCAAGACACCAAAAAGGGAAAATAAGAAGGGAAACACGACCTCGAAAGTCTAGTCGTCGCCTTCCTCGTCATCGCCGTCGTCGCGGGAGTCGCTCTCCGTGGCCTCCGAGTCCTCTTGATCCTCATCGTCATCGTCAGAGACCCGTGCCGAGGGAGCGGCCTGGGAAGAGCTCCCATCCTCTTGGAGCTGGGCGAGCTCATCGACGGTGAAGTCGGGGAATTGAGTGATCTCCCCGTCGCTTGCCTCCGGAGAGGACATAGGAACCTCCACCTTGTCACACACTGCCTTGAGGTACTTCTCTTGGCGCTTGTGTGCCATCTGGTTCCTAATCTCCTGCTTCCGGCAGGAAGTGAAGATCGCCTTGAAGCACTTGAAGAAAGCGCTCGTGGATTGAGGCGGAGGTGGGGAAGGAGGCGCCACGGGGCGAGAAGCTGGCATCGCCAAGGAAGAGGGAGGCTTCGCATTCTTCCGGCGCGGAGGAGGCGGGACTGCAGGAGGAGTCTGAGGATGAAGCGGGTGATGAGTCACATCCTTGATGAAGGTTACGCCCGACACCTTCTCAATGAGATACATGATGTAGGGGGCATACCCACAAGCACGGTTGGGGGTATGCGAGATGTTGAAAATGTCGTCGAAGATGTAATCGACGAGATTGAACTTCTCCTCCCCATCAATGAGAAGTAGCAGGTGCCTCAGGTTGCCTTGGATGATTCCAGCATCACCATCCTTTGGTGCAATGGTCCTCCTCAGGATCCTGTTCAGAATGCTGTAAAAAGGCTTGATGTTGCGAGCATGCTCGGCGTAAAATTGAACATGACTCGGATACATATAGGCCAGCTCGTCTCGGTCTACGGCCTTGAGGTTAGAGATGATTATCTCATGATCTAGGTGAGCCTCAAGACCTAGAATCTTCGCAAACTCCTCAAAAGTGACTGAAAGTTGCTCGCCATGCGTCATCCATATGATCCGTCTATCACCAGAGGTGGTGAAATAGATGGTGGAATAAAACTGCAGGATGACTTCGATGTTCCAGTCATATTTGAATCCCACGATTTTCTTGAGCACATGGCGCTCAGCTGCTTCAATGACCGCATCAAAAGCTGAATGTTGCTTTCGGGCCATATACTTCCAGTCTACCCAATGTGCTTCAATCACAGGCTTCTTCATGCTTTGGTAGACAAGACGGTAATAATCACAATGGAAGTCACACCAAAACCGAGGGTCGGCGGAGCTCCTTTCATACTTGTACACCTTGTCCGTCCGGAGCCTTCTTGCTTTCTCGGCTCCCTTTCCATGGAAGACATTTGCAGCTATTTCACGCTGCCTGTTAGGATTCCTTTCGGGAGTGTGCACTTCCAGGGGGCCAATCGGTTTGGCTTTCCCCTTCTCCTTGATGGCAATACCCTTGGCCTTTGCAGCCGGGACCTTCACTGTGGGCTTCCTTTTCTTTGGCTCAGCGGGAGCCGGGGCCTTTCCCTTCTTCGGATCTCGCTCGATCCTTCGTTCAACACTTTCTTCTTGGGTTGGCTCTTTGCCCTTTTCTTTCTCTCCAAGTGTCACAAGCTTCTTCCTCTTGGAAACTTGTGCAGCAGCGGCCTGAGAGTTTTGAACCTCGCACTCCTCTCTCTTCTTCTTCCGGAGATCCTTCCAGGACTCCTCAATGGCCCGAGCCATTGCTTCTTCTTCGTTATAGGCCATAGATGCAGCCCTGGCTTGTTGCTTCTTCGTTGCCTGTGCCCTTTCATGTTGCTCGAGAAAACGCTCAGCAGCCTCAACCTCTGCCCTTGCCCTCTCCTCGGCAAGACGTAGTTGCTTGGCTTCCCACTTGGAGTCGGTGGGCGGAGAAACAGAACGACGAGGAGCGGCCATTTGGGCTGAAAGATAGAGAAGCCATAAGATGGAAGGTCAAAGAGTTGGAATAATGCGAACGAAATCACGAGAAACAACCAAAGTTGGAGTTTGGCCTGTGTAAACCGAACTTGTCCGCCCCTGGGGCGGACGAGTCCGCCGGGCGGACTAGTCCGCCTAGTACCGGACTAGTCCGGGTTGCACAGGATAAACCCTAACCCTAACGGTTTTTCGAGAAATCATTGAATCAAGTCGCAATACTCCTAGACTATGATCACAAGAATACTAGAGACAACTTTAATGAAGTGGCACCTATCAAAAACTCAATGAAACAAGAATGTGGAAAGTTTTTTGAAAAGAGAGAAATACCTCTTCAAATCTTGGAAAATCGACAAGATCGGGGAGGGATCGCATCGAGGATGTTTGGGAAAGGTCTCCCTTGCCTCCAAAGTGTCCAATGCACGGATTGGAATCGGTTTTTGGTGGAGGAAATTGAAAATCGCCAAAAAGCGGAGTTTTTCGAGCGTGAGGGAGAGAGGGAAGCAAAAGAGCGGGAGAGGATAGGTCGGGCCGCCTCCTGGGGGTATAAGTCCCCAGGGGCCGGACTAGTCCGGTCACTCGGACCATACCCGGACCAGTCCGGATCCGGACTTGTCCGGCCACAGGGCGGACTAGTCCGGTCCTAGGAGGCAGAAAACATATATATTTGAGTTTTAGCCACTATAGATGATCCTTTTGGACATATTGCCACAACAAAACCTTATGAATATGGTCAGTAAGCAATCAACATTCAAACTATGACCATAACTCACAAAGTCACTATTTTTTCAAATATTTTGGAGAAAATCTAGATAGAGATGAATTTTTCAACCACATGCATTCTTTTGAATAAGGCAAAAGTAAACATTCAGATGTGCATGTTTCAAGCCACATTTCGAGAATCTAAGATATTGAGCTCACTCCTAAGCTCACAAAATCGCTTCTCATCTAGGGGCTTGGTGAATATGTCGGCTTGTTGGTTCTCGGTTCTCACATGTGAAATCACTTTATCCCCCTTTGAGGAATGATCTCTCAAGAAGTGGTGTCTATTGTCTATGTGTTTGGTCCTTGAATGCTCAACTAGATTATGGTCTATTTTGATGGCGCTCTCATTGTCACATAGGAGAGGAATATGGCGCAAGTTTATACCATAATCCCTTAGAGTTTGTCTCATCCAAAGAAGTTGTGCACAACAACTTCCGACTGTGACATACTCCGCTTCGGCTGTGGAAAGAGCAATGGAATTTTGTTTCTTAGAGGACCAAGACACTAATGATCTACCCAAGAATTGGCATGTCCCGGATGTGCTCTTTCTATCAACTTTGCACCCCGCATAATCCGCATCGGAATAACCAATGAGGTTAAACATGGATCCTTTGGGGTACCAAAGTCCTAGGCTAGGTGTGTGAACTAGATATCTAAGAATTCTCTTCACGGCGGTCAAATGACCCACCTTAGGTGCAGCTTGAAACCGTGCACACATACACACACTAAGCATAATGTCCGGTCTAGATGCACAAAGATATAATAGAGATTCAATCATGGAACGATATACCTTTTGGTCCACACTTGGACCGTCTTCGTTTAGGTCTAAGTGTACATTTGTTTCCATAGGGGTCTTGATGGCTTTGGCCTTGTCCATGTCAAACTTCTTTAATATGTCTTGAGTGTACTTTGTTTGACTTATGAACGTGCCTTCTTTGAGTTGCTTGACATGGAAACCTAAAAAGAACTTCAACTCCCCCATCATGGACATCTCAAATCTTTCTGTCATAATCTTAGAAAACTCATCACAAAACACTTTGTTAGTAGAACCAAATATAATGTCATCGACATATATTTGGCACACAAAAAGTTCATCATTAAAGTGCTTTGTAAAGAGAGTGTAATCAGCTTTTCCTATCTTAAAACCATTTAAAATTAGAAAGTCTCTAAGACACTCATACCAAGCTCTAGGAGCTTGTTTGAGGCCATAGAGAGCCTTACGCAATTTGAAGACATGGTTTGGGAATTCTTGGTCTTCGAAGCCTGGTGGTTGCTCCATATAGACTTCCTCCTTGATTGGCCCATTTAGGAACGCACTCTTGACGTCCATTTGATAGAGCCTAAAATCATGTTGAGTAGCAAAGGCAAGTAATATTCGAATTGACTCTAACCTAGCTACTGGAGCAAAGGTTTCAACAAAATCCAAACCTTCAACTTGTGAGTACCCCTTGGCCACAAGTCGTGCCTTGTTCCTTGTCACAACACCATGTTCATCTTGCTTGTTGCGGAACACTCACTTGGTGCCGACAACATTTGCTTGTGGACGCTTGACAAGCTCCCAAACTTTGTTCCTCTCAAAGTTTTTAAGCTCCTGTTGCATGGCCACCACCCAATCCGGGTCTCTCAAGGCATCTTCAACCTTATGGGGCTCCAAACAAGAGACAAAAGAGTAATGTTCACAAAAATTTGCAACACGAGAACAAGTGATTACCCCTTTAGTAATGTCTCCTAGTATGTTGTCAACGGGGTGATCCCGTTGAACACTTTGATGCACACGAGGATGTGGAGGTTGACCTCTTGAGTCATCATCGTCTTCTTCTTCTTCTTGATCTCCCCCTTGATGAATGCCTCCCCCTTGACTTTCGTCTTCTTGGTCGTTTTGAGGTGCCACTTGTCCATCGTCAACTTGATCGCGTGGGGGATTACTTGCATCATCTTGTTGTTGGTGACTTGAGCATTGAGGTTGTTCTTGTGGTCGAACATCTCCAAGTGCCATCCTCCCAAGTGCTTCTTGTGGGGAGTCTTCTTGATCTAGCACGCTTTGATCAACTTGCTCCACTTGGGAGCCATTAGTTTCATCAAACACCACGTCGCGTGCTATTTCAACAATTTCGGAGGTTTTGTTGAATACACAGTAGGCATGGGTGTTTGAGTCATAACCAAGCAAGAAACCCTCATCGGACTTTGAAGCAAACTTCGAAGTCCTAGGCTTCTTGTTGAGAATATAGCACTTGCTCCAAAAAACACGAAAATAAGAGATATTGGGTTTCTTACCAACTATAAGCTCATAGGGAGTCTTCTTGAGGAGGCGGTGGAGGTATAATCGGTTGACGGTGTGGCAAGCGGTGTTAACTGCTTCCGCCCAAAAAACGATCCGATGTCTTGTACTCATCAAGCATTGTCCTTGACATCTCAATGAGTGTTCTATTCTTCCATTCTGCCACCCCATTTTGTTGAGGGGAGCATGGAGCTTAAAATTCATGCTTGATGCCCTCCTCATCCAAGAATTCTTCCACTTGAGTGTTCTTGAACTCGGTGCCGTTGTCACTTCTTATAGCTTTCATTCTTGAGTCGAACTCATTTTAAGCTCTCCTCAAGAACCTCTTGAGGACACCGTGGGTTTCACCCTTATGATGCAAGAAAAACACCCAAGTGAAACGAGAAAAGTCATCAACAATAACAAGACCATATTTGTTACCGCCAATGCTTATGTAGGTTATTGGCCCGAAAAGGTCCATATGTAGCATCTCCAATGGTCTTGTTGTCGTCATGATGTTCTTGGAGGGGTGTTGAGCTCCCACTTGCTTCCCCGCTTGGCAAGCACAACATGGCCTACCCTTTTCAAAGACAACATTCTTCAAGCCATGGATGTGCTCGCCCTTAAGAAGCTTTTGTAGGTTCCTCATCCCAACATGGGTCGGCCGTCTATGCCAAAGTCATCCCATGTTGGTTTTCGCCATTAAGCATGTGTCAAGTTGAGCTTTATCCGAGGCAAAGTCCATAAGATAAAGCTTTCCCTTGAGCACACCCTTAAAAGCGATTGAGTTATCACTTCTTCTAAGGACGCTCACACCCTCATTAGTGAAAACACAATTATAACCCTTGTCACATAGTTGTGATATGGACAAGAGGTTATAGTCTAGAGAATCAATATGTAAAACGCTAGAAAGAGTGTGTTGGGGAGAAATGACAATTTTACCGGAGCCAAGGATTTTTCCTCGGCTATTGTCCCCAAAGAGGATTCCTTCATTTGGATCATCATGTTCCTCATACTCCTCGAACATCTTCCTCTCTCCGGTCATGTGGTTTGTGCACCCACTATCGAGCACCCATTTGGATCCACCGGAGGAGTATGCCTGCAAAACAAAATTATGCCTTCCTTTTAGGTACCCAAGCGGAGTTGGATCCTTTAACGTTAGTGGTGAGGCATTTGGGCACCCACACGCAAGGCTTGGGGCTCTTTTGGAGTGGCCCAACATATCTAGCATATACTTTGCCATATTTGTTCCTCATCAAAACATATGATGCATCAACATCATGAAATAGAGGATGCGGTTCAGATTTAGGCATGTAAGTGCTAGTTGAAGTATTCTTCTCAATTTTAGTTGGGGATGAGCTTCCTTTGACAAAGACAATCAAGTCTTTCCCATACTTGGAGGTTTTGGCATTTCGCTTTCCACCTCTAGTATAACCAAGACCATCCTTGACATTTGGAGGTCTTGTGTTGGTGTATACACTTCGTGCATACGCCATCTTCTCTTTGTTAAAGATGCCACCCTTAGGTGCTTGCTTGCCTTGAGTCAACTTAAGCTCATCCTTTAATTTAAGAATCAAGTTAGAACATTTGCAAGTTGATATTGATTCGGATGCAACTTTTGAGGAGGATGAGCTTTTGGAGGAAGAGGCTACATTAGTCTTAAGGGACTCAACTTGAGTCTCAAGGATCTTGTTAACTTTTGCCAAGTTGCCAAGTTCGTCCTTGAGCTCAATGGTTGTCTCCTCAAGACTTGAGCATGTTTTCTTGCTTAGAGCAAGTTCATGCTCTAATGCCTTGCTCTTCTCTCTCTCAAGCTCAAGGAGCTCAATGAGCTCTTTACATCTTTCCTTTTCTTGGATAAGCAAGTCCTCTTGCCTATCTAAGAGCTCCTCCTTCTCAAAAATCTCATCTGAAAGCAATTTCATTCTTCGCAATGTGCTCTTACTTATATCCTTAAACATGTGTTCATTTTCGCTAGCACTATCAAAGTCATCATGGGAGGATATGGAAGAGGATGAGTTAGAATTAACCTTTCTCCTTCCTTGTTTTTCCATGAGGCAAGTTGGCTTGTGGTCATAGAGATTTGGGAAGAGCTTAAATCCCTTGGAGCTCCTCCCGATGGCTATGGTTTCCATCTTCTCCTCATCTTTGGACGAGGAGGACTCATCGTTAGAGCCCCACTCCTTGCCTAGGTGAGCATGACCGGAGGGCCTCTTCTTCTTGTAGAACTTCTTCTCTTGTGGCTTGCCCTCCTTCTTCTTCTTCTTGCCATCTTCATTTGGGCAATCTACAATGAAGTGTCCGTACTCACCACAATTGTAGCAAGCCCTCTTGGTTTTGGGCCTTGCCTTTTCCTTGCGTTTGCTCTCATTCTTGTATCCTCCTTTTCTTTTTCTCATCATTCTCTTGAAGTTGTTGATGAAGAAGGCTTCTTCCTCATCGGTATCAAGGCTCTCCTCGTCATCTTCGTGTTGCTCCTTGGAGGAGGATGTCGCCCTGTGTGCAACATCCATCATCTTTGAGGCGGTGAACCTTTGGAGGTCATTGTAGAAGAGCGCCTCCTTTTCCATGATCTCGTGATTGATGATCCTTCCAAGGACCTCCTCCGGGGTCATTTTGGCAAACCCCATACTTTCTCGGATCATGGAGCAAAGAGAGACGTTCCTAGGCATGAATGCCCGAATCATCCTCTTCACCACCTCGTGGTCCGTCCACTTGGTACAGCCGTAAGATATACTCTTGTTGATGAGTATCTTTAGGCGGTTCTACATCTCTTGGGGAGATTCACCATCCATAATGGCAAACCTCTCGAGCTCTCCTTCAATGAGCTCAATCTTTGCTTCCTTGATGACTCGGTTGCCTTCATGAGCCATCTTGAGAGTGTCCCAAATGTCATTGGCAACCTCAAGTCCATCCACTCGGTTGAACTCATCTCTTGAGAGAGATGAGATGATCACTCCGGCCGCTTGGGCATTACGGTGAAGGAGTTCGGCTTGCTCCGGAGTGATATCTTCTTCATTCTTTGGGATGTGCACCCCGGTCAACACGATTTGCCATAGTGAGGGATTGAGTGACACAAGGTGGATCTTCATGTTGTGCTTCCACATCCCGTAGTCAGTTCCATCGAATTGGGGAGGCTTCCCCAATGGGATGGAAAGGTAGTGGTTGTTGGAGACAAGGCGTTCATAGTTGTAGCCTTGTTGGTTGTAGTTGATTGTACCACTCGATGTGGGGGTTGAGGTGTCAACCTTGGGAATCTTCAACTTCTCTCGAAGTTTCGCCTTGAGCTGGCAAATTTCTTCGTCATCCGTTGATTTGTCTTGATAGAAGAGAATCTCTTTTGGAGTTGCCTGAACCTCACTGGTTGAGACTTCTTCGTACCCCACTCCGGCCATCTTCTCTCCGAGTTGTTAGACTCTTTTGGGAGAGTACTGCTCTGATACCAACTGAAAGTTGCCTAGAGGGGGGGTGAATAGGCTAATCGACCTGAAATGACTTAATAAAACAAGATTAATACAAATGGGGCGGACCAGTCCGGTCCAGGGGCGGACTAGTCTGGTCCACCTACAGGGAGAAGCCTAAGAAGGGTTTCTAACAAGTTTTAGTCCAATTCTTTTGATGCAAAGTTTGTTAGAATAACTTAGTGAGCCTCAACAAGTTATATGGCAAGTATGAAGCTAAGGGTCACAATAAAACAAAGGTGATGAGCAAAGCCGGTAAAGCTAACCCTAGAAGCAATATGCGATGAATGAAAGCTAAGAACACAAGTGACACGAGGATTTTATCCCGAGGTTCGATCCCACACAAGGAATCTACGTCCTCGTTGAGGAGTCCACAAAGGACCGGGTTCAACAACCCTTCCCTCACCAAGTTTACCGCACGGGCCTAACTTGGTTCTCCACTATCACAAAGGGTGAATACAAGATTCGTTGGGGCTTCTCACAATCTGAGGCTCCCACCACAAATACAATCACAAACCACAAAGATTAACTCAAGCCACAGATCACAAAGATTCAAAAAGTGCAAGAGATCAAACCGAGAGCCAAAGAGCGGTGTTCTTCCTCTTCTTCACCTCATCAAACCCTAATCCACACAAGAATTAGTTTTAGAGGGAATGTGGGCAAGAAGGAGGCTTTTGGAGGCTCAAGGTTGCTGTGGCGGCGCTAGGGTTTCAATTTTCTCAAAGGTTGGTTCAAATGAACCCAGGGGTCCTCTATTTATAGAGGTTCCCAGCCCATACTGCTGATTTCAGCAGATGGGCGGACTAGTCCGGCTTACAGCCCGGACTAGTCCGGCCTAGGGGACTACTGACGTCCCTGACAACTGCCGCACTGCGCGGCAATCGTCACACTACCCGCCAAACTTCAAATTCAAAAGGTCACTTCAACAACGGACTAGTCCAGCCCTCACCGGACTAGTCTGATCTCACACATAACCTTTTGTTCCGTGTGAAAACGGACTAGTCTGAAGACTACGGACTAGTCCGGTCCCCAGGGCGGACTAGTCCGGCCTTCCCAGACTTAGTCTCATAAGCACCGACCTCTCTCAAACCCGGACTAGTCTGGCCCCCAGAGCGGACTAGTCCGTTCTTAGTCAGGACCTCTTGGTCCGGACCAAAACGGACAAGTCCGTGGTTTTTGGATTTAGTCCTCAAAACCCACTTCACGACTACCCGGACTAGTCCGTCCCACTACGGACTAGTTCGAACTCAGTCAGGCCCTTCTGGTCTGGCTGAAAACGGACTCGGCCGACCGGGGGCGGACTAGTCTGGCCACCTGCACGGACTAGTCCGGCCCTACTGCTAGACTACTTCCCACTCTTTTCTCTCAATGGGTTTGACCTCTAAACCGATTTGAGCTCCCAACTTGATCTCAATGCACTTTACACACACATCCTCACACATATTTGGCTAGTCTAAACTCGACACACTAGAAACCCTAGTTTCTCCTTTTCGAGTTGACATCGCCGTTTTCATCTTTTTCATTTTTGAGGGATTGTGCTTCCACTTAGTCCACACCTGTGCTTAAGATCACTGAGCTCATTAGTCACTTAATTGTCTTCATCAATCATCCAAAACCCACGGGGATCCTAGATGCACTTTCAGAGGTCGAACTCTCCGAGATGCGAAAGGACTTGGGCCAGAGGGAGGAGGAGCTCTCCCGGAAGCTGTTATCGGGTGAGCAAAGCTTGGCGGACCGCCGCAAGAAACTTGATGTGTTGTATAAGCTCGAGGAGGACAGGCTCTGGCAACGGGGACAAGACCTTACCAGGTGAGAGGTCGACGTCTCCGTTAGGGAGGACACAGTTCGCGACCGGGAGGAAGACATGGCAGAGCGGAGGAACCATATCTACCTCAAGGAGTTGGAGCTCGCTGATCACGAGCGGCAGTTAGCCAAGAGCATTCAACAGCACGGCAAAGAGGTTGGGTGCCTTGCCAAGGAGGGTGCGGAACTAGCGGCCACCAGGAGGGCGCTGGAGGAGTTGCAGGGATCGAGAGCAGTTGAGTCTCAGCGGGTGTTGGACTTCCTGGGACGAGCCGACGGAGCACTGGCGTTGTCGATTCCCTGCATACCGGGTACCCCGCCATACCGCAAGAAGCGCCAGAAAGTTCCACCCGTCAGAGTCGAAGGTCCTTTCAGGTCCCACATGTCACGTTGCACCGGACCCGCTCCCCTCATATGGTTAGCTCCCGTGTTAACTCGTGTAAAAGAAGACCAGAACTAAACTCCCAACAAAGGGAAGCTCCGGTAACAACACGTGTACAACGGCCCCTGACCTAACCCTCGACAGAGAGGAGCTCTGGTGCCGACACGTGTACAACAACCTCGGACCAACCCTCCTGCAAGGGAAAGCTCCGGAGCTGCCACGTGTGGAGTCTCCGGACCTGCTTCACCAACGAGTACATCGACGGATCTCCTTCCGCACGAACAATCAAGGGCGGTTAAAGCGGCAGTTACAAGACCTGATTACGTGTCATTAATGCTATATTAATGACACATGATCAGTGCGTTGTTAATAGGGGTAACACGGCCATTAAGGCACGTTATCACTCTATTAATCATGCTTAATACCCTTTAGACAGTGTATTAGGCCATTAAATACGCCAGGGCCACATGTCGGGCTCGGCAAGCTTTGTAACGGTCAGTCCTAAGAACTATAAAAGGGTTGTGCCGCACGAACCCAGGGACAGTTGAGCTGATCCAGGCTAACCCGCATACGAGGCAACAGACTCACACAATACAACAACACAAACCCCGTGGAGTAGGGTGTTACGCTCAGGCGGCCCGAACCACGTAAATCTCTTATGTCACCATCTTGATCCCAATCTTTAAGCGCCCCAACTGAAACAAGAACCTCCGCGGGCTATATTTGGTAGTACCGAGGGAAGTGTCGTAGCTGCACTTCGACATTTGGTGCACCAGGTAGGGGGAGGCTTCACAAGATCTCAAGATGGTGAATTCCACCGTAGGATCATCCAATGGCAACCACGCTGGGCAACTTGCCGGAGGTAATCCCTCCAACGCACAACAGCCAGTCGGTGCCATTGTTCCGGCGAACAATATGGCTCCACAGCCACCGTCTGGTCCAACAAACAATGCTGGGCGACAAGATGGTGCTTCAGCATCGAACACTGCGTCGACAAGTAACAACCCTGAGCACACGCTCATTGCTGCGCGAGCTCTCCTACAACACCCACCACCTCAAGGAGCACCCCATGGTGCCATGGAGCAGTGGAGGACTGATGTTGACCACCTTGTTGCAGCAGCAGCCGCTGGCCTCAGCAATCAAGGTCCCCCCCTTCGGGACGAGCACCATCGCAACGACGGACCTTGTCAGGCCGACTTGGTCCACAAGTCTACCAGCCTAGGAGATGTGCTGCATCCCAGCGGATGACTTCGCTGCCCCCCGGGGCGTGACGCACCCATACCATCACCAGGATTCCGACCCATTATATGCGGTCAGAACTTGATCGCCGTTATCGGCAACAGGATGGTCGTGTCCATATCGAGCGGGCTCGTGAAAGGCGAGAGGCTTGTGACAACCCTGCTCTCCAGGGAGTAGGAGGAGGCTGTTCTACCCTAACCATGCATTTACTCAAGGTCAGATGGCCACAGAAGTTCTGGCCTCACTTGCTGGAAAAATTCGACGGGACTGTCAACCCTGCCGAGTTCCTTCAAATCTACTCTACTGCTATAGTGGCAGCAGGGGGTGATGAAGTTGTGATGTCCAACTACTTTCCAGTGGCCTTAACCGGGACAGCAAGGTCCTGGTTCATGAGTCTCCCGCCTGACTCCATTAATAGTTGGGTGGAACTGTGCCAACAATTCACTACCAACTTCGGGAGTTCTTACACCCGACCTGGTACTGAATTGGATCTGTTTGCTGTAAAGCAAACAACGGGAGAATCACTGCGATCCTTTATCTAGCGGTTCTCTCAGGTAAGGAATACCATTCCTTCAATCTCGAGCTCTTCTATTATTGTTGCATTCAGACAGGGCGTTCGAGATAAGAAGATGCTGGAGAAATTGGTGACCAAAGAAGTCACCAGTGTCACAAAACTCTTCAGCTTGGCAGACAAATGTGCTAAAGCTGTGAAGGGTCGTGAGATGCACTCTAAGCCAGCTCCAGAGGTCAATAAAAAGCCCTCCAAAGCTGAAGCCACTACCTCTGGCGATGGCAAGAAGAAGAAGAAATCCAATGGCAAGAAGAAGCCATCGGTCGGCGCACCTACTGTTGCGGCTACCGCAGCTCTGGGTGGCCGAGGGCCACACCCTGAGAAACTTCCTCGACCATCGTCAGAAGATGGAGGCAGTTCCAAAGTGTGGTGTCTGATCCACAAGATGGACCGACACGGTTCGAAAGAATGCCAGGAGGTCCAAAACCTTGCCGAGCACTATAACAGGCGTCGGGAGGAAGCTCCTTTGCGTCAGTAGGAAGGAAAGCAAAAAGTCGATGAAGCTCCGGCTGAGGAGGAGCTAGGTTTCCAGGACCCCAAAAAGGTCCTGAAAGCCGTCTACAACACCGTTGACGACGATTTTGACATTTCTGACAATGAACGTCGGAAAACCATGAACACCATTTTTGGTGGTCCCTGGGATATTACTTCTCGTCTGCATCCTCAAGACAATGCAGCGGGATATGGCCGTTGTAGCTCCCACTGCTAGGGCGGAACCCCATCGGAAATGGATGGACACTCCCATCATTTTCGATGCTTCGGATTGCCCTCGCAACATGATTGGAGCTGGCCAACTTCCGTTGATGGTGTCTCCCACCATTAACAATATCCAACTTCACCATGCAATGGTGGACGGAGGTGCGGGGCTAAACCTCATAAGCTTCGAAGCCTTCGTCAAGCTTCAGCTCCGACCTTCGGACCTTCGCCCCTCTCGACCTTTCTATGGGGTAGGTCCGGGGGCCATTACCCCTCTCGGTTCCATCACACTCCCGGTGACCTTTGGCACTTGGGAGAACTACAGGACCGAGAAGTTGGTCTTCGATGTTGTGCAGATCAGTCTGCCGTTCAACGCCATTTTGGGCAGGCCTGCCCTGTATAGGTTCATGGTTGCCTCCCATTATGGTTATTTAGTGTTGAAGATTCCAACACATGCGGGCATTCTCCGGATCCACGGAGATCACACTGCTGGAGTCACTGCATTGGAAGATCTCTATGCGCTTACTACAGCGCAAGAGGAAGCTTCCGGTAAGGAGCCAGCTCCTATCCTCTGAGCATTCATCATCGAGGCTCTACTTCCGCACCTCGTGTGGAACCAAGCGGCGACACCGACGTTCCCTTCAAAGTCATCCAAATTAGTTCTGATGCTGCTCAGACTACCCGAATATTGGGAGGTCTGAACGATAAATGGGAACTCGTGCTCATCACCTTCCTTCAGTCTAATGTTGACGTGTTTGCCTGGCAACAATCACAAATGCCTGCGATCCCTAGGGAGGTGATTGAGCACAATCTGAAGATCTATCCTGATGCACGGCCTGTACACCAGAAGCCCTGGAAGCAATCAATCGAGCGGCAAAACTTCATCCGACAGGAGATCAAGAAGTTGCTCGAAGCTGGTTTTATCCGGGAGGTGTTCCACCCAAAATGGCTGGCAAACCCAGTTGTGGTGCTCAAGGCTGGCGGGAAGCTTCGGATGTGCATCGACTACACCACATTGAATAAGGCATGTCCAAAAGATCCATTACCACTACCTAGAATAGATCAGATAGTGGACTCCACCTCCGGGTGTGAGCTATTGTGTTTCTTAGATGCATATTCTGGATATCATCAAATCCAAATGTCTAAGGAACATGAAGAGCATGCTGCCTTCATAACGGTAGATGGATTGTACTGTTATACTGTCATGCCCTTTGGTCTCAAAAATGTTGCTTCAACATTTGTACGAGCTATGTACAAAACATTCGGAGAGCTAATCAGAGACTCGGTAGAGGTGTACGTTGATGACATCGTGGTGAAAATCAAGAACAAGGAGTCACTCCTTGACAACTTACAAGTTGTCTTCGACAAGTTGCGCAGCACGCGCACTAAGCTAAATCCAGACAAGTGTGTCTTTGGGGTTAGCTCCGGGAAGCTTCTAGGTTTCTTGGTGACACACCGAGGAATCGAAGCCAATCGGGCAAAGATCAAAGCTATAGAAGACATGCGGCCACCAGCCCACATCAAAGACGCCCAGAAGTTAACTGGATGTCTAGCTGCGCTTAGCCGGTTTATATCAAGACTGGCAGAATGGGCGATACCCTTCTTCAAACTGTTGAGGAAGTTCGGACCATTTCATTGGTCTGAAGAAGCAGAAAAGGCGTTTCAAGAACTGAAATTACTCCTCACCAAACTACCAATATTGGTAGCTCCGAATCCTGGTGAACCTTTACTGCTTTACATTTCTGCAACTACATAAGTTGTCAGCATGGTACTGGTCGCGGAAGGACCGGAGCCATTTCCAGCTCAGGAGCTTGGACCCCTCCGGAAGGGTCCGAAGCTACCTGAAGGAGAGTCTGGGTTCCAGCCCCAAACACGGAACATCAAGGTGGGACGCTAGGAGATCAAACCCATTCACCGGAGGACGCACTCCTGGCTAACCAAAACAATTCTGACCTTTCCAACAAGGTCCGGACTGATGGAGAAGAAGCTCCGGGCCCTCCCGAGAAGGTCCGGATTGTCCAGCGCCCAATGTACTTCATTAGCAAAGTACTCCATGATGCGAAGACAAGATACGTTGAAGTGCATAGCTGCTTTATGCAATTCTTATTGCCTCAAGAAAGCTTCGTCACTACTTTCAAGCCCACAAAATCTCAGTGGTAACTTCCTTTACACTACGTGCTATTTTGCATAACCCTAACTCTATTGGGAATATTGCAAAATGGGCAGCGGTGCTGATCGAGTTCGATCTCGAATTTGTGTCATGTCAAGCGATCAAAAGTCAAGCTTTAGCTGACTTTGTGGCAGAATGGACTCCCTCTCCAGCAAACCCTTGGGGCCCTAGTGAGCAGAAGCCGAAACTCAAGGCTCCGGTCTTCACTGAGCCTCATTGGACCCTCTACTTCGACGGCTCCGTGCAGAAGCAGGGGGCCAGAGCTGGAATTCTTCTCCTCGCTCTGACCGGGGAGAAGGTCAAATATATGGTTCACCTTGATTTCAAGGCAACCAACAACATGGAGGAGTATGAAGCTCTCATCTACGGACTCAAGGTGGCACTATCCTTTGGTGTCAAACAACTGCTAGTGAAGGGAGATTCGCAGCTTATCATCAAACAAGTCAAAGGTGAATGCTGCTGCAACACTCCCCAGCTAGCTGCTTATCTCCTTGAAGTTCAAAGGCTTATGAAGGACTTTGAAGTCCTGGATCTCCACCATATACAACGTCTTCACAACATTGAAGCTGACAAACTCTCGACGAAGGCCTCAATCAGAGCTCCGGCTTCTGACGGAATCTTCGTCTGGAGGTCGTCAAGACCAATAACTCAACCTGTCGAACTGAGCGAAGGGGGCGAGACTACCACCTCGAAGCTAGCAGTCCTGGTGGCCCTGTTACCATGGCGTCCACCAAGGGTCGTAGGTGCTGTTGGGAGCTCCGAGCAACCAGCACGCAAGACTCAGAAGCTCATGTTAGCTCCAATGCATTGATCTCAAAGATCCTAAGTTACTTGAAAGACAACATCCTTCTTGAAGACAGTGTAACCGCTGACCAGATTGTCGGATTGGCTAAAAGATACACGTTGGTAGAAGGGGATCTCTACTGACGTGGTGCCAACGGCATCCTAATGCGGTGCATTGCAAGGGAAGAAGGACGTGAGCTTCTCGCGGAAATCCATGGAGGCGAGTGTGGGAACCACGCGTCTTCCCGCACGTTGGTTGGTAAAGACTTTCGGCATGTCTTTTACTGTCCTACAACACTCCAAGATGCAGTTGAGCTAGTGAAGAAATGTGAAGCGTGCCAGTTCCACGCAAAACAAATTCACACACCGGCTCAATCACTACAAATGATACCTCCTACATGGCCATTCGCTATGTGGGGTATGGACATCTTGGGACCATTCCCAAAAGCCGTCGGAGGTTACAGGTTCATGTATGTCGCCATTGACAAGTTTACCAAGTGGCCGGAAGCAACTCCAGTGGTAACAATCAACAAGCAATCAACAATCAAGTTCTTGAAGTCCATTATATGCAGATTTGGAGTTTCGAACAAAGTCATAACTGAAAACGGAACTCAATTTACAAGTGCTGCATTTTAAGAATATTGTGAAGACCTCGGCATTCAACTTAGCTACGCCTCTGTAGCTCACCCAACAAGTAATCGACAAGCCGAGAGAGCAAATGCAGAAATATTAAAGGGACTAAAGACGTGCACGTACGAGTGCCTAAAAAAGTATGGAGCCAACTGGATTGAAGAGCTTCCGTTCACACTATGGGCGAACAGGACAACACCTAACCGGTCAACTGGGGAGACTCCATTCTTCCTGGTGTAGGGAGCTGAAGGAGTCCTTCCTCTGGAGATTTCCTTGGGGTTCCTCCGGGTCCGAACCTTCGACGAAGCCATGTAGGACCAGCTCCGGCGTGAAGACCTTGACCTCGTCGACGAGGGAAAGTGCCAAGCAGCTATTCGGAATGCACGTTATTGCGAAGTGCTCCGGCGCTATCATCAAAGGCATGCGCGCAACCGACAACTTGAAGAAGGCGATCTGGTGCTTCGGAAAATACTAACCCATGAAGGGATGAACAAACTTTCCCCCAGCTGGAAAAGTCCCTTCCGAGTGATCAAATTATCCCGGCCTGGACGCGTTCGCTTGGCAATTGAGGATGGGACACCGCTTCCCAATCCTTGGAACATCGAGCACCTCTGTAAGTTTTATACTTAGAATCACGGAGGTGAGTCTGTAATTACACACAATGCATGTTATAGGGTCACTATACAGAGACGGGCAGGTCCTCTGGGAGAACATCCGGACCCCTCCGGGAAGGTCCGGGAAGTTCAAGTAACACTTGAGACAGTCACAACACTAAAAGTGTAACTACTTGCCCTGGGCTAGTACAAGATGCATAGCACATTTAGCATGGTCCAGCATCCTAAGTATGTCCTTGTCTCCCCTGTAATCCGGACCTATAATGAAAGGCATTATTGTGTGAAAATAGACTCCACATGTATTTATTTTTTGTACAAGGCTCGATATATAAAATTATTTTCACCCTGCTTGTCTATAATAAAGTTGTGCAATTCTTTTTGAGCTTTATTCCAAGTAATTCACATGCATTACAAGCTTTATTGATAGTCTTTTTGGATCTTAACATTGCTACATAGTCTACTTGCCTGAACGCCAAGCCAACATAGGTCCGGAGTGTGCTATCGACTTAGCCTAGTCCTGCACCCTAAGTACGCCGCTCTACCTACACCCCGACAGGCCTCAGTAGGGTGAGTACTAAAAAGGCATGCGGAACTAGAAATATTATATCAAAACGCTTGTTATCATGTCGAGTTTCTTCGGACCTGAACTCCAAATAAGAACGATAAGTCACAAACAATTTATAGACAAGAGAACGAATTTTACTTTTTTCTTGCCTTTAGTGCGCAGGAAAACAGAAATTCATAGCGATGGTGGATGACGCTGGAGCTACTAATCTCCGACATCCTCCAAGGGAGTCTGCCATCGACGTTTTATACGTTGACATTGGGTACCGTCGGAGCTACTAAGCTCTGACAACCCCCGGGGGCCTATCGACGACGACTCATGCGTCGGCATCGGCCACTACCGGAGTTACAAACCTCCGACTATCCCAGGGGGCCAACAGTCGACGTATCGAAGATAAAGACTTCAGACCTAAAATCTACAAATTCGAAGCATTCAAGTCGTCAACATACTGTCAAATCCTTTTGGTACATGTCCACACTACAATCGTGCACATATACCAGGGGCCAACAAGACAGAGTACAATATATTGAAGATGACAACAATAAAATAGAATTCATGGCAAAATGTATTTCATTAGTTTGAAGCACTGGATTACAAAATTGAGAGTATAGCAGAAGGCAAAAGGAAGAAAGTCCTAGCTACTAGAGAACCTAAGACCTGTGGAAGAATGAAGCGACTTTTTGGGCAACTTCTTGGACGCAGGTCTTGGCGGCGTCTTCCTCTTCGGCAACAGGACCTTTGAGCATCGGGTCCAGTGGGAATTGGGGATCTTGGCTCACATAACACATCAGCACATATTCTGCGACGTTTGTAGCCAAAGACTTCCCCTCCGTCTCCAGCTGGTCTGCGATGACATCGCCCATCACGTCAAGTTTGCCGCCAGCACCATTGAGGGCCACCAGCGCTCGGTCCAAGTCCAGCTCCGGGTTGTCCGAACGTACAGGACTGAAGACTAACGGTGTCAGTGCATCGTTGGCCCACCCCAAGAAGTCCCATACTTGGATGGACTCAATCTCCTTCAAGCTCCGCAGCTCCTCCAGTGACTTTTGGGCAGCCGCAAGCTCCGAACCTTCACGAGCGAGGCGCTCGACCAATTTGGCACGTTGTTGCATATTCTCAGCAACTTGCTTCTCACGGTCAGTCAGCTCCGTCTCCCAGAGGTGGATGCGATTCCGCCTTTCAGCCAAGTCTTTTTCCCCGCCTCTTACTCTCTCGTCCCTAGCGGCAACGTCAGCCTCTCTTTTCGAGAGCTCTGGCACCACCTTCCAGTACTTCTCTTTTTCCTCCTTGCTCCATAGATCCAACTTTTTGCTGCGATCTGCCAAATTCTGCTCACCCAGAGTCAACTTCTGGGTGACATCTGTCTCTCTCTTCACCACATCATCCTGCTGCTCCAGGAGTTTTTCTTCCCGCGTATCAAGGTTTGCTCGGCGCTTCAGGAGAATTTCATTCAATTCAGTGAGTTTTTTGTGACGCTCATCAGCAGTGTCACGTCTCTCCTTGGCTTGCTCAAGGATCTCCCTGGAGTTAGCATCGAGCGCCCTGATGGCAGCTTCCTTCTCCTCCAACAGCTTGTCCCAGTACTCTAACCGGACCTTTTCTCTCTTAATCCACTCCTTCTGGTCAGTCAGCCTCGTCTGGGCAAGCCTGGTCTCAAAATGGAGTATGTTGCGCCAACGCCTCAAGGTGTGGCGCTCCTCCTCCAAGGCTTTGATCTCATGATCGAGGGCAAGTTGGACCTGTCAGAGGCTGGAGCAGGCGTTGTCTATGGACAACGCCAGAGGGGTAGGCTCGGGACCTGATGGGACCATCTCCGCAGGCTCCATAGGGTTTTCCATCACAAAAATTGGTCCCACTCTACAATAGTGGTCCCCTGGACTCCTGCAGCACTAGGGCCGCTCTCGGGAAGCCCTTCAATAGCAGAGGAGGAAGAACCCGTTGGGGGAATTCCCACCTCTGGTGCGAAAGATGAAGGCGCCGCTTTCGGGTCTTCAGTTGCCGGCTCCGAGGATGGAGGACCTATTGCCACCTCTTCGTGTTGCTCCGGCTCCAGTCCAGACACCTCCGGGGCAGCTACCTCCAGAGTAGTAGCAGGGGCTTCATTCGGTGCCCCTGCCGCAGCTGGCTCAAACACCGGCGCGTTGCTCACTTCCGGCCCAATGACTGGAACTTCAAGCATTTCCGGCCTAGCCACCGGATCTTCAACATCTTCTGGCCCAAGGGTCGGACCTTCAATCATTTCCGACGCAATGGTCGGGGCTTCATTTACCACTAGCTCAGTGGCCAAGGCTTCGACGACTTCCAGCTCAAAGGCCGGAACTTCTGGCATCTTTGGTACTGGAGCATCAGCCTCTCCCACCGTCGCTAGGGTACATTTTCGACTTCTCCCCCATGGTCTGGCGCTACCACGGGAGCTTCCGGCGAGGACTCTGAACCTAAGTCCACAACAGCTGGCGCCGGAGCTGCCGTGACTTCGGCCACCACTTGATGAGGAGGCTCGGTGCTTGAAGTCAGAGCCTCGACATGTGCATCCCCAATCGCTGCAACAGGCACCAAAGTTCCTGACCCTTTCTTCGACACCCTAGGCATAAAGGGAAGAGAAGATTAAGTACACATCAAAAACAACATCTGGATTTTGAAGTTAGCACAAAATGCTTACCTAGGGATGCTACGATCCCATTCGCCTCGAAACCTCTTCTTTTGAGGCCCGGAGCCAGAGCCCATCGAGTCAGATGGGACAATGACTTCGGACCTCAGTTGAGGACCACTTGCGACAGCCAGAGTCCTCTCGGGCGGAGCTTCTCTTCGTCGAGAAGAACTCCCGGACCTAGAGCTTTTAGCCGGCACTGAGGACGGGGTTGACTGCCCGGAGTTGGCGCCTCTTGTTGACGCCTGCATCGGAGAAGGTGTCACCGCAGAAGACCTCCCCCGCCGGGGAGAAGGAGCTGTCGGAGAAGGAGCAACCCCGACGGACCTTCGTCAGCATGCTTCAGCTTCCTCTTTCGGCTGGAGGGTTCGGCTGCCTCTTTGCCTTTGCCGATGACTTAAACCCTATGGCTTGGGGCAGAGGCAGGCCCTCCTTCGAAAGCTCCAGGGATTACCACACTGGAGGTCGGTCGCCTTTCCACCTCACCAAGGTCGTCAAACGCCGGCATCTTCCTCCGGAGCTCTCTGCTGAACTGCACCTCCATGTTCAGAGGAAGGAAAGCTGCCGGCGAAACCAAGTCGTCGCCCTCGACATCTATTCCATGCTGGAATTTCTTGAGGTGAAGCTTCAGAGCTTCATCATCCAAATTGGATTTCAGGCCGGTTTCAATCCGGTCGTCATCCATCACACTGTTGAGGGCCCACGCGAGCTTCTCCCTCTTCCTCAGCGGAGTTTGGGAGGCTCTGAGCACAAATTGGATCGAAAGCGTAAAGAGTCCTCAAATCGTGCGCACTTTCCCTCTTAAGTAAGCCTCCGCGACGCTTGGATGGAAACCACAGTGGGAACGAAGACACCGTTCAAAAATTCTATTCCGTCAATGACGAGTGGGTCTGGGACCACCCCGACGAAGAGATCAAGGTTCTTACCCTCGGCGAACTGTCGTCATGATGAGTGGTGGGAAACCCAAAGTCTGCGCTCTGACAGGGCGCGCGGAAATGATACGGTTTTCGTATTGGGAACAGGCGACATTCAATTGCGTGAGATCCGCACTCAAAGATCTTATCTGCCGCATTCATAACAAGCCACTCGTCGAAGGTTCACTCCCAGACCATCACTCTAATGGTGCATCAGAAGACTTTTGAAATCGAAGTGTGGGAATCGAGAATGGCCCCACCTCCGGTAGAATAACTTAACCCAAAGGGTTTCTCCCAGAGGTGGGCCCGGGGGCCACTGTCGGTACCCTGCATACTGGGTACCCCGGGATACCGCAAGAAGCGCAAGAAAGTTCCACTCGTCAGAGTTGAAGGTCCTTTCAGGTCCCACATGTCCCGTTGCATCAGACCCGCTCCCCTCATATGGTTAGCTCCCGGGTTAACACGTGTAAAATAAGACCAGAACTAAACTCCCATCAAAGAGAAGCTCCAGTAACAATACGTGTACAACGGCACCGTACCTAACCCCGACAAAAAGGAGCTCCGGTGCCGACACGTGTACAGCAGCCTCGGACCTACCCTCCTGCAAGGGAAAGCTCCGGAGCTGCCACGTGTGGAGTCTCCGGACCTGCTTCACCAACGAGTACATCAACGGATCTCCTTCTGCATGAACAATCAAGGGCGGTTAAAGCGGCAGTTACAAGACATGATTCCATGTCATTAATGCTATATTAATGACACACGATCAATACGCGTTAATAGGAGTAACACGGCCATTAAGGCATGTTATCACTCTATTAATCATGCTTAATACCCTTTAGATAGTGTATTAGGCCATTAAATACGCTAGAGTCACATGTCGAGCAAGGCAAGCTTTGTAACGATCAGTCCCTTAGAACTATAAAAGGGTTGTGCCGCATGAACCCAGGGACACTTGAGCTGATACAGGCTAACCCGCATACGAGGCAACAGACTCACACAATACAACAACACAAACCCCGTGGAGTAGGGTGTTACGCTCAGGCGGCCCGAACCACGTAAATCTCCTGTGTCACCATCTTGATCCTGATCTTTAAGCACCCCAACCGAAACAAGAACCTCCGTGGGCTACATTTGGTAGTACCGGGGGAAGTGTCGTAGCTACACTTCAACATGCGTCGTTTGGCTTCAGCCCCGTATGTCTGGCCAGCCCAGTGCCAGAGCTAGGCGAAGCGTTGTTGGCTCTTAGCTCCGCTGGTGGCAAGCTCAACGCGGTGGGTGACACCATCGCGGACCAGCTGGAGACCGAGGGGAGGTCCTTGACCAAGATCATCACCGAGTACGTGCTAACGTGCTATCGGAGCCGGGACCCCCACTTTCCCCTGAGTCCGGCGATCGAAGGACCGATCGAGGAAGGGCTGGATGTTGCCAGGGAGAGTGTTCAGGAGGATTCTCAAGCCGTAGCCTCAACTATCCGTAGGACCTAGGCCTTTCCTTCCTTGCTCCCTCCTGTATGCTTCCGGTTTTGTAATATAATCTTTCAATGAATGAAGTCCTCTCGATTTTTGTCTTTGATATTTTGTGTCCTGCCCCCTGGTAGATGTACGTAATTTTGATTGTGTACATGTACCAAGAAGAACTAACACTTATTGCGAGGACGTCGGAGTCGGGCCCCCTGGGATTGTTGGAGCTTAAGAGCTCCGGTAACACCCATTGTCAATGTAGGACGTCGACGTCGGCTCCCCTGGGGTTGTTGGAGCTTAGGAGCTCCGGCGATACCCATTGCCCATGTAGGAGACGTCACCGCCGAGCCTCCTGGGGTTGCCGGAGCTCGGGAGCTCCAGCAACACCCATTGTCAACGTAGGACGACGACGCCGGAACCCCTGGGGTTGTTGGAGCTTAGGAGCTCCGACGACACCCATTGCCCATGTAGGAGACGTCATCGCCGGGCCCCCTGGGGTTGTCGGAGCTCGGGAGCTCCGACGACACCCATTGTCAACGTAGGACGTCGACATTGGGCCCCAGAGCCCACATCCGGTGAGGTAACCGTTCATCATCGGTGGCTCGCGAGTGGCTTTACTAGCGTTACAACCTTAGGAGCATACACACATGACAGATTAAGGTAATTCTGCTCTCCAGTCACTCTTTTCCCTCGCTCTATTAGTGTCGTTTGTCTTACAACCCTTTACAGTCATGGGGGACTTGAGTAACTCAGAGCGTCCGTACCCAGAACCCGGTACCCACCGCATGTGGGGTGAGTTTGAAGGCTCTGGACACTTAGCAAGTACCTCAAGTAACCAAGCAGCAACCAGACAGCAAAGCTCCCACTATTGCAGAGACGAGGGAAAAACTAATCACGCCTACGCTAGGTGATGAGCTAATGGTAAACGCGTGACGTCATTCAAAAGAACTAAAGGTAATTTCAAATGAATAAAACACTTCAGGGTAGGGCAAACATCTTTTCATTATAACCTTCATAGGAGAGAACAGACTTTACAGGGAGAACGACCCAGCCTGGGTGACAAGAAGCTGAGTGTACCTTCTCAGGGTACCGGACCATGCCGAACAAGGCGTACACCCGGAACTCGTCTGCCTGGCCTTGGTTAATCCAAGTGCTGTCTCTAGACACTATGCTCTCTTTATAATGAAAGAAAATAAAATGTCCTTCCACTGGGCTATGGATAAAACTTACGAAGGTGTTCGATATTCCATGAGTTGGGCACTGGTTGCCCATCCTCCGTAGCTAGGCGAACGCACCTAGGCGACAAACTTCTGTTACCCAGAAGGGGCCCTCCCAACCAGGGGAGAGCTTGTTTGTCCCTTCACGGGAAAGCAGACGCCGCATGACCAGGTTGTTTACCTTCAGCTCCCTACTGCGCACGGTCCACTGATGGTAGCGCCAAAGCGCTTGCCTGTACCATGCATTTTGGAGGGCCGCTCATATGCGTCCCTCGTTGACGAGCTCCATGTCTTCACGCCTGAACTGGTCTTGCGTGGCTTCTTCATACATCCGGACACGGGGGCATCCCATGGTGATCTCTGAGGGAAGCACGACCTCCGCCCCATACACCAACAAGTAGGGCATTTCTCCCGTAGCTTGGCTGGTTGATGTTTGGCTAGCCCACAGCGCATATGGCAGCTCATCCACCCAGTTTGCACCATTCCTCTCAAGGCTTGAGTATTTACGAGTCTTGAGGCCCTTGAGAATCTCGGCGTTTGCCCTTTCTACCTGCCCATTGCTCTCGGGGTGAGCAACAGAGGCATAACAAACTTGGATCCCAAGATCCTCGTAGTATTCTTGGAATGTCGCGCTCGTGAACTAGGTCCCATTATCAGTGATGATCCTGTTCGGGGCCCCGAACCCGCAGACGATCGACTTGATGAACTTCACTGCCGACTGCTTGTTAATGGTGGCGACTGGCGTGGCTTCTGGCCATTTGGTGAACTCGTCTACGGTGACGTAGAGGTACCAAAATCCTCCGACGGCTCTTTGGAAGGGTCCCATGATGTCTAGCCCCCACACGGCGAATGGCCACGAGGGGGGATCATCTGCAGTGCTTGAGCTGGTGTGTGGATCTGCTTGGCATGGAATTGGCACGCCTTGCATCTCTTAACCATCTCAGCGGCATCCTGGAGTGTTGTTGGCCAGTAGAAGTCGTGCCGGAAGGCTTTGCCGACCAGCGTGCGGGCCAATGCGTGGTTCCCGCACTCACCTCCATGGATTTCTGCGAGCAAGTCGCAGCCTTCCTCCTGGGTAATGCATCACAGTAGGATGTCGTTGGCGCCATGCCGGTAGAGATCCCCCTCTATCAACGTGTATCTCTTAGCCATCCGCACAATCCGTTCTGCCAGGGCATGTTCTTCGAGACGAGAGTTGTCTTTCAAGTAGTCCTGGACCTCCGAGATCCATGCATCGGGACCTTCTTGAGCTTCTTGTTCTTAGGCCCCCGGCTGCTAGGAGTTGCCGGTGGTGCATAAGAACCTTGGCGGGCACCATGGTGGCAGAGCCCCCGGGATTGCTAGCTTCGAGGTGCTAGCTTCACCCCCTTCACCCGGCTCGGCACCTCGGACGGTTGGTTGCGATAACATTCTTGCAAAGACTCCTTCGGGCACTGGTGCCTCTGTGGAGGCCTTCATTGACAGGTCGTCTGCGATTGAGTTGTCAGCTCGGGGTACATGGCACGGATCAAAGACTTCAAAGTCTTCTCTAGCTTCCTGACGTGCAGCAAGTATGCTGCCAGTTGGGGGTCATTGCAACTGCACTCCCCCTTGACATGCTTGACAATTAGCTAGGAATCACCTTTGGCAAGGAGCTGCCAGACATTGAGGGCCAATGTTGTCTTCAGTCCGAAGATAAGGGCTTCATACTCTTCCATATTGTTGGTGGCTTTGAAGCCAAGACGCACCATATATTTAAACTGCTCCCATGTCGGGGCTATGAGCATCACTCCGGCCCCGGCCCCCTGTTTCCGCGCGGAACCATCGAAGTAAAGTGTCCAGGGGGTCTCAGTGAAGACTGGTGCGCTGGACACTGCCTCCCCGCTATCCGAGCCTTCTGGGTTGCTAGGTGATGGAGTCCACTCTTCCATGAAATCCGTTAGTGCCTGACTTTTGACCGTGTGCCGAAGAAGGGACTCAATCTCAAACTCTGCTAACTCGGCTGCCCACTTGGTGATGTTGTCAGTAGCGTTAGGGCTGTGGAGCACCGTTCTCAGTGGGAAGTAGGCGACCACCAAGATCTTGTGGCCTTCGAAATAGTGTTGGAGCTTCCTCGATGCTATCAACACGGCGTACAGCAGTTTGTGTATCTCCAGATACCTTGTTTTCGCTTCATGGAGGACTTTTGACGCTCCTGGTCGCTGCTGGTGTCCAAGTCAGCACCCGTGAAGACTGCTTTCACCGCCCTGTGGGGCTCTTGTTACCCCTTGTCCTCGTATTTGTCCTCCACGGGAACAAGCTTATGCTTACCCTCCCTTTGGTGGGGAGGCTCGCTCTCTTGGCGCTGCTACTTCTGCCTCTGCTCGTGGTAACGTTCCACGAGCTTCTTGACTTCCCGGTACTCACTTGTACTGTGACCATTGGTCCGGTGCACTGAGCACTTGAAGACAGCGTCGTCACCCTCCGGTGACGGGCGTGGGCGCTTATCCTGGCACAAGCCCCGAGCACTTCCAGCCGCCGCAGCTGCCACCATGGGAGCCCTGGGCCTTGGCTTACTCCTGTCGCGGCCCCTATTCTCTTTCTTCCTACCACCACTCCTGGTAGTGGCTTCCGCTTCGGACTGTGAGGGCTCCCCACACTCTGAGGAGGGCCGAGTGTGCTAGTTACGACCCTCCACAGCCTTGGCGCATCTGACTGCCAAGGCAAACAGCTCAGAGACATCGCGCACGTCATGCGTGGCGAGCTTCTCGAGCATCTTCTTGTCCCTCACACCTTGCCTAAATGCAACTATGATAGATGCATTCAGGATGTGCGGGGTGGTGTTCTGTACCTGGGAGAACTGCTGGATGAATGTTCGCAACGGCTCCCCCGAGTGCTGCCTAACAGCGTGGAGGTCGAGCTTCGTGCCAGGACGCTCGTACGAGCTTCCGAAGTTCGCCATGAACTGTCGGCATAGCTCCTCCCAAGAGGTGATGGACCCCTGGGGGAGGTTCATGAGCCATGACCGGGTTGCGTCGGCCAGGACTACCGGGAAGTAATTGGCCATGATGACCTCGTCACCCCCCGCAACTAGGATCGAAGTGGAGTTGATCTGCAAAACTAACTCGGGTTGACGCCTCCAACATTCTTCTCCGGCGTGTACGGCCGGAACTTGTGAGGCCACACCACCCTTCGTAGGTGCAGAGCTAAAGTTGCACACCCTCCACCTGTGCTTGCGGGCGGCAGGTTTGGTGCTGCATGACCTTGATGACCAGGCGGCACTGCGTACGCCTGGTGTTGAGGTGTGGCGACAGGCGCTTGGTACAGCGGAGGCACACCATACTCCTGGGGTAGGGAACGCAATGTACGCCTGGTGTGGAGGAGGCACCACATACGCCTGGTGCTGCGCGGGAGGTGCCACATACGCCTGACGTGGCGGGAGAGCGTCATGCCCCTGGGGTCCAGGACCCGGCAGGCTGTAGTCACCTTCAAGATTACGGTGCTGCTCCTGCTGTCATTTGATGACGACTCGACAGTCCTCACCATCCCTGTGGTGTTGCAACTTAGCCCGTAGGTCTGCCGTCGAAAGCCTTGTTGAGCGGCTATCAGCGGTATGCCAGTCGACAGTAGGCGTACGCGATAGTGAAACAAATGTTGTTGCGGCTCGCCTCCCGCCTTGCGGAGTCGCTTGGAGTGCAGCAACGACCAGATGGTCGACGTCGTTTACCCACTGCTGGGTTGCCCCCTGCGGGGCACCTATCATCGTTGCGTTGCGGAGTAGCGCACGCGCGGCAAGGAGTGCACTTTCCGGGCTTGCCGCCGGTGGTGTTGTAGCAGCTGTCGCGGCAGGAGTTCGCCATGTCGTGTTGTGTGGGCCTGCAGTCAGTGGAGTGACTACGCGGCGACGATGTTTCAGATGTTCCCGCCCTGGAGCGGGACCCAGCTCTGGGGTGGGATGAAGCTTGGTCCTCACCCGCCGCCTGCTGGCGGGGCTGTGGCCTGGAGGAACTAGCGTTGTAACGGGCATTCACCATGTTGCTGGTGAAGATTCTTGCAGGAGAAAACCCCCCTACCCGGCGCGCCAAATGTCGAGGAATCTAACTGACACCTCCCCCGGACCTGCTCGGAAGCAGCCCGTGGAGGTTCGATGTATTTTTGGGGGGCTAGTCCTAGCAAGATGGAGTGCAGCGGATGATGAACGTAAGGGATTTACGTGGTTCGGGCCGCCTGGGCGTAATACCCTACTCCACGGTGGTTTGTGTGTTGTATTGCTCAAGCGTGTGTTTGGGTCTGAGCCAAGATGTCTAAGTTAGTGGTTGCTCGGTCCTTTTATAGTCCAAGATCGAGCAGCTTACAAGTGGGGCCCGGGGCCCGACAGGTGGCCCCGGGAGTACCAAATCCATTCTAAGATCGGGGAGTAAATGCTATCTCCTGACAATGGTTTCAATGTGCCGTCTGCCTTGCCTTGCTGCAGGACTACACATAACCCCTCATCATGGTTGGTCGCGTCCCGTCTGTCTTGTCGCAGCCTCTCATTCGTCTGTCGTACATAGTAGTTCGATGCCAGGATGTTATCACAAAACTGGGTACAGACCCCTTGAGTTACGAATGCACACCCCTGCCCACCTAGGGAAGGCGCGAGTGTTTACTCCTTGGACACGGTGGACGTGTCTTACCTTACTCCTCCTTCCTTCCATTCTCCGGTAGCCGTCAACCAAGCGGCTGAGCCTGGGTCCGTCTGACACAGGAAGGCCTATGTCAGACGGTGTAGGACACGCAGCTGCTCCAGACCTCTCCTCATCGGGGAGGCGGGTCCGAAGCTTGCAGGACACGTGGCAGCACCGGACCCTCCTCACTGGGGTGGCGGGTCCGGAGCCGCGGGACACGTGGCAGCGCCAGATATCCCCTTAGCGGAGGAGGCAGGTCCGAAGCTGCGGGTCCGGAGCTACGGGAGACGTGGTTGCGCCGGCCGCGTCCTCAATGGAGAGGTCCGGCCCGGAGCTGTGACGTGTACGGGACCTCCGGGCCTCCTCTTAGTGTGGAGTCCGATCCGGAGGTACCGGACTCGTGGCCGGGTCAGGCCTACCCTCAGCGGAGAGGTTGGCCCAGGAGCCTCGCTCCACGTGGCTTACGCCGGGCCCGCCTCCACGATAGGCGGGGCCCTGCTTGTCCTCTTCCCTGTATCTATGGGTACGCCAGGTACCGACAGTCATTCAAATTCAATTTGTACAATGGTACATGTAAAAACAATGGTACAAGCACAACATTTAATATCAAAACTATGGTAAAATTACAAAGGATAAATTTTTCTTTCCATGTCAAAATTAACACCGTTATGAACACTTAACAGACTTGTGATAATTTTGAGGTTTGTGTGAAAAAGTTATAGTGAAAACACAAAATCTCAAAATCAGGGTCTAGATCACAATTGGACTCCAAATTCATGGTCAAAACACAATTGCCCCTTTTTTGTTTGATCAAATCTCCCGCTGATCAATCGTTTTTGTAACTTTGATCAGATTTAACAAGATAAGACTTGTACTTTTATATTTAGCATGAAAAAATATTTTCATAATGTACAATTTACATGTTGTTAAAGTTGATTGTATATAGGAATGATTGGTCAAAAACATGTTTGAACAGATAAAGAAACAAAGTTGTTGTGGGTAAGATAGAGTAATTAATTCTTGTATCGAGAAGATCTGAAATGATACTTGTTTTGAGATGGTGCATTTAAACCTAAGGTCACTTTGGATGCCCACACATTTGTGTATGATAATAAGACAGGATATGAATTCAGATATGACGAATTTATTCCATGGGATCATTGAGCTTCTATATAAACAACTTCATGTTGAAACAAGAATGTGATACGGAGAGACAAGCAACAATCCTCTTATCTTCTTGGTATGTAAAATAAGAACACTGATAGTAACTTCATAGGATCACTTGTCAAGATCAACAATATGAGGATCTATTCTCTGGCAGTTTTATTGTTCTTGCTTCTTACCATCATGATTTCCACCACTCCATCGTGTGGCCAAGAAATCAACGGTAGGTATACCTACTTCTATTTTCCGGTTATTTCCTTAAATATGTATATTAATTAGAAATAAGCTTCTTTGATTTCTATTGTGGTACATATATCTGTAGTCCAAGGTCTAATCCCATGGCGCAAAAAGCAAGCACCACCACCGCCACAGATGCATTGTGTTCCTCGTCATCCATGTCTTCAAGGTGATTGCCATTTATATTGTCGTTTTAAGTTCTCCAGGAGACCAGCGGTTTTTCGCTGCAAACCTGGCAGTGACGACTTTCTTGGTGAGTGTTGCTGCCAGGAATAACCATACAGGCAAATGTAATGCATCAATCGTATTGATGCGATTTTAATAAACATGTTATCTTTCAGTTATGGAATACAAGTCATCATGTCATTGACGCGGCAATTGCACATCTGGGATGCTAGTGTCTTCTTGCTTGATGAACTTGCCTTTCTCAATTTTATATTCGTCGTGGGCCAACATAGGTAACTACACAGTGACATAATGTCTCGAGAGTGTTAGCACAAGATAGAAGGATTTTAGAAAGGTGCCTATCACTACAGCTGCATTTACGATGATCAAAATAATTTATAATGATCAAAACAATAAACGTCATAAATAAGTCAGTTATTTACGACGGCATCCCCGACTGTCATAAATAAGTTTGTTATTTACGGCGGTAGCCTTAGGTGATCGTAAATAACATTTTACTTATGACAGGTTATGAACCGACCGTCGTAAAATATTAGGTATTTTAATCTGACCCATCGGGCCCGACTCTCTCCACTCGCTCGCCGCCGTCTCCCTCGCTCCAACCGCCGCCGCCGCAGTCGCCCATGTCGCCTCCGCTCATCGACGCGAAGGTCTGCCACCTCCATGTATTAATAAATGGAGTACAAAAATGGATTCTATTGTTAGGAACACTACTACAAAATGGTTCATCGCAAGCGGTTCTAAACATATTATCGCATACGGTTTTAAAAACCGCCTGTAACGAAGAGCCTGTGAAAATGATCGATTAACACAAGCGGTTGCATAATCCGCCTGTGAAACTACATTTTCACAGGCGGTTTTTAATAAAAAACCGCCTGTGAAAATGCATTTTCACAGGCGGTCGGTAATAAAAAACCGCCTGTGAAAATAGATTTTCACATGCGGTTTTTAATTAAGAACCGCCTGTGAAAATACATTTTCACAGGCGGTTTTAAATTAAAAACCGCCTGTGAAAATGGCTAGTGAAACAAAAAAAATCACATGTGCCGTCGGGAGTCAGAAGAGGTCGCGCCGCCTGGAGGCCGCCGCGTTGCCGGGAGCCGGAAGAGCGCCGCCAAGTGTCGAAGGAGGTCGCACCGCCGAGAGCCGGAGGAGTCGTGCCGCCCGAAGCCTGACGAGGCTGTGCCGCTTGGAGCCGGAGGAGCCGCGCCGTCGAGAGCCCGAGGTAGACCGCGCCGAATCTGTGCCCGCTCTCACGCCGGCAGGGCGCGCGCTCGCCGGGAGGCGCGCCGGAGCCGCGCCGCCGGGAGCCTGAGGTAGACTGTGTCAGATCTGCGTCTGTGCTCGCGTCGGCAGGGCTCGCGCTCATCGGGAGGCCGCGCTAGAGCCGTCGAGGTCCGGAGCAACCGAAGTCGCGCCTTAGTCGCGCCTTGAGAGAGGCTGCCGGCAGCCGCGCCGCCGGGAGCCCGGGGTGGACTGTGCCAAATCCGCGCCCGTGCTCGCGTCGGCACTCGCACTCGTCGGGAGGCCGCGCCGGAGCCGCCGAGGTCTGGAGCAACCGAAGTCGCGCCTTAGTCGCGCCTTGAGAGAGGCCGCCGGCAGCCGCGCCTTGGGAGATGCCGCCGGAAGCCGTACCTTGGGAGGCTGACGGAGGATCACGGACTGAACTGTGGCTGCTGCTGTTATAGACACATCTATCGTGCGGCTTATAAACTGAGTCGTTGGATCGATAAGCAGTGGACAGCGGAGATACGAAGTCTAAGAGTGATCCGTGGGATGAAGCAGTGGACCAATGAGGAGCCATCATTATCACAGGCGGTTTTTATGTTACAGACCGCCTGTGAAAATCATTATATTTTCACAGGCGGTTGTTTGTTACAGACCGCCTGTGATAATGACTATTATCACAGGCGGTTTTTGTTACGGACCGCCTGTGAAAATCAATACATTTTCATAGGCGGTTGTTTGTTACGGACCACCTGTGATATTCTATTATCACAGGCGGTTATTAACTCATCTCACATCACAGGCGGCACTTTTAATGGACCGTCTGTAAAAAAAATATAGAAGCGCCTGTAAAAATGTTTTTTGTAGTAGTGGAAATATGAGGCAATTTACTGAACAATTGCAGAAAAACACGAGAAAAACTAGCAACGATCGACAAACAGTCGGGACGAGACATAACGCGTACCGATTTGAAGCCGAACGAACCGCTGTAGATCTGTCGGCGAAAGTGCGCTGCAGACGCTGTTGACGACGTTGAGCCGCAGCGCCCGATCTCCTCGGTAGACGATCCATGGTGAAGAACGCGAGCAGTCGCGCCGAGCGCTTCCCAAAAACCTTATTTGCCCTCTCCCGGTGCAGGATCGCAAGGGCGAGCGGTTCCGGAGACCTGCTCTCCTGATCGTCGGTGCACGCCGACGCTCGGGGTGGAGTAGACTAGAAGGCGGCGCAAGGAACGCGAACGTGGGAACGATCTGATCGTGGGATGCACTGCCGTACCGCGGACGCCCGTATTTATAGAGTCCCAGGGAGGCGGTTCGTATGCGATCCGGATGGTCCGGATCCGAACTGACTCGCAGTCGTAGACGCGTCCGTCTCCAACGACTTGGACTCTGACTCGGTAGCCCCAAAAATTCAGAGGCCCAAAAGCCCAAAGCCCAATTATATTTTCTTTGCAAAAATATAAAATTTGAGCTCGGCTCGAGGCTAGAAAACACACGAACACACGCGCGCGCGTGTGCGTGTGCGTGTGCGGGGCGAGGCGAGGCGAGGCGAGGCGTGGCGTGGCGAGGCGAGCGAGGAGGAGGAGGAGGAGGAGCGCGCGTGGGCCACCCCACTCTTCCTCTCTTCACTCTCACTCAAGGAGTGGAAGAGCAACCTCCCTTATATGTAGGGGTTGCTCCACTTCCACTTTCCATGTGGTACTAAACACTCAGCACCACTCCCTCTTACTCTAATGGGCCTTTGAGATTTTCTAGGATTTATTTCTGAATTAATATTGGGCAAAGCCCATTAATTCCAACAATCCCCCACCAGATCTCAAAGCCATTATAAGAGAGGTCATTCTCGTTCCTTGTTTGATATACTAGTGTTTTCGGCAGAGACTGAGAAGTTGAACTTCTGCCTAGATCCTCAAGTTTCATCAGATCACAACTTGGACAATGGACTATGCCTTGAATTGCAAGTTTTGTGTGAACTGACTTCACCCAAAGACCATTACCAGTACTTGACTGTCAGTAGTCTACCCCGCGGGTGGAGCATATGTGTCGTACTCCCTGGTCTCTTTCATGAGCTTTCCAGAGATCACCCAAATCTCACAGACTGCGACGTTAGACAGTCGGAGCTCATATAGTTGTGTTTCCTTCAAGACTGCCATGTAGGATGGCATCTTTGCTACACATAGCCAGCAGAAACACATTAAGGCAATTCGCCAACCTGCCTTACAGTTTGAGAGTACAAGTGTGCATCTTCCCATAGAGAGGGTATAAAGGAAGTACTCTCCTCGGTGAACCACTAGCTTGTTTTCCCATGTCCTAATTCACGGGATCTCCGATCACATAGGTTGGGTTACTACTATGGTGTCACATCAATGGGTCTCAAACCCATCTCTCTCGATGCACTTTCCATCACATTACGTGATAGACCCTTCGTAAAGGGATCTGCCAGGTTTTTGTCTGTTTGTATGTACGAAACAGTAATAACTCCGGAGTTTCTCATTTTTCTGACAGATTTTAAACGTCTCTTGACGTGTCTTGATGATTTTGCATTATCCTTAGAATTGATCACTTTGGCAATCACCGTCTGATTTTCACAGTTCATAAGGATTGCCGGCAATGGTTTCTCAACTATAGGCAAATCCATCAAGAGCTCTCGCAGCTATTCTACCTCTGCAGTGGCTGTCTCTAAAGCAGTGAGTTCTGCTTCCATGGTTGACCTCGTCAAAATGGTCTGTTTGCAAGACATCCATGATATAGCGCCACCAGCTAGAGTGAACACATATCCACTCGTGGCATAGAGTTCATCAACATCAGAGATCTAGTTCGAATCACTATAACCCTCAGGCACGGTCGGATGCCCAGTATAGTGAATTCCATAACTCATTGTACCTCTCAAGTAGCGCATAACCCTTTCAAGTGCATGCCAATGATCTGTACCCGGGTTTGACATGAACCTGCTCAGTTTGCTCATAGCAAACGAGATATCAGGACGGGTTGCGCTAGCTAAGTACATGAGTGAACCGATCATCTGAGAATATCTGAGTTGATCTCTTGACTCTTTCTTGTTCTTTCTAAGTATCACACTGGGATCATAAGGCGTTGGAGAAATCTTGCTATCCATAAAGTTGAACCGGTTCAAGATTTTCTCAACATAATGGGATTGACTTAAAGTAATTCCACTCTCATCCTTATTCAGCTTAATGTTCAAAATAACATTAGCTTCTCCCAGATCTTTCATATCAAAACACTTTGATAGAAAAGACTTGACCTCAGAAATTATATTAATGCTTGTACCAAAAATAAGTATATCATCTACATACAAGCATAATATAACGCTATCGCCCCCACCATGGCGATAGTACACGCACCGATCAGCCTCATTAATGACAAAGCCCGCAGACGTCAAAGTACTATCGAACTTCTCATGCCATTGCTTAGGTGCTTGTTTCAGGCCATACAAGGATTTCAACAATTTGCACACCTTTGTCTCTTCACCTTTTACTACGGACCCATCAGGCTATTCCATATAAATCTCCTCTTCCAACTCTCCGTTCAGGAAAGCTGTCTTTACATCCATTTGATGGATGATTAGACCATAAGAGGCAGCCAAAGAAAGTAGTACACGAATTGTCGTCATTCTGGTGACAGGTGAATAGGTGTCAAAATAGTCTTCACCTTCCTTTTGAGTATAGCCCTTTGCAACTAGTCTCGCCTTGTACTTTTCAATAGTACCGTCAGGCCTGAGCTTCTTCTTGAACACCCACTTGCAGCCTACTGGTTTGCACCCGTATGGCTGTTCAGTTAACTCCCAGGTTCCATTGGAAAGAATTGAGTCCATCTCACTATGAACTGTTTCTTTCCAGTCATCTGTACCAGGTGATGCATATGCCTCTGCTATAGATCTAGGAGTATCGTCTACAAGGTACACAATGAAATCATCACCGAAGGATTTTGCAATTCGTGATCTCTTACTCGACTGAGTTATTTCATTGTGTTCCTCCTCTGGGATATTCTCAAACGGTGTATCGAGAAACTCGCTAGTTGTGGTGGATTCAGGACAAATTTCAGAAGAGATCCTAGCAGTGCTATGCATATCTTTCATAGGAAAAATATTCTCAAAAAATGTTGCATCACGAGATTCCATAATAGTATCAACATGCATATAAGGTACTTCAGATTTGACTACTAAAAATCTATATGCGATGCTCCGATGAGCATAGCCTAGAAAGACACAATCCACTGTCTTTGGTCCCAGCTTGCATTTCTTGGTAATTGGAACATTGACCTTTGCCAAACAACCCCAAGTACGCAAGTATGATAGTGATGGTTTTCTCCCAACCCACTCCTCATATGGGGTTTTCTCTTTATTCTTGTTTGGAACGCGGTTTAGGACATGACATGAAGTCAACATAGCCTCCCCCACCATGCCTTAGATAAATCGGACGTGTCTAGCATGGCATTCACCAAGTCACACAGTGTGCGGTTTTTCCTCTCGGCTACCCCGTTTGATTGGGATGAATAGGGAGGCGTCCTCTCGTGTATAATATTGTGTTCCGCACAGAAATCATCAAATATTTTGGGAAAATACTCACCACCACGATCTGACCTAAGACGTTTGATCTTTCTCTCTAATTGAGTTTCTACTTCAGATTTATAGATTTTAAAGTAGTCTAAAGCTTCATCTTTAGTTTGCAACAAGTAAACATAGCAGAATCTAGTAGAATCATCTATTAATATCATAAAATATTTCTTTCCACCTTTTGTCAACACACCATTCATCTCGCATAGATCAGAATGTATGAGTTCTAGTGGTGCCAAGTTTCTCTCCTCGGCTGCCTTGTGAGGCTTTCGAGGTTGCTTTGACTGCACACAACTATGGCACTTAGAACCTTTAACAATAGTGAATTCCGGAATTAATTTGAGACTAGATAGCCGATTCATTAAACCAAAATTAACGTGACATAAACGAGAATGTCAAACACTTGCATCATCATTAATATTGGCACAAATATGGTTTACTGACTTATTATTAAACTCCGAAAGAGAAAAGCGGAACAGGCCTCCGCATTCATAGCCTTTACCAATAAATTGTCCATTCTTAGACACAACTATTTTATTGGACTCTAAAACTACTTTAAACCCATCTCTTCATAGAAGGGTACCGCTAACAAGATTCTTATTCATCGTAGGGACATGTTGCACGTTCTTCAGCTGGACAATCTTTCCCGAAGTGAACTTCAAATCGACCGTGCCAACATCACAAACAGAAGCATGTGACCCATTCCCCATTAGGACGGCGGAATCCCGGACGAACTGGTAAGAAGTAAACATGGACATGTCAGAACATACATGAACATTAGCACCCGTATCAAACCACCAAGATGGTGTTTGAGAAACAGAAAGAACAGTAAAGAAGTTACCGTACCCATCTGCATTGCTGGATGTCATGATGTTGACATTCTTTTTCCCTTTGTGATCTGCCCTCTCAGGATAGTTCTTGGAAATATGTCTCTGCTCCCCACAGGTGTAGCAGCAGCCATCATTGGCTTTGTTTGACTTCTTCTTCTTGAAAGCAGTAGTTTTGTTTGGCTTGAATAGAGACTTGTTCCCTTTGTTCTTGACATAGGGTTTCTGCACTATATTAGCATTGGCGCTAGATTGACCCTCGCCTCCTTTCTCGGTAGCGTCCTTAGCCCGAGCCTTCTCCTCAATATCAATAGATGCTATCAGATTTTCAACTGATATTTCCTGTCTCTTGTATTTGAGGACTGTGGCGAAGTTCCTCCATGATTGAGGTAACTTTGCAATAATGCACCCAGCCACAAACTTGTCGGGTAAAGGACACTTAAGGAGATTGAGCTCTCTCGCAAGGCACTGTATTTCATGAGCTTGTTCAACTACAGGACGGTTGTTAATCATCTTGTAGTCATGAAAATTCTCCATGATATACAGTTCACCGCCTGCATCGGCTGCACCATACTTTGCGTTAAGTGCGTCCCAGAGCTCCTTACCATCTGTGACTGTCAGGTAGACATCACAGAGCTTATTATCAAGAACACTTAAGATGCATCCTCTTAGGGCAGAATTGGCTTCCTCGAACTTTGTCTGTTCTTCAACAGACAAAGGACCTAAAGGCCTGCCCTCGGTTACCCAGAAGATCTTAAGAGATTGGAGCCAGAGCGTGGCCTTAACTTGCCACCTCTTGAAGTGCACGCCGGAGAATTTCTCTGGCCTTAGTGCATCGGCCAAAGTCATCATGTTCAACTCAGGAAATTGCCTAATAAGGTTTTTGGATTGTTAGGAAATAGGAGGCAATTTACTGAACAATTCCGGAAAAACACGAGTAAAACCAGCAACGATCGGCAAACAGTCAGGACGAGAAATAACGCGTACCGATTTGAAGCCGAACGAACCGTTGTAGATCTATCGGCGAAAGTGCGCTGCAGACGCTGTTGACGACGTTGAGCCGGAGCGCCCGATCTCCTCGGTAGACGAGTCGTGGTGAAGAACGCGAGCAGTCGCGCCGAGCGCTTCCCGAAAACCTTATTCGCCCTCTCCCGGTGCAGGATCGCAAGGGCGAGCGGTTCCGGAGACCTGCTCTCCCGATCGTCGGTGCACGCCGGCGCTCGGGATGGAGTAGACTAGAAGGCGGCACAAGGAACGCGAACGTGGGAACGATCTGATCGTGGGATGCACTGCCGTACCGCGGACTCCCGTATTTATAGAGTTCCAGGGAGGCGGTTCGTATGCGATCCGGATGGTCCGGATCCGAACTGACTCGCAGTCGTAGACGCGTCCGTCTCCAACGACTTGGACTCTGACTCGGTAGCCCCAAAAATTTGGAGGCACAAAAGCTCAATTATATTTTCTCTGCAAAAATATAAAATCCGAGCTCGGCTCGAGGCTCGAATCCACACGAACGCGCGCGCGCGCGTGCGCGTGCGCGGTGCGTGGCGTGGCGAGCGAGGAGGAGGAGGAGCGCGCGTGGGACACCCCTCTCTTCCTCTCTTCACTCTCACTGAAGGAGTGGAAGAGCAACCTCCCTTATATGTAGGGGTTGCTCCACTTCCACTTCCCATGTGGCACTAAACACTCAGCACCACTCCCTCTTGCCCTAATGGGTCTTTGAGATTTTCTAGAATTTATTTCTGAATTAATATTGGGTCAAGCCCATTAATTCCAACATCTATACTCAGGAACACACACCAATTTGCTGTGGTTTGAAAATTGGTGACATCTTTCAAACTGCCATGATTTGGAGATCAGTAATAATCTTGATCTCCAAATTAACTGCTAGGTTATGGAAATTGTGTCCTCCATATTGTTTTTTTTAAACAAACCAGCAGGAGGACGCTACTATATTTTTGTATTCATCCCAATGGAATGTACAATGTATAAAGGGTGCAGCCTCTACACTTGGAATTAGTTCCAGGCATAGGCGACCCCAAAACAAGTAACAATTACAGAGTTAACAACCACTCTTCCCAGAGTAATTTAACGGTAGGATTACATCTAAATGCTTGTAGTCTGAATTCATTCTTAAATTCTTTCTTGCATATAGCAATATCTAGTCTGCGTCCGTCAAAAATTCTTTTATTCCTCTGTCCCCATATCGTCCAACATGTCACCATGAAAACTGTTAGAGTTGATCACGTATCGGTAGGGGCCCAACCCCTACCGAGTCTCTCTCCCTTCCACCCTGATCGGGAGTGGTTAACCAATCATGTGTTGGTGGGCCCCCTCTCACACCCGTATAGAGATAAGAGAGGCCATCGTGGCCTAACAACTTGGGGTGAGATTCCGATCTACTGCATACGGGAAGTGAGGGAAAGGTCCTGCCATCGTCGATGCCGCCTGCACCTCGACCTCAACCACCAGTGGATACGAATCCTAACCCAGGCCAAGGTACGCCTCCTACGTCTCTTTCCATGCTAAATCTACAGATGATTAGATGACTGCTCTACTTTGATCAATTGTTGATTAAGTTTTAGCCTAAATTAATTAGCCTAAGTGTCCCGATTAGGTTAATGCCTAGATGATTAGAGCCCTCTAATTCTAACATTGGTATCCAGAGCAGGCCTAGTGCATGACTAATCGGGTTTTAATTTCGGATTAAGCCTAAGTCCGCAGCATTTAGGAGAGGAAAAATAGCCTCGGTTTTGCATCTTGATTAAGAAATAATTGAGATCTCAAGAGATCAAAATCGAATCGATTAAGAATTAGAAAGAGGATTAGAAACTATGATGGATCAACTTACCTTAGGGCTCGCCTGCTCGTCCTTCGGGACCCACCACCGGCGCCTCCGTCGGGCGTGGGAGTCGACGTCGACATCCCCGAGCACCTCCAACAAGGTCTTCTTAGAGGCAAGCCGTTGGCTCGCCGGATCCACCACCATCAGGCGTTGGGCGTTGTCATCATCGACGGTGGCTCGCTCGACCCGAGGGTGAGCGCGCGCACTGGCGATGAAGACGGCGGCGGCGCCAAACTTAGCCCGTCGGGTAGGTTTGATGGAACCCTAGGGGTTCGCATCGCAAATCCTAACCTCATCTGGGTTTTTCCTCATCGACGGCGACTGTGGCCATCCGGCGAGCCACCCACGGCGGCGTCATCGGATATCTTGGCGTCGGTCTCTCTCTCCCTCATGCGGCACGAACGAGGAAAGAGGAGGCAGGGGAAATGAGGTTAGGGTTACGAAGAGGTTGAGCGCTGGGCGATTCTGTGTTCGATTGGAATCGACGGTGCATAAGCATCGGTCCCAGTGGTGGCCCAATTGAGCGAGCCTGCTTCGGCCTCTGCGTTGGGTTTCAGTCGAGTAGGGAGTAAGACCATCCGCACCAATATACTCTATAGCGTACTAGAAAGTATACTGTAAAACATATTGGAAATTTTTTGTGAGACAATATACTGGAAGTATAGAATATATAGAGTATGATTTAGATGATAGAGTATGGTTTGGAGTACATTGGTAGGATGGTCTAAGCCAGGAGCGGAGCGCACATGGCTAGCCAGCACGGTGGCCTTGGGCCGAACCAGTAAGTACGTGCAGACATGTTTAAGTCACAGGCCATGGGCATACTATGGACCTTAAAGGCGATTAGGCCAGGGGCCGCATTCAGTGGAGAAACAGACAAAAAATCAAAGGCCACATTAAGCTCCGTGAGGCACTATTTTTCTTTTAAGGCTGCCTTTAGTTTTTGGAGAATATTCATATTTAAGTTATGGGCTGATTTCAGTCTTGGGCCAAGTGAAGTAAGAGCCCAGTAATGAGTGTGCAGGCTGGTTTTTCTGGCTGTGGACCTTGCTGCTCATTTAAGCCCAGTAAAAGGATGATACACAAATAGCTTGGGCCACATACAGAATGTAGCTCCTTTCCCCAATTTTGATGAGAATAATTTTAGTTTTTAAGCTTTATCAGTTTAAATACCACTTAAGTATTTTTATTGTTTGAGTAAATTTTTGTGTCAGATCATTTTAATTTAAGTTATTTTCAGAAATTTTGACTTTAACGTTTTTTTAAGTGGAAGTTTTAAGGCATTTTAGTATGGGATAAAATGCAATCTAATCCTAAGAAATCAAGTGGGCAGAAAAAATGTTAAGTACCTTTGTTATGTTTTAATAATTAATAGTAGATGTTTTCCTTTTATTTCAGCAATTTAGTGTTTAATGTAAGGTAAAAGATTTTTTTCATGGTCCACTTATTTAATAAGTGTTGTCGCAGAATCATGAGTAGTTCAGGAGGATTCTCAACCCGTAGCCTCAACTATCCGTAGGACCTAGGCTTTTCCTTCCTTGCTCCCGCCTGTATGCTTCCGGTTTTGTAATATAATCTTTCAATGAATGAAGTCCTCTCGATTTTTGTCTTTGATATTTTGTGTCCTGCCCCCTGGTAGATGTACGTAATTTTGATTGTGTACATGTACCAAGAAGAACTAACACTTATTGCGAGGACGTCGGAGTCGGGCCCCCTGGGATTGTCAGAGCTTAAGAGCTCCGGTAACACCCATTGTCAATGTAGGACGTCGACGTCGGCTCCCCTGGGGTTGTCGGAGCTTAGGAGCTCCGGCGACACCCATTGCCCATGTAGGAGACGTCACCGCCGAGCCCCCTGGGGTTGCCGGAGCTCGGGAGCTCCAGCAACACCCATTGTCAACGTAGGATGACGACGCCGGAACCCCTGGGGTTGTTGGAGCTTAGGAGCTCCGACGACACCCATTGCCAATGTAGGAGACGTCATCGCCGGGCCCCCTGGGGTTGTCGGAGCTCGGGAGCTCCGACGACACCCATTGTCAATGTAGGACGTCGACATTGGGCCCCAGAGCCCACATCCAGTGAGGTAACCGTTCATCATCGGTGGCTCGCGAGTGGCTTTACTAGCGTTACAACCTTAGGAGCATACACACATGACAGATTAAGGTAATTCCGCTCTCCAGTCACTCTTTTCCCTCACTCTATTAGTGTCGTTTGTCTTACAATCCTTTACAGTCGTGGGGGACTTGAGTAACTCAGAGCGTCCGTACCCGGAACCCGGTACCCACTGCACGTGGGGTGAGTTTGAAGGCTCTGGACACTTAGCAAGTACCTCAAGTAACCAAGCAGCAACCAGACAGCAAAGCTCCCACTATTGCAGAGACGAGGGAAAAACTGACCGCGCCCACGCTAGGTGATGAGCTAATGGTAAACGCGTGACGTCATTCAAAAGAACTAAAGGTAATTTCAAATGAATAAAACACTTCAGGGTAGGGCAAACATCTTTTCATTATAACCTTCATAGGAGAGAACAGACTTTACAGGGAGAACGACCCAGCCTGGGTGACAAGAAGCTGAGTGTACCTTCTCAGGGTACCGGACCATGCCGAACAAGGCGTACACCCGGAACTCGTCTGCCTGGCCTTGGTTAATCCAAGTGCTGTCTCTAGACACTATGCTCTCTTTATAATGAAAGAAAATAAAATGTCCTTCCACTGGGCTATGGATAAAACTTACGGAGGTGTTCGATATTCCATGAGTTGGGCACTGGTTGCCCATCCTCCGTAGCTAGGTGAACGCACCTAGGCGACAAACTTCTGTTACCCAGAAGGGGCCCTCCCAACCAGGGGAGAGCTTGTTTGTCCCTTCACGGGAAAGCAGACGCCGCATGACCAGGTTGTTTACCTTCAGCTCCCTACTGCGCACGGTCCGCTGATGGTAGCGCCAAAGCGCTTGCCTGTACCGTGCATTTTGGAGGGCCGCTCATATGCGTCCCTCGTTGACGAGGTCCATGTCTTCACGCCTGAACTGGTCTTGCGTGGCTTCTTCATACATCCGGACACGGGGGCATCCCATGGTGATCTCTGAGGGAAGCACGGCCTCCGCCCCATACACCAACAAGTAGGGCGTTTCTCCCGTAGCTCGGTTGGTTGATGTTCGGCTAGCCCACAGCGTATATGGCAGCTCATCCACCCAGTTTGCACCATGCCTCTCAAGGCTTGAGTATTTACGAGTCTTGAGGCCCTTGAGAATCTCGGCGTTTGCCCTTTCTACCTGCCCATTGCTCTCGGGGTGAGCAACAGAGGCATAACAAACTTGGATCCCAAGATCCTCGCAGTATTCTTGGAATGTCGCGCTCGTGAACTGGGTCCCGTTATCAGTGATGATCCTGTTCGGGGCCCCGAACCCGCAGACGATCGACTTGATGAACTTCACTGCCGACTGCTTGTTAATGGTGGCGACTGGGGTGGCTTCTGGCCATTTGGTGAACTCGTCTACGGTGACGTAGAGGTACCAAAATCATCCGACGGCTCTTTGGAAGGGTCCCATGATGTCTAGCCCCCACACGACGAATGGCCACGAGGGGGGATCATCTGCAGTGCTTGAGATGGTGTGTGGATCTGCTTGGCATGGAATTGGCACGCCTTGCATCTCTTGACCATCTCAGCGGCATCCTGGAGTGTTGTTGGCCAGTAGAAGTTGTGCCGGAAGGCTTTGCCGACCAGCGTGCGGGCCAATGCGTGGTTCCCGCGCTCACCTCCATGGATTTCTGCGAGCAAGTCGTAGCCTTCCTCCTGGGTAATGCATCACAGTAGGATGTCGTTGGCGCCACGCCGGTAGAGATCCCCCTCTATCAACGTGTATCTCTTAGCCATTCGCACAATCCGTTCTGCCAGGGCATGTTCTTCGAGAAGGTAGTTGTCTTTCAAGTAGTCCAGGACCTTCGAGATCCATGCATCGGGACCTTCTTGAGCTTCTGGTTCTTGGGCCCCCGGCTGCTAGGAGCTGCCGGTGGTGCATAAGAACCTTGGCGGACACCATGGTGGCAGAGCCGCCGGGATTGCTAGCTTCGAGGTGCTAGCTTCACCCCCTTCACCTGGCTCGGCACCTCGGACGGTTGGTTGCGATAACGTCCTTGCAAAGACTCCTTCGGGCACTGGTGCCTCTGTGGAGGCCTTCATTGACAGGTCGTCTGCGACTGAGTTGTCAGCTCGGGGTACATGGCACAGATCAAATACTTCAAAGTCTTCTCTAGCTTCCTGACGTGCAGCAAGTATGCTGCCAGTTGGGGGTCATTGCAACTGCACTCCCCCTTGACCTGCTTGACAATTAGCTAGGAATCACCTTTGGCAAGGAGCTGGCAGACATTGAGGGTCAATGTTGTCTTCAGTCCAAAGATAAGGGCTTCATACTCTTCCATATTGTTGGTGGCTTTGAAGCCAAGACGCACCATATATTTAAACTGCTCCCATGTCAGGGCTATGAGCATCACTCCGGCCCCGGCCCCCTGTTTCCGCGCGGAACCATCGAAGTAAAGTGTCCAGGGGGTCTCAGTGAAGACTGGTGCGCTGGACACTGCCTCCCCGCTGTCCGAGCCTTCTGGGTTGCTAGGTGATGGAGTCCACTCTTCCATGAAATCCGTTAGTGCCTGACTTTTGACCGCGTACCGAAGAAGGAACTCAATCTCAAACTCTGCTAACTCGGCTGCCCACTTGGTGATGTTGTCGGTAGCGTTAGGGCTGTGGAGCACCGTTCTCAGCGGGAAAGAGGCGACCACCGAGATCTTGTGGCCTTCGAATAGTGTCGGAGCTTCCTCGATGCTATCAACATGGCGTACAGCAGTTTGTGTATCTCCAGATACCTTGTTTTCGCTTCATGGAGGACTTTGCTGATGTAGTAGACTGGCCTTTGAATGGTCCGAACTCTGTCTGAGAGGTCCGGTGCCCCTCGCAGCCGGTCCAGGTCCTGGGCTTCTAGCCCCCAGGATCTGCATCATCCTCCGGGGGTTGGGACCTGAGGGTTTCCTGGTTTCCAGAGCTCCCCAAGGAAAGATCCATGGCCTGACCTGAGGCTTAGTGCTTGTGTCGTGAGCTCCTTCCCGTGCATGTTGATGTTGTGGTTCCGATCGCTCTGCGACCAAGACCATACTAACCACTTCGGTTGTTGCAGTAATATACAGCAGCAAGGGCTCACTGGGCTCCGGCGCCACCATAACGAGGAGGGACGTCAGGTGCCTTTTGAGCTCCTGGAATGTCGTTTCTGCCTCTTCGGTCCACGCAAAGGGACATGCTTTCTGCAGAATCTTGAAGAAGGGAAGTGCTCGCTCTGCCAGTCTCGAGATGAACCGGCTGAGGGCCGCTAGGCACCCTGCAAGCTTCTGCACATCCTTGATGCGAGCCGGAGGCCGCATCAGCTCTATAGCCTTAATATTCTCGGGATTACTTTGATTCCACGGTGGGAGACCAAGAACCCAAGCAGCTTCCCAGAAGAGACCCTGAAGACACACTTTTCGGGGCTCAGTATCGTGCGCGGTGATGCGCAGCCTGCTGAAGACTTGCGCTAAGCTGTCTAGAAAAGATGTGCGATTTTTTATTTTTACCACGATGTCATCGACATACACTTCTACTAGGTCTCTAATGAGGTCCCCAAACGTTTTATGCATTGCTCGTACAAAAGTGGGGAGAGCATTCTTAAGACCATAGGGCATGGAGACATAACAATACAGGTCATCTACTGTTACAAAAGCAGTGTGTTCTTCATCATCTCTAGACATAGGTATTTGGTAGAAACCGGAATACGCGTCTAGGAAACACATCAGATCACAACCTGATGTAGATTCTATGATTTGATCTATCCTGGGGAGTGGGAATGGATCCTTTGGACATGCCTTGTTTAGGTTTGTGTAGTCGATGCACATCCGAAGCTTCCCACCAGCCTTGGGGACGACAACAGGATTAGCCAACCACCGGGGGTGGTGGACCTCCCGGATAAAGACAATGTCGAGCAGCTTCTTAATCTCCTCTCGGATGAAGTTTTGGCGCTCGATAGACTGCTTCTGGGGCTTCTGTTGTACTGGGCGGGCGTCAGGGTAGATCTTCAGATGGTGCTCAATCACCTCCCTGGGGATCCGGGCATCTGCGATGGTTGCCAAGTAAACACATCGACATTGTCCGGGAGGAAGGTGACGAGTGCGAGTTCCTATTTGCTGTCCAGGTTACCCGCTATGCGGGTCGTCTGGGCAGCTTCGGAGACGATTCTGACGACCTTGATTGGGACGTCGTCTTCGCCAGGAAGCACACGTGGAGCTGCAGCGGAGGTCCGCTGAGATGGGCCTTGGCTTGGCCAGCACTCCCTTGCACCATCAAGGCTTGGCGCTCGTCCTGCCGCGAGTGCTTGGAGCTGCTCCAAGGCCGACACCGCCACAGTGCGGTCTCCCTGGACCTTGAGGACTCCAGATGGCGTCGGCATCTTCAAGACCAGATAGCCGTAGTGAGCTACGGCCATGAACTGGTATAGCGTCGGCCTTCCGATGATGGCATTGAAGGGTCTGCCACATAGAACAGAACACTCTCTGTGCGGTAGTTCTCTAGAGTGTCAAAGGTTACCGGGAGGTGGATGCTACCACTGGGCACGATTTTCCATGGGCCCGCGCCTGAGAACGGGCTCAAAGGCGTGAGCTGAGACATAGGTATCTACAACTTCCGAAAGGCTGCAGTTGAGATGAGGTTGAGGCCTGCACCGTTGTCGATCAGCACATAATGAACCTTCACGTTGGCGATGGGTTGGGCCACGAGCAGCGGGAGCACCCCAGCCCCTGCCATGTTTTTTAGGCAGTCTGAGGCATCGAAGCCAATTGCAGTGCGCATCCACTTGTTGTGGGGGGGGCTGGACTTGGCGTTGGGCCACCGTGACCACAGCCTGTCGCAGGAATTTCACTGTGTTCCGAGACACGGGGTCCGTGGCTCCCCCGTATATGACATAGAGGAGCTTTCGACGCTCCTGGTCGCTGCTGGTGTCCAAGTCAGCACCCGTGAAGACTGCTTTCACCACCCTGTGGGGCTCCTGGTACCCCTTGTCCTCGTATTTGTCCTCCACGCAAACAATCTTATGCTTACCCTCCCTTTGGTGGGGAGGCTCGCTCTCTTGGCACTGCTACTTCTGTCTCTGCTCGTGGTAACGTTCCACAAGCTTCTTGACTTCCCGGTACTCACTTGTATTGTGACCATTGGTTCGGTGCACTGAGCACTTGAAGACAGCGTCGTCACCCTCAGGTGACGGGCGTGGGCGCTTATCCTGGCGCAAGCCCCGGGCACTTCCAGCCGCCGCAGCTGCCACCATGGGAGCCCTGGGCCTTGGCTTACTCCTGCCGCGGCCCCTATTCTCTTTCTTCCTGCCACCACTCCTGGTAGTGGCATCCGCTTCGGACTGTGAGGGCTCCCCACACTGTGAGGAGGGCCGGGTGTGCTAGTTACGACCCTCCACAGCCTTGACGCATCTGACTACCAAGGCAAACAGCTCAGAGACATCGCGCACGTCATGCGTGGCGAGCTTCTCGAGCATCTTCTTGTCCCTCACACCTTGCCTAAATGCAACTATGACAGATGCATTCGGGATGTACGGGATGGTGTTCTGTACCTGGGAGAATTGCTGGATGAATGTTTGCAACGGCTCCCCCGAGTGCTGCCTAACAGCGTGGAGGTCGAGCTTCGTGCGAGGGCGCTCGTACGAGCTTCCGAAGTTCGCCATGAACTGTTGGCATAGCTCCTCCCAGGAGGTGATGGACCCCTGGGGGAGGTTCATGAGCCATGACCGGGTTGGGTCGGCCAGGACTACCGGGAAGTAATTGTAAAACCCCACTTTTATGGCATGTTAAGTTCATATGGGTTTTGTGATCAACTATTTTAGATATCCAATATAATGGTGCACATGAACTATGCCATCCAAAACTTTTCTTGCACTCTTTGTTAGATTCTTTTATCATGGGTATTAGACTTCACCATGAATCCAAATTATATTCTATTCACCTTTTTAAGAATAAGAATTTTTGGATAAGATTTAGTAAGCAATGCACAATGAAGCCCTAATAAGCTCTAAACCAAATTTTCAAATTAAAGGCTCTAAATTTTTCCATGAGCTCCTAAATTCCTCAATAGCATGCTTACAAAGTTTCAAGATTTTAGAAACTCATCTACTATTTTAATTGAGGTGCTTGGCAAATTTGAATCAAATTCAAATCTGAATTTTTAATTCTTCTCCAACTTCTTTAAACATAAGAATTGAGTTCACCATTGTGTTCAGAATAATTCATTTGCCATCTCCACAAAATTTCATGATTTTTGGAGTTGATCTTCTATTTTTAAATGAATTAGTAACTGAACTGTGGGGAGTATCACTGGACAGTGGGCCCCACATGTCAGCTCCTCTTTTGAACGGATCAGCTCAACCCCGCCACCTCTGCACCGACGCGCCCCCGCTCGACACCGCGCACGCGCATGCAGCTCCAGTGAGCTGCCTGCCTGCTCGCCGCGGCCCTATAAAAGGCCGGCCGAAGCTCCCTTCACTCCTCATCCCCGATCGCAGCTCCACTGCCTTGCGACTGTTCTTCCGCCGCGCGCCATCGCCGCTGCTCGCCACTGCTCCGCGGTGTGCCACCGTTCCGCGCTGTTTCAAGCCAAGCTCCAAAGAGCAAAAAGGTGCGCCTGATCAAACTCTAGCTCATGGTACAAACCAATTCCCTTATCGTTGAAGCTTGAGCGAGTTATTGTTCGTTTCCCCTACGGCCGAAAGTAGATAACTAGCTAAGTTTTCATGTCAATTCCTTTTCGGCAAGCAATCATCCTTTGCAATTACTTAGAGATAGTTTCTATAGGCCCTAGCGCTCCTGTCTGAGCAAGAACCATTAAGAATCATCGAGCAACGGCTCTGAATTTCGAGTTTTGCTCGCCGCCGGTGAGAAAACCTCGGTTCACCGTCGAACTCGTGATTCCCGGCAACTCACTCCCCTTCTACGCCCAGATCCTTGAACTCCATCATCCCAGAAAGGTTTTGGAGCAATTCCCAAGTGATTTGAGCTACTCTGGAGCGAGTTCTATGTTGCCCGAGCGCTCATCGCCGCCGTCGCACGACCTTTTCCGGCGAGCTTCAGGACCCACTGACCTCACCATCGTGCTCAGCGACCCCAAAAACCCCCAGGCGGCAAGTTTCCGCGAATCTGGTATGTTGGATTAGCCGGCGGCGAGCTCGCCGGCGAGCCACCGTCGCGGGTGCTGCTCCGCGCGAGCACCGGCCCGAGGTAGACGATGACCCCATCGGGTTCCACCTGCCATTCACTGCGGGATCACGGTGCGGCTGAGATCTAGTGTGGCTGCGCGCTTTAATTCTGTGGACCCCGGTGCTGCCTCAACCAGAATGCGCCACGTGGTCTTTGGGATGTATTTAATTCCAGAAATTTATCTAAACTTCTAAATTGAATATCTTTCTGTAGAATACTCCAAATTCATTCAAACAAATTTTGTTTGAAAGCCCTTGAGCTCTAGTTTCGCTCAGTACCAATTAGACTCTGTGAAAAGCAATATTTAATTCTGTAGGAATTAATCTTTCCCTAGTAAAATGCAATTTTTTCAGATGAATTATTCCCTGGAAAAATCCCCAAAATTCACATAAAAATTACTGTCCTATTATTGACTACCAGTAAAAATTTGGGAGCCATTGCACCTGTTTTAACCTCTGTATAATTCAATTACCTTTTTCAGTTATTGAATTGTCACAGATATGCAGATGCTTTATTATGCCCCAAATTTGGACTGAATCTTCCTTTAGTCATACCTTAGCTCCTGTAAAAATCTTAGATTTAATGGACCTCATATTCTAGTCTTAATTCAATTTCAAACTGAATATTGACTAAATGTTTAAAAGTTCAATTACAAGACAATTCCAGAAATTCTTGTCAACTTAGAAACTCAATACATTCTTCACCAAGGCTTAGACATTTATGAAACCACTTTTGCTAGGACCAGGACAATTTTCTCTATTTTGATTATCAACTGGTGGCTATATTCAAGCTACAGTTTCATCTCTAAAAATTGTGAAAGTTATTTTCTTGCCATAATCTTAGAGACCACACTCTACCTTGATCATCTCCTGTTCTTTGCAAGAACCTCTATAGTATTCCCTAAATACCTAATTCAACGTTCCCAAGCCAAATAACTATTTATCCTATAATGGTCACCATAAATTAAAATCCTGGTCTTGAGATCAAATATTTTCAAAGTCATTCATACCGTATTTTATGCATATCGTATAGTAACCGAAGTCGAGGAGGGGTCACAGGCCTTGGAAGAGCATCTTCCAAATTCTAACTCAGAATCTGACCTGCAACAAGGCAAGCCCCGGTTTGCATTTAAGTCATTTATAAACTTTTGCTTTATCACTATGATGAGTAGTATATGAATTGTGCATTACGTTTAGGGTGAATGATACTCCACATGCATGACAAAAATCTCAGGGTTTATTTGGCACGAGTTACAGTTGACCTGTAGTAACTGCTTCGCAAATGCATAGGAGATACGGTAGAAGTCGAGTAGTTGGAATCTACTCGCGAGAGATGTATCTCACAGGATTGGTTGAAAAGAAAATGGCTTAATATAATGAAATTGAGACCGGGCAGGGAATGGATAGGAAGCGGTGAGAATTGAGTCTCGGTCGCATAGCCCTGCCTATGTCGATTAAGGCCCGTCCGTATGCAGCCCCTTCGGACAAGCTTGAATTGTACCGGCAATATAATGGACATATGGAATCCAATAAACTGATGTAATTTGATAACTGGGATGTCGAGACCCATTAACTCACCATCGATAGGGGTGGGTTGAGGACAGTAAGGTGTAAATCGGTCGGCGGACACATGAGGTGTTCCGTGCGGAGACCTTCTGTTTGCGGAGGTGAGACGGGCTCAGCATTTGAGTTTCTTGTGAAAGGTGGCCATATACGCCTAGTACTGAAGTGTTATGTAGGTACAGGTGTGCTCGCTGACACTTCCGAACGACGTATGTGTCGTGTTGTCCGGGTGTGTCTTGATTGCAATCACTGTCCCTCGCAGTAATAGAGTACCACTTGTTCACTGAGCGGTGACGTAGTAAATACTAAAGAAGTCAGAAAAGTCATATGGTATTGAATTATAATTACTTTGCAACCTTGTATGATTTAGAGATAGTACAATTAAAAGTTTACAGTTTCCCCATACTTTAGCTGTAATAGCACTATGTGCTTTGGGCATGTCATATCATCGGTAAAGCGTTTCTTGTTTGATTGTGGAGCCCATGATGTGCCGTGCTCAGAGAATGTCATTTGCTACTTAAAACCTGATTATAAGGATCCACTTGTAGGCGAGTCATTTATGCTAGTCCTCACCTATGTTTAGTGTCCCCTTGCATCTGTCTAGTGAGACGGTTAAGTCTTGCTGAGCCTTATGCTCACGTTTGTAGTTAACGAGTTTTTGCAGGTTATTCTATTGAAGATGGGTTTGACGATGAGGCAACACCCCCTCCAGGGTGTACAGCCGAGTGGGAACCCTGCACGCCGCCATAGTTTGCGTGTTGCTAGTGCAAAGTATCCCAGGCATGGATAACTTTGTTTTTGCATAGCTAGTGCCGAGAGCGTAGCTATGATATATATATATATATATATATATATATATATATATATATATATATATATATATTTTTCCTATAGTATTGTAAAAACTTCCGCTGTGTATTAAATAAAAGATTTGGTCTTGTACTTTATTCTGATTCTATTCTTGTATACTGTTGGGTGTCGCATCGCACGACACCACCCAATGAGATCCTCGGATGTGTGGATTCCGGTCCTCACCGACATGGTATCAGAGCTTCGTTGGGAACAATGTACCGGAAAAGAACATATTTTCAAAAATTAGGAACTTGAGTGAGGAATTAGTTATATGCCTTTATAAGGAGTATTACTAGTATAAGTTATAAAGGTGGTAAACTAACTATGTGTTATTATATTCTGTAACGACGCTCCGACATCAGGTAAGAGGTAAGGTACGCCACCGAGAGCGGATCAATCTCGGTAAGCTCAGCATACGAGAGGTGGTATGTGAAATTTTCGTGGCTTGGCACGGAATGTCAATATGAGTCTTTAAAACTTTCCATGTTTCTGAGAACATATGACACGTGGTACCCCAGCGTGACACAAAGTTAGAGGGAAACCCCGTCGGGTGGTATGTAACCCGATAGTGTGTTCTCATATCTATGAGAACATGCGAACACGTATGCCCGAGCGTGTATAAGCCGGATCGTACGGGAGTCTTTGCTGAACAGACGTATTTACAGCCATGTACCTCGAGGCATGACCTCGCTCGAGGGCGACTCACTCCAGAGTCGTATGCTTTTACTTTCAAATATAATTGTATATTGTGGTTACCTGTTCTGTTTCCCTGCCGCCGTACGGCGTGCCCGTGCCAGGAGATTGTTTGCTTTCTACAGGGATACTAATTTCGGTAGAGGACCGTGTAGAAACCGTTTGCGAGAGAACGATATAGGAACCACCTATAGACGTAACCGGATGTACCGGATAGAATTTCCTTTCGTGAGGCACGTAGTACCGTCAGTATCAAACATGATACTAGACCCTCCCCACCGACAGAATGGTTGCATTGTGTTTTGAGAAAGTCCGACTATCAGATACTGGTAATTTCGGGCTCGACTTGATAAGGTAGATAGAACCAAGATTCTTGCTTTCTGGTTGAAGTGGCTCAACTTCGCCAGGTTGTAATCTTGGTTAGCAATTAGATAACATAAGAGTATCCTACATAGATGGAAAGCTCGTGAAGGCCTCTCCAACTTTTCCGTTGACCATAAAGACAGAAAAGCTTGTTAATCTGTTGAAAACTGGGGTTTACTGTAATTACTCCATATGAACCCACCTTTGTACCCGTTTCTGTATTCTTGCCATAACTCACTGTAGAAAAATCCACTACCTTATTGGTATATATGTTTGAGAAGGGTAGGTGGAGATTTACGAGTTTGTTATGGGGAGTCTTTCCTGATTTTAATTGGAGTTTAACCAAATTGGAAAGTCAGCACAGTGAACTGCATGACTGCTGATGCAAACCAGTCAGTTTTACTGTTAAGTTTGGATAGTTATAACTCCTAATCCAGAACAGTGATATGGTTACACGTATACATTTCTGGAAAGATTAGGAAGTCACCTATCAACTTTATTTACCGCTCCTGACCTGGATCTGGGTATAGCTATGCCTAATTCCATTTGTCGCAAATTTGGTTCCTGCAGTCCAGAACTTGGAACAGTTTGCACATAATTGTGAATTGATGCATAATACCTACATAACAAGGTTTTCATGGTGGAACTTCTTTAGTTCTGGATTGTTAACACGATGTTACTCAATGTTTATTTTGACATTACCTCAATATCTTATCATGATAAACCTGTATAGAATGTGGAGATAAGCCCATATACAGGGGAGGTTCTGTCGAAATTTCCAGAACCCTTGAGTCAACTCAAAACCGGTATAGATTGTCATACTAGTTCAACAGTGGCTGTATGAGTACAATCTGGAAAGGTTTTGAAGTGTACTACAACTTTTGTATTCAACATAAAGTTTAGTTCTGACTTCTTCTGTATGAAACTTACGGGTTAATGCAGACAGGTCGGCTGGAACAGAACTGTGATCACTTCCAGTTTGCAGCTTTCTTGGATCATTTGATAATGGATAGTTTATTTGATCCAAAATTATCAGTGATTAAGTTGAATACTTATATTGTGTATTGATATCCTGGTATGCTTGTCCACAGATGGCAGCACCAAGAATTCAGTTACCAAATGGATGGGTGTTCTCAACGTGTATCGGGCACGCCGGTTTTCCGGACGTGTTTGTGAAATTGCTTCGCCAATTTGGCTACCGGGAGTGGCCTAAATATTGGGGCAAGAAATTCCAGGAAAGCGGTATGTGGAGTTGCACCATCTATGTTGATGTGCCTGCTGGTCCACCGCGTCTCGGATGGGCTCCATTCTCCATCAAGGTTAAAGGGTTAATATTGGAAGAAACGTGGAGCTACGCCGCAAGTGTTGCCATCGGGAGATTCTGCAAACTCCATGGCAATAGTCTGGTGGGTACTCCATATGAATTCTTTCCAGTTACCGGCAGGGCTTCCGAAGCGTGGGCAACCCGTTTGCTTATGGAGGTAGAAAATCATGGTGAAACTTCCACGACTGCTTTAGCGGTGTATGCAGCCGCATCCCATCGCGAGAAGGGAAATCAAAGGGCATGCATAAAAGAATTGACGGACAATCTGAAGCAAGCCATGGCTAGAGCAGATCATTTTGAGTGGGCAAATGACGGACTTAGGGATATGATAGCTCCTCTCAACCATCGTTTGAATATCAGGGAGAATCAATGGCATGACGCTGTAAGGGATTTAGCCGCGTCTCGCCAGGAGGCTCTAGAAATGGAGACTGAGTTAGGGGCAAGCCTACATTATGGACACCATCGGGACACTCAGTTGAACGCAGTGACTGTGGACCGGGATAAGTCCAGGATGCAGGCTCAGAGCTGGAAGACCAGCTGTGAACAGGCTCAGCAAGAGAATGAGGCCTGGGGGATGTTTATGATACAGGCAGATTGGCAAGCTATGGCTGCCAAGAAGACGTTGATGTTGAATGATGTATCAACTTCTACTCCAGCACCCGTATCAGTGGTGCCTAGCCCTGAAAATGAAGAGGAAGAAGAAGACCCAGAGGAACTTGAATACGTCGAGTAGGGCATATTGAAGTGAGATGTGGTAGCACTTCCGCCAACACAGGGCAACATATGGTTAAATGGTTGCTAGTGTTTCTCTTTTGTGACCATGTTTGTGTCATATTAAGAGTAATGGTAGTGATGTCTAGATAATTAGATGAGTATGACATATCAGGAAGACCAAGTATGGTAGAGATGTATTTCCATAAAGGGAGTCCATCATTTTGGGTTTACTACTGTAAACTTGGTCATGAGATGATATATTTTGTATAAAGTTTGTGCTTTATCAATATATGTAAATGTTATGCATCGTCTATTATTATCTACTGCATTTCTAAGGGAGGATGAACTTGAGGCAATGGGACTTACCGTGTTAATCATTGTATTGCAGTATGGTGCGTACTCGTGCAGCCTCAGAGGTGGGAGGATCTAGTGGAGGACAGGGGGATGACACACCACCCCCGGGGCAGAATACGCCTCAGACGCAACCACCTCCACCACCTCCAACCACACTCCCCAGGAGTCTCGCGGAGGTTCTCGCTGCAGTGCTCGGCTCGCGCGACGAGCAAACCGAGTTACTGCGGACGTTGGTGCAGCACTCGCCCCGTCGAGGGGGACGACAGGATGATGGACCGCGTCATCAATATCAGAGTTCCTACTCTGATTTCGCATCGACGCATCCACCGGTCTTCAGGGAGGCCGAGGAACCTTTGGAGGCGGACAATTGGCTCCGCTCCATTGAAGGGAAGTTCGGTTTACTCAACATAACCGAGCCGCAAAAAGCGCTGTTTGCAGCACAACAACTCCAGGGGTCTGCCGGCGCATGGTGGGCCAATTACCTTGCAGCACGCCCCGCCGGCCATGTCATAAGCTGGGCCGAGTTCTGGGAGGCGTTCCGCGCCTACCATGTTCCTCCCGGAATTTTGAGGAGGAAGCTTCAAGAGTTCTTGGAGCTAAGACAGGGAGGAAGGAGTGCATACGAGTACTCCAAAGCATTCAATCACTTGGCCCAATATGCTCAGGACCAAGTGAATACCGAGGATCGGAAGCGTGAATGCTTCTACAAGGGTTTGAACTCCAAGTTGAAGGACAAGCTGGTCCTGTTCAACCGCAGCAACTTCAACGACATCGTCAATGCTGCCATAATGCAGGAGGACGCCACGCGCGAGCTGTCCTCCGATAAAAAGAAGAGGGGTGCTCCGCAGAGCAGCGGAGGTGGTACTCCTCAGAAGTACCGTATGGTGTATCGATCACCATCCGGCCAGAGGTGGCAGCCGCCATCGCGACCACTAATGTTCCGTGGTCGTCAGTTCAACAACGGCGGATTCCAGCCACAACAGCAGCAGGGGATGATCCCACGTGCACTCCCACCTACACCACGTGCACCGGGATTCCGTCCTCCCATTCGTACTGGCCAAACCCCGTACACGTGTTTCACGTGTGGGCGTACGGGACATTTCACCAAGGACTGCCCTCAGGATCGATAAGGCGGAGGGCCATCATCTTACCAGGGGGCCAACCAACCCCGCAACCAGCCCAAGAAGCTAGCCACCAGACTCGGCAACGTCCACCACCTCGCCATTGAGGATGTTCCGGAAGGCGCACCCGTGCTCACGGGTACGTTCTCTATCTTCGATCAACCCGTAGTCATACTCTTTGACTCCGGAGCTTCGCATAATGTTATTAGTAAATCTTTTGTCCTCAACAGTCAATTACCAATAATCCCCACAAAAACTCCATATGTGATTAGCACTCCAGCCGGGAAAACGGTAACAAATAAATTGGTTCCTGGAATCCCACTTAACCTAGATGGGACCATATATCTTACTTCATTTCTGATATTAGAGCATCAAAAGCTAGATATCATCTTAGGTATGGCATGGTTGCAGTACCATGGTGCTATTCTCGATATCATTCCTAGAAAGATTTATCTAAACTCTCCACTCCATCAACCCCAAGTTCTCAATCTTGAGAACATCATTCCATTGGAACCATCTATTCTCAATACCGAGGTTATGGAACTAGAGGATATTCCGGTAGTATGTGAATACCCCGACGTGTTTCCTGAAGATCTTCCTGGTATGCCCCCAGAGAGAGATATAGAGTTCAAGATTGAACTTGCACCAGGAACAGTGCCAATTTCAAGACCACCCTACAAGATGGCACCCAAGGAACTTGCAGAACTGAAGGAACAATTAACTGAACTTGAGAGCAAAGGTTTTATTCGTCCAAGTTCATCACCATGGGGTTGTTCTGCACTGTTTGTAGAAAAGAAAGATAAGACCTTGAGGCTGTGTGTAGACTATCGTCCACTTAATGTTGTCACCATCAAGAACAAGTATCCACTACCGCGCATTGATATTCTTTTCGATCAATTGGTGGGTGCTAAAGTGTTTTCGAAGATGGATCTTCGTTCTGGTTATCATCAAATTAGAATCCGACCAGAAGATATATCCAAGACAACATTCTCAACAAGGTATGGACTGTATGAGTATCTGGTTATGTCCTTCGGATTAACCAACGCCCCGGCTCATTTCATGTATCTCATGAACTCAGTATTCATGCCGGAATTGGACAAGTTTGTCGTGGTCTTCATTGACGATATACTTGTGTATTCAAAATCCGAAGAAGAACATGCTCAACACTTGCATATTGTGCTTCAGCGATTACGGGACCATCAGCTGTATGCTAAGTTCAGCAAGTGTGAATTCTGGATCAACCAGGTGCCATTTTTAGGGCACGTCATATCAGCAGAAGGGATTGCAGTTGATCCAAGTAAGATCCACCAAGTCCTTAAATGGGAGTCTCCAAAGTCTGTACGTGAAATCCGAAGTTTCCTGGGTTTAGCTGGATATTACCGGAGGTTCATCCCCAATTTCTCCAGGATAGCTAAACCAATGACAGAACTTCTGAAGAAAGGGCAGAAGTATGTATGGACCGAGGCATGTGAGACAGGTTTCAAAGCATTAGTGAAACACCTCACCACGGCACCAGTTTTAGCCCAACCAGACACGACCAAAGCATTTGATGTCTTTTGCGACGCATCTGGGATTGGTTTGGGTTGTGTGTTGATGCAGGAGCGAAGAGTGATCGCGTATGGATCACGGCAGCTTCGGAATCATGAGCAGCATTACCCAACTCATGATCTTGAACTCGCTGCTGTGGTGCTAGCATTGAAGATGTGGAGGCATTATCTACTGGGTAATTTAGTACACCTCTACACTGATCACAAAAGCTTAAAATACATCTTCACCCAGAAGGATTTGAATATGCGACAAAGGCGATGGTTAGAATTGATCAAGGATTATGAGATTGAGATCCACTACCATCCAGGCAAGGCGAATGTAGTCGCCGATGCACTGAGCCGCAAGTCCCATGTCAACAATCTTTCCCTCACCACAATGGAAGGTGAAGAAGGACAGAGTCTTTACTTGGTTCCATATGCAGCACTCTACAACCTAGCTCTCATTCCTACCATCAGGGAGGATATTGTAGCAGCTCAGCAGGAAGACATAGGAATGTCGCATATTCGACAAAGAATGATAAAGGGGGAAATGAAATGTTTCCATTGTGACAAAGAGGGTACCATCTGGTTTAACGACCGTATAGTGGTACCCCGAAACATGGGACTTAGAAAGAAGATACTGGACGAAGCTCATTTGTCCAAGTATTCCATTCATCCGGGAAGCAACAAGATGTACCAAGATTTGAAGAAGAAATTCTGGTGGACTCGGATGAAGAGAGAAGTAGCTAAATACGTGTCCGAGTGTGATACGTGTCGGCGAGTAAAGGCCGACCATATGAAGGCAGCTGGACAGCTTCAACCTTTAAGCATACCGGCTTGGAAATGGGAGGATATCAGTATGGATTTCATTGTTGGGTTGCCTCCCACTCTCCATAAACACGACTCCATTTGGGTGATCGTTGACCGATTGACCAAATCGGCTCATTTCATACCGGTCAGCGTGGCATACGATGCGAGGCGATATGCGGAAATTTATATCTCCAGAATAATATGTCTACATGGTGTACCCTGTACCATCATCTCAGATCGTGGAGCTGTATTTGTTTCGTGATTCTGGGAGCATCTTCACGATGCACTGGGGACAAAATTGATTCGGAGCTCGGCTTATCATCCTCAGACCGATGGTCAGACCAAACGGGTGAATCAAGTGCTAGAAGACATGCTTCGTGCCTGTGCCATCCACCAGGGCAAGAACTGGGATGATCATCTACCTTTGGCGGAGTTTTCATACAACAACGGTTACCAGGCTAGCATCCAGATGGCGCCATATGAAGCTCTCTATGGCCGAAAGTGTCGCACACCCTTGAACTGGTGCGAATCAGGTGAACGGGCAGTGTACGGCATCGACTTAGTAAATGAAGCCGAGGATCGAGTTCGCACTATTCAGGCGAATCTCAAAGCTGCTCAGTCTCGTCAGAAGAGCTATGCGGACAAACGACGTCGACCTCTTCACTTCGAAGTTGGAGATCAAGTTTATCTCCGGGTATCCCCTATGAAGGGTATCCATCGCTTCGGGGTAAAAGGGAAGCTAGCTCCCCGCTTTATTGGGCCATTCGCAATAATCGAAAGATGCGGACCTGTGGCATATCAATTGGAGTTACCAACGTCACTTTCAGGAGTCCACAATGTATTCCACATTTCCCAATTGCGGAAATGTCTTAAGGCTCCAGCTGATATCCGCATAGAGGATTTGGAAGCTCTCCAACCAGATCTCACTTATTCCGAGCATCCAACTCAGATCATTGATGAAAAGACTCGCACCACAAGGAGTCGCACCTTGCATTTCTATAAGGTTTTGTGGAGCAACCACAGTGCGGAAGAAGCCACGTGGGAAAGCGAGGAGTATCTTAGAACGAACTATCCGGACTTGTTAGCGGCATATGTTCGATAGATCCTTTTTCCTTTACCTTCTTTTGTAATCTCGGGACGAGATTCTTTTAAGGGGGGAGGAATGTAAAACCCCACTTTTATGGCATGTTAAGTTCATATGGGTTTTGTGATCAACTATTTTAGATATCCAATATAATGGTGCACATGAACTATGCCATCCAAAACTTTTCTTGCACTCTTTGTTAGATTCTTTTATCATGGGTATTAGACTTCACCATGAATCCAAATTATATTCTATTAACCTTTTTAAGAATAAGAATTTTTGGATAAGATTTAGTAAGCAATGCACAATGAAGCCCTAATAAGCTCTAAACCAAATATTCAAATTAAGGGCTCTAAATTTTTCCATGAGCTCCTAAATTCCTCAATAGCATGCTTACAAAGTTTCAAGATTTTAGAAACTCATCTACTATTTTAATTGAGGTGCTTGGCAAATTTGAATCAAATTCAAATCTGAATTTTTAATTCCTTTCCAACTTCTTTAAACATAAGAATTGAGTTCACCATTGTGTTCAGAATAATTCATTTGCCATCTCCACAAAATTTCATGATTTTTGGAGTTGATCTTCTATTTTCAAATGAATTAGTAACTGAACTGTGGGGAGTATCACTGGACAGTGGGCCCCACATGTCAGCTCCTCTTTTGAACGGATCAGCTCAACCCCGCCACCTCTGCACCGACGCGCCCCCACTCGACACCGCGCGCGCGCATGCAGCTCCAGCGAGCTGCCTGCCTGCTCGCCGCGGCCCTATAAAAGGCCGGCCGAAGCTCCCTTCACTCCTCATCCCCGATCGCAGCTCCACTGCCTCGCGACTGTTCTTCCGCCGCGCGCCATCGCCGCTGCTCGCCACTGCTCCGCGGTGTGCCACCGTTCCGTGCTGTTTCAAGCCAAGCTCCAAAGAGCAAAAAGGTGCGCCTGATCAAACTCTAGCTCATGGTACAAACCAATTCCCTTATCGTTGAAGCTTGAGCGAGTTATTGTTCGTTTCCCCTACGGCCGAAAGTAGATAACTAGCTAAGTTTTCATGTCAATTCCTTTTTGGCAAGCAATCATCCTTTGCAATTACTTAGAGATAGTTTCTATAGGCCCTAGCGCTCCTGTCTGAGCAAGAACCATTAAGAATCATCGAGCAACGGCTCTGAATTTCGAGTTTTGCTCGCCGCCGGTGAGAAAACCTCGGTTCACCGTCGAACTCGTGATTCCCGGCAACTCACTCCCCTTCTACGCCCAGATCCTTGAACTCCATCATCCCAGAAAGGTTTTGGAGCAATTCCCAAGTGATTTGAGCTACTCTGGAGCGAGTTCTATGTTGCCCGAGCGCTCATCGCCGCCGCCGCCGTCGCACGACCTTTTCCGGCGAGCTTCAGGACCCACTGACCTCACCATCGTTCTCAGCGACCCCAAAAACCCCCAGGCGGCAAGTTTCCGCGAATCTGGTACGTTGGATTAGCCGGCGGCGAGCTCGCCGGCGAGCCACCGTCGCGGGTGCTGCTCCGCGCGAGCACCGGCCCGAGGTAGACGATGACCCCATCGGGTCCCACCTGCCATTCACTGCAGGATCACGGTGCGGCTGAGATCTAGTGTGGCTGCGCGCTTTAATTCTGTGGACCCCGGTGCTGCCTCAACCAGAATGCGCCACGTGGTCTTTGGGATGTATTTAATTCCAGAAATTTATCCAAACTTCTAAATTGAATATCTTTCTGTAGAATACTCCAAATTCATTCAAACAAATTTTGTTTGAAAGCCCTTGAGCTCTAGTTTCGCTCAGTACCAATTAGACTCTGTGAAAAGCAATATTTAATTCTGTAGGAATTAATCTTTCCCTAGTAAAATGCAATTTTTCCAGATGAATTATTCCCTGGAAAAATCCCCAAAATTCACATAAAAATTATTGTCCTATTATTGACTACCAGTAAAAATTTGGGAGCCATTGCACCTGTTTTAACCTCTGTATAATTAAATTACCTTTTTCTGTTATTGAATTTTCACAGATATGCAGATGCTTTATTATGCCCCAAATTTGGACTGAATCTTCCTTTAGTCATACCTTAGCTCCTGTAAAAATATTGGATTTAATGGACCTCATATTCTAGTCTTAATTCAATTTCAAACTGAATATTGACTAAATGTTTAAAAGTTCAATTACAAGACAATTCCAGAAATTCTTGTCAACTTAGAAACTCAATACATTCTTCACCAAGGCTTAGACATTTATGAAACCACTTTTGCTAGGACCAGGACAATTTTCTCTATTTTGATTATCAACTGGTGGCTATATTCAAGCTACAGTTTCATCTCTAAAAATTGTGAAAGTTATTTTCTTGCCATAATCTTAGAGACCACACTCTACCTTGATCATCTCCTGTTCTTTGCAAGAACCTCTATAGTATTCCCTAAATACCTAATTCAACGTTCCCAAGCCAAATAACTATTTATCCTATAATGGTCACCATAAATTAAAATCCTGGTCTTGAGATCAAATATTTTCAAAGTCATTCATACCGTATTTTATGCATATCGTATAGTAACCGAAGTCGAGGAGGAGTCAGAGGCCTTGGAAGAGCATCTTCCAAATTCTAACTCAGAACCTGACCTGCAACAAGGCAAGCCCCGGTTTGCATTTAAGTCGTTTATAAACTTTTGCTTTATCACTATGATGAGTAGTATATGAATTGTGCATTACGTTTAGGGTGAATGATACTCCACATGCATGACCAAAAATCCCAGGGTTTATTTGGCACGAGTTACAGTTGACCTGTAGTAACTGCTTCGCAAATGCATAGGAGATACGGTAGAAGTCGAGTAGTTGGAATCTACTCGCGAGAGATGTATCTCACAGGATTGGTTGAAAAGAAAATGGCTTAATATAATGAAATTGAGACCGGGCAGGGAATGGATAGGAAGCGGCGAGAATTGAGTCTCGGTCGCATAGCCCTGCCTATGTCGATTAAGGCCCGTCCGTATGCAGCCCCTTCGGACAAGCTTGAATTGTACCGGCAATATAATGGACATATGGAATCCAATAAACTGATGTAACTTGATAACTGGGATGTCGAGACCCATTAACTCACCATCGATAGGGGTGGGTTGAGGACAGTAAGGTGTAAATCGGTCGGCGGACACATGAGGTGTTCCGTGCGGAGACCTTCTGTTTGCGGAGGTGAGACGGGCTCAGCATTCGAGTTTCTTGTGAAAGGTGGCCATATACGCCTAGTACTGAAGTGTTATGTAGGTACAGGTGTGCTCGCTGACACTTCCGAACGACGTATGTGTCGTGTTGTCCGGGTGTGTCTTGATTGCAATCACTGTCCCTCACAGTAATAGAGTACCACTTGTTCACTGAGCGGTGACGTAGTAAATACTAAAGAAGTCAGAAAAGTCATATGGTATTGAATTATAATTACTTTGCAACCTTGTATGATTTAGAGATAGTACAATTAAAAGTTTACAGTTTCCCCATACTTTAGCTGTAATAGCACTATGTGCTTTGGGCATGTCATATCATCGGTAAAGCGTTTCTTGTTTGATTGTGGAGCCCATGATGTGCCGTGCTCAGAGAATGTCATTTGCTACTTAAAACCTGATTATAAGGATCCACTTGTAGGCGAGTCATTTATGCTATTCCTCACCTATGTTTAGTGTCCCCTTGCATCTGTCTAGTGAGACGGTTAAGTCTTGCTGAGCCTTATGCTCACGTTTGCAGTTAACGAGTTTTTGCAGGTTACTCTATTGAAGATGGGTTTGACGATGAGGCAACACCCCCTCCAGGGTGTACAGCCGAGTGGGAACCCTGCACGCCGCCATAGTTTGCGTGTTGCTAGTGCAAAGTATCCCAGGCATGGATAACTTTGTTTTTGCATAGCTAGTGCCGAGAGCGTAGCTATGATATATATATATATATATATATATATATATATATATATATATATATATATATATATATATATATCTTTTTCCTATAGTATTGTAAAAACTTCCGCTGTGTATTAAATAAAAGACTTGGTCTTGTACTTTATTCTGATTCTATTCTTGTATACTGTTGGGTGTCGCATCGCACGACACCACCCAATGAGATCCTCGGATGTGTGGATTCCGGTCCTCACAGTAATTGGCCATGATGACCTCGTCACCCCCCACAGCTAGGATCGAAGTGGAATTGATCTGCAAGAACTAACTCGGGTTGACGCCTCCATCATTCTTCTCCGGCGTGTACGGCCGGAACTTGTGAGGCCACACCACCCTCCGTAGGTGCAGAGCTAAAGTTGCACACCCTCCACCTGTGCTTGCGGGCGGCAGGTTTGGTGCTGCATGACCTTGATGACCAGGTGGCACTGCGTACGCCTGGTGTTGAGGTGTGGCGACAGGCGCTTGGTACAGCGGAGGCACACCATACTCCTGGGGTAGGGAACGCAACGTACGCTGGTGTGGAGGAGGCACCACATACGCCTGGTGCTGCGCGGGAGGTGCCACATACGCCTGACGTGGCGGGAGAGCGTCATGCCCCTGGGGTCCAGGACCCGGCAGGCTGTAGTCACCTTCAAGATTACGGTGCTGCTCCTGCTGTCGTTTGATGACGACTCGACAGTCCTCACCATCCCTGTGGTGCTGCAACTTAGCCCACAGGTCTGTCGTCGAAAGCCTTGTTGAGCGGCTATCAGCGGTATGCCGGTTGACAGTAGGCGTATGCGACAGTGAAACAAATGTTGTTGCGGCCCGCCTCCCGCCTTGCGGAGTCGCTTGGAGTGCAGCAACGACCAGATGGTCGACGTCGTTTACCCACTGCTAGGTTGCCCCCTGCGGGGCACCTGTCGTCGTTGGGTTGCGGAGTAGCGCACGCGCAGCAAGGAGTGCACTTTCCGGGCTTGCCGCTGGTGGTGCTGTAGTAGCTGTCGCGGCAGGAGTTCGCCATGTCGTGTTGTGCGGGCCTGCAGTCAGTGGAGTGACTGCGCGGCAACGATGGTCCATATCTTCCCACCCTGGAGCGGGACCCAACTCTGGGGTGGGATGAAGCTTGGTCCTCACCCGCCGCCTGCTGGCGGGGCTGTGGCCTGGAGGAACTAGCGTTGGAACGGGCGTTCACCATGTTGCTGGTGAAGATTCTTGCAGGAGAAAACCCCCCTACCTGGCGCACCAAATGTCGAGGAGTCTAACTGACACCTCCTCCGTACCTGCTCGGAAGCAGCCCGCGGAGGTTCGGTGTATTTTTGGGGGGCTAGTCCTAGCAAGATGGAGCGCAGCGGATGATGAACGCAAGGGATTTACGTGGTTCGGGCCGCCTGGGCGTAATACCCTACTCCACGGTAGTTTGTGTGTTGTATTTCTCAAGCGTGTGTTTGGGTCTGAGCCAAGATGTCTAAGTTAGTGGTTGCTCGGTCCTTTTATAGTCCAAGATCGAGCAGCTTACAAGTGGGGCCTGGGGCCCGACTGGTGGCCCCGGGAGTACCAAATCCATTCTAAGATCTGGGAGTAAATGCTATCTCCAGACAATGGCTTCAATGTGTCGTATGGCCATGCCTTGCTGCAGGACTACACATAACCCCTCATCATGGTTGGTCGCGTCCCGTCTGTCTTGTTGCAGCCTCTCATTCGTCCGTCGTACATAGTAGTTCGATGCCAGGATGTTATCACAACACTGGGTATAGACCTCTTGACTTACGAATGCACACCCCTGCCCACCTAGGGAAGGCACGAGTGTTTACTCCTTGGACACGGTGGACGTGTCTTACCTTACTCCTCCTTCCTTCCATTCTCCGGTAGCCGTCAACCAAGCGGCTGAGCCTGGGTCCGTCTAACACAGGAAGGCCTATGTCAGACGGTGTAGTACACGCAGCTGCTCCGGACCTCTCCTCATCGGGGAGGTGGGTCCGAAGCTTGCAGGACACGTGGCAGCACCGGACCCTCCTCACTGGGGTGGCGGGTCCGGAGCCGCGGGACACGTGGCAGCACCAGATATCCCCTCAGCAGGGGAGGCAGGTCTGGAGCTGCGGGTCCGGAGCTACGGGAGACGTGGTTGCACCGGCCGCGTCCTCAATGGAGAGGTCCGGCCCGGAGCTGTGACGTGTACGGGACCTCCGGGCCTCCTCTTAGTGTGGAGGCCGATCCGGAGGTACCGGACTCGTGGCCGGGTCAGGCCTACCCTCAGCGGAGAGGTTGGCCCAGGAGCCTCGCGCCATGTGGCTTACGCCGGGCCCGCCTCCACGATAGGCGGGGCCCTGCTTGTCCTCTTCCCTGTATCTATGGGTACGCCAGGTACCGACAGTCATTCAAATTCAATTTGTACAATGGTACATGTAAAAACAATGGTACAAGCACAACATTTAATATCAAAACTATGGTAAAATCACAAAGGATAAATTTTTCTTTCCATGTCAAAATTAACACTGTTATGAACACTTAACAGACTTGTGGTAATTTTGAGGTTTGGGTGAAAAAATTTAAAGTGAAAACACAAAATCTCAAAATCAGGGTCTAGATCACAATTGGACTCCAAATTCATGGTCAAAACACAATTGCCCCTTTTTTGTTTGATCAAATCTCCCGCTGATCAATCGTTTTTGTAACTTTGATCAGATTTAACAAGATAAGACTTGTACTTTTATATTTAGCATGAAAAAATATTTTCATAATGTACAATTTACATGTTGTTAAAGTTGATTGTATATAGGAATGATTGGTCAAAAACATGTTTGAACAGATAAAGAAACAAAGTTGTTGTGGGTAAGATAGAGTAATTAATTCTTGTATCGAGAAGATCTGAAATGATACTTGTTTTGAGATGGTGCATTTAAACCTAAGGTCACTTTGGATGCCCACACATTTGTGTATGATAATAAGACAGGATATGAATTCAGATATGACGAATTTATTCCATGGGATCATTGAGCTTCTATATAAACAACTTCATGTTGAAACAAGAATGTGATACGGAGAGACAAGCAACAATCCTCTTATCTTCTTGGTATGTAAAATAAGAACACTGATAGTAACTTCATAGGATCACTTGTCAAGATCAACAATATGAGGATCTATTCTCTGGCAGTTTTATTGTTCTTGCTTCTTACCATCATGATTTCCACCACTCCATCGTGTGGCCAAGAAATCAACGGTAGGCATATATACCTACTTCTATTTTCCGGTTATTTCCTTAAATGTGTATATTAATTAGAAATAAGCTTCTTTGATTTCTATTGTGGTACATATATCTGTAGTCCAAGGTCTAACCCCATGGCGCAAAAAGCAAGCACCACCACCGCCACAGATGCATTGTGTTCCTCGTCATCCATGTCTTCAAGGTGATTGCCATTTATATTGTCGTTTTAAGTTCTCCAGGAGACCAGCGGTTTTTCGCTGCAAACCTGGCCGTCACAGTTTTCGTGGTGAGTGTTGCTGCCAGGAATAGCCATACAGGCAAATGTAATGCATCAATCGTATTGATGCGATTTTAATAAACATGTTATCTTTCAGTTATGGAATACAAGTCATCATGTCATTGACGCGGCAATTGCACATCTGGGATGCTAGTGTCTTCTTGCTTGATGAACTTGGCTTCCTCAATTTTATAATCGTCGTGGGCCAACATAGGTAACTACACAGTGACATAATGTCTCGAGAGTGTTAGCACAAGATAGAAGGATTTTAGAAAGGTGCCTATCACTACAGCTGCATTTACGATGATCAAAATAATTTATAATGATCAAAACAATAAACGTCATAAATAAGTCAGTTATTTACGACGGCATCCCCGACTGTCATAAATAAATCTGTTATTTACGGCGGTAGCCTTAGGTGATCGTAAATAACATTTTACTTATGATAGGTTATGAACCGACCGTCGTAAATTACATCGCCGTCATATATTAGGTATTTTAGTCCGACCCATCGGGCCCGACTCTCTCCACTCGCTCGCCGCCGTCTCCCTCGCTCCAACCGCCGCCGCCGCAGTCGCCCATGTCGCCTCCGCTCATCGACGCGAAGGTCTGCCACCTCCATGTATTAATAAATGGAGTACAAAAATGGATTCTATTGTTAGGAAATAGGAGGCAATTTACTGAACAATTCCGGAAAAACACGAGAAAAACCAGCAACGATCGACAAACAGTCGGGACGAGAAATAACGCGTACCGATTTGAAGCCGAACGAACCGCTGTAGATCTGTCGGCGAAAATGCGTTGCAGACGCTGTTGACGACGTTGAGCCGCAGCGCCCGATCTCCTCGGTAGACGAGCCGTGGTGAAGAACGCGAGCAGTCGCGCCGAGCGCTTCCCAAAAATCTTATTCGCCCTCTCCCGGTGCAGGATCGCAAGGGCGAGCGGTTCTGGAGACCTGCTCTCCCGATCGTCGGTGCACGCCGGCGCTCGGAATGGAGTAGACTAGAAGGCGGCGCAAGGAACACGAACGTGGGAACGATCTGATCGTGGGATGCACTGCCGTACCGCGGACGCCCGTATTTATAGAGTCCCAGGGAGGCGGTTCGTATGCGATCCGGATGGTCCGGATCCGAACTGACTCGCAGTCGTAGACGCGTCCGTCTCCAACGACTTGGACTCTGACTCGGTAGCCCCAAAAATTCAGAGGCCCAAAATCCCAAAGCCCAATTATATTTTCTCTGTAAAAATATAAAATCTGAGCTCGGCTCGAGGCTCGAAAACACACGAACACACGCGCGCACGTGTGCGTGTGCGGGGCGAGGCGAGGCGAGGCGTGGCGTGGCGAGGCGGGCGAGGAGGAGGAGGAGGAGGAGCGCGCGTGAGCCACCCCTCTCTTCCTCTCTTCACTCTCACTCAAGGAGTGGAAGAGCAACCTCCCTTATATGTAGGGGTTGCTCCACTTCCACTTTCCATGTGGTACTAAACACTCAGCACCACTCCCTCTTTCCCTAATGGGCCTTTGAGATTTTCTAGGATTTATTTCTGAATTAATATTGGGCCAAGCCTATTAATTCCAACAATCCCCCACCAGATCTCAAAGCCATTATAAGAGAGGTCATTCTCGTTCCTTGTTTGATATACTAGTGTTTTCGGTAGAGACTGTGAAGTTAAACTTCTGCCTAGATCCTCAAGTTTCATCAGGTCACAACTTGGACAATGGACTACACCTTGAATTGCAAGTTTTGTGTGAACTGACTTCACCCAAAGACCATTACCAGTACTTGACTGTCAGTAGCCTACTCCGCGGGTGGAGCATATGCGTCGTACTCCCTGGTCTCTTTCATGAGCTTTCCAGAGATCACCCAAATCTCACAGACTGCGACATTAGACAGTCGGAGCTCATATAGGTGTGTTTCCTTCAAGACTGCCCTGTAGGACGGCATCTTTGCTACACATAGCCAGCAGAAACACATTAAGGCAATTCGCCAACCTGCCTTACAGTTTGAGAGTATAAGTGTGCATCTTCCCATAGAGAGGGTATAAAGGAAGTACTCTACTCGGTGAACCACTAGCTTGTTTTCCCATGTCCTAATTCACGGGATCTCTGATCACATAGGTTGGGTTACTACTATAGTGTCACATCAATGGGTCTCAAACCGTGTCACATCAATGGGTCTCAAACCCATCTCTCTCGATGCACTTTCTATCACATTATGTGATAGACCCTTCGTAAAAGGATCTGCCAGGTTTTTGTCTGTTTGTATGTACGAAACAGTAATAACTCCGGAGTTTCTCATTTTTCTGACAGATTTTAAATGTCTCTTGACGTGTCTTGATGATTTTGCATTATCCTTAGAACTGATCACTTTGGCAATCACCGTCTGATTGTCACAGTTCATAAGGATTGCCGGCAATGGTTTCTCAACTATAGGCAAATCCATCAAGAGCTGTCGCAGCCATTCTGCCTCTGAAGTGGTTGTCTCTAAAGCAGTGAGTTCTGCTTCCATGGTTGACCTCGTCAAAATGGTCTGTTTGCAAGACCTCCATGATATAGCGCCACCAGCTAGAGTGAACACATATCCACTCGTGGCATAGAGTTCATCAACATCAGAGATCCAGTTCAAATCACTATAACCCTCAGGCACGGTCGGATGCCCAGTATAGTGAATTCCATAACTCATTGTACCTCTCAAGTAGCGCATAACCCTTTCAAGTGCATGCCAATGATCTGTACCCGGGTTTGACATGAACCTGCTCAGTTTGCTCACAGCAAACGAGATATCAGGATGGGTTGTGCTAGCTAAGTACATGAGTGAACCGATCATCTGAGAATATCTGAGTTGATCTCTTGACTCTTTCTTGTTCTTTCTAAGTATCACGCTGGGATCATAAGGCGTTGGAGAAATCTTGCTATCCATAAAGTCGAACCGGTTCAAGATTTTCTCAACATAATGGGATTGACTTAAAGTAATTCCACTCTCATCCTTATTCAGCTTAATGTTCAAAATAACATTAGCTTCTCCCAGATCTTTCATATCAAAACACTTTGATAGAAAAGACTTGACCTCAGAAATTATATTAATGCTTGTACCAAAAATGAGTATATCATCTACATACAACGCTATCGCCCCCACCATGGCGATAGTACACGCACCGATCAGCCTCATTAATGACAAAGCCCGCAGACGTCAAAGTACTATCGAACTTCTCATGCCATTGCTTAGGTGCTTGTTTCAGGCCATACAAGGATTTCAACAATTTGCACACCTTTGTCTCTTCACCTCTTACTACGGACCCATCAGGCTGTTCCATATAAATCTCCTCTTCCAACTCTCCGTTCAAGAAAGCTGTCTTTACATCCATTTGATGGATGATTAGACCATAAGAGGCAGCCAAAGAAAGTAGTACACGAATTGTCGTCATTCTGGCGACAGGTGAATAGGTGTCAAAATAGTCTTCACCTTCCTTTTGAGTATAGCCCTTTGCAACTAGTCTCGCCTTGTACTTTTCAATAGTACCGTCAGGCCTGAGCTTCTTATTGAACACCCACTTGAGCCTACTGGTTTGCACCCGTATGGTTGTTCAGTTAACTCCCAGGTTCCATTGGAAAGAATTGAGTCCATCTCACTATGAACTGCTTCTTTCCAGTCATCTACATCAGGTGATGCATATGCCTCTGCTATAGATCTAGGAGTATCGTCTACAAGGTACACAATGAAATCATCACCGAAGGATTTTGCAATCCGTGATCTCTTACTCGACTGAGTTATTTCATTGTGTTCCTCCTCTGGGATATTCTCAAACGGTGTATCAAGAAACTCGCTAGTTGTGGTGGATTCAGGACAAATTTCAGAAGAGATCCTAGCAGTGCTATGCATATCTTTCATAGGAAAAATATTCTCAAAAATGTTGCATCACGAGATTCCATAATAGTATCAACATGCATATCAGGTACTTCAGATTTGACTACTAAAAATCTATATGCGATGCTCCGATGAGCATAGCCTAGAAAGAGACAATCCACTGTCTTTGGTCCCAGCTTGCGTTTCTTGGTAATTAGAACATTGACCTTTGCCAAACATCCCCAAGTACGCAAGTATGATAGTGATGGTTTTCTCCCAACCCACTCCTCATATGGGGTTTTCTCTTTATTCTTGTTTGGAACGCGGTTTAGGACATGACATGAAGTCAACATAGCCTCCCCCTACCATGCCTTAGATAAACCGGACGTGTCTAGCATGGCATTCACCAAGTCACACAGTGTGCGGTTTTTCCTCTCGGCTACCCCGTTTGATTGGGGTGAATAGGGAGGCGTCCTCTCATGTATAATACCGTGTTCCGCACAGAAATCATCAAATATTTTGGGAAAATACTCACCACCACGATCTGACCTAAGATGTTTTATCTTTCTCTCTAATTGAGTTTCTACTTCAGATTTATAGATTTTAAAGTAGTCTAAAGCTTCATCTATAGTTTGCAACAAGTAAACATAGCAGAATCTAGTAGAATCGTCTATTAATGTCATAAAATATTTCTTTCCACCTTTTGTCAACACACCATTCATCTCGCATAGATCAGAATGTATGAGTTCTAGTGGTGCCAAGTTTCTCTCCTCGGCTGCCTTGTGAGGCTTTCGAGGTTGCTTTGACTGCACACAACTATGGCACTTAGAACCTTTGACAATAGTGAATTCCGGAATTAATTTGAGACTAGATAGCCGATTCATTAAACCAAAATTAACGTGACATAAACGAGAATGTCAAACACTTGCATCATCATTAATACTGGCACAAATATGGTTTACTGACTTATTATTAAACTCCGAAAGAGAAAAGCGGAACAGGCCTCCATTCATAGCATTTACCAACAAATTGTCCATTCTTAGACACAACTATTTTATTGGACTCTAAAACTACTTTAAACCCATCTCTGCATAGAAGGGTACCGCTAACAAGATTCTTGTTCATCGTAGAGACATGCTGCACGTTCTTCAGCTGGACAATCTTTCCCGAAGTGAACTTCAGATCGACCGTGCCAACACCACGAACAGAAGCATGTGACCCATTCCCCATTAGGACGGCGGAATCCCGAACGATACGGTAAGAAGTAAACATGGACATGTCAGAACATACATGAACATTAGCACCCGTATCAAACCACCAAGATGGTGTTTGAGAAACAGAAAGAACAGTAAAGGAATTACCGTACCCATCTGCATTGCTGGATGTCACGATGTTGATATTCTTTTTCCCTTTGCGATGCCCTCTCAGGATAGTTCTTGGAAATATGTCCCTGCTCCCCACAGGTGTAGCAGCAGCCATCATTGGCTTTGTTTGACTTCTTCTTCTTGAAAGCAGTAGTTTTGTTTAGCTTGAATAGAGACTTGTTCCCTTTGTTCTTGACATAGGGTTTCTGCACTATATTAGCATTGGCGCTAGATTGACCCTCGCCTCCTTTCTCGGTAGCGTCCTTAGCCTGAGCTTTCTCCTCAACATCAAGAGATGCTATCAGATTTTCAACTGATATTTCCTGTCTCTTGTATTTGAGGGCTGTGGCGAAGTTCCTCCATGATGGAGGTAACTTTGCAATAATGCACCCAGCCACAAACTTGTCGGGTAAAGGACACTTAAGGAGATTGAGCTCTCTCGCAAGGCACTGTATTTCATGAGCTTGTTCAACTACAGGATGGTTGTTAACCATCTTGTAGTCATGAAAATTCTCCATGATATACAGTTCACCGCCTGCATCGGCTGCACCATACTTTGCGTTAAGTGCGTCCCAGAGCTCCTTACCATCTGTGACTGTCAGGTAGACATCACACAGCTTATTATCAAGAACACTTAAGATGCATCCTCTTAGGGCAGAATTGGCTTCCTCGAACTTTGTCTGTTCTTCAACAGACAAAGGACCTTGAGGTCTGCCCTCGGTTAACCAGAAGATCTTAAGAGATTGGAGCCAGAGCGTGGCCTTAACTTGCCACCTCTTGAGGTGCACGCCGGAGAATTTCTCCGGCCTCAGTGCATCGGCCAAAGTCATCATGTTCAACTCAGGAAATTGCCTAATAAGGTTTTTGGATTGTTAGGAAATAGGAGGCAATTTACTGAACAATTCCGGAAAAACATGAGAAAAACCAGCAACAATCGGCAAACAGTCGGGACGAGAAATAACGCGTACCGATTTGAAGCCGAACGAACCGCTGTAGATCTGTCGGCGAAAGTGCACTGCAGACGCTGCTGACGACGTTGAGCCGCAGCGCCCGATCTCCTCGGTAGACGAGTCGTGGTGAAGAACGCGAGCAGTCGCGCCGGGCGCTTCCCAAAAACCTTATTCGCCCTCTCCCGGTGCAGGATCGCAAGGGTGAGCGGTTCCGGAGACCTGCTCTCCCGATCGTCGGTGCACGCCGGCGCTCGGGATGGAGTAGACTAGAAGGCGGCGCAAGGAACGCGAACGTGGGAACGATCTGATCGTGGGATGCACTGTCGTACCGCGGACGCCCGTATTTATATAGTTCTAGGGAGGCGGTTCGTATGCGATCTGGATGGTCCGGATCTGAACTGACTCGCAGTCGTAGACGCGTCCGTCTCCAACGACTTGGACTCTGACTCGGTAGCCCCAAAAATTCGGAGGCACAAAAGCCCAATTATATTTTCTCTGCAAAAATATAAAATTTGAGCTCGGCTCGAGGCTCGAATCCACACGAATGCGCGCGCGTGCGCGGGGCGAGGCGAGCGAGGAGGAAGAGGAGGAGCGCGCGTGGGCCACCCCTCTCTTCCTCTCTTCACTCTCACTCAAGGAGTGGAAGAGCAACCTCCCTTATATGTAGGGGTTGCTCCACTTCCACTTCCCATGTGGTACTAAACACTCAGCACCACTCTCTCTTGCCCTAATGGGCCTTTGAGATTTTCTAGGATTTATTTCTGAATTAATATTGGGCCAAGCCCATTAATTCCAACATCTATACTCAGGAACACACACCAATTTGCTGTGGTTTGAAAATTGGTGACATCTTTCAAACTGCCATGATTTGGAGATCAGTAATAATCTTGATCTCCAAATTAACTGCTAGGTTATGGAAATTGTGTCCTCCATATTGTTTTTTTTTAAACAAACCAGCAGGAGGACGCTACTATATTTTTGTATTCATCCCAATGGAATGTACAATGTATGAAGGGTGCAGCCTCTACACTTGGAATTAGTTCCAGGCATAGGCGACCCCAAAACAAGTAACAATTACAGAGTTAACAACCACTCTTCCCAGAGTAATTTAACGGTAGGATTACATCTAAATGCTTGTAGCCTGAATTCATTCTTAAATTCTTTCTTGCATATAGCAATATCTAGTCTGCGTCCGTCAAAAATTCTTTTATTCCTCTGTCCCCATATCGTCCAACATGTCACCATGAAAACTGTTAGAGTTGATCACGTATCGGTAGGGGCCCGACCCCTACCTAGTCTCTCTCCCGTTCCACCCTGATCGGGAGTGGTTAACCAATCATGTGTTGGTGGGCCCCTCTCACACCCGTATAGAGATAAGAGAGGCCATCGTGGCCTAACAACTTGGGGTGAGATTCCGATCTACTGCATACGGGAAGTGAGGGAAAGGTCCTGCCATCGTCGACGCCGCCTGCACCTCGACCTCAACCACCAGTGGATATGAATCCTAACCCAGGCCAAGGTACGCCTCCTACGTCTCTTTCCATGCTAAATCTACAGATGATTAGATGACTGCTCTACTTTGATCAATTGTTGATTAAGTTTTAGCCTAAGTTAATTAGCCTAAGTGTCCCGATTAGGTTAATGCCTAGATGATTAGAGCCCTTTAATTCTAACATTGGTATCAAGAGCAGGGCTAGTGCATGACTAATCGGGTTTTAATTTCGGATTAAGCCTAAGTCCGCAGCATTTAGAAGGAGAGGAAAATTAGCCTCGGTTTTGCATCTTGATTAAGAAATAATTGAGATCTCAAGAGATCAAAATCGAATCGATTAAGAATTAGAAAGAGGATTAGAAAATATGATGGATCAACTTACCTTAGGGCTCGCCCGCTCGTCCTTCGGGACCCACCACCGGCGCCTCCGTCGGGCGTGGGAGTCGATGTCGACATCCCCGAGCACCTCCAACAAGGTCTTCTTAGAGGCAAGCCGTTGGCTCGCCGGATCCACCACCATCAGGCGTCGGGCGTTGTCATCGTCGACGGTGGCTCGCTCGACCCGAGGGTGAGCGCGCGCACTGGCGATGAAGACGGCGGCGGCGCCAAACTTAGCCCGTCGGGTAGGTTTGATGGAACCCTAGGGGTTCGCATCGCAAATCCTAACCTCATCTGGGTTTTTCCTCATCGACGGCGACGGTGGCCGTCCGGCGAGCCACCCACGGCGGCGTCATCAGATTTCTCGGCGTCGGTCTCTCTCTCCCTCATGCGGCGCGAACGAGGAAATAGGAGGCAGGGGAAATGAGGTTAGGGTTACGAAGAGGTTGAGCGCTGGGCGATTCTGTGTTCGATTGGAATCGACGGTGCATAAGCATCGGTCCCAGCGGCGGCCCAATTGAGCGAGCCTGCTTCGGCCTCTGCGTTGGGTTTCAGTCGAGTAGGGAGTAAGACCATCCGCACCAATATACTCTATAGCGTACTAGAAAGTATACTGTAAAACATACTGGAAAATTTTTGTGAGACGATATACTGGAAGTATAGAATATATAGAGTATGATTTAGAGGATAGAGTATGGTTTGGAGTACATTGGTGGGATGGTCTAAGCTAGGAGCGGAGCGCACATGGCTAGCCAGCACGGTGGCCTTTGGCCGAACCAGTAAGTACATGCAGACATGTTTAAGTCACAGGCCATGGGCATGCTATGCACCTTAAAGGCGATTAGGCCAGGGGCCGCATTCAGTGGAGAAACAGACAAAAAATCAAAGGCCACATTAAGCTCCGTGAGGCACTATTTTTCTTTTAAGGCTGCCTTTAGTTTTTGGAGAATATTCATATTTAAGTTATGGGCTGATTTCAGTCTTGGGCCAAGTGAAGTAAGAGCCCAGTAATGAGTGTGCAGGCTGGTTTTCTGGCTGTGGACCTTGCTGCTCATTTAAGCCCAGTAAAAGGATGATACACAAATAGCTTGGGCCACATACAGAATGTAGCTCCTTTCCCCAATTTTGATGAGAATAATTTTAGTTTTTAAGCTTTATCAGTTTAAATACCAATTAAGTATTTTTATTGTTTGAGTAAATTTTTGTGTCAGATCATTTTAATTTAAGTTATTTTCAGAAATTTTGACTTTAACATTTTTTTAAGTGGAAGTTTTAAGGCATTTTAGTATGGGATAAAATGCAATCTAATCCTAAGAAATCAAGTGGGCAGAAAAAATGTTAAGTACCTTTGTTATGTTTTAATAATTAATAGTAGATGTTTTCCTTTTATTTCAGCAATTTAGTGTTTAATGTAAGGTAAAAGATTTTTTCATGGTCCACTTATTTAATTAGTGTTGTCGCAGAATCATGAGTAGTTAAGTAAGATAATTAAGAAGTAAGTATTAAGCTTTCGCTACTAATTAAGTTATGGTGCTTTCATTTAGTAACTAACGTGAAAAATGGATTTACCATTATCATGATTATTTTATTGAATAACCAACGTGAAAGTTAAAATTGTCATGATTAAGTTATTTTGAGTTACCATAATTAATTTAATTTAAGTGGTTATGTTTAAGTTGTTATGCCTAAGTTGCTTTTTGTTTTAAGTCGTGAAGTTTAAAGTTATTATTAGTGATGGTAATTTCGTTGAGTAACCAACGTGAAATATGAAATACCACATTTTGAGTTTAAGCCTTCATTCCTCTTAAGTCATAGTGTTTTGTTGAGTAACTAACGTGAAAGACAAAACACGTTGTTAATCATGCATTGAATTATTAAAGTTTTTTGTTCAATAACCAACGTGAAAGACGGAATTATTATATCTTTAATGTTGTGTTTTTGCTAAGTAACCAACTCGAAAAGCAAAACACGTTCAAAAGTTAAGTTTTATTAAGTTACTTTATATATTGTGTTTTCGTTCAGTAACCAATGTGAAAGACGAAATCATTAAATCTTTAATTTTTATAAGTTGTCAAGTAACCAACGTGAAAGACAAAATAATATGTTTTGTTCATAATCATGTTCATGCATTTACTTATTTTCTATTATGTTTCATTATGAAGGATCTTCCATTCCAGATTTGATATTAAGATTTATCTCGTCAGAGAATTATTTAAGAAAAGACAATTACAATACTTGGCGATGTAAGTTGGAGGCTGGTTTAGCAATCTCTGAAATAGATTTGGCACTGATGAGAGCACGTCCTGCTGAGCCTAAGCTTCCCGTTATTCGTGACGGGGAAACTAAGGAGTCTTTCACCAAAAGGATGGAAGCTTATGAAGAGGACTACTTTCGCTTCGATTTAGATCGTGCTAAGTGGTCAATCTCAAATAAGAAATATTTACAAGTGATTAAGGGTTCAATTACTAAGAGTGTTCGGAAAGAAATTCCTGAATGTAACACTGCTTATGAGTACCTCTTTATGATAGAAAAGTATGCAATTGGCTGCAACAAGGCTACAATGCATGCTCTTGTTAAAAAACTTATCACTCAGAAGTATAATGGAGGAAGTGTGTGTGAGCACATTATTAGTATGTGAGACACTGCTGCTAAACTTAAGCTATTAGATCTGGGGTTGAAAGATGTGTTTCTTTTCAACCTCATTCTTGCTCTACTTCCAGATGATTTTATGCATATTATCATCAGTTACAACTCTCAGTCTAAGCAATGTGATCTTAAGAAACTAATTGATGTATGAGTTCAAGAAGAAGATCGCATCAAATCTCATCGTGCTATTAAGTCCGTCAATCATGAGAATGATAAAGGTAAGTTGAGTTTTAATTGTTAAGTTAATGTTTAAAATTATTTTCAACCTATTCGATTGATTAACTAAGATGCAATCTTGCATATTCTTGAGACAGGAATTAGATAAGTGGAGGATCATAAGAAGAGTGGAATGATCATTAAATTCCCTATGGTCATGAAGCTAAAGTTGAAATCTTAGACTTGTTTTCTTTTAAGTTATAGTTTTGTACTTAGGATTCATTATATACCCTCGGTAATAGAACTTTAGTTTATGTATTCATATTTGAAGTTTTGATTTATATACTTCATCGAGTTTTTTGTATTATGATTAAGAACATTCAGTTATAACATTTATCCTTAGATGATGATTTTAAATATTGTTCAAGTTTTCACTAACAAACTAAGTATTAAGATAAGCGCATTAGAATCGATCTCGAAACAATTTCAAAATTATGCCATTGTCATTAAGGCTATATTTTGAGGGGGAGAATTGAATTAGATTTCTCCATCGATTAGTTTCTCCCTCATTAAGACGTTTCAGATTCAAAATAAGGCATTGAACATGTATAGTTAGTATTGACTTAGATTTTATTCAGGTAAGAATTGAATACTCCGAAAATTATATTAAGTGAAATTGTGTATGTTAATTAAGTATTTTGAGTTATTAGTCTATCGATTTACGTGTTAAGTCAAACTTTATATTAAGTAAGCCTCTAAGACACCATTGTATATTGTGGACAGGGCTTAAACCTCACTTAAGCGTTTTCATATGAGGTGGTCCCGTTCAGGCAAAAGTAACCCAAAACATTATTAAGTTTGGTTGTAAGAACAATATAATAAGTTATTGATTATCATCAGTTCAGTTAAATAAGACATGTCATCATTAGTAGGATGATATGATCAGGGGAAGTATGGTATGATGAGAGGTCAAATTCTCTATCTCTACCTGTTGTAGCTGGATTGTAACATTTTTGTTAATGATTCACTACGTGTTGTTAGTCTTTCATCGGTAATAGAAAATTATAAGAATAACTCAGTTTAAGTCTGTTACCACCAACGATGTGAAGCGACAATAACCCTAAATGTAAGCATAATGCACAAGATATGTAAATTACGTAAGTGAATAAGTCAAGTGTTGGGTTGATCCTCACTTGACATAAGTTTTGATCCATAGCAGGTCATAAGATCGTTTAGAAATTGAATTAAGTAAAGATGATTAAATCAGGGGGAATTTTGACTTCATAAAGACACTGATCTTGAAAGGAATGGTACATGTTACCACTCTTATTCGAGAATCATTCTTTATGGTGTCTTACTGATGTTGTGTTAGCAACGCAAGACGTTGTTGTCACAATATCTGCTATTGATTCTTCATCATTAGTGGCCAATAATGATAAAGAGTGATAGCAGCCCGATCACAATAAGACAAATAACAAAGGTGGTCATACCATATAAGAAAATACTATAAGACGATCTTAATCATCTAGATGGTGTAAAAACCATATCGGACGAGATGAGATCTAAGCATGTCATCGATGTCTAAGTTTTAGTCTTAATTTCGTTCAGAATCAAAAAGGTATACTGTAATGAGCCTACAATATTAAGCGTGATTCTGAAGGGAAATCTCTGTTTGTGATCAGACTAATGGCAATACACTTAGTTGAGCATTCCTCAAGAATCATTAAATTATGAGTAGTGCATTGTGAATCGTTTACATCAAATGGATGTAGACCAACCTTTTTTCCATTAAGATTTGCATAAGGATGTCTATATGACACAACCGAAGGGTTGTTGATAAGATTAAATGACTCTTGAGGTGCTTCTTAGAAAATTTCACTTTTGAAATTCAATTAAGCATTAAGAAATCTTAAGAGCAATTAGACTGTACTATAGTTTGGGTTTTCAAAAATAAGTGATAAAGACACTCACATGTATACTAAGTTGAATGTACTTTGTACATTATTTGTAAGTAGTAATGCAATTACCTCATAAGAAAATTAGAAGATTTTGTCCATAAGAAGATCTAAGTGAAGAATCCTACAAGATAGGAATTAGAAATTCACCATGATCATAATAAGGGGGTGTTAATCTTCGCCTGTTTAGACAGTCAAGGATGATAAGTTTAAGAATTAGATAAGTTTAGGGAACCAATGATGGCCGACCTTATGATTTCCATTCTATTAGCTTCTGCTGTCGGAAGATTAATTGATGTATGCTCGAATAAGTGTTTACCTTGACTTAAGATAATGACCGGGATACTTGACAGACATTAGGCCATGCTAGTGGTTCATCACTAGACGGCGTTTAAGAACTTATTTAAGAATGTGCAATGCACATATGGCCTCATGTTAAGATATAATAAGTCAAAACTCACTTGATGAAGTGAGCTTATCAGTCTTAGTTTTGCGAATTGTGTGGATTCTAAGAATTCCACGTTAGTTATATATCCACCTTCGCGAATGGAGTTATCTCATGGAAACACTCCAAACAAATAGTCACTGCATCATCCACAATGCGTGACGAACATTATTATTCATGATGAGGCCAACAAGCAGACGATACAAAACTTTGCCCGATTTTAAGAGTGGTCGACAACTTGAACCGCTTAAGTAATACTACAATAATAAGTGTCATTATTTCAAAACAATGAGTCAAGTGAAACTGTCAAGTACATCGACATTAAGTTTTGTGTTGTGAAAGATAATATCCAAGATCACAATTATTGACGAGCATAAAAGAATCAAGCGAAAGCTTGCGGTACCGTTTACAAAAGGTTTCCGCCTAAGTATTCAGAGAACACAAAGCATGCATGGGTCTTAAGTGGAAACCTATGAATTATCCTGGATACTAAGGGGCCAAACTAAGTATAAGGTTGTTTCTAAACGTGAGACATATCATGGTCATCGAGTCAAACAGTGTGTAAATGTCTATTTTGATGCGTTGTGCCTTTTATGTCGAAGCGTGAAGGAATATACACTAAGTTAAGTAAATAAGTAAGTAAGCTAATAAGTTAGTAAGTTTTAGCACCGTGATCAAAGGGGAGAATGTTAGAGTTGATCATGTATCGGTAGGGCCCCACCCCTACCGAGTCTCTCTCCCGTTCCACCCTGATCGGGGGTGGTTAACCAACCATGTGTTTGTGGGCCCCCTCTCACACCGTATAGAGATAAGAGAGGCCATCGTGGCCTAACAACTTGGGGTGAGATTCGGATCTACTGCATACGGGAAGTGAGGGGAAGGTCCTGCCATCGTCGACACTGCCTGCACCTCGACCTCAACCACCAGTGCTATGGATAGGAATCCTAACCCAGGCCAAGGTACGCCTCCTACGTCTCTGTCCATGCTAAATCTATAGATGATTAGATGACTGCTCTACTTTGATCAATTGTTGATTAAGTTTTAGCCTAAGTTAATTAGCCTAAGTGTCCCAATTAGGTTAATGTCTAGATGATTAGAGCCCTCTAATTCTAACAAAAACATCCATAAACAGCTCGTTGAAAGTAGTTTGCAGCCTTCAAGCATCATTTCAAATAATGGTATACACTACAGGAAACTCGGCTATTTGCGACGACTAGCCTAATTTGCGACGGTCGGCCGTCGTAAATTATTTAATTAACTTGCAACGGTTTGCACTTGCCGTCGCAAATTAGGTTGTTCACGACGAATTTGGACCCATAGCCGTCGTAAATAACGCAGTCGTCGTAAATAGAAACTTAATTTGTGACGGCAAATCCTAATGATGTCATAAATTAAATGGTCGTCGCAAATAGGAGCTTAATTTGTGATAATAGACCTTAAGGCCGTCGCAAATTACTTGGTCGTCGCAAATTAAGGGTATATACCCCCTGCCTGTGTGGCCCTATTCTCACAGAGAGATTGACGCCCGCCGCCCAACTCCCTCTCGCCCCGATGCTGCCACGCCACTCGTCGTAGCCGCGCCACCCCGATGCCGCCACCACCGGCCACCTCTCGTCGGCGGCTTCTCACGACGGTGATCTGCCTCGATGCCGCACTGCCCTGAGGTGCCGCCCCGACACTGCGCCACCCTCGTTGTCGCGCCACCACCCCGATGTCGTCCCCGTGTCGCCTATCCGACGCCGTCGTTGAGGCGCCTCCAAGGTTGATCTCCCTTTCTCACCTCCCTCTCCCACCTCCTTCTCCCTCCCGGCCGACGGCGGTTGCCGCCCTCCCCCACCACGTCGGCACCTTCCCCACATCGCCCAACACTCTGGCGCTCTCCCCCACCGCGCCCACCAAGCCAAAGCTTCCCCACCACGCCGGCCTACCCTTCCCCACCACGCACACCACGCCGGTGCCCTCCCGCAGCGCCCACCACACCAACGTTGTCCCCCACTGTCCCACGTTGGTGCCTTCCCGCCCTCGCGCCGCATTTCTTCTCCCCCTCCGACGCCGCATATACTTCAGTTGATGTTGTATTTTCCTTAATCGATGTCATGCATGTATGTGTATGTTGCAATTTCATGATTTGTATGTTCATTGAGGACATGTATGTGTATGTTGCAAATTCATGATGACATCCACACATCACATTCGCATCCCCTAAAGAAGGTGAAAGAAAACCTGTTATCAATAGTTTCTTAAAAGAATTTCTCGATATCTTCAAGATTATGTGTAACAATGGACCAACATGGTTCATCTCCAGTGGACTGTTTGCCCAGTACATACATCATAAATGACAGTTTGTAACTTGGACGTTAAAATTAACCACCAACTTATTAGTAAAATTGATGTAGCTATATGTATTATTCCTTTGAACTAATAAAATTTTCTGTAAGTTTTGTGTGCCACATGTTTGCAAGGAATATAGATAAGTTGGTGCAAAATTCCATCAAAATCGCACACAAATTGACATGAACAAGTTCATTCTAGCATCTCGACACCTACGGGTGGTCGGTTAATTCGGTTATGAAGAATTCATAAGTGAACATGATTTAAAAAAGTCATAAGTACATAATTCGGTTAGATTTTACAGTTAACCATATTTTAGTGTGCAAGATAAATTATTAAATAAAAATGGCAATAAACACATAAAAATAACAAAGAACAAAAAATGCATGTATGGGCCGGTGGTGGATGGAAGTTATCAAGATTCGGTCAAGCTATGAGAAATTTTTTATTGAATGTGAAGATTAGTGATATTGAGCTTTGTTTTTATGGGTTATGAGTGTTGCCAGTAGTTAAATACCAATTTCTATTATCAATTTAACTCAAGTGCATGAAGAATTTGATATTTCTTACATGCATGTCACTTACAAATAACGTAGTTCTACATATCCTTAGAGAAAATATGAATGCAGATGATTTTACATAAAAGTGAAGTGCTAGTTTCCGCTGCTGTACAAACATGCTCGGAGGAAGAACAGCTCGGTGGCCGAGGCCCTTGCTGATGATACATGGATCCTGGACATCGCTTACAACCTAGTTTTGAGTTGAGGTCCTCTTGGAGAACCGATATGGCTCTTGTATCTTTTTCTTTTTTGTGATTTTATTCTTATTAATGGAACTGGCTTTTTCATGCACTTGTGTTTGAAATATGTGTTTCTTATTTGATTATGTATTCCATATACATGGTATGAATAGATGCTGTCATGATAGTCTAATATTGTTGCTATACTATCATGTTTTTGTCATAAACATCCACTATAGTTTATCCTTGTATGGTATGAATCACTACAGGAATCACGACAATTTGCGACGGCCGGGGCCGTCGCAAATAAGCCAAATGCCATCGCAAATAATCTATTTGCGACGGTTTACCTTATTTGCGACGGCTTCTGGCCGTCGCAAGTTTGTCGTCGCAAATAAGCTTTTTTGCGACGGCCACCGTCGCAAATAAACTTATTTGCGACGGCTGGGAGTGGCCGTCGCAAGTTATTGCTGCGGGATGGTGGGCCCCGCAGATTTATTTGCGACGGCCTAGTCGTCGCAATTAATGCTTATTTGCGACGGCCTGGCCGTCGCAATTAAGGGCCACTATTTGCGACGGCCTGGCCGTCGCAAATAAGTTCAGTGGGCAGGGCCCACGTGTCCTCCTCCGGGACTCACGATGCTATTTGCGACGGCGAGGCCGTCGCAATTAATGCTTATTTGCGACGGCCAGGCCGTCGCAAATAACGGTGGTTTAATTGCGACGGCTTGTACTCTTATTTGCGACGGTACTGTATAAAAAGCCGTCGCAAATAAGGTTTTTTATTTTTTTTAAAAACAGAAAATACTACCCGGCTCGATGGCCAGAATCACAACAAACACAATATACATAATATATACACAGCATACACAAACATCATCACAATCACAAACTAAAATTCTGATACATCTCACATCGTCATCAACAAAGTAAATAAAAGGGCTCACTCGCCCATCTGACCTCCGGAGCCACCTCCGAAGTCGAAGTCGTCGTCGTCGCGCCTCATTCCAGGCGGCGGTAGCGAAGGCGACGGCGTTTGTGCAGCCGTCGCGGATCCCTGCAATTAATAAAACTTAGAGTTAGAATATAAATGCATCAACATCTCTCTCCCTCCCTCTCCCTCTATCTTCATCTAGATAACCCTCTCTTCCTCTCTCTCTTTTTATTTCTCTCTTTGTCTCTCACTCTATCTTTCTTGCTCACTCTATCTCTCTATTGCTATCCTTTTTCCTCTATCTTCCTCCCTCTATCTCCATCTACATCTCCCTCCCTCTATCTTCTCCTCTCTCTATCTCCATCTACATCTTACTCTCTCTTCATTCCCATCCTACTCTATCTATCTTTCACTCTTTCTTCTGTCTCCCTTTTTTCTATCTCTTTCTTTCTTCTATCTCAATCATTTTCTTCTATCTAACTATCTCTCTCTTTCATCTATCTCAATCTTATTACGCTGGAGAAGAAGGATTACATAGAAACTTACATGACCCGCTGGAGAAGAAGGATTGCCTGGGAGGACCGGTGGTAGTACCGGTAGCTGGATTCCCAGACCCTGCGCCCGAGCGATGGCCTGTCATTGCAAATATTAAATGCTACCTATTAGTAAGTCATTTACGCTGAATTAATGAGAATTTTAATTTTTAGATTGTTACCTCCATTGCTTCCCGCATCTGCGCCAACGCTGCTGCCTGGGTTTGGATCGTGGCCTCCATCGCCCTCCTTTCCTCCTCATGTCGCCTTTTGTTTTCTTTTACAGTTTCTCGGAGGGACTGCATCTCAATGTCCCTCTGCGACACGCGGCGACCTCCCGTGCCCGAAGCCTGCATGGAGCTGCCTCTCGCAGGTCTACCCGCCCTCGAGTCGACAACTCCGTCGAATATGGCGAGCCTATAAAAAAGAGAGTCAGTAATATGAAATTGAAATATCTTGAATACTTTGAATTGAAAACGATAAAATGACTTGCAAACTCACCTTCCGTGTGCTTTTCCACCACCGGTTGCATACGCGGCTTGAGGATCGATCGGTTGACGTTCCCAATCGAAATCCTCGCCGTGTATCTTCCTAGCCTCCTCCCCATACTTAGCCTGCAAAACAATAAAATCGTGTAAGTTCAACAATCTATATAGTTATATTTAATATGAAAGATTTCTAAACTTACCAAACGCTCGGCTGCAGCCTGACTGCACCCCGTCGGCTGAGAAGGGTCCCTGTGACCTCTCTTCCAAACCTCAGCAGGGGTGGGCGGCACCCCCGTCTCGCGCTCCTGTCAATACGTGTTAGTACGAACAATATATTATTAATATATAAACATAAGTTACACACACTTACCATGCGTTTAGCTAAACGCAAGTGGTTATCTTGCCCGTGCCTGCTCTTCCCTTCCACCCCTCTACAGTCTCGAGCCTTCTCAGACTTAGCTTTAAACTCGTCGCTAGCCCAGTAGCGACAAAGGGCCCACAATGCATCGGTCCGACCCTGCAACCAGCTCACGTGGCCCTGCACATAGTTCGAAGTCGTTAAAAGTACCATCGAGGACATTATCAGAAATAAATACTTACTACACTCCACGTACCTGCGCGTACTCCTCCTCCGTCAGGTGCCTCTCGCTCTCTTGTCGGAAGTGTAACATGTGCTACTGGTTCGCCTTCAAGTGCTCATTAATAATTTGAACACGGGCGTTCGACAAAGCTTGTCGAAGCGCCTTGGCAGCGTTGAAGTGAAACACTCGCCTCGCATCCTCAAACATGCGACGGTCGTTCGGGTCCTCTAAAGTATATCTTGCCTGCGATAAAGAATATATTGAAGAGATGTTCACTAAAAGAGTTTAAGAGTTGTAACTTAGAAACTTTTTTAACATACTTACCATAAAATCGTCCCATACGGCCTCCTGAAGGTTGCCGTGCTCCTGGTGATGGACGCGTGCGTAGTCCTCCCACGAAAGAGCAGGCACCCCGTCGATGACCCCAAGATAGTGCAAACACACTATAGACCCGAGGACACCGTTCACCGGTCTTTGGTGTTTCTCACCGGTGAAAGACAAGTCGTCCCAAGCACTGTAAGATATTTATTCATTCATTCATTACTTAAGTAATCAAAAGAAACTAAAATTGAAAACTATAATTTTTATTACCTGTCTCCGACTGGACGAATCACGGTCCTCTGTGAAGGGACCGCGGGAGGACTCACAAAGTGAGTCCTCCTCGTCCTCCGCGTCTGCTGGGGCGCCACGTCAGGTGACCCAGACGGCTCCTCACCAGCCGAGTCAAAGGCCTCAGGAACAAACTCATCGTCAGCCGGGGGCTGGCTGGCCGAGGGTTGGCTCGCCGAGGGCTGACTCGCCGAGGGATGCCTCGCCGAGGGCTGGCTGGCCGAGGGATGCCTCGCCGAGGGCTGCCTCGCCGAGGGCTGGCTCATCGAAGGCGCCGCAACCTCTGAGTCAGCCGGTGAGGACTACAACATTCAAATGATTCATAAGTAAGTTTAATGTGAATTTGAATTTAAAGAATTTGTCAAAAACGAGTGACATTTACCTGCGACGAAGCTCTAGAGCTGGTCTGAACGTGCCCCAGCAGCTGAGAGCGTCTGCTGCCAGTCAACGAGGCACCAACGAAAGCGTCCTCAGGTCTAGAGGGGTAGAACCCCCTCGTCGGCGGCACCTTCTTACCCTTCTTTGACGCCATCCTATTGTATTAGATAATTAGTGAATATGCAAATAAAATATATAATCAACGTCTTTCAAAATTAGTAAAACATTACTTGTAGTCACTTTCAAAATTCATCAACATCATTGTCATGTGCATGTGCCCTACTCCTTAAACCAGCCCAACGATCTTCCATCGTGGCCTGTTCTAATTTTCGTTTTCGCGTATCATCTGCCTCTACATCTTCAACGTCTTCAACATCTCCAACTAATTGATCGAGTCCTGCACCAAGCTCGACGATAAAAGTGTCTGGTAACTCTTCTTCTTGGTACACTTCTTCAACGTCTTCGCTATCATGGTAACCATCATCCCCAGGAGTATATAGCCGCTCACGAGGATTCACCTTATATACCACCCACCAAGCACTGAGCTTCGTGCATGGATAAGGTAGATAATACACTTGTTCAACTTGATGCGCAAGAACAAATGTATCGTAACCTCGTAGTCGGTCCTTATGTTTCACTTCCACCATTCCAAATTGATTTTCTCGAGTTCCATGAGTACGATCAAACCAGTCACAGTCAAAGAAGACAACTCGAAGGGTCTTATTTCCGGTAAAAGTAAATTCAAGGATTTTGTTAATGATACCATAATAATCGGTTAAATTCCCTTGAGTGTCCATTGCTCTCGTCACAACACCAGAATTTGATGTTGCCGCAAGAGGACGATGAGCTTCAAAATGAGTTGTACAGAATCGGAAGCCATTTACGTCATATCGACCATAGCTTCTAACATTCACCAATCCATAAGATAGCTGCCGCAAATCTTCATGGACATTGTGAGTCCGACACTGTTATAAAAGACGAGAGAATATTACATAATACTTCTTTAATAATAGTAATTTATAATACATAGAAGACGAGAGAATATTACATATTCTCGAAACCAAGATAGAAAACTCTGCCCCCCATTTATTCCTTCCTTTCGCATCGCTTCTACTTGTTTGGCCGTAGGTTGATGCCTATGTGGCCAATATTGTCTGTGGAACTCGCTGAACATGAAAAAACATCTTTTAGAGTACATGTGTAGCAAAATATGTAGATTAACATAAACATAGGAGAAACACTTACTCGAAGTATTCCTGCATGCCTTCTATATCCGCGTACATGTAGAGTAAAGCAACAGTCCTTTCCTGTTCGGATAGCTCGTAGGTCGTGTAGCTACCAATGGTGGCACCTCAAGTTTGAAAAATGGAAAGGTCGCTTAGGGGGGGGTGTTGTACCGCATCGCCGAAGTATTGATATTGTTTTCTTCCGCAAAGTAGACACTTGAAAAGTATCCAACTTCCTTAAGAGCATATGCTTCAGCGATGCACCCTTCCACCCTTGCCCTGTTGCCAACCATTGGTTTCAGATATCGTAGCGCTCTTTCAATGTGATACATCCACCTATATTGCACAGGACCGCCAACTTTAGCTTCGAATGGAAGATGGATAAGCAGATGTTGCATTGGATTGAAGAAACCCGGTGGAAAAATTTTTTCCATCTTACATAAAAGTATGGGTATCTCCTTCTCTAACTTATCCATCATACCGATCTTGATTTCTTTAGCACAAAGCTGTCTATAAAAATAGCTGAGCTCGGCTAAAACCTTCCACACCGCATCATCTAGATAGCCTCGGAACATAACAGGTAGGAGTCTTTCCATTATAATGTGATAATCATGACTCTTCAACCTAGTGAGGTTTCCTGTGTTAACATTTACGGCTCGTTTCAGGCTAGCTGCGTAACCATCTGGGAATTTCAAAGTTTTCATCCATTTCATAACTTCTTTCTTTTCTTTCGATCGAAGACAGAAAGAAGCACGTGGCTTTCCACCACTTTCAGAGATTTCAAGAGTTGGACGGTGACAAATGTCTGCCAAATCTAGTCTAGCTTTATAATTGTCTTTCGTTTTGCCAGGCATATCCATGCAAGTGCTTATGATACTTTCGCTCATATTACGCTCCTGATGCATGACATCAATGTTGTGCATTAGAATCAACGACTTCACATATGGTAGCTCCCAAAGTCCACATATGTGAGTCCAATTGTGTTCCTCTCCATAACCTACAAAATATTCAGGACGACCTTCATCAGGCACCAGTTTGTCCAACATATCAGAAATTTCTGACCCGTTGAGACGCTTCGGTGGTCCTTTAGTGATAACAGTGTTCTTTCAAAAGACATGCCTCTGCTGCCTAAATATATGATTCGAGGGCAGCCAACGTCTGTGACAATCGAAGTAAGATATTTTGCCTCCATGAGTTAGTCGAAAGCAATCCGTGTCTGAAGCACATATCGGACACGTCAGACGACCGTGAGTGCTCCATCCGGAAAACATGCCGTATGCCGGCAAATCATGGACGAACCACAAATAAGCAGCTCGAAGGTTGAATTTCTGCTTCTTGTAACTGTCGTACGCTTCGACTCATGTCCACAAGACTTTCAATTCTTCGATCAGCGGTTTTAACATCACGTTGAGACGTGACCCGGGATGATCAGGTCCAGGTACAATGAGGCTGAGAAACATGAACTCGTTCTTCGTACATAAAGCAGGTGGCAGGTTGTACAGAATGACAAAGACAGGCCAACATGAGTATGGTGTGGCATTCGTACTGAATGGTGAGAATCCGTCTGTCGCTAATCCGATGCGAACATTCCTCGCATCACGAGAAAAGTCTGAATCGAAACGGTCTAGCGCCTTCCATGCATCAACGTCGGACGGATGCGTCAAGAATTCTTTGTTCTCACGTTTACCTTCTTTGTGCCATCTCATGTGTCTTGCGGTTCTTTTTGAAAGAAACATCCGCTTCAACCGAGGTGTCACAGACAAGTAACGAAGCTGCTTATGTGCGACATCTGTCATCACATTATCGCCATCATCATTAACAACTTCGACATACCTCGATTTACCACATTTCAAGCACATCTTCTCATTGGCGTGCTCTTTCCAGAATAGCATGCAGTTGTCTGGGCACACATCAATTTTCTCATACTTCATACCGAGACCAGATATATTGATCTTTGACTGATACATATCTGGTGGCGCTTTGTGAGGTTGTGGAAGGATATCGCAGATCAATTTCATGAGATCATTGTAGAAGTTGATGGAAAAAAAGTACTTGGACTTAATTGCCATAAATCTGGTCAAGAAAGCAAGTACGGTCACAGCCGTGTGTTCATGCAACGGCTCTTGTGATTTCTTCAGCTCCTCGAAGAACTTCTCTGCCTCATTTGTAAGAGGATCCTCCACTTCAAGAGCTTCTAACATCTCATCCATCCTATCAACCTCTGTTATATCATCATCCTCATCCACTTCGGCTATGACTCGAGAATTAGTCTCGCCGTGGAAGGTCCACACTTCATATTGTGGAGTGAAACCGTTTCGACATAAGTGAAACGAAAGCTCCAATCTTCTCAAAAACTTAGTGTTCCGGCATTTTGTACATGGGCACCGCACCATATCTTCCGTTGACAACGAAAATGCTCGATCCAAAAATTGATCTAACTTGATAAACCACTCATCGGAGTGACCACCATTTCTGCTCTTCCAGCCAGTATACATCCAACTGCGGTCTTCACCCATGTTTGACTCTGCAGTTTAATGCGAAAGAAATTGTCGTTAATGTATTGTTGTGTTATGTCACGGCCCTACAACCTAGGCAGATAGATCCTAAACCCACCCAAGAGTGACCGAGCGGAGCGTGCTCATGACGAGACGCGTGATCCGGATTTGAACGAAATTTCGGTAGCATAACCCCGCTGTTCTCCACTGCACGCCCAAAAATGGTGCAGCAGAGAACAACAGGGTTACGCCACCGAAATCTCGTCCAAATCCGGACCCGCGTCTCGTCACAAGCCACGCCCCCTCGGTCACTCCGAGGCTGTCCAAAAAGGGACAATTCCGAACCTGCACGTCTCACATGCCAATGGCATGTGAGACGTGCCGATACGAAACGGGTAATCAATTGCTATAGGTTACGTTGCTCATGTTCATTTATAAATCATTTACGAATGAGGAAAGTGAACGAGAGTGAGGAGAAAAGTGGGTCAGAGTTGAAAGTTTCATAGTCAGGGTCATCCATGATAATTGTGTCTATATATATGCACGCAAACCCAACTCGAAAGATCAACGAGCCAAGCATCCACAACGACCTTCTAGCTTTCTGCAACAAAAGCTCTACCACAAGCTAGGTTTTGACCGGGTAGCAGCTCTGCTCGATCGCCCCTTCCAGCTAGAACGAAGGCAGCAGTTGCCATGGCGAGAGCTCTTGCAGTTGCAGTCGTGGCCTTCATGGTCGTGGCCGTGTTCGGCATGGCGTCGGCAGCAACGTACAACATCGGCGAGCCGAGCGGCTCCTGGGACCTGCAGACCAACTACGCCAAGTGGGTCGCCTCCAAGAGGTTCCTCCCCGGTGATCAGATCGGTGGGTACCTGCACGGCCACCAGCCCTCGCTCCCGGAGCCTCTCCTCCGCTGCCGTCCACGCCTTCCGGAGGATCCTCTGCCGCTACCAAGACCACCGTCACCGGCTTCGGTCTCGCCGCTGTCATGCTCGCCGCAGGCGATATGGCGTAGAATATCTCCTCTCTCTTTTGATATTTCTTCTGATACATTATCGTTTTAACCCGCTTATGTATATATATATATACATATTTATATTTATATATTTATATATATAAAGAACATTAAACATGCTAAAAGAAACATAACAATTAATCAAAATTTGAACATTTAATAACTTAATTTAATAACGATAAGCAACAATGAACATAAACATTAAGAATACTAAAGCAAAACATAAGCATGTTTAACATCTACATAATCAACAACATTATCAACAAATTTGCATAACCAACATCATTAACAACTAAGCATAATTAACATCAAGATCGAGCAACAATTTCTACTCATTCGATCAACAATCATTCGAAGATTGAACAATCCATATCAAATATCAAGAAATCCACAACAAATTTGCATAATCAACATCATTACTTGACGATCGGCGACGACGAGGAGGCCGGGGTGCGCTGACGGCGAGGTCGCCGGGGCGCGCGGACGGCGACGACGGGGAGGCCGGGGCCGCCGGGGCGCTTGGGCGGCGAAGGCCGGACCTCGGGCGGTGAGGACGCCTGGGCCGCGGGGCGCTCGGGCGGCGGCGGCGGGGCGCGCTCGGCCGGCGGCGCGGGGAGGCGGAGGGCGGCGGCGGCGCGCTCGGGCGGCGGCGGCGGGGCGCGCTCGGGCGGCGGCGCGGGGAGGCGGAGGGCGGCGACGGGGCGCGCTCGGCGCGGCGGCGCGGGGAGGCGGAGGGCGGCGGCGGCGCGGGGAGGCGGCTCAATGAGTCGTGAGTGGACCAGAGAGAAGGGTCGGGTCGGGATGAAGGTAATTATTTGCGACGGCCAGTTAAATTCGACGGCCCGGCCACGTGTCCGTCGCAATTAGCGTTAATTGCGACGGCCCTTTAAGCAGCCGTCGCAAATAAAGACTTATTTGCGACGGCACCCTTATTTGCGACGGTGTTAGGGTTGGCCGTCGCAAATAAGAGATTATTTGCGACGGCTATGAAGTTGGCCGTCGCAAATAAGCCGTTATTTGTGACGGCCGCTTTTTATTTGCGACGGCCAGTGGCGGGCCGTCGCAATTTATTCTATTTGCGACGGCCAGCCGTCGCAAATAAATGTAGCCGTCGCAAATGATCGCTTTTCCTGTAGTGAATATGTAAATGTAGGATTGTTTGGATTTGTGTTCCGACATGAGTTCAATGTTCGTACAGGTCCTCAATCGAAAAGGACATATGGTTTCACGTCTTCAATTGTTTTATTCAATTATGGTTTTATTAAAGTGTACAAGTCCTATTTTCCATTTTAACCTTGCAATATTCATGGTATACTTGACAGGGTCTCAGATATACTTAATTAACCTGACCAGCAATATCTACAAAAATAAATATGATTTTGCTAACAATATTTAACGTAGTTGGTCCTATTAACTTTAATTTTGAATCTAAATAAAAAAACTCAGCCCACTAGCCCTCTACTCCACTAGATTCATTTGACCACACATGTCAATGACCCATTTAATTTGTTTAAGCGGTTTTTATAGTGACACATGGACAAAAACATTTCAAAAAATATGAAAAAATATTGAAGTGTAAGGGGATTGTATTACATGTGCCCATTGAATTTGACTTTGAAAAATCTTATAAATTCATCAGAATGAAAAAATAAATAAGTAGGTATTTTGACATTTTTTATCTTGGAAATACAATTATTTTGTAAGAGGATTTTCTATAGGACTTTTGAATGATAATACCAACCTCTGTGATTTTTTTGGAGATTTTTAAAATTTTGTTTGAATGAATGTATGTTTGAATTTTAGAGAATGCCTCATATATGTATATGAGCATATGAATGAAATGAGGGATAATTTGAATTTTCACATGTTGGAGTGCTTCAAAAGAGTTGTACAAATTTCATACATGTAGACATAGATAATATGTACACGCACCAAATTTCAGTTGAAGATACATTTATTTTGAAGAGACATAAAAATGAACAATATGTGCATAGAAATTAATTTGAGGTTTACCAAAACATACAAAGGTTACATTTATAAGTTATAAATAATTGTTCCAAGTGGTAGAGAGTATTTATGAAGAATACAGGAAAAAATCATCGAATTTGGACTTAATTTGTGGAATCTATACAAGTTTGAATATTCAAATTGGAATTAAAATAAAAAAGCAAGAGAAGAGAAACTCAAGAACAGACGTGTGGCCCGTCTGTCAGCGACCACACATGATGTGGTGGGTTTTCGGTGGCACGCGCATGGTGGGCCATCGGTGGCGCAAAGGGATCGCGAGTTTCAGTCCAAAGGGAGCGGCCCGCGCGCGCCTGGTGCGCCACACGCCTTCCTTCACCACGTGGTGGGATTAGTCCCACCTCGCCCATTTGAGGCGCGATCTACCATTTTATAAGTCCCGACGGTGGCGTCCTCACGATGTTCTTTATATTGCCGCCCCGCCACTCGAACACTCGTGTTGGGCCGTCATTTGCTCGACGTGGTGGGCCGTATTGCTCCTCCGCTGATTCTGGCGCTTTCTCTCGGGCCTGTTCCGCCTGTGGGCTGCCCAAATTTTTTCGGACTGTTCTCGAGCCGTCGTGCTGATTTCGGGTTGTGCCGGCCCGAGCATGGCCCATTCCACCATGTGGGGCCGTGCTGCCCACCGTGCTCGAGATTCAGACACGACATGGCCCGATCGTTTGTGTCAGGCCGGCACGGCCCGAAGCTTCTCTGTGCCAGGTCGGACCATGGTTTAGGCCCCTTTGTCATGCTTTGGGCCGGCCAAATTTGGCCCAGCCCGATTCCCAGCACTAGTGGCATAACCGCATAAGTAATCGTCTTCGTGATCACATAACAAATATTCCTCATGGCACTTGTGTGGAATGGCACCAGGACGGTATCCTCCACACAGCTGCGGCTGGGCTCGTAGTTGTTATTGTCACCTCCTCCACCTTCTCGACTTCTCGTCCTGCGGACCTCAAAACTGTAAGAATTTAGGTGATCAATGGCTGAAATTTTTAGCTTTTGAAAAAAAAGGCTGAAATTGCATTGGATAATAGTATTAATGAAAACTTTAAGTGACATAGAGGTAGACCTCATCTAAATATTTTGTTACACCTAAGTTACTTCCAAAATACACTTAAAAGTGGTTGTAATTTATTGACACATTGTGGAAGATAAATGGAAACTCATGCTAAATTAGTGGATTATATGTGCCTGAATTATGGAGCTTGGATCTCTTGTTAAACTCTTGCATATTGTAATCTTATTGGATGACTAATTGAAAAGAAGTTCTTAGACATTGAAAAAACAACAGTAGGCACTATATAAAATGTGGAGCTCTCTGAAGCAGATCAAGTCAGACAACTTTACAAGCTCATCTTCCTTAATTTTATTGTGAGTTTCACACCATATCCATTGGAACATAAATATCAAAAGATGTTTCTCGACTGGTATTCCCATAGTTTACATACTATCTCATATGCTGATGAACATGGAACACTTGACATTTTTTCCTTGAGTACCTTCCTTTTCTGATTGGAGCGGATCTAGGTAATTGAGAATTATAAAAGTGTCTTTCTGACTTTTAATAGTGGTGGTGGTGGGTAAGAAATTAACATATATATGGTATTTTATTTCCTTTTCCAATTATGGTAACTTTTAGGCTCTTAATATAAAAGTAGTTGAGATAATAGATAGGTTACATTAATTATTCCTTGTCGTTGGACTAATAATATACATAACTAAAATTTTATTCTCCAAAATAAGTCAGTTTGTTTCACCATATCTATATATCTCTAACTTAATCTTGTCTCTGCTAGATTCTAGAACAATTAAGATGAGATCTTCTCATTATATGGAGGTATGTAGTATTCATCAATATATGAAGGTCTGCTTTCAAGGTTCTCCATCTTACAAGATCTTTGATTATTGCTTCATTTATTATTTTTAACATTAAGGCACTAAATGACCATAATAGAAAAAACACGAAAAATCAAGGACGATGACCTTGTGCATTGAAAGATATGGTCATTTATTAGACTCATAGAAGGATACGTTGCCTTCCTCCTTGGATATCAATACATTAATATTGACACATGCATGTGGATCCCCAAACAGGTGATATAAATCCTGCACATCTACAGAAGCAGACAACAAATATGTACAAGTAACCCTTGTGCTCACAAAACAAAAAGGAATACTTCTCAAAATGTGGTCATCAGGCAACAACGGTACAAGGCGGATCATGTCCTCATTAGTTGTTTTGTTCTTGATCCTTGCCTCCATGTTATCATCCTGCCAAGCAGGGCGGCAAGGTAGACACCGTACTTCACGTGGCCATCATTTGTATTCATCGAAAAGAGTTTCTGTAACTAATACTCTTGTTTGCTTTGTACTGCACAGGGTGCCTTCCTGTTCCAGGTCGGAAAGGTAGACACCGTACTTCACTTGGCCATCACTTGTATTCATCGGAAAGAGTTTCTACAGCTAATACTCTTATTTCCTTTGTACTGTACAGGGTGTCTTCCTGTTCCCGGTGGTAGCGGCCATCATCGGAGGGCGCCACCGCCAGCGGTGCCATGCTTCCAGCCGGATTGGGAAGCCGACGAGCGTTGCACCACTGACGACTGTCGTGTTGTTTGCTCGCGAAACGGCTACCCCGAAAGCGTTGGCGCCTACTGCAACGAAAGGCTTCAGCCACACAAGTGTTGCTGCCCAAATCCATAGTATATAGATAGTGTAATGCATCCATTTGTCTGATGCAAAATCGAATAAATTGTGATTTCATGTGAGCGCCCAGTTGCCTACTTTGTAACTTTGCAAACAAAAACGGTTCTCCTGAAAGCAGCTTGGTCCCCACGTGGCTCGGTCCCTTCCTGAACGCCCCAAAAACTAGCAGATATGTTTTACATAAAAAGATCAATATACAACTCAACAGAAGACAAATAAAAGCTCATGTATACCCTGTCTGACTTAGAAAATCCTCACTTTATTCTGAAGGAAAACTATATAGAAGTAAATCATCCCTCGGAAGCAAAGCATGTTAACATCAAGTCAAAAGAACGCATTAATGAGCATTGGGAATTGTCGTGGATTGCACATAAATACTCTGATGATTATGGATTACATTTGCATCTAGATATTTTCAAAAAATTAATTAACATGTATATATAGGGCATTTTATTTCTCTTATTCATTATGTTAATTTCTAGCTAGGTCCTCAGAGTGAAAGTTATCCCTCCTATTAAACTAACATATACTCCCTCCGGTGTACAAAATATTGTCGTTCTACACTAGAGTCAAGAGTGCACAAAAAATTGTCGTTTTACACTGCATACCATGGAAAATGGTGTAAAAAAATAGGGTAGCGTGTACCTAGGAATTGAACCTGCATCAGATTGGCTGGAAAAACGTGAAGAAGACCACTCAGACCACTAAGGAGAGTTGTATTGTAAAAGAAAGAAATGTATTTAATGCTTCCTTGGTATGCGAGAACATGTCCAAAACGACAATTTTTTGTACACCGGAGGGAGTACATAATAAATTATTTATTCTCCAAAATAACTCAGTTTGTCCTAAGCCTGAAGGTACATCCTAATGCTATCCCCTAATCCCTATATATGTTCTTCTAATTAATTTTGATTACCACTCGATCTGTTTTATGACCCAGTAGGTCAAGTAAGTATGAGATCCTATCAATCTAAGGCTATCTGCACTCACGTCCTTTAAAATATCTGCTTTAAGCAAATTTTCCAATATATACTCTACTATTTTAGTGTGTCCACTCTTATTGGTACCGGTTTCAATTCGCCATTTTTCTACGTTTACTCTACATTTCCATTTTAGTACCCTTTTGAGCACACCACTACAGATGGTCTTACTTAATATTGCCTCTACTACATGCTAGAAAAATCAAGATTAGTTATTATCCTTAACTTACAATGACAATGAAGAGTCATAAAGCGTGATAACATGGTTGTTCACTTAGATGATGAGAATGAAAGAAAATCATTCAACATCGAAAGGATATGGTTTAATTTATTATTTCAAACATTAACACAATAAATTATCACCACTGGATAATAAAAAAAACGAATCAAGAATGATGAGCTTGCGCACCGGAACAAATACTCATTCCTTCGAATCATAGAAGAATATGATGCCTTTCTTCTCCTTGGATACCAATGCATTAAAACAATAAACGATCAACACTAGAAAACAAAATAAACACGAATCAAGGGTGATGACCTTGTGCACTGGAACATATGCTTTCAACTCATAGAAGGGTATGATGCATGCATTCCTCCTTAGATATCAGTACATTAATCTTGTTGCATGCATGTGAATTCTTGAATAAATGATATAGATCCTGAATAAAGTATTCAACATTGAAAGAATATGGTTTAGTTTATTATTTCAAACATTAACACAATAAATGATCACCACTGGACGATAAAAAAGCATGAATCAAGTATGATGAGCTTGTGCATTAGAACAGATACTCATTTATTTGAATCATAGAAGAAGTATATGAGGCCTTTCTCCTTGGATACAATTGCATTAAAACAATAAATGATCAACACTAGAAAAAACTCGAATTAAGGGTGATGACCTTGTGCACTGGAACATATGCTTTCAACTCATAGAAGGGTATGATGCATGCATTGCTCCTTGGATATCAATACATTAATCTTGTCGCATGCATGTGAATTCCTGAATGAATAATATAGATCCTGCACATGTACAGAAGCAGGCAACAAATATGTACAAGTAACCCTTGTGCTCACAAAATAAAAAAGGGTACTTCTCCCGGTGTGCTCATCCGACAACAACGGCACATGGCTGATATGATCATGTCCTCATCAGTTGTTTTGTTCTTGATCCTTGCCTCCATGTTTTCATGCTGCCAAGCAGGCAGGAACGATAGACACTGTAGTTAATTTACATGGCCATCATATTCGTTTTCATTTCCGGCAAACTAATAATCGTGTTTGATTTGTACTTATTGTACAGGGTGTCTTCCGATTGGTGGTCGTTGCCAGAGGGTGCTACCGGTCGAATGCTTCGACCTGGAGCCTGACGAACACTGCACAGCCGAGGACTGTCGTGTTGTCTGCGCACAGCACGGCTACCTTAAAAGCGTCGGCGCCTACTGCGACGATAAGGTTCAGCCGCACAAGTGTTGCTGCCCGAAGCCACATGGGATTTAATTTAACGTTCGGTACGGTGTAATGCCTTCATATGTCTGTCCTATGCAAATCAAATAAAGTTGGGAGAATATAGATTTTTTGCGCATGCATGAAATCAGACTAGATTTCACGCGACAGTAACTAACGCCTAATCTTTATGAATTGATCATTACAATTAGTACTACCAAATTATTATAATTAACAAAACATAACAAAAATTTTTTTATGATATATACAGTTACAAAACCATTTTGATTGATTATTTTACAATTAAAATAATCCTTACAAATTAACAGAAAACCAATTAAAATTAATCATATGTTCTTCTTCCTTAGCGGCGGCAGTCACCGCCCTCCGCTCGCCAGTCGCCTCGCTGCCAGGCGACAACTTACTCGCGTCGCTCTTCGCGCTGGCACAGGACGCTCGCTCCGCCTGACGCTCACCGCACTGTCCTCGCTGCGTCGGCGGAGCATGCTCGCAGCGCCCAACGCCTGCGCACGTCGACCGCTGCACCACCTGTGCCGATGTGAATTGTGGACCGGTGAGAGAGGAAGACAAGATGAGTAGCACGAATCACAAAGTAACGACGACTCGCAACGTAGTGTGACGTGGGAGGAGATTTCAGCTTTCTCGATAAAGTTTGGTTTCATACAGCTGCCTTGTTATATTACTATTGCTCTGTGCCCGCAGTGCTTCGTTTCCAACTCTGGTGGTGCATTTAAAGAGAGAGAGGGAAGTGCGCGACCGGCATCGTTGGTCGTTTCCACGTGTTGCGCCTGCGACCGGGGCAGGCCGGGCCGGGCCGCGCGAGCGCAGTGTCTCGAGTGATTTTCCGTTCTGGTCTGGGCCCAAATTACACGACCTTCCGTGTACGCGGCGACAAAGCCAGCTCGTCACGTGCGCTACAAGCTACTCCCTCCGTCCGTCCAGTGTAACTCTATTCCTAGGGTTCAAATGTTGGATGAGCAAAGAAAGTAAATGACCTTAATACCCATAATAAATGCTCAACAGTTGTATTAATTTTTGTTATACATTCAATGCTCATTTGCTGTAAAAGTGAGAAGATGCTTGCCACCCAAGAAAAAAGGACGGAAGTAGATTTTTTAAGCCATACGGAGCAGTTCGGTTGGTGGATGGAAGCAAATATTAAGTTGATTTGACATGAGTCGATGAGAATAGAGTTTCGATGAGACAAATTCATAAGGCTAAAAATAAGCTTAATGTTCCGACATCGGAAGGAATTCCTTCCGTGGTCACAGGTGTCCGACATGCACACCCAGCATTTTTATAAACGTTTTTTATTTGTTGCAGTTATCCGTCGTAACAAAATTTAGTTTAGAAAACGACATCTTTTAGGGATACAGTGAGTACGTACTCTCGCCCGGCGCTCGATCGTACTAGCTAGGTACCACCGCACCGGCTCCCACGTCGGAGCGTCGCGAAAGAGGGATGTCGCTGCTGCAGACGAGGACGGAGGACGCGGAGAGGTGGTTGTGGATGGTGCCGCGTCGTGGACGTGCGTGCGAGGTGGGCGAGGAAGAGCGTGCTGCGCGCGGTCGGGGGACGCCGGACGCTGCGGGCGTGGTCGGCGAGGTGGGCGGAAGACGGCGTGCAGCTAATTAATTTGTCCCAAACCGCCGGACCAGGCCCGTTTCGCCCCGGTATAAAGCTAACGCGCGATATACAGCTTCGCCTTCCGAGGCACCTCAAAGCAGAGGCCTAAACTGCAAATAATGTTGCGATATCGGAAGGAATCTCTTCCGTGGTCTCAGGTGTGCGACATGCACACCAAGCATTTTTATGAACGTTTAATTTTTGTAGTTATGCGTAAACTAACTAAGAGCAAGTATAATAGAGCCTAGTCAGCTGGCTCAAAAGAATCCACATCAGCATATTGCTTACGTGGACGAGGGAGTAAAGAAGAGAGAGAGAGTTGCTGACTCCAGAATAGTAGCCAGGCGCAGCGGCATTTACGAGGTGACTCTACCTATGTGGCTGCATGCGATTGGGGGTAGGCAAAACAGGGCATTTATTCCAATCACTTTACAGTCAATCTAATAGCTAGTCTATTATATAAGAAGGCTAAACTGTTGACTCTAAAGTGACATGGCATTGAGTTACAGCCTGCAACCGGCTACTCCATTATCCTTGCTCTAACAAAGCTCAGCTCATTTTTTAAGATTTGTGTTGCGTGATAATCGAAGCAAACTCCGACTCAAAAACATTAGCTGCAGGGCGTTCTCATTTGACCCGAACCAAGACATGGCGCTACGGCCTGAAAAGACGTGGCGCACGCGCGCAGCCTGGAAATCGAATCACCGCCACCCGACGACACTTTTCAGATATTTGCTATTACTCCTTCCATTTTTAAATATTATGACTCTGTAGTTTATTTTTAAATTATAAAAGGATAAATATTTAAAGACGAAGAGAGTACTACTCGCGTCCCGGACGTCGACGTGGACTCCCGAAACGACGGCGAACGGAAAAGCGGCGGCCGGCCGAACATTCCGAGGCCTGCCCGAACCAACGGTGAGCGTGCTAGCTGGCGTGTCGCCGAGATATTTTGAGCACCGGGGTTGAACACGGACAGGGACGGGTGGCGAGGAGAGGACAGTTGACGGTTCTACCCTCCGGTGGCCACGCCCGGATATTTTGGTTCTGGCGTCAGTGGACGGACGGAACCTTCTGGACTCCTGCCCTCTCTCTCTCTCCCTTCCCGGTGGCTTGGCTGGTGGAGTATCTTTTTCTTAAAAAAAAAAACGAAACGAGGAAGGTGGCCCGTCGTACGTGCACGCGTCACCGACCGTTCCATCAGCAGAGATTCCTTTCGGGACGTCTAAACTGTCAAAGGTCAGCAGCTTCGTCTTCTTTTTGTAAAAAAAAAAAAAAATTGAACGCCATAATTAGCTTAAGCATAAACTAAAAAATGTATGGGCAAGCATATATATTAGTACCCCTTTCATTTCTTTTGTTTGTCGCTGATTATTTTAAAAATAAACTAGCAGGTGCTAAATAAAAAGAAACGAAAAGAGTAGGTCACAACATTGAAACACGATAATGTATTGTCCTTTTTGTTTTCTTGACGTGTAACCATTACATTCACTAGTCATTAGTGGAGACGAAACAAATGGAAAGGATTCCAGATGATTTCCATGCATGTCGATTAATTAAGCTCCAGTATAATCCAAGATATTTGTGCTAATCAAGGGTTAGTGGGAGTACATATCCGATTGACCTTTGCTGCCAAGGCTACTACTCTTTCCATTCTAAAATTCTTATCGCTTTCTAATTTATTTTTAAATTAGAGAGTGACAAGTATTTTGATATGAAAAGAGTATATGTATCTCACGAACTTGTAATTGTATTTTTATGTTGCCTTACATGCCTTGTTGAGTGACAAATAAAAATATGTCACACATCAGATGCGAAGTACTCTTTGCCTTTCTTTGCTTTTATCTACCTTAACTTTAACTTTTTATGATAATATGCCTTAACTTCATGCAGAGAATAATATTTACTCTATTCATTATGACTAAATGATTTTTAAAAAAATAAAAATTTAGTCAACTAAATTAGCTATTCTAACATCATTTATTTCATAACATAGATAATATTATATGACTGCATTCTCCAGAAACATATACTCCTTCTGTTTCAAAAATTTTATCACTTTGTAGTTCAAAAATAAAATACAAAGCGAGAAGCTTTTTTTAGACGGAAGGAATATATGCATTTCTATGCTATTTTGTTTAACGAAAATTACAATGATTTCTTCCAAACCCGGAAAAATCTCATCTTCTAAATAAGCAAGGAAACGCCCCACTTTAGCCACGTGCACCCGTCTCACCGTCGGATGCGACCCATCCCACTCCGGCGGCCCAACCCGCGCCGTCCGTCACCGCCACGGGCCCACCGCACCGCCTCAGCGCCAGATATTTTCGACCGCCCGCCTGGCAGAACCCGTAATTAACCCGAAACCTCGCGCCCGATCTTTTCCCGCGCCTTCTTCTCCGCGCCGATGAATAAAAATATCAAGCGCAGAAATATCTCGGCTCGGTATCTCCGTCCCCCGCAGCAAACCAAACCTCCACGACCGCACCGCACCGCACCGCACGCCGAGGAGGAAGAAAGCTAGAGGGGAGAGTGGAGGGAGGGATCGGCATGTTCTACGCTGGGGACGGCGGTGCCGTCGCGGTGAAGAGGATGAGGATGTGGGGGCAGGCGGAGGAGGAGGAAGAGGAGATGGAGGTGGAGGAGGAGGAGGAAGAGGAAGAGGAGGAGGAGGAAGGACTGGGGTGGGTGTGGGGCGCGCCGGCGTCGTCGGGGGAGCAGAGGGCGGCGGCGATCGTGGTGTCCGACGCGGCGGAGGCGGACTTCCCCCTCATATACGTCAACGCCGCCTTCGAGGCCGCCACGGGGTACCGCGCCCACGAGGTGATTGGCCGCAACTGGTAAGAACGAGCGCCTTCCCCTCTCCTCCTCCTCACCGGACTCTTGCTGCTCCCGTGCTCTCCTCTGTTGTACTCCGCTCACTGCGGGTTCCAGAGAATGCTGCTTGCATTGCACGAGCGCTTTGCTTGAGCTGGGGCAATGAATTTTCGGTGCCTCGATCGTGCGTCAAATTTGATTTGTCAGCATGCCGGTTCCTGGAAAATTAGGATTTTGTTTATGTTCGTTCGTCCAATCGCCTACGCTCAGATATCAGGATCCGTGTAGTACATTGTGCCTGTTTGCTTACTTTTGCTTCTGTGCTCAAATGTTGTGTGTTCATCAATCGTCATGCTTGGTAGAGATTTAAAGAATGTTGTCGCGGGTCTGTATTGGACGGTTAGTATTTTAGGATTTTGCTTGGCTTGAATCGAATGCAAGAGGTAAGAATCATACGAAATGGACAACTGGTTTCAGTTTGAGCAGCCTTATTGATTTTCACAATCTCTGTTTCTTGAAGAGAATCAAACGACAAAGAATATCTCACAAGAAAATGACAGGATCTTGCACGGATTTACTTGTGACTATAGACAATATATATGCGAAATGGGATTGAGTGGCAGGTTTTAGAACACATAGCAGCTTAAAACTCATGGTGATCTGTCCAGATTCTGTATATACTTTGCTCTGAGCCGTTTCAGTTTCCTGTGAGCAGAGGGTGGGAAGGACATGTTGATGCCTGCCACACATGAGATATTCTTCGTGATACTTTGATTGCTATGATACAGTTAGCCACTTGCACATAGATAATGGGATGACGCAAAAATAAACCTCAGGACGTATGATGCACTACTAAACAAGGTGTATAGACCACTAGTAGATCATAAAAAGTCTGTTGCAAAAGAAAAAAGATCATAAAAAGCATCAGTGGCAATGCTATATCCTCCCCACCATTACTAGTGGTAATTGGTGGTTCTAGTTAATTTTTGTTGAAGCACTCAGCTTCAGATCTAGCTAACAGTTTTAGTGTTAGTCCAAACTAAAATGTTGTATCGAAAAGTATCAGTTTGGTAATGATTATTGTGAATCTCTTTGTTGTGAATGTTAAATTGTTAACAATATTTGAAATGACAATTTTTTGTTGATTTTATTTTTGGGCTGTCTATTCAACAAATATGTTCGTTTATTTTGTTATAGTAGTTATTTTTTCTGCTTGCTCATTTTTTGCCATCTTTTCTCACCTGTTCCAGTTATTTAAATTGCTGACACTGAGAAACTTGACAGAGGGCCTTGTGAATCATCTCACGAACTGTGTTCACTTAAACTTGTCTTTCAGCCGATTCCTACAATCTCGGGATCCACGTGCGCAAAGGCGGCATCCCCTTGTCGATCCGATGGTTGTGTCAGAGATTCGACGATGTCTCAATGAAGGGATTGAATTCCATGGTGAGCTGCTGAATTTCCGAAAGGATGGAACTCCACTTTACAACAGGCTAAGGCTCGTTCCAATGCATGGGGATGATGGCTCTGTGACACATGTTATTGGAATCCAGCTATTCTCTGAAGCAGACATCAATCTAAGTAATGTATCATATCCAGTGTATAAACAGCAGTCTAGCCACAGGCCCAGCATTCAGGATGTAAACTCAGCTGCTCATGAACATGTTCCTAAGGTCCAAAGTTCAGACTACTGTGGTATTGTCCAACTGTCAGATGAAGTCATTGCTCACAACATCTTATCTCGCCTGTCACCAAGAGATGTCGCATCCATTGGATCAGCCTGCACTCGAATGCATGAACTAACCAAGAATGATCACCTGAGGAAGATGGTCTGCCAGAATGCATGGGGAAGAGATGTCACTGTGAGGCTTGAGATGAGCACCAAGATGTTGGGATGGGGTCGTCTTGCAAGGGAGCTGACAACCCTTGAGGCAGCCTCATGGAGAAAGTTCACGGTTGGAGGACGCGTCGAGCCTTCCCGGTGCAACTTCAGTGCCTGTGCTGTCGGTAACCGCCTTGTCCTTTTCGGAGGGGAGGGGGTCAACATGCAGCCTATGGATGACACATTTGTGCTTAACCTGGAGTCTGCAAAGCCAGAATGGCGTCGTGTCAAGGTTTCTGCCTCTCCACCTGGCCGGTGGGGTCACACTCTATCGTGGCTGAATGGATCGTGGCTGGTAGTATTTGGAGGCTGTGGACAGCAAGGTTTACTCAACGATGTCTTTGTCCTTGACCTTGATGCTCAGCAGCCTACTTGGAGGGAGGTTGCAAGCGAGGGTCCTCCACTACCACGGTCTTGGCACAGTTCATGCACAGTGGATGGTTCAAAGCTTGTTGTCTCGGGGGGCTGCACTGAATCTGGTGTTCTTCTGAGTGACACCTTCCTCCTTGACCTCAACAAGGAAAAACCTGCTTGGAGGGAGATTCCTTCATCCTTGCCACCACCATCCCGCCTTGGCCACACCTTGTCTGTTTATGGTACAACTAAACTATTTATGTTTGGTGGACTGGCAAAGAGTGGCTCACTCCGCCTGCGCTCCAGTGACGTCTACACAATGGATGTTGGCGAGGAAAGTCCGCAATGGAGGCAGTTGGCAATAACAGGGTTCCCGAGTGTTGGACCGCCACCAAGGCTTGATCACGTCGCTGTGAGCCTGCCCTGCGGAAGAATCATCATATTTGGGGGGTCAATTGCTGGACTGCACTCTCCCGCACAGGTTTTCTTGATTGACCCTGCTGAGGAGAAGCCAACGTGGAGGATCCTGAACGTCCCCGGGCAGCCTCCAAAGTTCGCTTGGGGACATAGCACCTGTGTGGTAGGTGGTACCAGGGTCCTAGTCCTGGGAGGTCACACTGGGGAGGAGTGGGTTCTTAACGAGCTCCATGAGCTCTGCCTTGCAAGCAGGCCCGATGAAGACGATAAGTGATCCTTTTGTCCGTGTATGTGGTCATCCAGGGGCCAGGGCCTACAAAATGTTAGTGCAAAAGAATCGAAAATGAATCTGTTAGTCTACAAGAGTATAGCCTACGTTGTTGTTATTTTCATTTGAGATGTGATCAGGCATTCAGGCTTCGGTAGTTGTCGTCTATCTTATTTACAGAGGGTGGAAATATAGTGTATGTTTAGGTTGTATATTTATGTACTCCCTCTGTCTCTGTGAATTTGTTACTTTGTAGTTCATTTTTGAATTACAAAGCGATAAGTTTATGGAGACGGAGGGAGTACTCAGTTACCACTTTCTACGTATTTGTATCTATTTTACGTTAGGAATGTGGTAGGCTACTTTACGATGATATCAATGCATTGTTACCGGGTTGCAGTCTTGGTTTCTGCTGTACCTAATGTCTTCCTGCAATTCCAAAGGTTCAAGACCATTACTTTATCCCGTTGCTCGCGTAGATCATTGTACGTGAGAGCCACCGCTGGCATGTTTGCTTGCCAATTGTTTTTGTGAACTTGTGGCAAGAAACTTGAATAACTAAACTAAGCTCAACAAAGTGCGTCTTTGATACAACTAAAAAGGGTCCGTCTGACAGTCAGGTGCATGAAATTTAGGCACTGGGCAATCAGTAGCTAATTACTGCCATTACATCTAATTTTGTAATTAACTATTAACTCTTAAATTTTTAGGTCAATCAATTATATTTTTTGTTTGATTATTTTACAATTAACATGGTTCTACAATTACAGATTAACAATTAGAAAAATGAAACTAACCCTTCTTCGGCGACAGCAGTCGGCACCGCCAGCGCCATCGCTACTGAGCGCGTCCGCCGCCGTAGCTCGCCGTCATGCATCTCTTGTTGGCCGCCGCGCTGCTATTGCTGTCGCCACCGTGCCGCTCTCGCAGTCACTGTTGTGCCACCGTTGTCGTCGCCCTCGCGTCACCATTGTTGTCACTGCCGCGTTGCCCTCGTAGTCGCCATCGCGTCACCATTGTTGTCGCCACCGCCATGCTGCGCTTGCCGCCCCATGATGTTCAGATCGGGACAACCGGAGGCTGGAGGTTAGGGATTTATGGTTGAGGGGAGGGTATAAAGAGGGTATACGAATCTTAAAGCTAGATGGACGGTTGAGGATGTCGCCTGAAATGAAGGGAAGTCTCAGGTGCCTAGTATTTCCGACTAAAAAAGGCTTGTATGTTTTTAGTACATAAACTCTTACAACCATTTTATGAACTTTGTGAACCCTATATTGTACGTCGGATCTCAAAAAAATCACTGAACACGGCTTTCCACATAATTCAATAGGAATCTACTAGATCGGGTATGGAAATGGAATTCCGTTAGAACAAAACCTCCAATCCCTTCTATAAATAATAAATCTGATCTAATGTTATGATCTTCAACATTTGTGTGTGTGTGTGTGTGAGGGGGGGGGGGGGGGGGGGGGGAGTTTGTTAAGAAGATTATCGGCTCATTATGCCCAAGTCGTTTATTGGCGCCAACGACCAACGCACTTGGTCCCGGACGGCATCAGATGCCGACCGCACGGCCTTTCAGGAACGCCGGCACCCTTAAAGTAAAGCAACACATTTTGAACCGGTGCAGACGCCGCAGGATCCACATTTGTCCACGCCTTACGAACAGAAATGATTAATTCAGGTCGTACCGTCCTTGGAAAGGGAAAGGGAAAGAGAAAGAGCGACCACGCTCCAACTTAGCACGACATCATCAACATAGTACTCCCTCCATCTCCATAAACATGTCTTCTTAGTTCAAAAACAAAAATACACCAAAAGTTTGTCGTCATAGTACAAAATAAAAGTGGCCCGAAAGTGTTTTGACCATTTTGCCCTTCTCCCTTCTCCCCTGTTTCTTTCTAGTTTCGCAGCATCCTCCGCCGAAGCCAGGCGCAGGAGGAGCAGCCGGCGCGAGGCGCGGAAGGAGCAGCCATCGCGGATCCGACGCCGGCGTGAGACGTGGGAGTAGCAAAAGCTACTGACAGCCTTCACCAAGGGAAGGAGCAGCCATCGTGAAGACGCCCTTCTCCCTTCTCCTATGTTTTGCATGAGACGCAGGCGCGAGGCGGTCGTGAGCGGAGCAGAGCGCAGGAGCGCAGGAGCGGAGCACACGATCCATCCATCAGGCTGCCGCTGGAACCGATCAGTGCATGGAGAGGTGCAGGGAGAGGGACATAGCCAGGACTTCACGTTTGTGCAGTGCCTTCCCCTCAGCACCAGATCTTGGCCTTCGTCTCCTTCTTTCTCGATGGATGATGGCTTCTTTTCTCGAGTGATGCAGCTTGTTGCATTTTTTTCTCGTTGCATTTTTTCAACCTTGTTAAGCGACTGATCCCTCTAGGTAATCAGGCTCGGTTTGTCATGTCAGATGCCCCGATGTGAATCTGTCACTTGACAGGGACTAATATTGTTTCTTATTTTGTCTCCCGGAAAACTGAGCTCGTATAAAAAGTCATCTGCAGTATAAAACGATATCGAATCACTGATTCAGTGATTCCTGTTACTGTTTTGTGCTTATCAGTTTTTGTGCTTGCAAATTAGTAATTCCTGCTATAGATTTGTGCTTGTAACATGGAGGAATTGTGAACAATTGTGCCATCCAATATTCTGATTATTTGCACACTGCAGTGCTACATTCAGGTTCAATGCAATAAAAATGAATTTTGTCATTAAAAAAATGTCGATTGGCCAATTTCTTGTGCTCCACAAATTCCAAAATCACAAATGAAGTGGTAGGCTAAAGCATCTCACAACCCCATAATAAACTCAACCCAACACAATAAGGACACCAAAATATGCTACTAATAACATTGCACACATGCTATTTGATCATATCGCTGGCTTCACTCAATTCAGTTGAGTCCCGCAAATCTTGGGATCAAGAATAGCTTGGCCTCTTTGCTTGATTCGTATGGATGGTTCTTGTGGAACTCGTTTATCAGGGCCTCCATTGGAATTGCCCGCAGTGACTCCATTATGTCTTTGCTTGGTATGTTTGGCTCTGACCTCACTGGAGTTTCACCATTCGGCTGGTAGTCGTCTTGCAAGATATCATTCACTGTCTTCCTTCGAATTTCCATGAAGGAACATGATTCTGTAAGTACTCCGGTACACTGAAATAAAATCTGACAACCACATTTCAGTCTATCACCAAAACAGGTCAAAGATTTCACCAGTGCCCATATGAAATAAGTTCTCCTCTACTGGTGATTTCTTAGTCAGCATCCATCTCTTCAGAGCCGCCTGAGCAGCAGCCTTGGCCTACTCCAATAGATCATTTGGAACCTGCATGCCGAATAATCAAGTGATCAGTTACAAATTAACATAAAAGAATGAACAAGCAATTGCTCGGTGAATATCATAGTACCTTCTGATGCTGACGGTTCGATTCACCACATATCCAGCTTAGTTCCAACTCAAAAGCTTTGTCTTTCGCTTCGTCATGCACTCCATAAAGTCTGCATCAAACAGATTGTTAAAACTCAGGTTTAGCTTATCATCCAACAAAAAATGTGTGGTGTTTGGTTGGGAGTTTTGTATCATAATAGGATTGCAGGAGATAACCTGAATCATTCCTGAATCAGGGTACAAGGAACAGACATACGCGCGCAGATGGGCAGGGTTCAGGTCGACACCGATGATCCTTGAAGCCCCAGCAAGCCTGGCACCTTCCATGGCCTAATTACGTGAAAAACATGTCAAAATTATCTCAGATACTCCGATCAAACAGAAAATATGTTAAGAGCCTCAAGAAACAAACATCATCAGATTGCTACTTACAGCAAGTCCGACTTGTCCCTCAGCGTGTCGCTCAGCTTCCCTCTCAGGCCTGCACCTCGGAGCTCTCTGTCAGGTTTGCAGCTTGTACTCGTCAGTGAAACTGCACAAATTCAGAACATATTGGCATGTTTACCAGGTTTTGTATTGTCGACACTAGCTTTGCTGAGACAGAGATGGTCCCAGGAATCTGCACAATGAGATCAATGTAACTAACTTGGCATGACCTCATTTCAGAATGAACTGAGCTGGGGCAACTAAAGCATTGGTATAGTTTAGCTACTGATACAGTACAGAGGGCATTGCCCTGGCACTTGCTAATCGCCTGTGACTTTTTTCACTTCATATAGAAGGTTCGAACCTTACCACACCATTTTGGAATTCTCTGCTTATATCTAGCTGCACTGCTAGAGCTTTAGCCACCAAATAGCCCACAAATAGCAAGAACAGGTAGATGGGACTTCTGAACAAAGCATAAGAATACCTACATCATAAGAATGTTCAGCGTGCGTGTATAAAGACCTACAGAGCATTGTGATACTGAATACCTCAGGACCATCATGATCTCATTAAAACCAAGAACAGCAATATCAACCATTGCCCATTCTTCACTGCATCATTCATTGTTGATGAGCACTGTAACTAAAAACTTGTGTAAGATGGAGAAAGCTAATTAAAAATTGTGTAAGGTGAAGAAAGCACTGTAACTAAAAATTTGTGTAAGGTGAAGAAAGCACTGTAACTAAAAACTTGTGTAAGGCAAAAAAAAACACTAAATTACCTTTATTCATTGATCTGCTCCATAACATCTTGCACCAACAACGTATCACACTTCAGTTGCAAAGGAAGACGTCCTTGCCTTTCGAGCACCCCTTTTCTTATATGTGGAATGTTGTACCCGTTGCCGCCACCAATTTTCATGACCTCCTGCATGCATGCATGGAGTGTTAGGAAAATCTGATTTGCCTGGTGTACTGGATAATCTTTGAAAGCCCTATCAACAGCAGCTACAAGGTCTTCGGTTGTCTTGGAAGTTGTCTTGTATTGAATCGACTGGAGGGAACTAAAGAAACCCAAATCCAGAATATTTAAATCAGGTGGATTTGCAGGCTGACACACTATTCTTATGTCGAACCCATCTTTTTTTGCAGCCTCACAGAATATTCTATCAGTAGGTGCAATGTGAGGTGTCGCATTATCCTGTTGTATGTATATAGGCTTTTGAGCATCTTCAGCAGACCACTTCGCACGAATTGTGGGCAAAACTTTTTAAATCATGAACTCCAGCATTTCCTTTTTCTTTATCGAATTCACAGGCTTCAACTCTATGGTCCCTGCTGGACGATTCACACTAGACCTCTTTGCTGGTTCATGTGTCACAAAAGGGAAACATCCGATCTTTCCATCGAAGGTACAATTCCCATCTGAATTGAATCTTGGTCTAGCTAGAGCTGCCAAAAACATAATCTTCGTAATGTAGTTCTTGTTCCTACAGGTTCTTATTGGCACCTCTTCACCAGGGACTATGCAATACATCTCTGTTTTCCTAGTTATGTTGAACCATTTCTCGTCGATGAAGACAAAATCGAATAGCCCTTTGAAAACGGGATCATGAGGTATACTCGCTGGCTCAAGCATAAACATACATCATTTTAGTCGGTCTCTCTTATTCTGCTCTCTCAAGTGGGGCTTTAATGTGCTTGAGACACGTGTTATAACACCATCTTTTTTCATTTTGTGCACCTTATTTCTGCTGACACCCAAACATTTAGCCACATCATCTATTTGTTGTACGTTTGGAGAGAGGAATATCTTTCAAGACTGAAATATCCACATCCTTCTTCCTTCGACCACACTTGTACCATTTAGTCCTAACATCCACGGGGACACCTCCATTTAGGCATTTTCTTCCATCATCCCAAATGCGTTGTACGGTTCGGATATGTACCGAAAATTGTACAGAAATTTGTCTTGTGTCCCAACGCTTCAATTTCCCCTCTTTAGATCTTGCTAGCAAGGCTTCAAATATCTCTCTTCGTTTCTCGTTAGGCACAATAGTCTTGCGACCACTGTCCTGACCCACCTCAACCACATCCTGACTCACCGCAGCACTGTCCAGACCCACATCAGCACTGTGCAGACCCATATGAGCATTGTCCAGACCCATATCAGCACCGTCCAGACCCATATCAACATTCTCCGGACCCCTATCAACACAGTTCATACCCATATCAACATTTTCTATACCCACATCAACACTGTCCATACCCATATCAATAGTTTCATGACCCATCTCAACATCATCATGACCCGACTCAACCCTGTCTTGAATCAACTCAATCCCAATTGGTGACGTACTATTTTTCATTGAAGGAGACCTTATTGTTGGCGACAACAACATCCTGCTTATTGGGAACTTGAATAGTGGCATTGTCACATGAGGAGACTTCCTTTTCTTGCTTCTTTGCCCTTCTTGAGAATTCAACAATCTTTCCATGACCCTACACAAACATCAATTAATCTATGAGTGCAAAATGTAATGCAAAATTACTTTTCATTGGATGGTGCTTGAGAGTACTTTATGTTGGTATTGCAGTATAATAATGTACCTTGTTGGACTTCTTGAGCTTGATGTGGGTGGTGGATCAGCAAGCAATGTCGGTGGTGCGTAGCCACCGCTACCAATCTCCTCTTCTGCCACTTCACTCACCAAATCCTCACGAAGGCGTGCAGCTAGGGTGGAGAGGCGCACAAGGCTGACCTCAGGTCTAGCACTTGATTCGTTCCCATGGGTTGATGGAAGTGATGGTGTTGTTGTCCTAGCACACCGATTGGACAATAATGGAGGGCAAGAGGTTGGATGTCGTCCCATCTAAACAATACAAACATAATATAAATGATTAATGGATGAATATCATTTCGAAAGAACCACTAAAACATATATAAAAGTAACAAAGAGGTTACATTGGGCCGATTAGATAACAAATCAGTGGTTATCCATGTCACCAAATGGTGAAAACAATTAACTTAAACTGAACCTTTGCAAGTTTATGACTAATCATGCTTATAAACAAACATTGTGCTTAACCAATTTATAATTCCCAGGCTTATAAAAATAACTGAACCTTTTACATTGAGTTGAATGACTACTAGCAGTTAAACATGCATGTTTTATGTAGGACATTTACACTAGCTTTTTGCGCTTGAACAAAGCCATGTTCTACCTCCATCTCCAGACACAAAAACCAAGGGAACATTTGACAAGTTGGTAGAGAGATCAATTATGCCAAATATTAACTATTTTTTTAATATAAGGTGCTTAGTTTAGTAACAAGATATAGCATTTCTCTATGCGACAAAAACTATGGACATATACTAGTTCATTGATCTGTTCCCCTGTTTGTGGAAGTGCGTGTTCTGTTTTCATCTTTGCAAGTGCATGCTCTGTTTTTACTTCTCTTTTGAGATGAGAATTACGCAAAAGCACCCAGAACTCTTCATTTCAACTTCAGATAAGGTTGTTTCAATTCCAACTCTTTTCTACTACTGACGAAACTGATCCTGTCCACCAACAGGTAAAAAGCGCATCCATCTAGAATTGACAAAATATTTACACGTACAGAAAACAAAAACACACCCCTCTCAAACAAAGCATGCACTTACAAAGATGAAAACTAAAGGGGTGTCAGGAGAAAGGGCAACCCCATGGGCGTGTATTACTCCATCCATCCAGGGCAACAGGTCAATTATGCTAAGAGAAAGATTAAGAAGGGATACCTGGACTGACGGCGGAGCTTTCTTTCAAAGAGTTCCCAGATACTGTACTCGGTCGGGAGGCGCGCAAGGGGCCGAAGGACCGATCGACGGGCGGAGAAGGTACGACCAGGAGGTGCGCGAGAGCGAGAGGGAGCCACGCGAGACCGTCAGGTGGAGAGGGAGAGCGAGAGTGCTGAGATCAGGCGGCGGCGGTGGCCGAGGTCGGGAGGCGGAGACAGCGGCGACCAAGGTCGGAGGTTGGGAGGCGGAAGCAGCGGTCGAGGTCGGAAGGCGGCGGTGACGGCGTCGGCCGAGGTCGGGAGGCGATGGTGGAGGCGGCAGTCGAGATCGGGAGGAGCGGCGGCGGAGATCTTGATTCCGGAGGAAGGCCCGAGGTTACAAATGGACTGGAACGAATGGACTAGACCTACCACCACAAATGGACGGGAACGAATGGACTAGACCTGGTGGTAGGGAGATCCGGAGGGTAAAATAGTAATTTCACACATGTTTTATTTTTGTTGACTGAGTTTGACGCGACATATTCACGGGAATGGAGGGAGAGTAGTAGTGTACCTCAAACGACGGAACATCCCTAGTCTTCAGTGATGATCCTGTCTGTGACGGCAATCATGCCTAGCGTCTTTAGCAAGGCAGCTCAGGCTCTCTCACAGTCACAGACGACCACACCAAAGGTCAGGGGTCAAGAGCGAGGCAGCTCAGGCTCTCTCACAGTCACAGACGACCACACCAAAGGTCAGGGGTCAAGAGCGAGGCAGCTCAGGCTCTCTCACAGTCACAGACGACCACACCAAAGGTCAGGGGTCAAGAGCGTGAGCACAGCACGGTTGACGAGACGGAGAGCTCGTACGTTGATGGTCCTCTGCACCGTACGTTCTCACCTCACAGGTACAATCAGACCAGCATCAAACGAAACACCCATACGGCCATCTGCCCATATCCTACCGACTCATATCAGATCGCAACGCGAACAGCCATTCTCACGACCTGCGTGTGCTCTATCTCTCCGGTATCTGAGCACAGAACAAACCCGAACAAAGGACGTAGTACTAGCAGCAAGTCTTGTCATCAAATATAAGGTTAATAACACAGCAACAATCCAAGACAGCACTGCAAAGAAGCAGAGTTTTCGCGAGTGGCGGCTGGGTTGGGGAAATGAAAACCAGCATCCAACCATCATTTATCGACTGGTGACAGAAACAAAAGCGTCTGTCCGTCAAATAACAACTAAAGTACTTAATTCAAACAGCAATGCAGCAGCATTCGATGGCGATACGTATACTAGAAGGAACATAGCTAATTGGAATCTCGGTCTTGGTTAAACTCCCAACCGGTGTAGACACATCAGGTCAGGAGTCTCGGCCCGGCGGCTTACTGAGCGTCACCAGATTCCTTCGCCGCAGCGGCTTCCTTGATTTCATCACCACCGTCCTCCTGCAAGTTAAAGGTAAGAACCAACATGATACCACATACACAGAAGAAACCAAGCCGGCTAAAAGAAACTTACATTGGTGTCAGATGTCCATAGGGTCAAGTTGTCACGCAGCAGCTGCATGATCAGGGTGCTGTCCTTGTAGGATTCTTCACCCAGGCTGTCCAGCTCTGAGATAGCCTCATCAAAGGCCTACCATAATCATACAAATTTCAGACAGTCAGTCCAAGCACAAAAAAATTGAATCAAGTCACAATACTACTCATCAGACCAGGCTTCAAAAGAAGATAATCAATTTTCCATCACTGAATTTTCGCATTCAAGCATCAGGATACTTTCTCACATTATTTCATGTAGTAATGTCAAACTTTTTCCAGCATAAAGCACAGCAGAAGTATAAGACAACCCTACTGTCCGCAATACAAAAATACAATTAGAAAACTTCAATGTTCAAAATATAAAAACTTTAGCACTAACAATAACATAACAGAAAGCTGAGAACAAGAAATGATGAGATATCAACAACATAAAAGCAATTAGCATCGCCGGAAAAACATGAATTCACTGCAGTGACAATTTCATACATTTTTACCAAGAGAACTCATGATAGAATGCTTACAAGATTCACCATGGGTGGCAAAGTATCAAAATATATGGCTCTAGGGTTCATCAAAAGGCCATGGTGTCAGACACCATGCCCCGGGACTTGCAGTGTAATGCTCTTTTTTTTTTTACAATTTCACAACAAACACTACAAATCTACAATATCAGATAGCCGAAGTCTACAGGCACACCATTTCCAGAACATCATTTTGTGACAAAGGAACAAAATCATATCAAAGAAGATCCTTGATGAATCAAATTGGACCTAATTAACCACAATAAAATGGATGGAGGCCTAGTCATGTATGCTCTCAGATTGTTGTCTATGCAAATCTATAACACCTCCGAGCAATACAACAACCAACCTTACTTCCAAGCAATAGCTATACATTAAAATCCTGGAGATGAAGTATGGCAGCAAAATAATCAAAACAAAAGGAGATGGGAGAAGAAGCAGACCTGTTTCGCAAGGTTGCAAGCACGATCAGGGGAGTTCAGGATCTCATAGTAGAACACAGAGAAGTTGAGTGCAAGACCAAGCCTAATGGGGTGTGTCGGAGCCAGATCTGCAAGAGCAATATCCTACATACACAGAACGGAACACTGTCAGTGGATCACAAGATCTGATAGTTCTCACAGCATCAACACATAAGAAATTGCCTGTCATCAGGATCCAACCTGAGCAGCTTTGTATGCGTTCATGGTGCTCTCGGCAGCTTCCTTCCTCTCGGTGCCAGACTTGAACTCAGCAAGGTACCTGCACGGCCATCATCAAAATAGATTACAGCATCTACAGAATACAAGATAAGCTAACATCCCAGCACAGCATCATTCACAATATCAAATAAAAAGATTAAATTAAGGAAAGGCAGACAAGATACGCGCCATAAAGAGAAGCCCAGAAACATCCGAATCTATTCCCTGTTTTTTTTTGACTTTTCGCTAACTACAAGATAGAAAAAACAATTAATTCATGCGAAAAAAACAACTCAAACTGAGACCTAACCATCACCACGACATCAAAACCCTACCATTTCAAACATGATACCTCCATAGATCTAAAATTTTGACTTCACCAACCACAACTACAATTCCATACACAATGGTCCGAGATCAGTTGAGAAACACCAATAAATAAAGACTCACAAATCTCACTAATCCGAAGTCCGAACATAAAGATCCCTTATAAAATCTGTAAAATCTAACACCCCGTCACAGCGCACATAAAGGTCGATCTAGCCTCTACCAGCGAAGAAACTTCATGCCTCATCAGTTACCCGGTGCCCAAGATCGAATCATCAACTGGAGTATTCGTATGCGAAAAAATAAAAAAGTGAGATCTCCGCGTGTGATTGATATACCTGTGGTAGTCACCCTTCATCTTGAGGTAGAAGACCTTGGATTCGGCGGCCCCGGCGGACGGCACGAGGTGGGAGTCGAGCAGCGCGAGGATGCCGTCGCAGATGCGTGCGAGCTCGGCCTCGATCTTGGAGCGGTAGGCGCGGATCGAAGCGGCGTGCGCCTCGTTGCCGCGGCCCTCCTCCTTCTGCTCGATGGAGGAGATGATCCGCCACGACGCCCTGCGCGCGCCGATGACGTTCTTGTAGGCGACGGAAAGCAGGTTGCGCTCCTCGACGGAGAGCTCCTCCCCGCCGCCGGCGGACCGCGCCACGCGCTCCATGAACTCCACCATCTCCTCGTACCGCTCCGCCTGCTCGGCCAGCTTGGCCATGTACACGCTCTCCTCCCTCGTGGGCTCCGACGGCGACATGGCGGCGGCCTGGGGGTGGGGGATCTCCTCCGGTGAACGGAGCCCGGTTACAGGAACGGCTACAGGGTTCACACGGAGCAGCAGATCTTCCTACGGGGCGTGGTGCGACGCGTTTGCGGAGGTGGGGGGAGGAGGCGACGAGAGGGGCGGGACATTTGAGGAGGACGCGGCCCCCCGCGGGGTGCGAACGATGCGGGGCCCGCATGGCAGTGAGACGACGTGGCGGTCAAAAGAGCGGGCCGCGCGCCGGGGGTAGCGCTGCGGGCGGAGGTCGTGTGGTCCGGTGTGTGGCGAGAAGATGAGTGGATTGCGTGTGGTCGGTGGCCCGCGTGGGCGGGTTTGGTTGGCTTCGGATGGTGTCTGCTGGTGTGGAAGGTTGGGCGAGAAACAAGAGGTGATCCGGTTTGGGCGGTCAATCTGGGATGGCCGGTGAAACATCGCCCATGCTATACATACCAGGTACAGTTAATTATTATTATTTATTTATAGGGAACAACTGCTATGCAATCTTCTGTTTTGTGCAAGCGTGCAATCTTCACATCTCAACCGTTCCTTACCGATCCAAAGGTGCTGCACTTTTAACACTTAAATCCCTCCACCTGGTGCTGCTGACAATATGCAAAAAGAACCCTGTATGCAGCCACCCTTGGATCTGTAGCGAACGGTTGAGATGTGGAGATTGCATGCTTGCACGAAATACCAGATTGCACAATAGTTGTTCCCTTATTTATATATATTTTACAACTGTACTTCCCATATAATAATAAATAATTATGTAATATTTATTATGCCTTCCTTGATTTACAAGGATACAGTTGTTTTTTATCGAGACATCGACCAGCCATTGTCGTATCCATCGTTTCTCTTCGACACACAGAAGAGTTCCTTAGGTCGCGTTTGGATTGAAAGAAATTCAAAGAAAATTTCAGAGGAATCCATTCCAATGGAATGCTGACATGGTGTAACGTTTGGAACAAAGTAATAGAGTTTATCATTCTTCCGGAAAGGATTCATTTCCTTCACAAAACACAGGAACTAAAAAAAAAATCTAACCTGAACCAAATTAAGTTAGAAGTTTAAGGTGAAGCAGGGAAAGAGAGTGCAGGTTACATTATTTACGATAGCTGAAGTTACATTAGTACATCTATAAATCTCTCAATTACAACTTCTAATAAATGCATGATTTATATTATGCACTTAACATTATCTTACTTAGGGTACATTGACCATACCTACATACTGTTGGCTACAATTCATGGTTAAATAAACTTTGCATCATTGCTCATGAAATATAAATTGTTGTATTATCAAATTCGGAATTTAATTCTAACAAATTTTTTCCCGATTTCTATGTTACAAATTCCTGCAATTCAAACACAAATGTTTTGTATTCCTTTATTTTCAATTCATGTAGTCCTCTCACATTTCTCATTCACGTGTTTTCTTCATTCCTGCATTTTTTTCTACTCTTACATTTTGTATTCCTACGTTCCAAATGGGCTCTTAACTTATCAGACTAATAACATGTTAAATCTAAAAACTTAGCTAAATTTATTCACTAGATTACTTTCAACATTTTAAAATAATATAAATAGTATTTTTACAATTTGCTTCAATGTATTCCTAAAATGTAAACATGATACATTTAAAATAGTAACATAGTACATAGTGAGTTCTAAATATACGATGAAAAAAAAATACAAAAACAGAACTACGGTTTAGGAGAAAATACGTTTAAATGTGAAACTTATTATTTTACTCTCGCCTTCCACTCGAACCAATTAGATTGCGACACGTGGTAGGATTCCTTCCAGTTAAAAAAATTTGTCATCGGTTAGTTCAAAAATGAACTAACATAAATATTTCGAACTAGGAGGGAGTACCATTTTCTCATTCACAAAGATTTCAGTCGTTCATCATTTTTATGTGAATCTAGAATATTGTTCTATACCTTAGTAAATAAAAGTGGCATATATCTAAGAGATCCATAATCGTTAAACAGGTGGATGGACTCAAATTGTCAGCCCATTTTGGCCCATGAGCCTAACTAATTAGTTTTCAGTTTCTGATCTACTAATGGTGGCCATTAATGAGGGTATCTATGCCAGTAATTGACTCGCTCTATGAGATGATTCAGTTTTATGATTTGGTTCTGAAAAGATGTAATTTAATTTAAAAACTTTAAATATGTTGCTTTAGAACTTTAAATTTAAAACTTTTATATAGTCCCATTCGGCAGATTATGTTACCTAATTAAGTAGTATTTGGATGGTTCACCATTTTTCGTTGAGATACTAGACTTAAACTTTTTCAGTGAAAAAGTGTATTTAATTATTGTGATGTGATGGTCTTGCTCAAATTTTTACTTTTCATAACGCAACGGAGTACATTACAATTCTTGTCTCACAGTATTAATGTGAGTTCAAACAGTTTAGGAGATAATTATGTTATTTGAAATTACAAAAACCATTCCCTCCAACCAAACCACTGAATCTATAGGGGGGTGTGCTTGCATGTTGTAGAACCTGTTATACTAAACTCTGGATCAGCCTACGGATGGATGGAAATCCGTGGCACTCTCACGTTTTTTTAGACCCTTTTTTAATCCCAATTTGATTTTCTTATCCAAAAATAATGAAATGAACAGGACATAGCAGTAGTGGTTTGGGCGCGTGGTCCAAATTTGGCTTCACTTCCATGAAATGTTCTTTGGCGCTAAGACAGAACATATGCTCTCACAGAGGTCCCCTCACCCTCTCATGCCATCCTCTCTCTGTCCCACCCAAACTTAGGACAAGCACGCGCTTGTACCGATTGCAGACGGTTGCAAAATTGACGGCTGCCTTGTGTCTCAAAGGAAATACCTTTTCAGTGGAGAAATATACTGAAACTTACTGTCATGGCTAGATGCTCTGTTCTAGTGCTAGCTTTACTTTTCTTCTTATTCTTCCTTTTTTTTGTTTCGTGTACATTTTACTTTACCAAATCTTTTAATTAATAAATTACCAGTAGTGACTTGTCCCTGCTGTTTCATAAAAAAAAAATTGTCTACCGATTTGAAAAGAAAAAAAACGAGAGTCACCTTTGAGACTGAAGATTATTTTTCTCTCGGTGGATATATTCCTACCTTTCATCAAAGTTGAATCTTTCAGTCACCACATGAAAGCGCAGCAACTTCCTTTTGAGGAAGTGAAAAGTGCAGAAGCTGAAGCAATGGACAAGCTAGGGCAGAGCTAGCATGGGTCCGTCCGTCCCCATTCTTCACCAAGCTAGTCGCTCGCGACAAGCAGAGAGCAACAGCAAAACCATGCGTGTACAATGTATCATGACAGACAGAGACCACCAGGGTAGACAACCAACCAACCTGATGAGCCCATTGGACCACGCAGGCAGTTGAGCTACCGATCTTAATAAACCAGGCCTTGCATGCAGTTGCAGCTCTGTTATTAAACCTGATTAATTATCCCGTAACGGAAAGAAGCATTGTCATATCCTGATCCAATTATATCTACTAGTACAGTAGTACAAGCTAACGTCAGAAACGACAGAAGAGAGTTCATCAGGTAAGTTCCATTATTCCATGATGAGTTCGATCGTCACCGGTGTAACGAAGCCGCCGGTGGGCTACTTGGAACTGCAAGCAATTTTCCCAACCAGCTAGGCCACCTAACCTTCGCCTCCACTCGACGATCGACTTCATTCGTATAACTTCGCCGGCCACGAGAGGTCGATCATAGAGCATCAGTCCCACGGACGAGTGCCGTTTCATTCCCGAGTTCAGCCACTAGCTAGCACTAGCTAGGAGGACAATGGGCTGCTGCTTCACGCGGCGGGACCTCGCCGGCCGTCGTCGTCGACCCCAGGCGCAGCACTGCCTTCGTCTTCATCTTCTTCCTCCGCTTCTCCTGCTTCTGCTCGCCGTCGTCGCCGACCGACCGTTCGCCGCGGCGAGCTTCTTCTTTGGCGGCGACACGGACTCGGTTCGATCTGATTCTTCGTTTCTTGAGACTTCCTATCAGTTACGATTAACGCACACACGTGCGTGCCCGCTCATCACTGATCTCGGTGGGAACACGTTTTCTGCAGGATTGCAGCCGGACGTGCGAGTCCGAGCACTGCACGGGTACGTACCAGCTACCAGCGTGCGTGTGTTCTCTGAAACTGTTGATTTTGATGGTGTCTTATTACGTCTGATCTGATGGTGATTGGTTCTTCTTCCGCCTGTCATGTCCGGCCACCAGCGGCGCCGCTGATGCGGTACGGCAAGTACTGCGGCGTGTCGTACACGGGGTGCCCCGGCGAGGTCCCCTGCGACGCGCTCGACGCCTGCTGCTTGCTCCACGACGCCTGCGTCCAGGCAACCGACAGTACGTCATCGTCGTCGTCTCGACTCTCTACTGTTGTTAATTAGAATCTGCATCTTTTTTTAAAAAAAAAATTCTGGCGTATGAATCTTTTGTCAAACCAAAAAAAAAAACCGTCTCTGCTCTGCTGCATGCATGGTGATCGAGCGCAGACGACTACCTCAACACGTGGTGCAACCAGAGCCTGCTGGACTGCGTGGCCGCGGCGAGGTCGTCGACGGCAACGGCGGTGACGTTCGCGGGGAACAGCTGCAACGTGACTCAGGTCGCCGATGAGATCACGTCGGCCGTGGAGGCCGCCGTTTTCATCAACAGGATCTTCCACAGGCCGTGATTTTATCAACGCAATTAACGCGTACGGCGAATGTGGGCTCGTGCGTCTTGAGGTGACCCCGTACGCTGACGGAGATGAACGCGGTGGCCGGAGCCGGTGGCCAACAAATGTTGGTGGGGTTTGCTGGCCCGCGCCGTTGACGACTTTTGTGGGCAGCTCCTGTTCTTGTTCCTTCTCCTTCTTACCTTTTGTTACTTCTCCTTCTTACTTTTTGCTTATCACGGTGGCCAAGAAATTATTTTGCATCCTTCTCCTTTTGTAATCAAGAATTTACTACATATGATCACTCAAGCAGATTTCTTGGTAATTCTAAATATTCAGAAGCACCGGTTAACAGTGGGATTATAAAGAGTAGAGAAAATTTTAGAAGAGATAGGAGTCGACCAAGGTTAGCATGGCAGGAGGCGGTGAAACGAGACTTAAAAGAGTGAGACATACCTAGAGATTTCGCTCATGATAGGACTGCATGGAAATTAGCAATTTATATGTCAGAATCTTAGTTTATTCGTATTTTATTACTCTTATATTCTTTCTTATTAACTAATTTTTAAAATAAATAAAATGTATAATCTTATTTTATTTGTATTTTTTTTATTATTACTTTTTACTTTCATCTTATTTTCTATTACTTTTTTTCAAAATTGTTGAGTTTAATTTCTAGCCAACCCCAACTCATTTGGGACAAAGGCTTGGTTGTTGTTGTCGTCGTCGTCAAAATATTCAGAAGCAAAAGCATGTACTAGAACACCATTCCCTTCATCAGAGCCAATAAAATAAAGTGTACTTAGTTTATTACCAGCCTAACCGAGATAATTATCTGGCCAGCTATCTATTGATCTTAAACCAATCACTAATCTTTCCGTGCATGTGCGCTGCCTTTCTTTGACCACCAGCATAATGCAATTTCCAAACTACTTTGTATAAGGGTGTACCGTAAATGAATCTTTTATTCATGGCAATCTGATTCGGGTTTCGAAAATCACTTAACTCGGCATGTCCACAGGTCAAATACATTTGACGCTTTCAGAAACGTAACAAGACAACGCAGCCGATTTTCTCCACATGTTTACATAACATGACATACCACGCACACTTTTCACTACTGTACCACTGAACTTTTTCAATACAGTTGAAATCCAGCATACGTATAACGAACGTACAAACGCTTAACAAACAAAGCACGGAGGAGCAAGGAATCTGTCAAGGTAGAGTAGCTACGTGGGAGGACTTGCAGTGCTCCAAGATGGCCTTCGATTTGGAGTACAGCGACGTGAGCTGCCCTTCCCTCTGCGAAAACGTGCGGGTGATGACACTGATGTCCTTCCTTAGGTCCTGCATCTTCTGTTTCTCCGCGCCCAGCTCCCCCAGCAGCTCCTGCTTCTCAGCGGCGAGACGATCAGCATCCTGCCTGTACCTAATGAGCTCCTTCTCAAGCGCAGCACACCTCGTCCTTGAGTCATCGAGCTGCTCCTGCTTCTCAGCGATCACATGGTTGGCCTCCTGCTTGGACTTGGAGACTTCCTGTTGCAGAGACGCATTCTCATCTCTGAGCAAGTCGAGTTCCCTCTCAAGCGCAGCACATCTTGTTCTTGAGTCCTCAAGCTGCTCCTGCTTCTCGGCGATGATATGGTCGGCCTCCTGCTTGGACTTGGAGACTTCCTGTTGCAGGGACAAGTTCTCATCTTTGAGCATGTCGAGTTCCTTCTCGAGCGTCACACATCTCCCCTTTGACACCTCGAGCTGCTGATGATCGGAAATGCAGTCCTTTTCCAACCTCTGGCATCTTGCCTCAACAGGCTCCTCCAGTGGCACAGCCTAGAGGCAAAAGTATAAGAATTTGCAGAGAGAAATAAGTCATTTCTCACTGACAACATATTTCATGTAGCAACAGAAGCCACATTTCGATCGAAAGAAAAGAAGAGACAAGTCTGGTAGCATAACTTACTGATGTTGTATCTTTCAGCATGGATTCCTCACGTTTCAGGCCAGGCGTCATCTCAAGCATGTCAAGGTCAGTTATACAACCTTTGTTAAGACGCGCCCATAGGTCTTCATCGGCAATATTATCCAAAGTTTCAGGTATTGGGCTGAACTCAACATCATTTGTGTAGCGTGAGCGACATGCAACAAAGTCTTCTTGTGTGTACTTCGAATCTGGTGTTTTTAATGCATCTAGCTGCCACAGGCAAACGGGTTGTCTCATTAACATTTAGGAAAAGAGTGAATTTGATTGTGACGAATATTGATCATCAACAAATGTGCAGCGTGGAGGGCTTTAAGTTTTCCACATTGACACCAATATGCGAAAACGAGACATATAGATTGAAATGGTGCTATTATTCCACTCCTCCATGAACTATACCTGGGTTGAATCAGTAAAAAGTTCTGCTGACATGCTGGTATTGTTGAGGTCCTCTAGCTTCTTCTGTTGCTCAGCCACACGGTGCTCTAAAGTCTCCCGTAACTTCCTCTCCTCCTCAAGTTCCATTGCCAGTCGATCACGCTCAAGTTCAGACTACAGCACAAGGCAGACAATAAGCAATTACTGCCTCCGGATTCTAATTGTTGTCGTTGAGACAGCTACTCAGCTCTCCCAACATACACAAAAAAAAGTTTGGAGGGAGTACGAAAGAGTTTCTATTGTAGACAAGTTAAAGAGGTAACTGTATGCTGCACCCCAAAGCTAAGGATACTCATGATTAACTGAGAAATGAAAGCTCTACCAAGACATTAATCTTTACACACCTTGTACATGTCATTGCGTAACTTCAGCACAACCTGCTCCAAGCCTTCAGAATGGGAACCCTGAAATACATGAAAAAAATCCCTTAATGCTTGAGTATCATTTTCATACCACAGACCCCTTCCCCTAAAAGAAAAACCATACCCTTATGCAGAGTAATACAAAATAAAAAGAATAACCTGCAGCTTTTTGCGGAGTTCTTCTATTTCCAATTTTTGCCTTTTAAGCAGAGCAGCATCTGTTAGAATCTGCTCGACAAGCAAACATGTCACGTTCATGTGCTAATAAACAGTGCTAACAGACTAACCTCTAAGAAACCATACTTATTGTAGCATAATAGAACCAGGACCATATGAGCAGTATTCCAGTTACCAACAGAGCATTACATGATAAATAATAATATTTTTACATTCAAAAGAATAATAATAAAAAATGTGAGCTGTGGATATAAGAACAGCTCAAAATTTTAGTTCACAGTTACTTGGATATGGAACAACACATAAGCATTTTATGCAGAAGAGCCTTTAACACATACCTCATTTACTTGAGCACAATTGCTCACGCATTTTGCTCTACTTGCAAATTGAAGAGTTCCTCTAGTTTCCTCTATGTGGACCTGTAGGTTATATAGTTAGTCTTCTGATAGTATGCAACAATTAAGAAAATACGAGTGCTTACTACAAAGGCTAATATTATACAGTTTACCAACAAATGCAAATATATACAAACCTCTTCAGGTGCAGCAGTGCAGATGATTGATGTTTTTGCATTGCCTCCAAGTGCAGGTTGGAGAATGCGAGTCAACTTACTATCACGATAGGGAATGTGGCCTCTGCATCAAAATAATTGTCATTTATGTACCAAGGAATCATAGATCTTACAAATTGGTATACGATCTGTGAATAAATAATAAAATTAAATGAATTTCCTTCCCTTGTTAGGCAGTAGCTTCTTTCTTTTAGATTTCAAGTGATTCAAAACCCTCGACAGGTGAAAAAAATCTAAGAACCCTAGACTAAAAGGTTTTGTTGTTGTTGTTGTGGGGTAAGGTATTATTTTTCAATTCAGGACACTTCAATGGTACAAAACTCTGAAATGTGAACGAAAAAAAGGCCAGAACATTGGCTTTGGATACTGGATTTACGGCACAAACTAATTCATCCTAAGACTAAAGCTACTGACCAGAGGTGGCAGAGAATGAACAGATAAAAATCAGCAGTAGGATAAACAAAAACAATATGTAAACAAATGAATGTTTGATTTGCCATAAAGTTTACTACAGTATAGTGACAGGAAGTTATAGATTTTGGAGACGCACAAGGAAGAAATCCAAGTGAAGGCATACCTTTGCTTCCCATTCTCACTCAACTTATTGATAACATTTCCAAGAATCATAAGACTCTTGTTAATATGTTTACCCTCGTTCAAACGCACTCCTTCAGCCCCTGTCTTGACGATTCTTTCGGACCCGGCCAAGTCCACCAAATTCTAAAAGTAAAACAAGAGGGTTAATCACATTATTTTCGGGACATTTGCTTCCACTACATGGGTATAGAGTGAGGAGAACAAACCAAGACAGACACACGGATAGCATCCCCAGAGTCCATCTGGTTCTTGGCACTGCTTTCAATCACCTAAGACCAATAGAAAGATAAAGTTTGGAATTGATATTACTTTCATATGAATACGTATAATGATGATAAACAGCAGCAAACACACAGTCATATAAGGATTCAGTATTCCATACCATCCTAAAAATAGTATGTGACCGACTGCTCCTCACATTCATATTAGTCTCTCCAAAGTGTCTGTTCACTGAAAAAAAAACAAGAAAGATAAAGATCACAAACAGTTAAAAGGAAGGCTCCAAATCGGTGGAAATAAAGCGTACGGGCAGAAGATTGCCTTCGCCTTGCTGAAGGAGATCAAACACCTGCTCTGCACTATTCACGATCTCTTCCCTCAAACCGGCTACATACACACCACGCTGCAACGAAACAAACATGGACTGTGACAAAACCAGTACAGAAATCAGAGGAAGAATCTGATGCAGTCCTTCCGGTTACCTTCAAGCTCTCATGGATCTGCAGCTTCTGGCCCTCAAGGTTCAAGAGGTCGTTGATCTCCTCGTTGTAGATCTCCATGTAGGACACCCTAATCAGGAACTCGCGGTCGTCGGCCTGAGCAACCAACCACAGCATGAAATGAAATGAGAAACCCAACCACGGTTTATTACTCGAAGCAGAAAAAAGAGCAATCACGGCAATGAAAGGAAACCGAAGGGCAGCAAGTCGTTGCGTGCGCGGCGGGGAGGGAGGAATCGATTGATGAGGTGACGAGTGGTGGACCAACCTGGCGCGCGGTGTCGAAGACGTCGCGGACGGCGCGCGGGATGATGCCGGGGTCGGCGTCGGAGCCGTTCATGGTGAACGTCTTGCCGCTGCTGGTCTGCCCGTACGCGAAGGCCGTGCCGTTGAAGCCGTCGACGGCAGAGCGGATGAGCGCGCGGACGACCGAGGCGTACACCCGCTCGTTGGCCGTCGCCCCGTCGAACACGTGGTCTGCGGAACCGAACCAACCAACCCGAGCCCGACGCGGCGGGTCAGGGAGAGAGAGATGGACGGCGAGTCAGGTAGAGATGGACGGCGGGGGTGAGAGAGGAAGAGAAGGTAGGTTCGGGGTCGGAGGGTCGTACCGAAGGCGAAGGACGCGCCGGGGACGGGGCCGGCGGCGCGGTGGAGGAGGGAGACGCGGGATCCGTCGTCGACGCGCCACTCGCGGTCGGCCCCGCCGGAGGAGGGCTCGAAGGAGGCGGCCGGGTTGGGCGGGCGGAAGCGGACTGCGACGGAGATCTTCTCCATGGGGGACGGCGGAGGCGGCGGCGACGGCGGCGGATGCTTCGCTGTTGGTCGGTGGGGAGGAGGAGGGAGATTTGAAATCGGGAGCCTGCCTGTCTGTCTCGGTGTGAGTGTGATAGCGAGAAGAGAAGAAGAGGAGCGGGCGCCGTTGCCCGTTGCCTTGCGCTTGCGCAACCAAAAAGCCACTGCTGAGACGTGTGAGACGGACCGAGCTGAAGAAATAATGGGCCGGGCTGGAAGCCTGGAACCTCTTGCACACAGTGGCCAGTTACAGATAGCTCAGTCTCCGTCTTTTCCTTATACTACCGGAATGTGTTTGATTCATATATTAAGGTTACCATCATTTATCATATTATTTTGCATTAAGTTTATGTGTTTAAATTCAAAAACTTCCAAGTGTTGCTAAATTTCAAGTGTCTGAAATCTCTCTCTATCTATCTCTCTCTACATATATATATATATAAATACAATTTACAATTTGTTTTCTATATTTAATATATCAACACTTTTACTATAGTCAATACAGAACCTTATAAAAAACAGAAAATTAACTACAACAAGCGCACAGATCCTAAAAACACATGCTGAGTGAGCAGACTCTACTGGAGTCGTCGGGTCATTGGGATCCGTCGAGGCATCTGTAACCCTCACCCATGGTTGGCCGCCTCATGTCATGGTTGCAGCAAAGGCCTTCGCTCACCTCCGCCTTCTGCAACTGAAGGGCGCCCTCCAGGTCGGAGAGCACACATCTTCCATCGATGGACGTTCGTTACCAGCGGCATAAGTAAGGCACTTATCAGCAATTTCGACGAACTTGCCTAGGGACTGTGGATTAATAATTTCTCCCTTTGAGTCAGGATCAACAATTTGATCGAGGTTGCCGTGGTCGTCTCTTGCAACATGCTGCCCAAGGACGAAGATGCATTGGTTCCCGTGGTCGTCTTGTATCCACAATGAGCCGAGCACACAGGACCTCGAGCAACACAGCACCAAAAGAATAGACATCTGATTTCTCAGTTAACCGATCGAACTCCATAGACGCATTCAGGATCGCCGGCATCACCATTTGCGCTGCTGTCCTTCTCGATGTTTTATGTGAAACCTTGGCAACCCATTCCTCTCGTGTCAAGGAGGATATTTGTCAGCTTCACAGTGCGGTGGATCATGGGAAGCTCCGCACGTACCACTGTGAAGATGGTTCAGCTCACGAGAGCTGCACCGATGCAGATCTCCAGACGACGCGTCCACGGGAGTGGTGGATTATTATGAATCCCATACAGGTGCGCCCGCAGACTCTCGCGAGGCGTATACTCCTTTCATCCTTAAAAATTGTACTAATCTTTTAGTTCATTTTCAATTAAACCGGTGACAAATTTTTGGTGATAGAAGGAGTACATGCGAGCTACTACCTCCGGTTCATTATAAATGTCATTCGGACATAAGTCAACAGTGCGTTTTTTATAAGTTTTCTTGTCTGAAACGACATTTAATCTGAACCGAAGAGAGTACTATGATTATGAACGTGTTTTCCTAGTCGCAATACTCGATCAGTGGTACCAGGTGATGACGATGGGGCTTCAAACTCGCGTCACTTGTATTGGTAAGAAAACAACGCATCATTACCATGTCGCAAAAGCTTGGTTTTTTTATGATGAGTAAAATCCTGATCTTTTATTGAAAAAGGTTATAACTAGCTTATTACAAGCAAATACAAATACAAACACTTACAATCTATTGTTTATACAAGATGATGATAACTAGATAAATTAGACTTGTGGATCGGACTTCATAAACTGACATGCGGTATGTTCGTGCACTCACAATTTGTGTAGATACGCCATATGATTGGCACTCATAAATTCCTCTGTAGAGTAGTTACATTTAGTGCTGTAAAATTCAATCTAAAGTTTGCTTCTATCGAAAATCGAACTCAGAAACTAAATAGTACTACTCAGAATACTTGACCACTAGATTAAACTCCATTTTAGCAAAAGCTTAATAGCCACCTTGGTCACTATGCCATCGATTGTTTCATGATAAACCTTATGTAATTTATCCACACCCAGAAGCAAGTACTACCTCCGTTCTTTTTTACTTGTCATTTCCGACCAACAAAAGAACTAAATAATAACTAGCCACTGATGTCCCAACGACAAATAATTTGAACCAGAGGGAGTATTTTTTTATGGCTGCCTTCATCTCTTTATACGAGAACTTGCGGAACAGTTGCGCTAATTCCGCAGACGGAATTGTCACTAAAGCTGAAGCTAATAATGGCTTACTTTTCCTTAACCAAAAGGACGACAGATCAATACGTTGTTGTTGTTCCAGAGGTAAAGCTTTTGCTAACATCGTCCGAAGACGCGCAACCACATCTGTCATCTCAGGACGTGTATGCCTTTCCATCCTTAGGCATTCACTGGCTAGCTTTGCAATCCTTTCAAGAGTCTTCATATTATTATTTTCTTGGCCGGTGATTTCAACATCAAACATCTTTCTCACCCCACTGATTCCCCTTGATGAAAGAGCACTGGTCCATACATCAACGAAGTTACCTTGCACAACTTCTGTTGTTGTCTTTTTCCTAGTGATCAGTTCCAAGAGGACAACACCGAAACTGTAAACATCACTCTCTACAGTAAGACGTCCATCCCGAAGAAACAAAGGATCCATGTAGCCTATGCATCCCTTTACAGTTCCGGTGTATAGGGTAGCATCCGTGTTAACTAGCCTTGATATTCCGAAGTCTGATATCTTCGCATTAAAGCTACCATCCAACAGAATATTATCAGGCTTGATGTCACCATGAATTACCTTTGCATACATGTGAGAATGCATGTAGGCCAATGCCTCTGCGCACTCTATGGCAATCCTAAGTCGCATATCCAAAGGGATGGGAATGCTATGCCGGTGAAGAGCATCGCTCAGATTTCCGTTAGGGATATACTCGGTGACAATCATTAGTGCGTTTTCATCCACACAGTAACCCATGAGCTTAACAACATTTTTGTGGTTGATTTCACTGTGGACGGTCAACTCTTTAGCAAAGTTCCCTTTCACGTTATGAACAAACCTCTTCACTGCAACCGTACTTGTGTCTTCGAGGATTCCTAGAAAAACTTCTCCAAAACCACCTCTTCCGATCATTGAACTAAAGCTTTCGGTTAATATTTCAATCTCGAGTTTTGTGAAGCGTCTTACGTTATGATTACTGTGCACGATCCACTTTGATCTATCAGCCTCTTGGATCATTCCCGGCACATTGTTTTCACGAAGATTCATTCTGTGAAATTAATATATCCACAAATCTACCGGTAAGCTTAATTTGACAAAAAAACTTGATATAATTTAGTACGAAAAAATGCTTCATAAATGTGGTCTGTAGAAAATGATCGATACAGCAGCAGAAAAAGTTAGTACCTCAGCCTTTATTATTCGTTTCCTTTCTGCTAGCTGGCAGTTTCGGTTGCCATGTGCATGCAAATTCCGGCAACGAACTCCGGACACTGGCAATCTGTTTGAAAAATAGCCGTCTCCTCCGTCTTCGAATGAATGACTTTCCTTACACTCCTTCGAAACTGTTGGACTGTGTTTGGGCCTAACCTGTACGGCCCATCTATGTATCTATAAATATGTACCTAGACCTTATGATTAATTGAGCAATTCATTCTATCATGGTATCATAAGCCAAACCCTAATCCCCACCCTAACCCTAACCCTAGCCGCCGCCCCCCCCCCATGGCCGGCGCCCTCCCATGCGACGCCGCCGCCGCCGGCGGGGCCGCCCCCTCCCTGGCCGCCGGCGCCGGCGTCCCTCCCGCCGCCGCAGCCGCCGGCGGCCGCCTCCTGGCCTCCCCCCTCCCCACCACGGCCAGCGCCCTCCCCTGCGCCGCCGCCGCCGCCGTCGGCGGGGCCCCCCTCCCTGGCCGCCGCCGCCGCCGCCAACGCCGCCGCCGGCGGGCACCCCCCCTCCCTGGCCGCCGCCTTCTCAGCCGCCGGCGTCCCCCCCGCCGCTGCAGCCGCCGGCGGCCACCTCCTGGCCGCCCCCCTCCACTGCGCGGCCGCCCCCCACCACGCTGCCGCCACCGCCGCCGCCAGCGGTCCCTTCCTGGCCGGCGCCCCCCACGCCGCCGCTGCCGCCGCCGCCGCCGCCGCCGGCGCCCGCGCCCCCGCCGCCGCTGCCGGGGCCGCACCTCCCCTGACCGCCGGCGCGGCCCTGACCCAGCCGCTGCCAGCCGCCTCCCCTCCCTGGGCCGGCGCGCCCCTCGCCGGCGCCGTCCCCTCCCTGGCCGGCTCCCTCCCCTGCGCCGGTGTGCCTGCCACCGGTCCTGCAGCGGGCGCGCCCCTCATCGCCATGACCCGGCCTGCGTACGGCGATGCAACTGATCCCTCCGCCGGCGGACCACTTGCCGGCCCCACTGCCGTCGCCTTCATGACAGGCTCCGGACCTGCTACTGCTCCGGCCGCGGACACCTCCAGTGTCTTCGCGGCTCTGGCTGCCTCTCGCGATCGCGAGCGGGCACTCGCTCTTGCCTTAGAGCAGGAGCGCGCCTCGGCGGCTGCTCTCTCGCACCAGATCCAGGAGAGCGCTCACCGACCGCCGGGCGCGACGTACGAGCCCACCTTGGACACCGGTGTGCACTCCGCATACTCGGCGTCGCTCACCGCCGCCCTACACGCCCAGGCGGCTGGAGTTCAGAACATTCGGACCCTAGTGCCGACTGTTCTGAGTTGTACCTCTACCACCTACGCCCGCTGGCGTAAAGAGTTCCTCCTCACGTTACGGCGGTACCAGCTTGCGGACCACGTCCAGCAGGACGACGCCCCGTGGGATGACTCTTGGATCAGCATGGACAGTCTGGTCCTTGCTTGGATCCTTGGCACTCTCGCCGATGATCTGTACAAGCTTGTCGGACAGCGCAGTGGGGGGACCGCACGCCAGGCTTGGCAGATCCTGGAGCACCACTTCTTGGGGAACCGTGCGACTCGGGCTCTTCACATTAACGCACGGTTCCAGACTACAGTGCAGGGTGACCGCTCCATCTCGGCCTACTGTGGAGAGATGAAGGGCATGGCTGACTCCCTGCGCGACCTTGGCGAGCCGGTCGCTGACAGCACTCTAGTTCTTCGGGTCCTTCACGGCCTGAACGAGCGCTTCAGCCATCTTCGCTTCTGGCTTCTCCGTATGGAGCCTCCACCGACCTTCGAGAAGGTCTGGTCTGATCTTGAGCTTGAGGAGATCACGGCGGGTGGGCCTGCTACCTCTGGGTCTGCCGCAGCCTTCTATGGCTCCGGGCAGCCCTCACGCCCACCGTCTTCTGGGGGACCACTACCGCGACCGCCTACTCCACCTACCGCCTTGGGTGCCTCTGCTGGCTCTGGGGGTGGTACTCGTCGACGTCGCGGCGGAAGGCGCACAGGACGAGGTGCTGGCGGCACTCCTACGTCCACTGCTCCTACTGGTGGTGGTACTGGTGGCACTGGCCAGGGAGGTGCGCCCTGGCCCACACCGTATAACCCGTGGACTGGCCAGATCTCTATGTGGCCTGGGCCGTCTCCGGGTCTTCTTGGGGCGCCACCGACTTCCTCCACTCCGCGCCAGCCACGTCCTCCGGCTGCGTACGTAGCCCATCCGGGCTATGGTGGACCTGGTCGCCCTGCGGCTGGATCGCCAACTCCAGCTTACGGCGGTGTTTCCTACCCCGCTGGATACTCGGAGCCACCAGCACCTCTCCAGGAGCCGCACATGGGGTGGGACCGTCAGGACTTGGCGTCTTCCTTCAGCACCATGCACCTCACACCGCCGTCTACTGATTGGGTGGCTGATTCTGGCGCCTCCTACCACACTACCCCAGATGCTGGTATTCTCTCTTCTACTCACACACCTCATCCGTCGTTTCCTTCATCGATCGTTGTTGGAAATGGATCCGTTCTTCCAGTCACCTCAGTAGGTGACTCGGTTTCTCCGGGTTCATTCCATCTTAATAATGTCCTTGTTGCTCCAGACATTATTCAAAATTTGCTTTCCATTCGTCGTTTCACCACTGACAATAATATTTCTGTTGAGTTTGATCCTTTTGGTTTGTCTGTGAAGGATCTTTCCACCCGACGTCTTCTTCTTCGATGTGATAGTCCGGGGCCCCTGTACACTCTTCGACTTCCTACTTCCGCTGCGTCTTCGTCCTTTGCTCTGGCTACGACAGCTTCGTCCGCTACTTGGCACCGTCGGCTTGGTCACCCTGGCGCTGATGCTATGTCGAAGTTGTCTAGTAGTTCTGTTATCTCGTGTACTAGGGGCACACATGAGTCATTGTGTCACGCTTGTCAGCTTGGTCGCCATGTTCGGCTTCCTTTTCCCACTTCTGTGTCTCATGTGCAACATATTTTTGATCTTATCCATTGTGATTTGTGGACATCTCCTGTTATCAGTGTCTCGGGTTTCAAATATTATTTGATGGTACTTGATGATTTCTCACATTTCTCTTGGACTTTTCCCTTACGTATGAAATCTGAGACATTTGATACTCTCTCTCACTTCTTCACTTGGGTTTCCACACAGTTCGGGCGTACTGTTCGTGCTCTCCAGTGTGACAACGGACGAGAGTTTGACAACTCGCGACTCCGTGACTTTCTCCTTACACATGGCACACAGCTACGCATGTCTTGCCCATACACATCCCCTCAGAATGGCAAGGCTGAGCGCATGCTTCGCACCACTAATGATGTCATGCGTTCCTTGATGTTTCAGGCATCTATCCCCGCTCGTTACTGGGTAGAGGCACTTCACACTGCCACCTTCCTCCTTAATCGCCTTCCTACCAAGGCGATTCGAGCACCGACTCCTTTCTTTGCCCTGTATGGCACTACCCCTCTCTACGACCACCTCCGTGTCTTTGGGTGCGCCTGCTACCCTAATCTTTCCGCCACTGCTCCACATAAGCTTGCGCCCCGCTCTACTAGGTGTGTCTTTCTTGGGTACTCCCTTGAGCATAAGGGATACCGGTGCCTCGACCTCTCTACCCACCGCATTTTGATCTCTCGGCACGTCGTCTTCGACGAGTCATCCTTCCCCTTTTCTTCCTCCACCTCTGATTCAGCTGCAGAGCTGAATTCTCTTTTTTCTACTGACACCGAGGCTGCTCCACCACAGCTGCCTTGGCCTTTTTTTGCAGGTACATCACCCACCAGTTCACAGGTGGCTCCCACGACGTCGCCAGCTGCACCTCATGCAGCACCGACACCTGTGGTGACTCCGGCTGTGCCCCCTACAGCCACGACTCGGCGGTTTACTGACCCTGCTCTCGTCTACCAGCGACGAGTGCGGGTTGGTGCCCAGGCTCCGTCGACCCTGGGGACGAGTGCCGCACCTTGCGTGGCACCGACGTCTCCTGCTGCGCCACGCGCGGCCCCGGCGTCTCCGACCTCGTCTCCTGCACCACACGAGGCCCCGGCGCCTCCTTCAGCTGCGCCACGCGCGGCCTCGGCGTCTCCGGCCTCGACTCCTGCGGCACACGAGGTCCCGACGTCCCCTACGGCTGCGCCACGCGCGGCCCCGGCGTCTCCGGCCTCGTCTCCCGCGCCACGCGCGGCCTCGGCGTCTTCGGCCTCGACTCCTGCGCCGTGCGGGGACCCGACGACTACTCCGGCTCCCACGTCCCCCGCTGCGCCACGCGCGGCCCCTGTTCCACGTTTCACTGATCCTGCTCTTGTCTACCAGCGACGAGAGCGGGTTGGTGCCTCTACGCCTGCGCGTCCAGAGCCCTCGGTGTACCACCCACCGTTACTTCACCGAGACCCAGGACACGTTCACCCGATGGTGACTAGACGTGCCGCTGGGGTTCTTCGGCCTCTTGAGAGGTTCTCCGGAGTGGTACTCTCTTCGACGACACCGACACCATCCACTTCCTCTTCGGTATCACCTATACCGACCTCCGTCCGTAGCGCCCTCGCTGACCCTCACTGGCGCCGCGCTATGGAGGAGGAGTATGCGGCCCTACTTGCCAACCGGACATGGGACCTTGTTCCACGTCCTTCTCGTGGCAACGTTGTCACAGGCAAGTGGGTTTTCACGCATAAGAGGAAGGCGGATGGCTCCCTGGAGAGATATAAGGCTCGTTGGGTACTTCGGAGCTTCACTCAGCGCCCTGGAGTGGACTACGACGAGACCTTCAGTCCGGTGGTTAAGCCAGCGACAGTACGGACTGTTCTGTCGTTGGCTCTCTCGCGTTCTTGGCCTGTCCACCAGCTGGACGTCAAGAACGCCTTCCTTCACGGGACGCTGACTGAGACGGTGTACTGCAGTCAGCCGACAGGGTTCGTTGATTCAGCCCGTCCAGACTTGGTCTGCCGGCTGAACAAGTCTCTATACGGGCTGAAGCAGGCGCCTCGGGCTTGGTACAGCCGGTTCGCCTCCTTCCTGGCCTCGCTTGGCTTCGTCGAGGCCAAGTCGGACACCTCGCTCTTCGTTTACAGGCATGAGGGTGACACTGTCTACCTCCTCCTGTACGTGGACGATATTGTCCTCACGACGTCCAGCTTGGCTCTTCTTCAGCGCACGATCTCCGCACTGCAGCGGGAGTTCGCGATGAAGGACCTCGGCCAGCTCCACCACTTCCTGGGCGTTGCGGTCGAGCACCGTCCGGACGCTCTGTTCCTCCACCAGCGCCAGTACTGCCTGGATATCCTCGAGCGAGCGGGCATGGCTGATTGCAAGCCGTGCTCCACTCCCGTGGACACTCAGGCGAAGCTGGCTTCAGCTGACAGCACCTCGGTCGCCGACCCCACCTCTTACAGGAGTCTTGCAGGTGCCCTGCAGTACCTCACCTTCACCAGGCCGGACATCTCATACGCGGTTCAGCAGGTGTGTCTCCACATGCATGATCCGCGGGAGACGCACCTCACGGCGATGAAGCGGATTCTTCGGTATCTGCGCGGCTCCCTCGACTACGGGCTTCTCCTTCGACGTGACTCGGCTTCGGAGTTGGTGGTCTACACCGACGCTGACTGGGCGGGGTGCCCTGATACCCGTCGTTCCACCTCTGGCTACGCCGTCTTCCTGGGGGGAATCTTGTCTCCTGGTCCTCGAAGCGGCAGCCTGTGGTTTCTCGCTCCAGCGCTGAGGCGGAGTACCGCGCCGTGGCTAACGGCGTAGCAGAGGCGTCCTGGCTCCAGCAGCTACTTCAGGAGCTCCACTCCCCTGTCGCCCGGAGCACGCTGGTCTACTGTGATAATGTCAGTGCCGTCTACCTCTCCACCAACCCCGTCCAGCACCAGCGCACGAAACATGTGGAGATTGATCTTCATTTTGTTCGTGAGCGAGTTGCACGCGGTGAGGTTCGAGTTCTCCACGTGCCGACGACATCACATTTTGCCGACATCTTCACGAAGGGACTCCCGTCGACTTTGTTTTCTGAGTTTCGGTCCAGTCTCAACATCTGTTGTGGGTAGATGTTGGGACTGCGGGGGGGTGTTGGACTGTGTTTGGGCCTAACCTGTACGGCCCATCTATGTATCTATAAATATGTACCTAGACCCTATGATTAATTGAGCAATTCATTCTATCAGAAACCTTTTGAGCTAAATCCAAAGTTCATTTTCAGTCTAATTAACAGTGGTTTACGCTCATAAGGATTGATCATGAAACTATAAGGTTCTTAACATTGACTTCTTTCATTACACCCTCTCCATTTTCAAAAGTTTGTCACCTTCTACTACAAAAAAAGAATAGAAAGACGACAAATATTTTAGAACGGAGGAAGTACTCCCTCCATCCTCAAATATTTGTCATCTTTTTTTTTTCTTTCTTTTTATATTAAATACGTCAAAATTTTGGAGACTAGGAGTATATTAGAGATGGTGGAGACATCATATAATTAAATAAGCAAAGCATTTCATCTGTTAGAATTTGGTGTTATTTTGATAAAAAAGATGGTGACACGGATTTTTCAAAGCCAGCATAAAATAAAATAAAACGGATAGAGCAGTACTTTGCAAATAATTAATGATGATATAGAAAAAGCGCAGCACTAAAAACTAGAAACTGGAAAGACACGAAGATCTAGTGAAACAAAAACAAAAAACGTAAGTAGTAGTACATGAACAAGCAAGGTTGCGCTCTACATACATACCTTGTCGTCAAAGATGGATTTGCGGATGCCAAGCTTGAATCATCACCCTCAAGCTAAAATGTCAATGTTGGCACTGCCATGGATGTTATGGAAGACGGAGGATATAGAGGTTAGTTAGGCCAACAAGCAAGGGCGGCTAAGGATGTATAATGTATTATTGATAGGTCAAAAAGAAGTAATAATGCGAGACTTCATCTCGGAGACTTCACCATTTTCTACAATCTTACTCCCTCCATCTCTAAATATTTGTACGTTTTCTTATTTATTTTTGTACTAGAGGACGACAAGTATTTAAAAATGAAAAGAGTATTATATAAAAAAAGAACAGTAGCATTGATAGCGGCAGGCTACCCACATGAACCCTTGACCTTGAGCACGTCTTGCTTTTTGTAAAGTTTCTCTATATTATTTGCTCGTCTGTACACATCCACACACACCTGCGCATATCTAATCCTACAATTACGTATACATATCACGCTCTTTGAAAGATTAACAGAATCCATCAGAATTCAATATGCAATGAAGACGTCGTAGTCTCATTACGACTCCACGTGTAAGAGTTTTGAGAACTCAACTTCTACGCGACACCAAAATCAATCCCAAAAATTTTAAAATGGCGAACAGCTACCATTAATCTATTATCATTAGGCCAGTGGCCAATTCGCAACCGGTCTTGCTCACTCCAGAGTCCATGCATCCAACCAATTGAGCGGGCCACATATGGCCGATTTATTTTTGTGAAACAATGTGCATTGTTTTACGATGACTTGGATGCACACAATTTTTATATGCTCTTATCTTAATTTTTGCGGAGAAGTTAGTTCAAATCTAAAACTTCAGAAAATCAGTGAGAACATACTACCACTTAGTCAGATCTGTTCTTAAATTTATGTAGGTAAAATTTTTGGAATTATATTAGTATGTCTTCGTCCATGTTTGGAGAAATTTCATCACAGCTAATACAAAAAACTAGATGTGTTATAAACTGAAATGGCCGGCATACAAACTGTCATCGTGAAAACAACTTGTGTTATCATACGAATATTTCTTTGATGAGTGGCCACGCATTTTTAAAAACTAAATGTATTGCGTCTAGTAGTAGGTAGCTAGTGCAAGCAGTCGCAACTTGCATTGCGATTTGCGAAGTCAAAACCAGGAAGAGAGCAACATGGCTAGACAATACTTGTGTTGTACTTCTTTCATCCCAAATTACTTGCCACTCTCTAGTTTAAAAATAAATTAGAGGGTGACACGCAATTTGGGATAGAAGGAGCAGTAAACAGTTCAACAAAGTCAGTTTTGAATACTCTCTCAGCATGGTCCAAAAATTTCTCTTTACCCTCAAAAACTATGTTATTCCGCTCGCACCAGATTAGCCAGCAAAACAGGATTGACCTGGACTGCACTCGCTTCTACAGTGTTCCTCGTGCAATTGCAGAGAGATGCAGGAACCAAGTGTCGATGACCTCTGTTCTACTGCATCGTGAGGGATGAAACGACATCGGTAGGTTTGCCCATTGCGCACACCTTGTTTTGATGAAGATTCATTATGTGAAATTAATAAATCTACAGATCTATCAGTTAGCTTTGACAAAAAAAAAACTTGATAATTTAGTCCGAAAAACGATTCATAACTGTAGTCTGTAGAAGATGATCATCAAAGCAGAATAAGTTAGTACCTTGGCCTTTATTCAACGCTCCCTTTACCTCAGCTAGTCAGCACTCAGCAGTTTTGGTTGCGCCGTGTATGCAAATTCCGGCAACCACTGGCAATCTGTTGTAAAAATAGCCGTCTCCTCCGTCTTCAAATGAATGCTGATGAATTCGGCTCTCCTTATACTCCTCCCCCCAACGTTTTGAACTAAATCCAAAGTTCGATTTCAGTCTAACAACGGTTTCCACTCGACCGATTGATCATAAAACTAGGATCAGAATCCTGTAGCACGGAAGCAAAAGGGGCCCCCGCGTCGCTCCCAGGGCGACACTGGAATGCTTTGCAAATAATCAATGATACAGGAATAACACACAATGCAAAGATACAGTGAAACAAAAAAAATCGTAAGAAGTACTCCCTCCTTCCCAAATTAATTGTCATTAGGACAAGTTTTCTAGTTCAAAATTGAACTAAAAGACTTGTCCTAACGACAAATAATTTGAGAAGGAGGGAGTAGTACATGAACAGGCGAGGTTGCGCTCCACGTACATACGTGTCAAAGATGGAGCTGTGGATGCCAAGCTTGAATCATCACCACTAGCTGATTGTCGATGTTCGCACTGACATGGATGCAATGGGAGACGGAGGAATGGAGGATATATATAGAAGTCGCTCAGGTCAACAAGGAAGGGCACATGATGTACTCCCTCCGTCTCCATAAACTTGTCGCTTTGTAGTTCATTTTTGAACTACAAAGCGATAAGTTCATGGGACGGAGGGAGTATGTACTATTAATGATCTTCGGTGACCACTGCTCAGAAGCTCAGAGCTGATCAGACGCAGGACCATACCGGCCTACTTATTGGGCCTTGACCCGCTAAATATTCAGTCCGTCTTACTCCTGGGAGAGAGAGTCCATGCACGAATGCATCGAATCGAGCGAGCCACACATCGATGTGATGATTTATTTATTTTTATGAGGAAATAAAATCGTTTCCTCCGTGGATTCCCACGTGCGAAACGACGAACCCGAGCCACGCATCCATCGGCCGCCGTACCGTATATGCTCCGCGCGTGTACACGCCCACGCGTCTGCGGCGCCGGCGCCGGCGGCACAACACGACGAGTCCCCGCGCCCATGGCCTCCCTCCTCGCCTCCTTTTCTTCCTCCACCCGTGTCCCGCCAAAGAAGCCCCAGCCGCCGCCCACCCCTCCTCCTCCTCCTGCTGCCTCCGCCGCGCGCCCGTCGTCTTCCCGCCTCCGCTCCCTCCTCGCGCGCGCCGCCGCGCGGCGGGACCCCGAGCCGGACCTTGTCCAGCCCGCGGAGGCGGCTCCGGAGGTGGCGGTCCCGGTCGAGGAGAGGAGGTCGCTGGCGGTGCGGACGGGGGAGCTGTTCCTGGGGCTGGCGGCGCTGCTGGTCCGCGCGGGCGGCAGGGCGGCGCCCGCGGTCGAGGAGGCGGAGGCGAGGGACGACGGGGTGGTGTGGGAGCAGCGGCCCGAGGACGTGGAGGCGGAGCGGCGCAGGCGGGAGATCACCACCCCCGGGTTCAGCTTCTCCGCGGCGGGACTCCTCTTCCCCTACCACATCGGCGTCGCGCAGTGCCTCATCGACCGGGGCTACATCACGGTCCGTTTACCCCCCATCACTCCCATGCTGATCGTGCACGCAGTACCAATATGCTTTTGCTAGGATCAATGCGATAATAGTTCACCTAGGAAGGATACACCACCTTATCTGCGTATGGAGCCCCAGATCTCATGCTAGTTTGTAACTTTACGTGGTAGCACGGCATATGACTGTTATGCATGGGAGTTCATATCTCTATATATGTGATTCAGTATTCACAACTTATGCGTGATCCATTTTGTGACTCCACTCATTCTACCGCAGACCACCTTACGATTTCTTTTTTTTTTGTTTCCCGGAACTTGTATTAGGAGAGAACTCCATTAGCTGGTTCGTCAGCTGGTGCCATAATCTGTGCAGTTATTGCATCCGGAAACACAATGCAAGACTGTCTTCAGGTGACCAAGGTGCTAGCTGAAAACTGCCGGACTAAAGGGACTGCTTTTCGTCTTGGAGTATGTTTCGGCTTTCTTCCTTTATTTAAACCCAACTACCACTGATTCGCCATACATGTTTACCATGGTTGCAGTATCGTAGTTTGTAACGATATTTGAATTACTGGTCTTTACTATAATATCATCGCCCTTCTTCCTACTGTGGAAATGTAGTTATGCAAAAAGGGCCATGGATGAACCAGCATATCCCCAAAACACCCCTAGAAAATAAGTTGAGCATCAGACATATGGGCATCCAGTATCCGTGCAATCCTTTGCTAGCTGCTCGGGTTTCATACTCTAATCCTATTCCTTATGCAGGCTGTACTCAGGGATGTCCTTGACAAGTTTCTACCAGATGATGTGCACATCAGGTGCAATGGAAGGATCCGTAGTAAGCTTTATATTGTGCAAGTGTTGCCTTTCTATATTGGTTCCGTGCAATTTTTTCCTGGTCTTCAAGAAGTAACTCGTTTTGCCATTTTAAGACTATTTATATTTTTCTCATGCAGTTGCTATTACTCAGCTGTCCTGGAGGCCTAGGGGCTTACTGATTGACCAATTTGATTCCAAGGAAGATGTCATTAATGCAGTCATTACATCCTCTTTCATTCCTGGGTAAGATTGAACCAATCTGCTCTTTCTCAGATAGTATCTATATTTTTGTTTGCTTACGGGGGTTAGATGGTTGTCTTGTTCAAATTCCAGATACTTAGCTCCCCGACCTGCAACTTACTTCCGCAACAGGCTATGCATTGATGGGGGCCTTACACTGTTTATGCCACCCACTTCTGCTTCTGAAACAGTACGTGTGCATTTTCTTTTGATCGCAAGAGCTATAGTTTTCCATTTTAATTATCCAAATAGATGTGCCATGTTATAATTGCTTCTGACTATGTAGGTTCGAATTTGTGCTTTTCCGGCCAGTCGACTAGGATTACAAGGGATTGGGATCAGTCCAGACTGCAATCCAGAGAATAGGGCTACTCCAAGACAGGTTACTCATTTTCCAAGTGTGCTCGCTCTTAAATCTCATTGCTTATACACTTACTCTCAAATCTTATTCAAATTGCAGCTGTTCAACTGGGCTCTGGAACCCGCAGAAGACGACATTCTTGACAAATTCTATGAGCAGGGGTACCGGGATGCAGCTATATGGGCTGAACAGAAGTCCACTGAGTTGATTACCAAGAACGAACGACCTCTCACCGCAGACTGAAAAGCAGACACCAGAAATCCCGAACTTCTGGTTCGCTGAAAGCTGACAGTTGTGAAGTGGAATTCACAGGAGTTGTAATTTGTAATATACTGTAAAGATAAGCTGTCATGTTGAGCTTCTTGAAAAAATGATGCTGAAACGTTGTGATGGACTGGCTCGATGGGGGAAGGTTGACATACGTATTTGGAGGCGGAGGATTTGTTCGAGGACACATGAAACCACAAGTACTGGAATTGTTTGTCAGCTTTTCAGACATAGGAACAATTTTGGAAGTCTAAATTGAATTTTACTTGTTAATATGCTATTACATTGTATGCTGAAAAAAAATTGTAGATTGATTCTGAATATGAGGATCTGATTTGATTCTTGAATTGGAATTAACAGCCTTTGCGCAGTTTAGTGACAACTAGCAGTTATTTGCATTGTACTGTGACAACCAGCAAACATGTTGAATCTTAAATTTTGAGACAAGAACACAATTAATCTTAACTGTACTTTTATTCATTCATTTGCTCTCCTTTTATACATGGCGAGAAGGCACAAGGAGGAGAGACGCGTCCGACTGTGGACGGGCACGAGGATGGCGGGAATCGCCGGTGGCGGTTACCATCGACAAGTGATCACACATGTTTATATTGTAACACTCCCTCTTGAGCGCTTGTATTCCTCGGTGAATATTTATAATCTTCGAAAAACCCTATGGGAAAAATCGAAGATAAACAAGATATAGACATAGTAGATGTTGTGTAAAAACTCCTTAAACTTTTATAGAACAGGAGAAAGCACAACATAATTGTCATAATTGTTTTCAAATAAAAACCCCTGTGGGGAAAATAAGAAAAACAGACAATTTCTTGCATTCTCATTGCCTCATTAAAACTTATTGTGAGAAAACTTAAAAGTAAAACTCACATAAGAAAAAGAGTACAACTTGATGCTTATTTTCAGGTGGCTTCCGATGAAGCTCCCCCTAAACCTTGCAAATCTCTAAGTCTACGCATACCAATACCCGCAACACATTTAGAAAATGTAGAGTATGGTAGGGACTTCGTAAATAAATCTGCTAAATTATCACATGACTTAGTTTGTTGGAGATCAATTTCTCCATTGACTTGAAGTTCATGTGGATAAAAGAGTTTAGGAGCTATGTGTTTAGTGACGTTTGTCTTCACATAACCTGACTACATCTGAGCAATGCAAGCTGCATTATCTTCATAGATAATGGTAGGTGACTCAATGGATCCAATGCCACTTGAGACTTGGATATGATTAATCACTCTACGTAGCCAAGCACATTCACGTGCGGCCTCATATAATGCTATGATTTCGGAGTGATTAGAAGACGTAGCAATTAGGGTCTGCTTAGAAGACTTCCAAGAAATTGTCGTACTTCCGTGTAAGAATACGAAACCAGTTTGTGATCTACCATTATGAGGATCACTTAAATAACCTGCATCGCCATAGCCGATGAGGTTTAGATCTTGTTTCTTTGGAAAGAAAAGTCCAAGATCTTGTGTACCTTGAAGGTATCTTAATACATTCTTTACTCCATTCTAATGTCGAATCGTAGGAGCATTACTATATCTTGCTAATAAATTAACTGCGAAAGCAATGTTGGGTCTTGTATTATTTGCAAGATACATAAGTGCACCAATGGCACTAAGATATGGGTATTCAGAACCCAACACTTGTTCTACTTCTTGGCATGGCCGAAATGGATCTGTATCCCTCTCCAAGCCTCTTACTACCATAGGAGTTTTTGATGGATATGCTTGTTTCATATTGAATTTCTCCAATACTTTGTGAACATAAGCAGATTGATGTACGAGAATGCCCGTTTGAAGGTGCTCGAGTTGTAAACCTAAGCAAAATTTAGTTTTACCTAAATCCTTCATCTCGAACTCCTTTTTAAGATGATTTTGTGCTTCTTTAATGTCATTCTCAGTGCCAATGATATTTAAATCATCAACATATACTGATATGATACAAAAACCAGTTGAGGATCTTTTAATGAAGACACAAGGGCAATCATCATTAGTTGAGTAGCCTTTGTTTAAAAGGAACTCTTTCAGTCGGTTATACCACATCCTCCCAGAATGCTTCAAACCATATAAAGACTTTTTAAGTTTAACACAAAACATGTTGCGACCTATTTTTTCATTCGGTATAGGTATTCCATCAGGAACCTTCATATAAATATCCGAATCTAGTGACCCATATAAATATGCAGTCACGACATCCATCAACTGCAAAGATAGATGTTTTTGTGTTGCCAGAAATATCAAGTATCGGAAAGTTATTCCATTCATAACAAGAGAATATGTTTCATTAAAATCAATGTCGGGTCTCTGCGTGAACTCTTGTGCAACTAGCCTTGCCTTGTATCTCACAACCTCATTGTTTTCATTTCGTTTTCGAACGAAAACCCATTTGAACCCAACAGGATAAGTTCGAGGAGGAGTAGGTATTACATTTCCGAATACCTCTCTCTTTTTAAGTGAGTCAAGTTCTGCCTTGATTGCTTCTTTCCATTTGATCCAGTCCGAGCGTTGTTTACACTCTGTCATGGTCTTAGGATCAGGATCTTGGAGAAGATCAGCTATCATAGTTGAAAAGCATGAGTTGATAACCGTTGTATTACGGTCAAGTAATTCTCCAGAACTAGTATAATTGATGGAAGTTTCTTTTATTCCCTGTAATTCTTCATGACTTCCCAACATAGAAGAATCAGGGTTTTCCGATTGTCTAGCCTGCTCTATAGTGCGCACATGAGGGCTAGATAAAGGATTTAAAATATTCCTTTGATTTAAGTCAACGTTTTGTTGACTCGCATTTACTTTCCTCGAGGAAGGTCTAGTCTTCGGACGCTTGCTTGAATCATCTTTTTCCTTACTTGCTCTCCCCCTTTTCGGAGGTTGAGTGGTTTTAGATGGTACCTCCACTCGGCAAGGTGCATTTATTGCAGGATTCAAAGACTTTATGACATTATTATAGTTAGTAAATGCATCTGATAGGTTACTAGCAAGTTGCTGTAACTCTATAATTTTCTGAACTTGAAGTTCAGTTTCTTTTGTACGTGGATCAACATTTGGGATGGACTTGTCATCCCAATTTATTTCTCGGCAGTCATTAATAAATTTATTATCTCCCCCTAAAGCTGGGAAATGATCCTCATTAAAAATACAATCAGCTAATCGGGCCGTGAATAAATCTCTTGTTAAAGGCTCCAGGTATTTAATAATAGATGGGGATTGATATCTCACGTATATTCCTAATTTCCTGTGAGGGTCCATAGAAGTTCGCTTAGGTGGTGAAATTGGTGTGTATACAGCACAATCAAATTTCCGCAGATGGGAAATATTGGGTTGATCTCCACGTACAAGTTGTAAAGGGGAGGTGGTATGATATGCAGTTGGTCTTAATTGTAGAAGTTCAGCAGCGTGTAAAACTGCATGACTCCAACAAGATGTTGGTAAATTGCATCCTTGTAATAATGGCCTAACTATGAGTTTAACCTTCTTTATTAGATATTCTGCCAAACCATTTTGTGTATGTACATATGGAACAAAATGTTGTACTTCAATTCCTTGAGCCATACAATAATCATTAAAGGCTCGAGTTGAAAATTCAGCAGCATTGTCCATACGGATACTTTTAATCCTATATTCAGGATAATTTGCTTTCAACCTTATGACTTGTATCATAAATTTGGCAAAAGCGTGGTTACGTGTAGATAATAAACACATGTGTGACCATCTAGTAGATGCGTCAATTAAAACCATGAAGTATCTAAATGGAACACACATTGGTTGTATGAGTCCACATATATCTCCTTGAATTCTTTCAAGGAATTTTAGAGGTTCAGCATGGATCTTAAGCGGTGAAGGCCGCAAGATCAATTTGCCCATAGCACATGAAGTACACATAAAATTATTAGATTTTGGGAATTTACTATTCTTTAAATCATGGCCGGTGCAATTTCCAATAATTTTCCGCATCATCCCTATTCCGGGGTGGCCTAGGCGTGAGTGCCAGGTCTTAAATGTATCAACATTATGGAAAATCACCTTGTATGCAACATGAGGTACGGGTTTTATGTACGTGAAGTACAGTCCAGATGGTGTAGAAGGAATTCTTTCTAGAACTTCTTAGCCATATTCGGAAGATTTATAAATAAGAAGAAATTCTTCTTTATTTTCTTCATGGGTATGTATATGTAACCCATTTTTCCGAATATCTCTAAAACTTATGAGAGTGCGTGTAGAATCGGGATACAATAAAGCATCCTCAATCATCACTTGTGTCCCATTAGGGAGAGTAATAGTGGCTTGTCCAGAGCCAACTATTATCGCATCGCGTCCTGCGATGGTCAAAACATTTCCCGACCTTCTAGTTAGCGTCTGAAAATATTTTGTATCCCTAAGTATAGAGTTTGTGGTGCAACTATCCACAAGGCACATTTCTTCTTCCATCTAAAGTTTCCCTTAAAATCTATGAAACAAGAATAATAATAAGTTGCATTGAAATACAAATATATATATATATATATACAATATTAGAGTGCTGAATAACCCTAATACAATATAGTTAATATTACATTATAACACACTTAAATTTACATAGACTTAAACATATGTAAATTTCTATGGTAGAAGATCTATAAAAGATCATCGAATACATCGTTCGAATTGTATTCCACCATAGCATTGTCCAAATCCATGTGGTCATCATCATTCAATGTTGAATCGTTGTTTCTAGGGTCTTCAATATCCTTACTTGAACAACCGATTTCAAATGTTGGCTTTGTTTGAATACTCAAATGAGTTTCATACTCATTTTCAAGTCCTTGAGCTTTCTTATCTTTTCCCAGTGATTTCTGGTATAAAGCCACAAGGTGTTTAAGCGTGCGACATTTATCAGCAGTATGCTTATAAGTTCCACATGCCTTACACTGCACTATTTTCCCTTTGAAGGGAACACCATCCTTTCTCATTTTATTTGAGAATTTCTTATTCTTTTGCCTATTACGGCGGCGTCTAGCAGATCTACCATTTTTTTTAGAATATAAATTCTTAGAAGCATTTGCTTTCTTCTCATTATGATGAATTTCAGGTAGAGGAGCAGCCCCAACACGACGTTGGTGATGATTCTTAATAGTAAGTTCATCATGCTTCTCTGCCTGAAGTAAATCTCTAATGAGGTCAGCATAATGTTGGTAGTTGCGAGCCCGGTATTGATGTTGTAAGACCCTATCAGAAGGGAGCATAGTTTGAAGAGTCTTCTCTATTTTGTCCTCTTCTGGGTTCTTTCTCACAAAACATTAATTTAGCACATACCTTATGAACAGCATGATTATAGTCTTCTATAGACTTAAAATCTTGAAGACATAGTTGAGTCCATTCATGATTAGCCTCAGGCAATAGAATTGCCTTTTGCTGTTCATAACGGCTTTTTAATGCCATCCAAAGAGTATGTGGTTCTTCTTCCATCACATATTCTGATTTCAAACCAGGATGTAGATGATTACGGATGATGTATAGTGTTTGGTACTTAAATGTATCCAGAATTGTTGCAGGTCTTTCTTCAGGAGGAATAAGAGCAGCCATGAGTCCTCTGAAAGTCAAACTTATCTTGATATCAAGAGCCCATGTGGGTTAATTATGACCATCAAGTGCAAGTTCTTCAAACTCGCGAGACATTGATTCCTACATGTAGGAAACCAGAGATTTTATTAATAAAATCATCATGGTGGTGTTGTAATTTGTGTTAATCATAATGAAAAACACATTAAATTTATTCTTTCTTATCTAGCCAAATATAGGAAAATGGCTTGACAAAAAGAACTAATGTATGTATATTTCATGTTTAAAATGGCCAATTAAAGGAATGGCCAAATTAAAATGAATTATACATTTTATTGTATTAAGGTATGATTCATAATGCATTAAGCCAAATTATAGAAAAATGGCTTAATCAAGATGAGTCAATTTACTTTATATTTTATGTGTAGTTTTATTTCCATCATAAGCCAAAATTTGAAAATTAGTTTTAAATGATGAAAATTTGTAAAATTTGTGAATGTAATAAACAAAATTCAAGATTGAGGCCAAATTCTGGAATTGGCCTAAAATTTGAATTTTGGACAATGTAAGTTTTAATTTTATCAATATGGCCAAAATTTGAAAATTAGCCAAATATTGAATTTATTGCAAATAAATATCATTTAAATGCAATATAACATTGTCATAATAAATATTTACATTACACAAATATTTACAATATATACACATACAAACTTGCAGAAATTTAAATTTTAATCTAACATTAACTAGATTAAAATGCAAATTAATAAAACAGTAAATTGGAAATATATACAATTGGGCTGTTATAAGGACTGGAGCCCAATAGCGTAGTTTAGAGGGTGAGGCGAGACAGCCCGGGCGCGGCCTGGCCCGCGTGCTACGATCGGCAGGCGGCCTGGCCCGCGGGGGGTAGAGCAGCCCAACCACGAGGAATAAAAAGGGGGCGGAGGCCGGCTCGGCGCGCTAGGCAAACCCTAGCCGCACCTCACTTCGACCGTTCCGCCACCGCTTTAGATCCCGTCGCCGTTCGCTCCTCTCCTTCCCCTTCTCCGGTGCCGCTCCCCCTTGACCCTCTTTTCCCATAATGCTTAGTTGTTGGAAACGGCGGCCGCGGTCCGGGATCCGAACCTCCTTGCCGTTCGGGTCGGGGTGGCAAGGTGCGCGAACCGGCGAAGAATCCGGTTGCCACTCGGGGTCACAAGCGCCGTCGGAGTTTCACCTTCTCCTTGAGTATTTGCCGTCGGAGTGCTAGAAGGTGCCGCCGGTAAGGGGGATCGAGGGGCCAAAGGACATTGGGGAAGACCCCTTGGTCCGACTCGAATCCTTGCCGTGCGGCGGATCACCGGCGTTGTGGTAGCCTCGGTGGTTGCTATGATGTCGTGGCCGCCGTCTTCTGCAAATCTCCTTCCTTCCCCCCCTGTCCCTGTCCTCCCTGTGATGAGGGAATGGGATCCGGCGCAACCCGTATCGGGGTCCCCCCTCCGTGGACGGCGCTCGGGCCACCTTGAGGACCCGTTGGACGGGCCTCTTGGTCTGAGGGCTGGACGGGGAACGGAGTCGGCGGCCGGTCTTGAACCCGGCGTCGCAAGATGCTCCTTGGCGGTGGAGCGACTGGAACAGCGACCGTTCGATGGCGGCGCCGTCGTTCATGGCGACAGAATCGGCACCGACGATAGCGCCTTCCATCTTGGCGTGTGTAGCGGCAAAAACTTCTCCTCTGCCTTGTTGTTGCAGGGTTATGCAGGGTGTGAATGTGCCGGCGACGACCACCACGGTGTCCACAATGACGCAGACGGCGAGGTCCACGCATATGGCAAGGTCGATCTTCCCCAATGAAGAACATGACGAAGACTGGATCGGTAAGATTTTCCATCTTACCGTTGATTGAGTTTGAGTTTTCCTCTGTTCTTGTTGATCGAATTTCTTCTCTGTTCTTGGAGCAGTGCTGCTGATAACGTGTTGAATCTTAAATTTTGAGACAAAACACAATTAATCTTAACTGTACTTTTATTCATTCATTTGCTCTCCTTTTATACATGGCGAGAAGGCACAAGGAGGAGAGAAGCGTCCGACCGTGGACGGGCACGAGGATGGCGGGAACCGCCGGTGGCGGTTACCATCGACAAGTGACCACACATGTTTATATTGTAACAAAACAAAACAGATATGTCTCATTGCTCAGCTCACCAGTTTCATACAGGATGTGATTTCCATCATACTGCGACAACCAGCAGACAAAACAGATATGTACATTGTTATAAATAATTGCACCATCTTGGCCTATGTGAAGTCTACATCAAACCATCACCCTCGCCGGAATGGCTTCGGGCACTTCTACAACATAACAGAAACCACCAAAAAGAGGGGAAACGATATTCTTGGACCATTCTTGCCCATAAATCACTTGTTTTCTATTCTTGTGTAACCTCAAAACAAGAAAATGCTATTCCCGCTTGTCCTCCTCAGTCTCATCATCCAAGCTGAGAGCATGGCTAGCACCGGCATTTCTGTCTTTATCGATCTTTACCATCCCTACTTCACCATCAGTTCCCTTTGTCAGAGACTGAGATTCCTCATCATAATCGTCAGCAACCTCACCTGAATATGCATATCTGGACAATGGTACCGCAAACAATTACATATGGTTCTTAGACCAATAGAACTTAATTTCTAATGATAGAATAGGCAACGATCAACACTAGAGATGATAAGTAGTTGATTCCATGTAGCAAGTAGCAAACAACTAGTTTACCTTTGTGAACTTTGGGACGGTGCCCACAGGTAACAGATCACAACAAGCAACACAAACGCCAGGACATCCCAAAAGGCAGTTACGATCCAGGCGCTCTGCCACCTCTCACTAAAGGGGTCTGTTGCTTTGAAATAGACCTGCAAAACGAAGTCATAGCAATACAATAGCTTATTCGGTCAATCCCAAAACTGTATTCTCTGAGAATGGAACTTCAAATCACTTAAGCCAGGTGAAAATGATTTATCAGTTAGGAACTCTGAAAATGAAACTTCAGATCACTTAAATGAGTTATCAGTTAGGAAACTATGGTATCTTAATGTACAAGTAACTACAACTGCAGACGTTACACATGCTGAAGAATGGTTTGCTAAGAAATTAATGAATTGGAGTATCTCAAGCCAATCTATCAGCCATGAATCATAAACGCACATGTCTTGGATAAAAAACTGCATGCTGTCCCATCAACCAATTTTATGCATTTAACAATGCTGGTAATTAAGTAATTACGTGTATATTCATTTTTGAGAGGGATCTCGCTAATACAGCGGTTGAATAAAAAGGTCCTCAGATAGTAGATATCATTGATAAGATCACTATATATCACCAAGCGGGCATGCTAAATCATGACAATATTGTTCCAAATCTTATATTAGCAAAGCTGTTCCAGAATTGTTAAGTGGCTAAGTGCATGTGGCACGTCACAGAGGTGTTTTTATGTGGTGTCGTGATGGTGTTGCTTGGTGAGGTGTTGATGTGACATTTCAATCAGCGTGTCATGCCAGGATTCATTTTTGTGTGTCTATCCTCTTCATGATGTTTTCTATCAGGGGTTCAGGGCCAGTGTATTCTCATGAGTTGAAGGACAGAGCTCTTGCCCTTGGTTTCAAAATAATAGCCAAGTTATTATTTATCGAACATAGTTCGATGTACTGTGACATAAGACTAATTTCATTAGACAGCTTTTTCCTTTACAAATGGTACTAAGCTCTGCCTACTCGGTATGAAAATAATAGAGTGTCAAATTTTAAAGCAGTCCACAGGGAATACCAAGTAGAGCATGAGCAACACCATTGACACCCTAGAACTAGTTTAGGGAAGCTGATATTTCCCACAGAACGCGTTCTGTCAAGAGGGATTAAACAGTGGGGTGTAACGAAAACATATGTTGGTGATCCTTAAAAAGTGGCAGACGCATTTGTTTGGGAAAATATTCAAACTAATCATACAAAAAACATGTGCTTTATAAAATGGTAAGAAAAAAATCTCATTTTCTCAATTATTCTTTTATATTAAAGACACAATTTAAGAAAGGTTTTAGAAACTTAATGCATCGTAAGGTAGCTAGATGATCTCATGTTGCTAAAAGACATGTAGAATACAGTTCTTCAATTGACAAAATGTTCACTATGAATGTATTTGGAGAGACGTACATACCTCATAACCAATCCAGGCAACTGAAGCTATCACAGAAACCGCCAATGCATTTGTAAATTTTCGGTATATGTCCAACTTCACAGAACTCCTCCTTGCCTGATGAACGTGAAAAACAGCAAGTCTAAGAAGCAACACAAGTGTACCCATGACTCAACAGCTTGTCCTACTTGCCCTCTTTCTGAACGCATGCTTGTGTACTTTTGCACTCAAAACAAGTATTAGGGATTCCTATCATACTAATCACTCCACCAGATCTAAATCAGCCAGGAAGGCAGGAACATTCAACTAGCGTGATACCTATGGCACCCACCACAACCAACTAGTGTCAGTATTTTATACTTGCAGGAACCGAAACCTAAATCTCAGATGCTATGAATTTCAATAGAGAAAAGAAACAACGATTAGAAGGGCTTCTACATGAAAAGACACACTAAATTTATCTTACCTGTAGCTTCTCGAGAGTGCGGGAAAGAGAAGTGAAAATCCAAAGTATGAGAAAAGCATCCAAAAATGCATCAGGAAGGACCAGGAAAAGCTTTGCTTTGCCTGATATGTCATTAATCGTTCCAACATTTTCTGCGATGTCCAGCGTTTCAGATGCCAGGAAATATGTAAGTCCAAGGAGCAACACCTTAGAAGTGAGACCTCCCAAAGTTGGGCGAACAACACCATATCCCATTGAGATAGAAAGGATCAGTAGACGGGAAATTGTTTTTCTTATGGCTCCTACAGTGACCACCCAAGTTGTGATTCCAACTGGCCGCACACCACTGCTGTTAAAGTTCAAATATTCAAAATACCACAACGTCATCTCAAACAGGCCAAGGGCAATGACCAACATGATCCAGTTCTGAATCGGCAGTATGTCCCTCCAAAACCTTATATACTGACTAAACCAAACAACCATGACCAACAAATATGCCAGCGACATGAGAACATAAAATTTCATGAGTGGCGCCATTCTTCCTGGTAGGTAGCCACCCGGGTTCCTCCACACAGTCTTTCCACTCATAGTAAGACCTCTCAGTTTTGGATCGCAGGAAATGAAGAACAAGTTGTACATTCCTGTCTTTGTAATACGCACCGCTTCATCATCCAATCTAACTGAAATGTGATTACCGCTGAAGTGTGTGTCTAGCACCATGGGCCAATCAGGATCATCGGAGGATGGCCTTCTGATTACTTCCCCTTGCTTGCAGCCCTCTAGTTTGGCAAGGTCAGGGGTACAACATATGGACCTCTGTCCACCGTATGCTGATCCCCCGATATTGTCTCGGTCTGCGGCTTCAAATAGAATAGCTTGTACCAGACCTGTACTATGCGCCATTCTCGCGTGTGATTCTGCTGCTTCTGAGGTTCTCCAGAAAGTAACATTCACAAACCTGGAACAGTAAGCCGTGTCTTTAGTTAATTTCAAATTTTACATCGTTCCATACAAGATCTACATCAGCAGAAAAATGAGTGAAGTCGCATGTCCAAATTTGAAGTGTATACAAGTGTACTTACGCTCCCTGAATAAATGAACAACAGCGCAATAACATATATTGAGATGATCCAGTTACGTGGCCATCACAACAGAAATTGCATAATGTGGTCCTGGAACCTGTGCTTGTATAATGTGGTGGCACTAAAACGGTAGTCATATAGCACAGCTGAGCCTATGTTTAACAGAGCTTGAACATACACAACTGAAGAATCTCTCTACGAGAAGAATGTGAGTAGTGGCCTCCACTACCATTCTAAAATTTCAAAAGAGGTTAGGTGCATCAAGATGTCCAAGCTACTCAAATCACGCATCCACCTCATCAGCGACAATTGTGAACGGAACACGAACAGCATTACGCGTCTCTGGATTCTGTCTTCACGGCAGCTACTGTAAACTAACGCCAGTCACTTGCTCAGCAACCAGCAATACGGGGCGACGAGGGAGGGAGGAAAGAAGGAAGGAAGAGGCGGCGGCGGGACTTTGCGAGTCGTTACTTGATGAAGGACGAGGCGGGCGCGGCGAGGTCGACCCCGTCGGCGACGATGCCCTCGCTGCCGCCGGAGAGGAGGAACGCGTTGCCCACCTCGCGGAAGGGCTCCCGGTCGTAGGTGTGGATGGAGGCCTCCACGCCGCGGCCTCCCCACCACCCGCCGCCCGCGACGAGCGCCGCGGCCGCGAGCACGGCGAGGCGGAGGAGATCCATGGGAGGGAGCGAGGCGGAGATCTCGCGGTGGGTGGAGGGAAGGTGTGCCGGAGCCAGGCGGTGGGTGGGGTAGATCAGTCACTCACTTGTCACCGGAAGCGGGGAGGGGACGGTGGGGCCCGCCTGCCAGTAGCAGTGGCGCGGACAGGAGTCAGGACCGGACGGTGCGGCCGTACAGCCAGAGCTAGTAGGTACTACGTACTCCCTCCGTCTGAAAGAGAGAGACGTTCCGAGACGAAATATATTTCAATTTAAATTAAATTACTGTCATAAACATCATTTATTTTAGAAGAGAATAGTTGATAAACACCTGAACTCCTGAAAGCAGCAGGCGGCCAGGCTGATTAGTGATAAGCCGTGTCACCACTCCAAATACTAAGACTCTGTTTGAGATGTATGAGTAAAAAATGCAGGAATAGGAAAAATACGGGAATGGACAAAATGTAGAAATAGTATTTGAATTGCGAAAAAAACTGAGCTAAAGTAGATGTTGTGTACTTGTACGGATAAAATAAATTTTGTGCCAAATATTTTTTCCCGTTCATTACTTTAGCTAATTTGACTCAAAATGCTGGATTTTTTCACATGTCAAGATACATGTATGCTACAAGATTTTGATGCATCGAACATATTACGGACTAAAAATTCCATCTATAAAAACTCACATATTTGGAATCCAACATATTACCTTTTCATTGTCAAATCTATTCATTCCATCCGGACTGATCACCGAAATCCAACTTTGATGGAAGGAGAAGGGGTGTGAGGGAGGAAGTGTCATTTCATTAAGCAAATTTGCCATCTTCTGTTTGTTTTGCGTCAATTTTCTCTGCATCAATCATGAAGAGTTGGAGGGAAGCAAGAAAGAGGGTGAGTGAGCAAGCTTTCCTCATGAAATACACAGGATTCCTTTCCTCAGGAAAGGATTCATATTTTCCTCTATTCCAAACACACCACTAACATTCCTTTTCAGAGAAATGAGTTCCTTCTCCATTTCAAACAGGACCTAAGCGATTAATTACTACGCGTTGAACATGAAATAATTTAACTGCAACTGAATTTTACGTGTATCGTGTTATCTGCGTATCCATTCACAGGACGTTAATGTTGTTGTCAATGCGTGCAATCGTAGCTGACAGCCGCAAATCTTATGTTTCGAGAGAGAGAGAGAGAAAACCATTTTTTCAGCCCTAAGAATATTTAGGAGTAATGTAGAAAGATGATCCATCCATCGGCAACCACATAAAAACTGTGATGCAGTAATGCAAAACTCGATACAGCGAACAAGAATTTCAAGGAAATGTTGTGGGTAATCAACAAAGCAAAATGGTGCTCATAGGCAAGACCTCACATAAAAACTTGTGTCAGTTGTGAATCGAGGTTTACAAAAATACTCGACAACAGGCATGCAGTATTGCGAATAAATAGAAACTAATTTTCATTCTCCCCTGGTTCAGCCCAGTTTACAACCGACCTTCCTCATTACCGGATCAAGCCAACAAAAAAACTCTATCAACATCTCATGCTCTGCTTTATAAGGTATAATTGATGCCCTTTCCTCCTGCCAATTATTCAACATGCTCATGCCATGCAGTGGCAACTTCAGATCTAGCCTCTTATGTCCTCAGCCTGGAATGATCATGGACGGGAGGCTCTCCAAGAAGATACTGCATAACGAATAAAAATAAAGAAAATCACTAAATGAATATACAAGTAGCTACAGGATCCAATACTGTTCAAATAGGTTGACAGTTGAAACCAGTACTCTCTCGCATTAGTCATCCAGGTAGTAGTAGGACCCGGCCGCCTTTTGTTCTCTATCTTTCGTAGACTCCAACTTGTTGATTCGTGGCCTATAGTTGGTTGGGTCCCTTCTAAATGTAATATCGAGATGCTACCAGAATTGAAAGAAAATTAGTGTGAGGGCATAGAATATGTCAATAATAAAGATGCCAATGCAAGTATATAGGGCTATAGATTAGATTTGAAGGGTGCAATCTGTTTAGACCCAACCAAAAGGTTGTTGGGTTTCTTCTAATATAAGGACCAAAATGGCACCAAAAAGAAAAAAGGAGATTACTAAAGAAAATTATTAAGACAAAAAAGAAACCAAATGGAATAGGGCTATCCAGGCTAGATCAATGAAATTTATGTGAGGAACTAGGATAAATTAACTCCAAATAAATAGTCTACGAGTACGAGAATAGCCTATCATTGAAAAAAAATGTAGTTGAGCTAGTAGCAAGTCAGTAACAGATCATATTTGGTTTCTCTGCACTTACCGATAAGAACTTATTCATCCCAGATACCAGCGACTGTGGTGCATTGGCAGTACAGTCAATAGAAGGTCGCCCCTCATAAACAATGACCTTGTCAGCTAAGTAGGTTGCCATGATGAAATCATGCTCCACAATAAATGCAGTTTTCTTCGCATGAAGAATGAACCTTTTAATAACCTTCGAGGCAACAATACGCTGCTCCGAATCAAGATAAGCACTTGGCTCATCAATCAAATAGATGTCTGCAGGCTGAAAATTTACATCAACGTCAGTAACAAAAAGCTCGTTGGAATATTTAGGATAGAGCAGCACACATCATTAGCTGAACTAGATCATAATTGTTACTTGGAATGCTGCGAGATTGGAAAGAAACGGCAAAAGTATCCTGGCTTGTATCTATGAACTATACTGCTACCCAACCAAGCTTGAAGCTTCAAAAACAGTATTGTGTTGTGCCCCCCCCCCCCCAATGATTTCATCCCATTCATCCCCATATTTACCATTATATTAACACAAAACAATCTGTGCTCAAGTCACTATATATGCAAGTAAAAACAAGTGCAATGTGGTACAGGTATACGATCATAGAAAGATAAAAATATGCTGCCATGCTTAGCTGGACAAATCATAAAAAAAAAATATTGGACTTTGATCAAACGCTGTCATGAATGAAAAAAAAACTTCGACTCCAGCAACAGTGTGATCATTGGCAAATTTAAGAGCACCATGCTGGTATGCACACATGCATGCAGGCTTAAGTGCATGGCCATGATGAAAATATTACTCTGGCAAGAAGCTGTACTACATGTGGCCCATATAAGCTCTGTACTATATAATCCATCTGACTGGAAAATAGAAGTTTTCTTAGGTTTACTGTTTGCAGTCAACAATCTTGAGAACTACATGTGAAAGATGCTACTAGGCGTGAAATATCTTCAATAATGTTCTGATCCAAAAGTGCACTTTTAATAGTGAATGCTAATGACATCTTATAAGGCTTTGTCAATGTTCTAAACAACTTACATTTTTTATCAGAGGGAGACAATTGTATATTTAATAAGTAAAGTAGCATATCCTATACATAAGCTTTGGAAACTATTCTAGTAAATAGGCCAATAAAAAAAAGTAAAATGGAGCAACCCTTTATATTAATAGAAATAGCAATATTACCTTTCCAAGGCACAGGCATATTGCAACTCTTTGGAGTTCTCCACCTGATAAATTAATAACTTCCTGGTCCATGAGTTGCTCAATTTGTAGTGGTTTCATGACATCAGACACGAATTGAGGGTGCATATATGAATCCCTTATTTTCTGATGAAGCAGATGCCTCACAGTATTCTGGAATTTTGGGCTAATCTTTTGTGGCTTGTACGACACATTGAATTCAGGAATTTCAACATCGGTTCCCTCCACTGTGTCAGGCTTCAACAACCCAGCCTGTCAGGTCATAAAAGTAAAGGAGCATAAGATACAAATGCTGCGTAAGCAAACTAAACAGAACAAAGTTGACAATAGAAGCCTGGCTAACAAGATAAGATCCAAGTATGCAAGGATGTTGAAATTGTTTTTTCGTTATTGCAATGCCAGTGTCATTTACACTCCTGAAGAAGAACAATGTAGCCAACAAACAAGGCACTAGCAAAAATCCTAGTGCTGCAATTTTGGGCAACAAAAGAAGCCAAGGTATCTATTTATGGAATTATGGTGTTTAGAATACGAATATCCACAGTGCCAACAAGACTCAAGATGATTTTGAGCAAAGGTGCCAGAGGAGGGGTGGCTTTACCAGCATTCTGATGAATGTAGTTTTCCCTGTCCCATTTTCACCAAGCATCACAACAATCTGGGAATCAGTAAATTCACCCTCAGCAACAGTAAGCTTAAAATTTCCCTGTGTTTTGCTCATGGTGGGGTATTTGTAGCGTTGATAGCTCTCAATCTCCTCAGCACTTTCTTGAGTCTCAGCAATCTAACAGTGCAACACCAATGTAAGGGTGAAATCATCACAGAGACGATTCAAGTAGCAAGTGAATCTTTACCTTAAATGTAAGGGATTCATCTCGGAACCGAAGATTTTCTGTTGGAACAAATCCAGCCAAAAAAATGTTGATACCTTCTCGAACCGAGAAGGGCAAGGTAACCACACCGTAAGCTCCTGGCTTCCCATATAAGCAGCAAATGAAATCGGACAAGTAATCTAACACACTCAAGTCGTGTTCAACAACAATGACATAGCTGAAACAGATGGGAGTAGCTCTGTGTAAAGAATTTGTGGGAACTTGTATTCAAAACATAATCATGGTAAAAAGAGCATCTTTACCTGTTTGGCCTAAGCAAGGACCTAATGACTTGTGCAGCTTTAAGCCTCTGCTTAACATCAAGGTAGCTTGATGGCTCATCAAACATGTAAATTTCTGCATTCTGTACAGCAACAACTGCTATGGCAAATCTCTGCAGCTCACCGCCAGATAGGTCTCCTACATTTCGGTCAATAACTTGGTTCAATTCAAGGTCAACACATAGCTCATCTTTGACATCCCTCTCATCCTTCTGTTCAAGCACTTGGCCTACATTTCCTTGAACAGCTTTTGGAATGTGGTCAACATACTGAGGTTTGATGATTGCCTGTGTACGAAAATAAAGGATCCAAGGTATCAGAACAATTAAACAGTTACAAAACAGTCACCCAAAATTTCATGCCTTGGACTAAGTTCTTCGTATATTAGTTGCTAAGGTACAGCAACAACTAAAAAACAAATATGTATGAGTATCAAAACCTAGGCAGACCAAAAACCATAGTTACTTTTTTATGCTGTGATTAACTATTGCTGTCAACTTTGGAATTTGGATGTACAAACATTGATAAAAACATGTATATACCATTCCACGTGATTCTGCAGGATGGAAAACAAATCAAAGGCTGAAGATAGCATGCTAGTAGACAGTGGAACTTCATAGTTATAGTACACAGGAAAATCAAGTTCTAACTGTTACAGACTACGTACTAACACAATGTACATAAAAAAGTACGAGGGGAAGTAAAACATAGCAAAACAGCACCTTCAGGTTATCTTCCAATATGCGTGTGAAGTAGTTCTGAAGTTCAGACCCGCGGAAGTATGTAAGGATTTCCTGCCAATCAGGTGGGTTCTGCGTTGCAAAGCCAAAATGTCATTTTTGCGAGGTCCATATAAAGAGGAAAAGAGACATTCTTTGATAGAATAGAAAAAAAGTAATTTGGAACCCAACAGATAGAGCAGGTATTGAGATATACTTTGAAGCGTCCCAAATTAGGTTTCAGCTTGCCAGCCAACACCTTAAGCGCTGTAGACTTGCCAATACCGTTTGTTCCAACAAGGCCCAAAACTTGACCTGGTCTTGGGACAGGCAACCTGCAGATGGTATAAATCAGTAACTATCCAAAAGGGGCAAGCTTTAGGCCAAATTACTTAACGTAAAAATAGGCAACATCGCCGAAATTTCTACAAGCATAGCCAGATAATTTTTTATTAAAAGAAACTACCTGTGCAACTTGAAGGTATTTGGACCATATCGGTGAGTAGTATCCTTCGCCAAGTCTTTTGGAAGGTTGATGATTTCAATTGCATCAAACGGGCATTTCTGACAAATATAACAGGAGTAAGAGGCACATATTACATTGAATAGAACGGTCAAACACCATAATTAGAAACCTACCTTAACACAAATACCACAACCAATACACAGCTCCTCGGAAATGAAAGCAAGCTTTGATGCCGGGCTAACTTCGATGCAAAGCTTCCCTGCACGACACGTGAGTGAGTTGTCAATTGCAGCAATCCATCTGCATGCCAGGAGACAACCTAGCAGTGAATTGCACGATCCGAACAAGCAGCACTAAGAGGCGCTCGTATTTGTTCCTTAGAAGGATAAGAAGATGTGTTTGCATCCGAGCACTAGATCTCCATCGGTAGCAGTATGAACATCTGAACATCTAGCAGTGTGTACGAGAATCCAAATAAGGCACTACTAAACACGCTGTCCTTAAGCAAAACCCCAAGCTGAATATTAACGTCCCCTCAAGTTAGCCTATCAGGTTCAACGGATCTTGCAAGGAACAACGCATCGATTCAGCGCCCGCTGCTCCAAACACGGAATTCACGACGGCCACGGATCGCACTGCGGGAGAGGCGAATCTTCCGGGATCTGATCTGAGCCCGGACCGCCGAAGCTACCACCTAGGGCGAAACGAAGCGCGTACAAGGGAAGGACGGAAAATTTTACCGGTCTTGACGACGGGGCAGCTCTTCTTGCACTCCTGGCGGCACTTCTTGGGCTTGCACTTGTCCTCGCTCACGATCGCGATACGGGTCAGCCGGTCCGCCATCTCCGGCGCCTCCGCCGATGTGCGAAGTGCTCGGGGGAGGTGAGAAGGAAGCCTGGCGGCGACGAGGCTGCGGATGGAGTACCGGGGTTAATCCCTTCGGGAGTGTGGCAACGGAGCACCTGCTTGCGACGGAGGGACGGACCAAACCCTAGGGTCGTCTCGCCTCCCGGATTTTATTGGCCTCCTGGTGCGACCGGATCCGGACAGGACCCGGTTCTGTTCGATAAGAGGTCGAAACGGCACGAAGTTTCATGGATTCCTTTCTTTTCTTTCCCATTAATAAAGTGGATGTAAACAGGTATAGAATTGTCCCTGATGCATTCTCTGCAGCAAGACAGTTAGTGTAGAGGATTTTAATCCGTATTATCCCAACTTATGGCCAATGAGGTGGTTGCTATATCTAGATTCGAAAAAAAACTCATTACAAGGGATTTATGTATGAGTTCCTTTTAACAATTATAATATCCCCTGTCTTTGCACGTAAAGATATGTAGCGTTAATAAGATAAAATATGCAAAAAATCCTATATTTTGTTTCATATTGTGAATGTCACAAGGATCTTGCTGGAGCACTGCAGATCTTATGATTGAAGCTCAAACTCAATGATGTAATTTGCGAGGAGCTTAAACTCTGTCTATCAAGGTAAAGCTTTGCGTTTGAGAGTTTGATATAGGTGGCAAGGATCTAGAGTGCGGCCATTGCGACCTCGATATGAGCCACGACAAGCTCTAAATCAACAATTGGGTACTAGAAAGATATATTAGTTAGTAGGGAGGTATATTACGGTGGTTTGAGAGTTTGGTGATCTATTGTGTCGAAGTTTTTTCTCCTCGGTTACGTCGAGTTTGGGCTCCTTGTGGTGAGCTCACGAGCTAAGAGGTACATGTGGATCATGGAGGGTTTTGTTTTGAACTCAAGCAGTGGGAGCGGAGTGTGAGAGCAGCTTTGCTCTCATGAATCAAGCTGTGAAAAAAGGCAGACTTTTGGCTAACAAAATATCTGGACTAGATCCTTAAAGTTCAGTTTTGACAAAGAAAATATTGATGGTATACTCAGAGCTGAGGTCTGGTAAATATGTCACCGCTTACAAATTAATGGTAGCTTCACACTTTCAAAATTAGAAGCTCAAACACGAAACTTGGCTTCGCTATGCAAAAAGGAAAATGTAAAAAAGGCTTTATACGTTATGAGTTGAGTTCACGTGATGAAGATTTAAATCCCAAAAATACAAACACATGTCCTAATCAGAACGCTCCCATGTTATCAACATCCATAACATTGATCTTTGTCACGCTCTTGGTCGTGTTGATCCGCAACCAAGCCTAGGGAGGCCAACTCGTGAACCCCCACCCAACAACCTCATGTGTTCTCTTTTTTTTGTACCCTCACCTAGTTTCTATTTATTTAAGTTTCGTTCTAAAACTTTTTATAACTTTTGACCAAAACTTTTGATTTTTCACTGGAAGTTTTGACGGAACCATTATACCAAAAAATATCTACTCCATTCGTTTATTTTTATTTGTCACTAGTTAATTCATTTTTAAACTAATAGGTGTCAATAAAAAGAAATAAAAGAAGTGTTTTTATAAAGATTTTGACACCTCGTTGTCCTAGAATACGGCTTCGGTGTTCCCAACTTCGTGCTCCTGAGTGTACTCCCGTGATGTGGCGTAATTCTATTAGTTCACTATGAGGTGACTAGACCTCACATGAAAAAGATAATCCAATAAAAACATGCTATCTAATGGGAGTATCTAAGGGAGCACTGAACAGTAGAACCGAAGCCGCATTCCTCACCATGTGGCGCAACTTTCCCCCACTGACTGGGGCGCCGCAGGCAGTAGGAACCCGTGCGCAGCGCAGAGCAACTAGGGGTGGTAAAAGGCCTAAAAGTCGAGCCAAATTCTTATTTTATAGCCTAAGAAAATTTAAAGGCCGGTTTCGATTCTCAAAGGGCCCGTGGGCCGAGGCTCCTCACCAGGCCTAGGAGCACCTGGTCTGCGAAGCCAAGCGCACGGCGCATCCCGCGGTTGCAGCTAGCTAGCTAGCTCTCCTTGTTAGAACGTCGGCAGCAGAGCAGCACCCTGTTGCGCGGAGCAGCTTGACTACTTTCGGGAGGCGGCTGCAGGCGGTCGTCCCTCCTGCGCCGCGACACGAACACGGTCACCACGCACGACGGCGGCATTATTGTCGTCTGGACTGGACCGGACGGCGTACCGTGACGCGGCGGTGGAAGGTGTACGCCGTCGCCGGCCGGCCCGGGGTGGTGGTAGAACGTGACGCTGGACGCGGCGGGTGCGAGAACGGAACGGGTGCAGAAATGGAATCAGAGCGGAGGGGGAGGGGGATCGGCCGATCTCGTTTCGCACACGGTGACCACGTACGTTCGGCCTTGGCCCCTGAGGGGGCCGGCGGAACTGCACGGTTTTCTATGCCCAGGTAGACAGTAGACTACGTACAATCTTTGTTTTCTATGCCCAACTAGTTAAGAATTAACGTGTATCAGAAGTAACTGCATGCACGATTCGATCTCTTTGATCACGTGCGCATCTGAGTCACAGAAGAAGAAAAGAAAAGAAAAAAAGTGCTGCACTGAGCAAGCCCACAATGGGCTAAAGGTTGCATAGTAATGTGTTCTAAAACAAATATCCGTTTTTTGTTCTGAAAAATGTCACTTTTCAACTCAAAAACAAACTAAAAAGGGAATAGTATTTAGAACAACTGATCGGTACTCTATCCATCCTCAAAAATCTGTCACATTTTAGTTCATATATAAATTAAAAAAGCGACAATTTAAATTAAACGTCACGAATCGCCATCTCACTGCCTCGATCGCTCTCTGCGCGACACAGTTCCCGAGAAGCCGCCGGCCTGCCGTCCCACGTAACCAAAGCAACGGCCCCGATCCCCAGCCGCATCGCGCGCGCCGGTGCTCGCGGCGGAGCCCGGAGGCCGTGCCCTCATGACTCACGTGACCTTGCGCCGACCGGCGACACCGCTTTTATGCAGCAAAGGGCTTTGTTTCTCTTTTCACCTTTGTTTGTCTTGCGGCGAGGCTAGTTAAAATTGCTGCATTTATCTCATGGTTTAAACAAAAAAAATGGTAACCGAGAGCTTCTAAAACTTGGATCGAGATGACGGTGCTGAAAAAGGAATGCACCCATCGAGCTCCACTCTGTGACTCGTCGGTGATCAGGTCTGGGTTGTTTTGTTTGCGATCGACAAAATACGTACAGTACAGTACTAATGAGAGTACTGGCTTTGTTTCCTATACCAGATAGAGAGTACTTCATCAGTTTACAAAACATTATCACATTTTAGTTCATTTTTAATTAAAAAATGATAAATTTAGAGTCGGAAAGAGTATTGTCTTTGTTTTCTATGCCCAAGTAATTAAGAACTATGCCTAACGTACGTGTATCTGAACTGATTGCACGATTCTCTTGCCAACGTGTGTTTCTGAGTAAAAAAAAAAAAGAGGAGAGAAAAAATACACTCAACGTTGCAAAAGTGCGTGTGGTGTTGTAAAAGGAATAAATAAGACACAAAATAGTCTAATTTTTAATCAATCTGATCTAAACAGAGGGTGTTTGATATTTTAAGTATTCACTCTTTTCTCAAAAGATTGTCAATATTAGTTCAGAAAATGAATTAAAACTGACAATCTTTTGAGAAATGAGAGAGTATATTATTTTAAGAAATATAAGTAGAGATCTGTTACACATGGCTATAAATGGAATAATATTTCTTCTTCTTTGTACTAGGGTGGTTGGTGTTTGAAATTTCATCCATATATAGCTTCACCTATCTAATTTTTACATGTTATCAGACTCATCTAGGTCAAGCTCGAGTTTCAACATGGTCAACTACTCCGCTACTGTCGTCTCCAATCCCTAGTTCAAATTTCACGTATGTGAAACTATGCGGTTCGCGGGTGTTGACCATTATATGTGGATGACTATGTGTAAGGACACGATTGTGGCCCCCTCAGTGAGAGATTGAGAGGAAGGAAGAAAACAAAACAATGAAGATTCCTAATCCGGCTTCCTAGGAGCGGTTTATAGTTTCCCAAATGGGTCGCCCGGCCCGAGCCCGGCTCGAGCCTGGTAAGGCCCGGCACGACTGGGCCCGGTCCATCTTCCGTGTCGGGGTGGGCCGTGTCGTCGTGCTCACTGCGCGGCCCAAGCACGGCACGGAGGCCGTTTTTTCGTGTCGGGCCGGCACGGCGGGCTCCCGTGGCACGACAGGCCGACGGAGGCGGAGCGGACGGCGCTTCGCGCGCAGCCATCGCGTCAGGCAGGCGAGGTCGACGCCTCGACGGGCGATAGGAGGGCGGCCGGCGGACGACAGGAGGGCGGTCGACGCGGCTCGGACGACGGGCGACGCGGCGGCCTGGAGGGTGCCGCGACCGGCGGGAGGCGGCGCGGATGGGAGGACGGCGGCTCGGATGACGGGAGGGCAGCTCGGGGGTGGCTGGCGGCCGACGGGCGGCGCGTCGAGCGACGGCGGGCGGCGAGCTGGCGACCGGCGGTGCGTTGAAAGGAGGCCATGAGGGGCGGCTAGGGTTAGGAAATAGTGGCAGCTAGGGTTAGGAAATGGAAGGGCGGTAGCCACAATATTTATATTGATACAGTACTAGATCCAACGGTTGGAGAGCAGATCAATGGTCCAGATTTGAAAGGATGTCAGGCCAACATCGGGCCGGCCCAAAATTCGTGTCGGGCTCGTGCTGGCCTAACGTGCTGCAAAAGCCGGCTCAGGCACGACCCGACTATCGTACCCGGGCCGGCCCCACACGATTTGCCCGCTCATTCTCTCAATTGATCTTCGCACATCCCTGGCCACCAAAAGGACACAACTTCTCTCCTGCCCTCTCATGCATACTCCTGTACGATTTACAGATTAAGTTATGATAGGTCAAAGAAACATGCATTAGGTTGGACGAGTTTGCATTTTCTTTTACAGCTTGTTTTGGATGAGTTCAAACTTTAGGTCTTGTTTGGAACCAGTAGAGCTAATTGTTAGCTAACTAATATTAGTTGGATTAGACCAACTAATAATTAGCTAGCTAATTTTTAGCTAGGAGTTGTTTGGACCACTATAACTAATTTTGTTTCTAGACAGTAATTGACTGTTGTGCCTTTGGACCCTCATCAACTTTATCTGATTTTTTTATGATTCCCGGGTGAAGAGTTGTACTGCTAGTTATTCGTTCTACTGGTCATACTCAAACATGATGAATCGATAGATGGATGGATGGACCAATGTTCAGCTCATTCAGTTTTGTCCGAGCACGGGGCAGCGGCGCGGCCTGCCCGACGGGAGCGGCGGCGACTTGCCTCGCCCAACAAGGGCGACGACGTCCTGCTCGATGGGGGCAGCACGACCTGCCTGACGGGGACAGTGCCAACCTGTCTCGCTTGACGGGGGTAGAGCGATCTGCCCGACGGGGGCGGCGGTGACCTGCCTCGCCCGACGGGGGGCAATGGCGTCCTGCACGACGGGGGCGGCGGTGCGTGCGGCCATGTATAGGAGAAGGCGGCGGGTCCCTCCTGGAAGGGTTCGATTTCTCTCTACGGGAGGAGATGTAGAGATGAGGGAAGGGTAAAATAGACTTTATCCAACAATTATCTGGGATTAGCTGAGTTGGAGCAACTAATGAGATAACTATTAATTGAGGGGTTAGCTAATAATTAACTATTCTATTAGCTGAAGGGTTTAGAATCTCTATAGCTGATTTTTAGCAGCTAACTGATAGTTTTAAAGGTTCCAAACAAACTTTTAGTTTCGTGAACTCTTCATGCAAGGATAGCCTGAACAGATCAAACGCAAGCTCACACAAGCTGTAATAGATAACGCAAGCTCGTCCAACCTCATACATGACAACTCATAATGTAATTATCTTGATTCCATAATCTATCATGATTTAATGGCGCCACGCGGAGTACAGGCTAATTATGCCACCTGGAGTCCAGGCTGATGAGGGAGGAGAGACGCGGCATCGAGGGAAGCCGTCCCCTTAAGAAACGGAATGACCCCGATCCCCAGCCGCGTTGCGCGCTCCGGTGCTTGCGGTGGCCGGTTTCTCACGTGACCGCCGACGGCGGCTAACGATCCCCTGTTCTATTTCTTCTCTAACTGTGTCGGCCACCGACCTAGCTCGTGAGCTCACAATCTCGCGGTGACACTGGCAGACACGTAGTACGCTAGTCCTCGAGCTCGAAGACGCTAACGCGCATCAGTATGTCCGCGTCGTCCGAGGCTGCCCCGCCGGCGGCGCGCGGCAATGGCGCGGGGCTGCCCACACACAGCCGCGCTCGTGACGCGGCCGTGTTCGCGTCAGGCGCCGCGGCGGCCGTGCTCGTGCTCGTGGCCGCGGCGACCGTGCTCGCGCCCACCACCGGCAGCATCCCGGCAGCGTTATTCCGCCCCGCGCCGTCGACGGGGCTGACGACGACGATAGGCGACGACGGGCGGCGCACGTTCTACGACGACCCGGAGCTGTCGTACGCCGTGCGCGGGAAGCGCGTCACGGACTGGGACGCGAAGCGCGCGGAGTGGCTGCGGTCGCGCGGCGGCGGGCTCGCCGGCCGCGGTGAAGCGGTGGTGATGGTGTCCGGGTCACAGCCGGAGCCGTGCGCCGGCGAGGAGGGAGACCACCTCCTCGTTCGGTTCCTCAAGAACAAGCTCGACTACTGCCGCCTCCAAGGTATCGAGCTCCTGTACAACCGCGCGTTCCTGGAGCCGTCCATGGTGGGGTACTGGGCCAAGATCCCGGTCCTCCGCGCCGCCATGCTGGCCCACCCGGAGGCGGAGTGGCTCTGGTGGGTGGACGTCGACGCCGTCTTCACCGACATGGACTTCTCCCTCCCGCTGGCCAAGTACCGCGACCGCAACCTCGTCCTGTACGGCTGGCCCGACAAGCTGTTCAAGGAGCGGTCTTGGCTGGGGCTCAACGCCGGCGTGTTCCTCATCCGGAACTGCCAGTGGTCGCTGGACTTCATGGACGAGTGGGCGCGCATGGGCCCCGCGTGGCCGGAGACGTACCCGCGGTGGGGGAAGGTGATCAAGGCCGAGCTCAGCGACAGGGACACCGACGTGGCGTGCGACCAGTCGGCGCTCGTGTACCTGCTGCTCAGCAGCTGGGACCGGCTCGGGGGCAAGGTGCACATCGAGACGGACTACTACCTCCAGGCGTTCTGGAAAGGGGTGGTGGACCGGTTCGACGGCGTCGCGGCGCGGTACGAGGCCGTGGAGGCGGGAGGAGGGAGCGCGCTGCTGCGGCGGCGGCACGCGGAGCGGGAGCACCTGGCGTACGCGGCGGCGAGGAACGCGGCGGTGAGGGAGGCCGTCCCGGGCCCGGACGGCGGCGGGGGAGGGTCGTCGGCGTGGCGGCGGCCGTTCGTCACGCACTTCGTGGGGTGCGCGCCCTGCTCCGGCGCGCGGAACCCCGCGTACCCGAGGGAGAGCTGCGACGGCGGGATGCGCGCCGCGCTCGACTTCGCCGACGACCAGGTGCTCCGCGCGTACGGGTTCCGCCACGCCGCGCCGGGTAACGACAGCGTGCTGCCGCTGCCGTTCGACTACCCCGCCGCGGCCGCCGCGCCGTAGAGGACCACGCCGCCGCGGATGCACGTCGGACGCGAACAACGCCCCCTCCCTCCCGCTCCCGCTCGCCGCTCTGCATCACCATTCACCATTTTTCGGCTGTTAAATTCTGTTACACTACCATTTGATTAGGTGATTCGTGTGGGAATCCTTTCTGATAAAATCTCCGCAAAAACTCCCGTGTGCTTGCTTGCTTGCTTGTCTAGGACAGGGACACTAGGGAGGACAGGAAATGGTGTACCAAGTTATATACGAATAATGTCCAATAAAAAAATCTCATGATATTTTTATTACAGAACATTACAAAAACTCCAACACGGAACTATGCTGAAATTAAGCACGTGTCAACCATCTCTTCTCGTGCTGCCAGGTGAAGAATGGTCATGCCAGGGCGTTTGAAGCAATTCAATTTTGGTCGCATGGGGGAGCGGCATGGTCTAAGGGCATGATTGGATCCCTCTTTTTTTTTAAAAAAAATCATACTTTTGAAAATAAAATGGTTCTAAACAGGTTAAAAATCGTATCCAGTTTCTAAAAACCAGATACCCAATTTATAAAAAATCAATAAGCTTGCTCACCCCAGCTAAAACCAGTTTTAAACCATTAACTACTAAAAATTGGAATACTAAAAGCAATTTTTTCCAAAACCAATTTCCAGAAACCATCTTCGTAAATAATTTTTTAATAAACTCATCCAAACAGGCCCAAGTCTACCATGGATGTGACGAAGAAAGTTATCCGGAAAAGTCTGAAATCGCGGGGAAATTATGAGAAGTACTCTTACCGTTTTAAAAATGGGAAGAGTATAGAATAGAAAATTTAAAAACAGGAAAAGAAATTCCTGCCTCCACTCGTGGGCCGGTGGGCTGCGACGGGCCGTCGAAAAGCCTTCCAACGAACGCACTACTGCACCAGAGAGGAGGTATCGTCTGTCGTCTCCGACCTCGCATACGTGGGCTCGCCGACGCCGCGAGCTCCTCTCCACCTTCCTCTCCTCTCCACTCCAGCCGCCCCGCTCCAACGCGATGTGGCGGGCAACGACGAGGCGGTGGCCGTGGCCATGCCCGCTGCGGTCGGCGAGGTCGCGGCGGCTCTCGTCGGACGCCGCGCCGGAGCCGCGGCGGGTGGCGGCTCTGTGGGGGAACGGGGACTACGGGCGGCTGGGGCTGGGCGCGCTGGAGTCGCGGTGGAGCCCCACGACCTGCCCCTTCTTCCTCTCCCGCGCCGACGACCCGCCCGTATCCCTCGCCTGCGGCGGCGCCCACACGCTCTTCCTCACCGGTACGCTTCCTCTTCTGTTTGCACTGATCCTATGGTTTGGTTCCAGAAATCAACCGCTTCCAACCTTCTACGAACCCTCGTTAGTAGAGACATTTTTCTTCTTAAAATAGTATTAACACTAAACTATTAGTACACAATGTGCAATGTCATGTCCTGCTGGCTTCAGCTTTGCGAGTAAAAGGTCAGCCTTGATTGCTTTTGCTTTACTTTGATTCAGTCTTCTTAATACGGGAATGGTTTGCACTTCTGTTTTCGTGCAGAGAGCGGGCGGGTGTTCGCCACAGGGCTGAATGACTTTGGGCAGCTGGGGATAGGCTCCTCTGTTACACATACACTGGTACTATTTATTGCCCATCATACTTCCATCCATATGTTATAGTATATGAAAGCTGAATCCATAGAGAAATACAGTTCCCATATAAAATTGTAACTGGTTCAGAATTTAGAGCAATGATCGTTCCTATTTCTTGATGCAAAACCCAATAAACCATATGATGTATTATGTATCGCCAAAAATGAGCAAATAATATATTAATTAGAAGGAAAAATTATACATTAAAGTAGAAACAAAATTTTACTGGTTCCTTGTCAGCATCTCTTTCAACATTAAATATTAGCTACATCAGCCTTAAAGAAATAAGGCAGAGTTGATTTGTGATCTGTTTGTGATTTACAATAAGCATGGGCATTTTATTAGGTGTGTTTGATTTTTGGTTCCTTTCTACGAAATTGAGAATTTACCATGTATATGCTGACTATAAGAAACCAGTTAGTTATGCTTTGTAATTGCTGTTGTACAATGCTGCATCTTTATGTATAGCAAATGATTTTTTTTTGAATTTAGGAACCTATTGAAGTTTCTGGAATTCAGGAGAAAATTGTAGAAATCGCGGCTGGAAACCACCATTCTTGTGCAGTAACTGGTGAGCGAAAAGAGTTACTTGCGTGCAGTTATTTTCCTTACTTGGATAACCTGATGATAACCAACTGAGGGGAGGGAGATTTCCTGTTATGTTATTGTAAGCAATCCTCAAAATTTCCTGAGGTATAGGATGTTATCACAGTAAAATGAGACTTCTGGGACTTGATTGATAATTAAATCACGTTTCAGCCCGTGTAACCGAACTATAGACCTTTGCTCAAAAGGATTGAGTACTTTCTAACTTCTTTTTCATGTGGGCATACACAATAGTCAAGCAAGACATTCATTCTTGCATCTTCGCATACGAAGCTACTCATAAATACTAATCAACTATTCATACTGTAGAAGTCATTTTCATGAACGTATGCAAGTGTATAAGTGTGGGTAAATAAGTTATGGGCTCTTGGGTCTTCCCGCATGCTGTTTTACTACTATAGAGTTTCCTATATGTTGCATTTGTTATCGCATAAGCAACATAAAGGGGGCATGGTGCTGCAACAGTGCAATTCATGCATTAGAAGATTTGATCAAGATCTTTGGTGCATGCACCCGAGCCACGTATAGGTTAGGCTTTATTTTCAAACAATAGGAGCCACATATGTTATAAGTTGCAAATACATATATGATTAATACTGCCCCTCTTCTGTTTCTTTAAATAATATATGCTGCACAACTGTGCAGTATAATTGTGTAAGCAATTTCGACTAAACTTTTCGTGTTTGTCTCTTTCTAACAGAGGATGGTAAACTCTTTATTTGGGGCAGAAATTCATTTGGCCAGCTTGGGCTTGGGAAAAGTAATAATGTCATCTCCTCTATTTACTATTGTAATGATGGCTGTACCACCGGTTCATGCAATTTTACACAAATGGTTGTTTTGATGTTATCACTTCCATTACCAGCAGCGGCCAATTAACGTCATTGATATCTGAAAACCATCTTATGTTAACAACTCCATCTCCATGGAACTTGTAGAGATATCTGCTTATACTTGCTCTATATATCATCATTTTGCTTGAAGCTTCTATTTAGATTTTCTTTTGGAACATTTCGTCCAATTCCATTAATTCTTCTTTTAGCAATTTAGTTTTATCAGAATTTAGCTTCTAGTTATGAGTTAGAGTTGTTTCTTCCATGGTATAGGTGCTGGGAAGGTAGTTTCTACCCCAACAAAGGTTGACTATTTGGCTGACTACAGAGTGAAAATGGCTGCTTTGGGGTCAGAGCATTCAATTGCTGTTACAGGTGAACATAATGCATGTGTGTTTTGTAACAATTTTGTTTTATGTTACTACCTACAAGAGTCTGAAATTCTCATATTGCTTTCTACTCCAGAGGAAGGTGAAGTCTTGAGTTGGGGAGCTGCTGGAGCTGGTAGGCTCGGACATGGCCATAAATCTGGCATTCTGGGATTTTCTCTGACCTCAACGTATGTGAACATTTGTTTTCTAAATATTTTATCTGTGAACACAGTTCTGCTGTGGCCCTTGATCGTGCATATATTTTACGCTAATTTATTGCTTTTATTTAGAAAGCCAATAAATTATTCACAATTAAAATGCAAAATTCTCAATTCTAAGCTGGCTTGCCTGTTTGCACAAAAAATATTGGTATGATTTACTGGGCAAAATGTCCTTGTACCTTAAGCTTGTAAATTATGAATTCAGTATTACAGAAATGGCTATGTCTTTTCTTTCATTGAGATCTACCAAATTCTTAGGCAATGTAGTTTGAGCTATGAGTGTAAAATGGCGGGTAACATGTCAGCTGCTTGTCTCAGATTATTTACTATAACAAATAGGTTTGATGGTTCTGAATGTATTTGCACATTAAATGATGATAAGTTGATAATTAGATCTTCATTATGCAGTGAATATACTCCAAGATTGATAAAAAATCTTGATGGTATCAAGGTACTTTGCTTTACATTTCAATATGGTTCCTGAATCCTGATTGAATAATGATTCTCTTATGCATTTTAAATATGCATTGTATAGATTAAAAGGATAGCTGCAGGAATGTTGCAGTCAGCTTGCATCGACGGTAAGCTTATTGAAAAGCAATATACAAACTCAAACTGTACAAAACGCTGCCCTGGTCTTATGCATGCTTATGTCAAATTTGCAGAAAAAGGTACCTTGTTCATATTTGGGCAGAAGACTGAGAAGGTGGTATCCAATAAGCACCATATGGCATTTCATTTTTCACTGTCCTTATTGAGATATTGTATACTTCCTTCATTTCCTTGTATTTAACATTAACTTATAGGGATTTGGAAGATCAAGTGAAGCATTTAGACCAATTATTGTTGAGGAATTACCATTTTCAGAAGAAGTTGCTTGTGGAGGTTATCATACATGTGTTGTAACAGGTATCATTGTTCGATTCTCTGTTTGCTTTTACCATTAGATTTATCATTTGTTTGGAATTGTCAACGCTTTTAAACTGCAGATAGTGGTTATCTGTATTCCTGGGGTACAAATGAAAATGGCTGCCTTGGTCTGGGGTATTTCCATCTTTTACCTTTTCTCAAGAATTTTACTACTTGTATCTTACCTATGTCAGCATGTGTATCCAATACCAAAATTTCTTACATGGTTATCTCTTACCAGAGATACTGATATGGTTCGCTCTCCAGAAATCTTGAAAAGCTCATTGTTTAAGCTTCCAGTGTCTAAGGTTTGTACTTTTCATCAGTGATTTCAATCTTTTCATATATAATCACTCAATTTTAGTTCATGAATTGATGTACGGTCAAACTGAGTCCTTGAATATTTGCCCTCTGTAGGTATCCTGTGGATGGAAACACACAGCTGTAATATCAGGTATCAATTATACTTCCTTTTCACTAGTTACAGCTGTAGGTCTATTGGTTACAAATGCTGGCAAACAAGAAAAAAAATCGATCAACAGTAACTTTTCAGAGGCAGGGCTTCATACACAATTTGTTTTCATGGTATGCTTTTAATTGAAAAATTGAGTTAAGGGTGACTGTAATTTGTAACAAGAATATAGAATTATAGTTCTAATAGGCCATACTTGGAAGGAACAAACACTTCTATGTTGGATACTGTTTTTATTAGAATATAAGATATGGTACGACCAATGCCTGACATACAGAATTATTCGACTAATCTCTAAGCTATCCGTCGATACACATAACTCAGAAAAATACAGACACAGAGTACAACAAAGTTGAACTCTTTCTGAGCATTATCTTTTGATCTGTTTCAGTTTGTCATTTTGTCGAGCATATTAGTGTACCGTTTAGTGTTGCAACTTGTCAACAATTGTTTCTTCTCTGAGTATCACATTTCTGGTGAGAGTGCATGCGTTGTATATTTGATAGTAAAAGTAGTTCTTAATATTTGTTTTGGGTTCTTTCGGTTGCATATTGTTTCTGTGCTCTGAACCCTCAATACACAGGTGATGATATATACACGTGGGGGTGGGGAGGCGCCAATGGTACCTTTTTCGAAGAAGGACATTCTTCTGGTGGACAATTGGTGAGTTGCATAAACTGGAACTAGTTGTGCTTAGTGGTGTCAATCTGTGTACATACCTGCATAAATTCTACTCAACACATTCACTGTTATATGGCCACCATGTCTGTTTTGTAGGGACATGGAGACGATGTGGACTATTTTGTGCCTATGATGGTGACATTTGGCAAGAATGCAAGAGCTGTACATGTATCATGTGGCTTCAATCACACGGGTGCAATTTATGAGTTCACAGAGACCTGACAGCCATGCCCAGCTGCAGGACTGCCGACCAGCATGTTTGGAACCAATTACTCCACTATACTAATTGCATAGAGAAACAACAGAAAGCAGCTTTGCTATGTAAGAAATAGAAAATAAAATGATAACACCCCTTGGTTGAAGAGGATGTAAATTAATCAAATAAGAGAAAAGCTGGATGCATTTCTGACATGTATCAGAATTACAGGTTGGTGAAGCTGTATAGTGTAAGTGGTTCATTCATTTGTTGGGTTTTTGTACAGTTATAGTTGGATGAATCAACTGTTTTTTTTTTTCCGGAGGATTCACTGCTTTCCTCTTCGATCTCTTATATGTGCCTGTTGTATGAAGCAAGTAATGTACTCTCTTCGTCTCTAAATACTCAACGTCATTTAGTAAAAAAGAAATAAGAAGACGTCAAGTATTTGTAAGTGGTTCATTCATTTGTTGGGTTTTTGTACAGTTATAGTTGGATGAATCAACTGTTTTTTTTCCGGAGGATTCACTGCTTTCCTCTTCGATCTCTTATATGTGCCTGTTGTATGAAGCAAGTAGTGTACTCTCTCCGTCTCTAAATACTCGACGTCATTTAGTAAAAAAGAAATAAGAAGACGTCAAATATTTGGTATTTGGAGACGGAGGGCATACTTATTTTCCTATGTGAAACATAACTGGGCAAACATCTAAAAAATATGTGCCTCGTTTTTATTGTTATTTGAATTCCCGTTGCAACACTTCCATGGTAATGCACATGTGCTCGTCGCGACATGAGTTTTGCTGGAAAACTCGTCTTTGACATGAAATAAAGAAGATTGTGTGATATAATCCCATATCTACCATTTGTTTCTCTGGTCAGACGCATAACACAATGATCTATTGATGCGCAATTGTGGCATACTTTGAATTTCAAAGTCTGTCTATATCAATTACCTTTTGAAAATATTTTGGTCCAGCTTCAGTTTATCAAAATCGTCAATTGGATTACTATCATCTTTACCTTGCACGTCACTCAGAGCCTGTTTGGTTTGAAGCCAAAACTTGCCACATTTGTCACGCCTAAGTTTAGTCAAGTTTGACCAACTTAGTCATTGTTTGGTTCATAGCTACAATTGTGGCAAGATTCCTTGCTATCTAACTGGGTCTAACATGTCAAAGACTCAAAAAAGTGTGGCAAGATTCCCTTAGGCTTGCCAAGTTGTGGCTGAAAATTTGAGCACCTAACCTTAGTCAAGTTAGACAAAAATTTGTGGCAAATTGTGGCAACCTTAGTACATAAACCAAACAGACCCTCAATTGCCAATTCATGAAATTAGCTAATTTGGATTTTCATTAAAATGCGTCTTCAATAAAACTTCCCTCTTATCCTTATCCTTGCCATCAGCACACGCTCGTTACAACATTCATTCCTCTTCTCCTCACCTTGAAAGTTTGAGCAATTTAGTTACAACTGCAATATAAAAAGATAATCTAGAAAACTGTATCAAAGTTTGTGGTGGTATATGAAAGTTAAATAGCAACATAAAGGGTCTATAATGTTGCAGACATTGATTTGGAATAAGACTGAGGCGTTGAAAAAAATAGTCGATGTTGCATGGCACAAAGTATTCATAGTAAGTTTTCTTGTGCGATGTGAATGATTTTTGAAATTATATTTTTTTATTCGGGGGATTTACCCACACTCACCCTGGGGTGAGCTTCACGCGTGACACTGAAAGTATCATTTTAAAAAGGGGTATTTGCGAAACTAATTGTTTTGAAATATAACTGCACGTTTTGACCCTCTAATAGGGTTTGTAGACATGACCATAATTTCCAAATTAAATAAATATACTGATCCTACTCTGCTTAGACTCTTTAATGGTGTTAAGTCCTTGAAAAAAAAACATTTTTATCCTTGCACCATTGTCTTTATTTTTCATTGTAATATTCATGTATAAGCTTCTTTTATACACCCAAATTTCAGCATTATCCATGTTTTTTGCAAAATTATAGCAACAATTTAAACATTTTCATCAATAACTTGACTGTAATAAAATTTGTAAATCGTAATTAATTTAAATTTTGCAAAGGGTAGTATGGTAAACTCGACAATTACAACGGGAGCTCGACCGGCAGCTCCCGAGTGCGTCCGGGATCTGCGCGCGGCCGGCGGCAATGGCGGACGACGTGCGCGAGCTCCTCCTCTCCACCACCGCCGACGCGGACCCGTCCACCCCACTCTCCGCGCCCGACCTTCGCCTCTTTATCGACCGCCTCCGCCTCCGCTCCGACCGTCTCCACGCCTCGGCCCTCTCCTTCGCCGCCTCCCACCGCGGGGCTCTCGCTGACGCGCTCCTCCGGGCGGCCACCGCAGCGGAATCCTCCGCCTCTCTCGAGTCTTCCCTCGCCTCCGCACTCGCCCCGCTCGCCTCCTCGCCCGACCTCTCCGATCTCAAGGCCCTCGCAGAGCGCCTCCTCGCGGCCCGCCACGAGCTCACTGAGCGCCAGGAACACCTTGCCTCTGCTTCCTCGGTCGCTTCCCTCGCCGCTCGCCCCCGTGAGGCTCGTGCTGCAGCGAGCCCCCTCGACACTGCCACTGCCATTGCTGAGCTCGAGCCCCTCCTGATAGACCCTGAGCCATCTGGTTCCTGTCAAGACGATCCGATCGTGCTCGGGCTCCTCAGGAGCGACTTGGAGCAGCTAGTTGACGAGGTGACGAAGTTGTTCTTTATAGGGTTTCAGCTTATGTCAGGGTTTGAATATGTGCTAACTGTTGTTGTTGGGTTGTGGTGGTGATGCAGCTGCAAGTGAGGCTCTTGAAGAATGTGGAGGAGTGTGTGCAGTTTGCACCGGAGGGAGGGAAGGTTGTGGTCAGTGATGGAATAAGTTTTGTAGTCATTTGGTCTTTGGTCCCCTAGTTCCTTGTACCTTTGTCCTTAGTTTGTTGTACCTTATTCTTTGGTCTTTGGTCCTTGTTGTACTCATCTTAGACTAGAGGACAACATCTTAACTGCTTTTAGGACAGCAGTTAGGACATCAGCATCTTGACTGCTTTTAGAATGGTTGTTAGCATCTTTAGGACAGCACCTTGCATGACATCTTGGACTAGCAAGAAGGCATATGCTTGGCTGGTTGGCTGCCCTTGGGCTGCTATAAATATGTAGACTCAACCCCTTGGGTTGGTATGACATTGTGTGAGGAATAGACAAGAAAATTGCCCCAACTCTCTAGTGTCATCCTCTCTTCAATGAGAATAAAAATTCAGCTCCTAACACTTGGTATCAGAGCTGTTCTATCCTGTAGCCTAAACATCTCTTGCTCATCTCCTTCCCGCGCCTCTCCCTGTCCGCAACCGGTAGCAGGAACACCGGCTGCCCCAGCTCATCCCTCTTCCCCACACACCAGCTCCCCACTAGTGCGCGATGTCCAACGGACAGTCTCAGCGTTCGGTCGCCTCGAGCGCGCGACAGACGGAGGTCGCCGCAGCGGAGGAACGCGAGCGAGCGGCAGCAGAGGCTGCGGCAACGGCGGCATTAGCGGCAAGGTTGGCGGCGGCGGAACTGGCAGCAGCGAGGGCGGAAGTGGAAGCAGCGGCGGCGGCGGCTGCAGCGCGTGCAGCGGCAGTAGAGCTGTAGGCTCTGCGCGGCAGTAGCTCCAGCGGCTGTCGACGGCGGCGTCGACGATGAGCTCAGGATGGCAAGGGAAGTGGCGCGAGCACAGGAGATGCATCGAGTAGTCGCGCGTCCCCATGGGCGCGATAGCCGCAGTCCAGGCCGGCGCGGACGTGCCGGTGGCACTCCCGGCGGCGGCGGCGCAGTCGACAGAGAACGCGGCCGTTACAGGCAGCGCGGTTCTCCCTTCCCAGATCGGTACCATTAACACCATGGGGTCCAAGCCATTGTCAGGAATGTCGGTCCCGGCGGTGGGTGGCCTACCCTCACCAAGACCAACTACGTCGAGTGGGCCGCGGTGATGAGGGTGCGGCTCCAGGTGCGACACATGTGGGAAGCAGTTCGGTACGGCGACGTCGACTACTACGAAGATCGATGAGCGCTGGATGCCCTCATTGCTGCAGTCCCATCCGAGATGCAGTTCTCGCTTTCCAAGAAGCGGACTGCTAAGGAGGCTTGGGACGCCATCGCTGGGGCACGCATCGGCAGCGACCGCGCCCGCAAGACCACGCTGTAGGCGCTTCACAAGGAGTGGGAGAACCTGGCCTTTAAGCCAGGTGAGGACGTCGATGACTTTGCTCTCCGTTTCAACACTTTGTTGCAGAAGTTGGAGCAGTTCAGCGACGACACCTACGACGAGGAGAGAGCTGTCGAGAAGCTCTTTCGTTGCATCCCCGAGAAGTACAAAAAGATCGCTCGATCGATCGAGTCTCCGCTGGACCTCTCCACGATGTCGATCGAAGAGGCAATAGGTCGCCTCAAGGTCGTCGACAGCGACGAACCACAACCTCTCTCGGGGCCTATCACCATTGGCGGGAAGCTTCATCTCACTCGCGAGCAGTGGGAGGCTGGCCAGGGTGACCGGAAGAAGGGGGAGTCCTCTTCCTCGACAGGCGGCCGCAAGCGCGGCAAGCCGCGCAAGGGGCGTGGAGGCGCCCAGGCCGGGGCACAAGGACGTGCCCGCGGAGGCGCCCAGGGCGGTGCCGTCGGCAACCACAAGCCGACACGAGACGACACCTGCCACAACTGTGGCAAGCTTGGTCATTGGGCCAGGGAGTGTCGGCAGCCACGACGTGGTCTGGCCCACGTCGCACAAGTGGAGGAGGAGGCCCACGTCGCACAGGTGGAGGAGGAGCCAACTTTGCTCATGGCACATGGAAGCATCAAGCCACCTCTAGCGGCATCGACCGCAGTGGCTCTCTTTCATCTTGATGAGCCGAGAGCACACACTCTCCTCGGCGACGGCTCCAGCAACGACAAGACTGACGAGTGGTGCCTCGACACCGGCGCCACCCATCACATGACCGGTTGATAGGATCTTGGTTCCTGATCTTTCGATGAGAATAGGAGGGTTCGATTTGTGGAGGAGAAGACGTTGGCGATCCGACTACACCGTCCCCAAGACGATGCGCCTTAGCGATCGGTACACCGACTCCGAAGTTGTATTGATCTTGCTGGCGCACAATCAACCTGACCACGAGGGCCTTTGTTCCTGCAAGCAATTGAAGAACACGCAAGAACAAGAAGAACAAACACTTATCTATTGAATCAATCTAAAGTGTGGTTCTGGATACAAGTAGACGGGCGATCTAGTCGACACGCGCGTGTACAAGGAAGCAGCAGAAGCTAACTTACGAATAAACAAAACCCACCAGCTAATGAGGACGGTTGCTACTATTTATTACCTCCCTAGGGTCCTGAGAAACCCTAATCACGAGTCCCTAATGGACTCCAAACGATACATGGGCCATGGGCCCAATTTTGGTGATGCAGCACCCTGAACAGAAAAAGGTCTTGGTATTAAAATAACTATTGCAGCCGACTCCGAATAGATATGTACATGAGGCCAGATCCGTTTGAAAATAGACTTGATAATCTTTCCAGGAAGTACTTGAACGCCCAGATCGGAGTCCGTATGATATTGTGGTGGCCGTCACAAGTTGGTGCTGTTCTGCTGTCCAAATCCCGTCCGCTTGAATTCCCTTCCCATTGGCTCCTCTCCATTGTTCCTAAGCAAAACAAGAAAGCACGTAGTTCCACGGTCTAGATAAGATGGACATAAGGCCAAGAACGAGTTCACCTCATAGTTTAGTTGACGTGCACGAGCGCGAGTGATCGGACCAGAAACCGGTAGCTGAGTTGGTGTGGATGTATCGAGGGTGTTGATGTCCTCATCATCCTCCCCTTCTTGCATTTGAGTCGTCCGCGACTCAAGCTCATCTTCTTCTCCCAAATATGGCTTCAAATCTGCAATGTTAAATGTGGGACTAATCCCAAAATTCGCAGGCAACTCGAGTTTATATGCATTATCATTAATTCTTTCTAACACTTTGAATGGACCATCAGCTCGAGGTAACAATTTAGACTTTCTCAAATCAGGAAACCTATCCTTTCGCAAATGTAACCAGACTAAATCACCAGGTTCAAAAGTGATAGTTTTCTTTCCCCTACTACCAGCAAGTTTATACTTGGCATTCATACACTCTATATTCTTCTTAGTGGTTTCATGCAATTTTAAGATCAATTCAGCACGATGTTTAGCATCAAAATTCACTCGTTCCATTGAAGGAAGAGGTAATAAATCAATAGGAGCACGGGGTATAAATCCATAAACAATCTCAAAAGGGCATTTCATAGTACTAGAATGTAGGGAACGATTATAAGCAAACTCAACATGAGGCAAACACTCTTCCCACATTTTTATATTCTTTTTCAAAACAGCCCTAAGCATGGTAGATAAACTTCTATTCACAACCTCAGTTTGACCATCAGTTTGGGGATGACAAGTAGTTGAAAATAAAAGCTTAGTCCCCAATTTTGCCCATAACATTCTCCAAAAATGGCTAAGAAACTTAGCATCACGATCTGAAACTATTATGTTTGGCACACCATGCAATCTAACAATATCTCGGAAAAACAAATCAGCAACATGTGTAGCATCATCACTTTTACGACAAGGTATGAAGTGTGCCATTTTAGAAAATCTATCCACAACAACAAAGATGCTATCCCTCCCCTTCTTTGTTCTAGGCAGTCCTAAAACAAAGTCCATAGAAATATCCTCCCAAGGCATGCTAGGAACAGGAAGAGGCATGTACAAACCATGTGGATTAAGTCGTGACTTAGCTTTTTGACATGTCGTGCAGCGAGCAACAAAGCGCTCCACGTCTCGCCTCATCCTTGGCCAAAAGAAATGACCAGCAAGTATGTCCTCCGTCTTTTTCACTCCAAAGTGCCCCATCAGCCCGCCTCCATGCGCTTCCTGTAACAACAACAAACGAACGGAGCTAGCTGGAATGCATAACTTGTTAGCTCTAAACACATAGCCATCATTGAGGACAAATTTATTCAATGTTTTTCCGTCTTTACATTTCAGCAATACATCTTTGAAATCAGCATCATGTTCATATTGATCTTTAATCGTTTCTAATCCAAAAATTTTAAAGTCAAGTTGAGATAGAAGAGTATAACGTCTAGATAAAGCATCAGCAATAACATTATCCTTTCCCTTTTTGTGTTTAATGACATAAGGAAAAGACTCAATAAATTCCATCCACTTAGCATGCCTACGGTTTAGTTTCCCTTGACTCCTAATATGCTTTAGTGATTCATGATCAGAATGGATAACAAATTCTTTGGGCCACAAATAATGCTGCCATGTTTCTAAAGTTCGTACAAGAGCATATAATTCCTTATCATAGGTAGAATAATTTAGAACAGGCCCACTCATTTTCTCACTAAAATATGCAACATGTTTTCCTTCTTGTAACAAAACACCACCCAATCCAATCTCACTAGCATCACATTCAAGCTCAAAAGTCTTAGAAAAATCAGGAAGTTGGAGAAGAGGTGCATGCGTCAACTTATCTTTCAGTATGGTAAATGCGTTATCTTGTGTGGTGCCCCAAGAAAAAGGCACCCCCTTCTTCGTAAGGTCATTCAATGGAGCAGCAATGGTGCTGAAATCCTTCACAAAGCGACGATAGAACCCAGTCAGCCCTAGAAAGCTCCGCACCTATGTGATGGTCTTTGGTACAGGCCACCCTTGAATAGCCTCTACCTTGGCTTGATCAACTTCAATTCCCTGTGGAGTAACAACATAGCCAAGGAAAGAGACTCGATCCGTGCAAAAGGTGCACTTCTCAAGATTACCAAATAATCGTGCCTCACGCAAAGCATTAAAAACAGCACGTAAGTGATCAAGATGTTCATCCATGGATTTGCTATAAATCAATATATCATCAAAATACACAACAACAAATTTTCCAATGAATGCACGCAAAACCTCGTTCATTAATCTCATGAAGGTGCTAGGTGCATTAGTTAACCCAAAAGGCATGACTAACCACTCATATAAACCAAACTTAGTTTTGAAAGCAGTTTTCCATTTATCTCCTAGTTTCATGCGAATTTGGTGATAACCACTACGCAAATCAACTTTTGAGAACACAACAACACCACTCAATTCATCAAGCATATCATCTAAGTGTGGAATAGGATGACGATATCGAATGGTTATATTGTTGATTGCTCTACAATCCACACACATACGCCATGATCCATCCTTTTTAGGTACTAGAATAACTGGAACAGCACAAGGACTAAGAGACTCACGTACATAACCTTTGTCAAGTAGTTCTTGTACTTGGCGCTGAATCTCCTTTGCTTCTTCTGGATTTGTCCTATATGGTGCACGGTTGGGCAATGAAGCACCGGGAATGAGGTCAATCTGGTGCTCAATCCCTCGAAGTGGTGGTAGTCCTGGTGGTATTTCAATTGGAAACACACCAGAATATTCCTGCAAAATGTTAGCAACAGCAGGAGGCAAAGAATGTTGCACATCGTAAAGGGAAACCAAAGCATCTTTGCATACCAAAGCATAGGCAACAGAGGTGGAAGCAATCAGTTCAACTAATATCAGATTTCGTAGCAAACAAGCATTTTCCCTTCAGAGATATCTCATTTTTCTTATCAAACACAGATTTGACATTGTTATTGTTCTCAATGTTAGCATGGTCCTGATATTTAGTTTTCCTAGCTCTAGCAACATCATCTTGCACAATAGCTTCAGGAGACATAGGATGCAACACAATTTTTTTATCGTGGTAAAGAAAAGAATGCTGATTTGATCTACCATGATGCATAGAATCTCTATCAAATTGCCAAGGTCTTCCTAGCAGAATATTACAAGCTTGCATAGGCACAACATCACATTCAACGACATCCTTATATGATCCAATAGTAAAATTGATTCGCACAAGTCTAGTTACCTTTGCCTTACCGTTGTTGTTTAACCATTGAATGTAATAGGGATGTGGGTGCGGTTTGGTGCTTAGTGCCAGCTTGGTCACCATTTCACTGCTGGCCAAGTTGTTGCAACTACCTCCATCAATGATCATGCGGCAAGATCGCTCTTTGACAACACACTTTGTTTGGAATAATGTGTGCCTTTGATTTTGTTCCGCTTTCTCCATTTGTGCACTAAGCACACGCTGCACAATGAGACTATCATAGCGCGCTGCATCTTCTGCACCAATATGCTCTTCTTGATGTTCATCGCTACCTGCATAGTCAGCTGCAAGCAAAACACATGTATCATCATCAAAATCGCTAGCAGATGAGTACTCACCGTCATCTTTAACAATTAGAACACGTTTGATTGGGCAGTCATGCTGCACATGGCCAAAACCCTTGCACTTGTGACATTGAATGTCTCTAGATCGTCGGGTAGATGCCACGGAAGAAGCACTCTCGGTGGGCTTTTGGGTGGTCTTTACTACTGAGCTAGTGGAAGAAGCACGTGGCTTGTTGCCGGAAGAAGAAGGTGTTGCCCGACTTGGTGAAGAAGATGGCGGGGAAGCACGCCCAGTCGAAGGAGTAGTCGTGTGTGGTTGCCATGAGCTAGTCTTTCCTGCAGAAATATTAGTTCTAGAGCTAGCTCGTCATCCCTGCACTTCCCTTTCAGCTTTACAAGAAAGATGAAACAAACGGGTAACATTATTGTAATCTTTATAAGCAAGTATGTCCTGAATTTCACGATTTAAACCACCCAAAAATCTAGCCATAGCTGGTTCCTCATCCTCGTCTAAATTACAACGCAACATACCCATTTGTAATTCCTGAAAATACTCTTCTACGCTTTTAGCTCCCTGTCTCAATTGTTGTAACTTATTTAACAGATCACGTGCATAGTAAGAAGGAACAAATCTAGCCCGCATGAGCCGTTTCAAAGCATCCCAAGTTTGTGGTATGTTATTAGTATTTTTCTTGCCATGTTCTATCCACCAAACAGAAGCAAAATCAGTAAACTCACTAGTGGCTGCTCTATCTCTTGCATTTTCAGGAAACTCATGACATGCAAATTTTTGATCAACAGAAATCTCTCAAGTAATATATGCATCAGGGTCATGTTTACCATCAAAATGAGGTATCTTAAATTTGATCTTGTTAAAAGTATCTTCATGATTGCGTACCTCACGCCGACGATGTCCACCTATGCCTTGACGGTTGCGTTGTAGCCGGCGCCGTGGCCTAGCTTCCTCATCTTCCCCAATCTCCGTATCTGCAGAATAGTCATCTTCATTGTCACGTACAATACTAGGAGCATTGCTCACCTGTCCATCTGCGGTGCGTCCACGATCCCTCTCCTCAAGGCGCTGCAGGATGGCTCCAATAGAGGTGTTCAATGTTTGAATGGAACTCTCCAACGTGCTGATTTTGGTGTTGGTGTCGATCTGCATATTTTTCAATTGACCAAGGCGGTCACTGGTAACTCGAAAATCCTCATCAAGCGCTTCTGTGTGTAGCCGCACTTGGCGTTCGAAGTGTTGTATAATTCCCCGTGTGCGAGGTGAATGCACGTCTTCATTTGTATTTGCTCCTCCTGCCATGGTTAGTAGAAAAAAATCCAATATGAAAGGGTAACGTTATCCCTAGCTACAAAGGTGCTGGTGGAGATAACTCGCTCACTCTCAACCTGTTCAATCAAGCTCTTACCCGTTCTTACAAAGCTCAGCAAGAAGGTGATGGCAACCAGCAAGTAATGAACAACTTCAAGAGCAGGTGTCAATCTATGGCTTTAGGTGGCTGAACTAGCACAAGGAGCAAACTTTCACCACGTTAATCACAACAAGCGGAATAAATATTCTACGACAGTACTGTGCTGATCTTAGTCTAGACCGTACTAGAGACGCGAGCCGAGACACCAATGTCGTCACAAAAAACACCCCAAACAACAATCTGATTTTTTTTCTTTTTTTTTTTCGTTTTTTTTTTGTTGGGGTGGTCACCCAAACTCTCTCTAGATGGAATCAGGAGACCCTAGAACAAAATTTGCACATGCGGCTTTTGATCTTGCACTTGCCTTTTTTTTTTCCTTCTCTAATTGCTTGTGGCTTTTGTGCGGCTTTTGATTTTGCACTTGCCTTTTTTTTTCTTCTCTAATTGCTTGTGGATTTTGTGCGGCTTTTGATTTTGCACTTGCCTTTTTATTGTTGTCAAACTCAAATTACTAATCTGACTCAAACTCGAAGTAGCAATCTGATTCGAACTCGAACTAGTAATCAGACTCAAACTCGAACTAGCAATCTGACTCAAACTCGAAGTAGCAATCTGATTTGAACTCGTAATCCGACTCAAACTCGAACTAGTAATCCGACTCAAACTCAAAGTAGCAATCTGATTCAAACTCAAACTAGTAATCTGACTCAAACTCGAACTACAAATCTGACTCGAACTAGGTGACTGAATGTGACACGAACTCGAAACTCTAGTGGTGCAAAACTAAAGACCAGCAACTTGACTCGTCGAAGCAACCATGAACTCAACAAGTCTTGACTAAGTGGAGAAAGTAAAAGGCACAATGGTCTAGGAATAATGGAAAAAAACAGATCTGGTATTTTTTTGGGCTTTTTCTGGACTATAGGATGATAACAGCAGAAAGAAAAGTAATGGTAGCACTCTCACCAATTAACCTTGCTCTGATTACCACTTGATAGGATATTGGTTCCCGATCTTTCGATGAGAATAGGAGGGTTCGATTTGTGGAGGAGAAGACGTTGGCGATCTGACTACACCGTCCCCAAGACGATGCGCCTTAGCGATCGGTACACCGACTCCGAAGTTGTATTGATCTTGCTGGCGCACAATCAACCTGACCACGAGGGCCTTTGTTCCTGCAAGCAATTGAAGAACACGCAAGAACAAGAAGAACAAACACTTATCTATTGAATCAATCTAAAGTGTGGTTCTGGATACAAGTAGACGGGCGATCTAGTCAACACGCGCGTGTACAAGGAAGCAGCAGAAGCTAACTTACGAATAAACAAAACCCACCAGCTAATGAGGGCGGCTGCTACTATTTATTACCTCCCTAGGGTCCTGAGAAACCCTAATCACGAGTCCCTAATGGACTCCAAACGATACATGGGCCATGGGCCCAATTTTGGTGATGCAGCACCCTGGATAGAAAAAGGTCTTGGTATTAAAATAACTATTGCGGCCGACTCCGAATAGATATGGACATGAGGCCAGATCCGTTTGAAAGTAGACTTGATAATCTTTCCAGGAAGTACTTGAACGCCCAGATCGGAGTCCGTATGATATTGTGGTGGTCGTCACAAGTTGGTGCTGTTCTGCTGTCCAAATCCCGTCCGCGTGAATTCCCTTCCCATTGGCTCCTCTCCATTGTTCCTAAGCAAAACAAGAAAGCACGTAGTTCCACGGTCTAGATAAGATGGACATAAGGCCAAGAACGAGTTCACCTCATAGTTTAGTTGACGTGCACGAGCGCGAGTGATCGGACCAGAAACCGGTAACTGAGTTGGTGTGGATGTATCGAGGGTGTTGATGTCCTCATCACCGGTCGACGGGAGTTCTTCGCCGAGCTTGATCCCAATGTTCGAGGCTCCGTCAAGTTTGGTGATGCCTCCGACGTGGAGATCAAGGGTGTTGGCTCTGTCCTCCTCAGCGCTAAGTCCGGTGAACACAAGCTGCTCGTCGGAGTCTACTACATCCCCGCGTTGCGAAACTCCATCATCAGCTTGGGACAGCTGGATGAGAGTGGTTCGCGCGTGGAGATCAAGGACGGAGTCATGAGGATTTGGGATCGCCATTGTCGCCTTCTTGCCAAGGTAACTAGAGGCACCAATCGACTCTATGTCCTTCACGTGCAGGTAGCACAGCCTGTCTGTCTTGCCACTCGTCGGGGGGACGAGGCATTGCAGTGGCACGAGCGCTTTGGGCACCTTCACTTCGAGGCCCTGAAGCAGCTCAGTGCCAAGGAGATGGTGCGAGGCATGCCATGCCTTGACCATGTGGAGCAGCTCTGCGACGTCTGCGTGGTGACGAAGCAGAGACGGCTTCCTTTTCCCCAGCAGTCGAGCTTTCGAGCCAAGGAGCGGCTCGAGCTCGTTCACGGGGACTTGTGTGGCCCGGTGACACCGGCTACACCAGGAGGACGACGATGCTTCCTGCTGCTCGTCGACGACCTCTCCCGCTACATGTGGGTGGTGGTCCTTGGCAGCAAGGGAGAGGCTGCGAACGCCATCAGGCGTGCGCAGGCCACTGCGGAGGCGTAGTGTGGTCGCAAGCTGCGCGTACTGCGCACAGACAACGGCGGCGAATTCACGACGGCTGAATTCGCGGCGTATTGCGCGGATGAGGGTGTTCAACGCCACTACGTCGCGCCCTACATCCCGCAGCAGAACGGCGTCGTCGAGCGGCGCAACCAGACGGTTGTGGGGATGACTCGGGCCCTCCTCAAGCAGAGGGGAATGCCAGCTGTCTTTTGGGGAGAGGCGGTGGTGACCGCCGTCTACATCCTCAACCGCTCGCCCACCAAAGCCCTCCACGGCAGGACGCCGTACAAGGCTTGGTATGGTGCAAGTCGGCGGTCTCTCACCTACGGGTCTTCAGCTGCCTCGCGTTCGCTAAGGAGCTTGGCCAGATCGGCAAGCTCGACGACAGGAGCACCCCCGGGGTGTTCATCGGCTACGTAGAGGGCTCGAAGGCCTACAACATTCTCAACCCAGAGACACAACGTGTGCGCACGACACGCGACGTTGTGTTCAACGAAGGGCGAGGATGGGCATGGGACAAGGCGGTGGACGACGGTTCGACCTCGACGAATGACGACTTCGTCGTCGACTACGTCTACTTCAAGGGAGCTGGGGGAGCAGGCAACTCCTCTTCACCGAGCGTGTCTACCCCATCCCCCGAGCGTCCACCTCCACCTCAGCCGGCGACCCCACGCACTCCAGCACCGATGGCCACCCCTCCGGCCACGTCCACTCCGTCACCAGCTTGTGTCGAGCACGACCCAGTGGAGTTTGTCACTCTGCTCTCCCACGACGAGGAGCGCCTCGAAAAGTGCTACGACAGCGAGCAGTTGTGGTATCGCAAGATGGAGAACATTCTCGGCGACCAGCCGGTGCCGGGATTGGCCCCTCACGATCTGGATGATCAAGATCTGGAGGCGCAGTTGCACCTTGTGTGCGACGACGGCGAGCCTCGGTCTTTCGCGGAGGCTGAGAAACACGCGGCATGACGTGCCGCGATGCAGTCGGAGATGGACGCGGTTGAGACGAATCGCACTTGGGAGCTTGCTGACCTCCCTCGCGGTCACCGCGCGATCACCCTTAAGTGGGTGTTCAAGTTGAAGAGGGATGAAGCCGGCGCCATCATCAAGCACAAGGCTCGCTTGGTGGCACGTGACTTCGTGCAGCAGGAGGGGATCGACTTCGACGATACCTTTGTCCCCGTGGCACGGATGGAATCCGTGCGACTCCTTGCGCTGGCTGCCCAAGAAGGCTGGCGTGTCCAACACATGGACGTCAAGTCGGCGTTCCTCAACGGCGACTTGAAGGAGGAGGTCTACGTACACCAGCCGCCGGGGTTTGCGCTCCCTGACAAGGAGGGCAAGGTGTTGCGCCTGCGCAAGGCCCTCTATGGCTTGTGGCAGGCACCACGGGCGTGGAATGCTAAGTTGGATTCCACGCTCAAGAGGATGAGCTTCGGGCAATGCCCGCACGAGGCGGCCATCTACCGGCGGGGCAATGGGGGAAACACCCCACTGGTGGGTGTCTACGTCGACGACTTGGTGATCACTGGCACCAAGGATGCGGAGGTGGCAGCGTTCAAGGAAGAGATGAAAGCCACCTTCCAGATGAGTGACCTGGGATCCCTCTCCTTCTATCTAGGGATTGAGGTGCATCAGGCCGACTCCGGGATCACACTTTGACAGACCGCCTACGCCAGGCGTATTGTTGAGCTAGTTGGGCTCACAAACTGCAATCCAGCCCTCACTCCGATGGAGGAGAGGCTGAAGCTGAGCCGCGACAGCACGGCGGAGGAGGTGGATGCTACACAGTACCGACGTCTTGTGGGGAGCCTTCGCTACCTCACCCACACACGGCCGGACTTGGCATTCTCCGTCGACTACGTTAGTCGGTTCCTGCAGCGACCGACGACAGAGCACCAGCAGGCTGTGAAGAGGATCATCCGCTATGTTGCGGGGACTCTTGATCACGGCCTCTACTACTCGAGGTGTCCTGGGGAGGCACACCTTGTCGGGTACAGCGACAGCGACCACGCCGGCGACATCGACACCAGCAAGAGCACGAGCGGGATCCTCTTCTTCTTCGGCAAGTGCCTCGTTAGCTGGCAGTCGGTCAAGCAGCAGGTGGTGGCCATGTCCAGTTGCGAGGCCGAGTACATAGCGGCCTCTACCGCTTCGACTGAGGCGCTCTGGCTTGTTCGACTGCTTGGTGGTCTCCTCGGCAGAGACACTGGAGCGGTGGAACTCAGGGTGGACAACGTGTCTGCTCTGGCCCTCGCAAAGAACCCTGTTTTCCATGAACGTAGCAAACACATCCAGGTGAGGTACCACTTCATCCGAGGCTGCTTGGAGGAAGGCAGCATCAAGGCGATCTACATCAATACCAAGGACCAGCTTGCGGACCTGCTCACCAAGCCCAGGCTCAAGTTCATTAAACTTTGCTCCAGGATCGGGATGGTCCAACCCTCCCAGAAGGCGACGTACAAGACTTAGGGGGAGAATGATGGAATAAGTCTTGTAGTCATTTGGTCTTTGGTCCCCTAGTCTCTTGTACTCTTGTCCTTAGTTTGTTGTACCTTAGTCCTTAGTCTTTGGTCCTTGTTGTACTCATCTTAGACTAGAGGACAACATCTTGACTGCTTTTAGGACAGCAGTTAGGACAGCAGCATCTTGACTTCTTTTAGGACGGTTGTTAGCATCTTTAGGACAACACCTTGCATGACATCTTGGACTAGCAAGAAGGCATATGCTTGGCTGGTTGGCTGCCCTTGGGCTGCTATAAATATGTAGACTCAACCCCTTGGGTTGGTATGACATTGTGTGAGGAATAGATAAGAAAATTGCCCCAACTCTCTAGTGTCATCCTCTCTTCAATGAGAGTAAAAATTCAGCTCCTAACAGTCAGGGCTTCTCCTAGAGACCGTTCTAGCGCGACATGGAGTGTCGATCTTCATGTGGCACTGCAGGCATTGGAGGTGAGGCTTACGAACAAAGTCTGAATGATGGTACTGCCATTGGGGCTCTGGCGGCTTCGCTGTATTTGACCAGAACCCATACTTTGTGGACCAATTATTATCAAGGGTTTGTACAAATGCAGTTTCGCATAGAACTCGATTTCAGCATAACTTTTGGGTATTGTGTTTTTTCATTTCTTTGTGTTATTGATTATGCAGATGATCGAGGCCTTAGACTATGGGATGACAAAAGTTGCAGACTTGGTGATGAAACATGTCCTGGTTCCAACAATCAGTAACATGTTGGTTACAGTTAACGTAGAGTTGCTAGAGGAAGGTGGTCTAGAACACTCTGTATCAGTCTTGAACGTAGTCTCTTCAGAGGAGCAAAAGGTAAGCATTTTTATAATATTTCCTATTCTATAAGATCAATCTGTTCCAAAGTACGCTTATTTTAATTAACTACCTCTTGTTATTGCAATGGATACCTTCTTTATTCTGTCTATGGTATACCTGATCATATTTAATCGTGATTCAAACGAGTTTTGTTCTTAGCAATTAAATATTGAGCAGAGGGAATTAGGTGTTGTTGAATTTTGCTGTGGGACATCACCGACTTCGTGTCTTTGGCTCTTGGACGCAACAAAAGTCGATTTTTGGGGGAAAACATCGCCAAAACATTGCCAGAGGACAACACACTGATTGGCATATACTATCAGACTCATTTGGGGAGATAATAATCCAATATGATCCCAGTACCCCTGTGGCCCTGTCAGATTGTGGACCCCAATGCAGTGTTGTAAATGGGCACCTGGGCGTCTAGGCGCCTGCCTAGTCGACTAGGCGCGTGGCCAGGCGCTACCGGCGGCGAGCGGCGGCGGCAATGAGCAGAGGCGGCGGCGGCGAGTAGCAGGCAGGAGGGCGGCGTCGGCGAGCAGGTGGGCGGGCGGCTATCGATCCTGGCTGCGGTTGGGGAAGGCTAGGCGATGGGCTCAATTGGGCTGGGCCGAAATGTGATCTATTGTAAACCGTTGGATGAGATCCAACGGTTGAGACTCTTCAGTTCGGGTGTATAAAACCATGAGGTACCCTAACCGTAGCTATTATTTTCCTCACATTCTCTTCTATACCGGTGGTTGGGGCTGCGGCGCCCACGACGACCGCGGCGGCTGGGGCGGCGGATGCGACGGCGGCCTGGCGGAGGCTGCAACGACGACCAGCGGTGGCTGCGACATCGTTCTAGCGGCAGCGGCTAGTGGCGACTGCTATGGCGGCCGGCCGACGGCGGCCAGGCGAGGCGAGCCTCCATGGCGTCCGCCGCTGGCCGACTGGACGCCTAGGCGGCGACTAGGCGTCGCCTGGACAACACTACCCCAATGTCTCTCTCCCTTTTCTTTCTTGAGTAAAGTACATCCGTGGTCCTTGAACTTGTCTAAATGTATCATCTAGGTCCATAAACTTTTGAAGTGCATATTTGGGTTTATAAACTTGTTAAACTGTGTCATCCGGGTCCAAAATACCGAAAACGCCCCTATATTTATTAACAAAAATGTTACTTAAGCTTTATATTTCATATTTATTCTCTCCCAAAACCAATTTTGTTAACCTCCAATATGAATTATGATAACAATGTTGATTTTGAAAGAGAGCAAATATGAAAAATAAAGCTCAAGTAACAATTTTGTCAATAGTCATAAGGGTATTTTCGGTATTGTGGACCCATATGACACATTTTAACAAGTTTATGGATTTAAATATACACTTTAAAAGTTCATGGACCTAAATGACACACCCATACAAGTTCAAGGACTACTGATGTACTTTACTCTTCTTTCTTTCGTTGTGTGGCTCAGGCGCTCGGTAGAACCAGGAGAGGGCGAGCGTGCCCGAGCTTGGAGGCGGTGGTACCACCATCTAAGCCGTCACAGTCGTACCGCGTTGCTCCCTAGCTTGTGTACGAGCCTGATGATCGCATTTGGGCAGAAGCAGTGATGCCATTAGCGCCACCTCCCTGCCCATGCTGCAACGATAGGGAAAAATCACCACCGGCAGTATCCCCTACCTGAACCGCTTCCCCCTGCTATAAAATGGCTTCACCACTCCTTTCTCAACCTCAATCCACACTTTGTGATCCTCCTCGAGCACCATATCAGCCCAATTACCACTTTTCCCCATCTTCTCCAACTCCGGCCACCGCTGCAATCTTCCCTTCTGTGGTGAGCTTCTCCCCTTCTCTCCGTTTCGTCGTGTTCACCGTGTTCTGCTCAAGCCCAAATTCGAGCACCGCCTAAGCTCGAGCGTTGAAGGTAGCCGAACACCACCGCGCCCAGCACCACCAACCCCTGACTGCATCACGTTTTGTCACACCCACCTTTACTCACGCTCACCACCGTCAGAGGCCCAGAAGCCACTGCACTATGCATGCTCCCCTGCCCCTGTTGCACCGCCATGTGCCTCCACTGCTCCTGCTAAGCCATGGGAGGAAAGATGGGAGCATAGTTATTAAGGCATCGCTTAAGCGATGCCTAAGCGGTAAGGCGCTCCTTGGGCATAAGGCGTCCCGTCGCCTTGGAATGTAAGGCGACTTAGACGGCGGCAGAAGCAGGGAAGCCAGCGGAACAGGCGTACCTCGACTCGGCGGTGCGCAGAACCGAGCGGGAGGAGGGAGCAACACGCAGATCCGGGCGGCGGCTCCGCTAACACCATCTCCGTCGTGGTCGGACGGAGGGGATGCCACCGGCAGGAGCAGGGGAAGCCGCCGCCGGCGGCGGAGCAGAGGGAAGGAGGGGCAGGAGTGAGGGGGCGGCGCCGAGGGCGTCTGCGGGGTGCACGATGTGAGGTGCGCGCACGGGGGGGGGAAGGGGGTGAGGCGGCTGCTAACCGTTGATGGTTGATCCAACGACTAATAGTCTTTTTGACTGCTGGATGAGCGGGCTGGGCTGAAAAACTTACTGGGCTAAGCTAGAGATAAATCAAATTGGGCTAAAATGCAATTATACTGTTGTATTTTTAATTTTTACAGCTAATAACTATTTCTGTTTGCCTATTTCTACATAATATTAAGGTGTCGCCTCGCCTTACGCTTTACCGCTTAAAAGGTAAAAAGGGGGTCCATCGCCTTACCGCCTTAATAACTATGGATGGGAGAAAGTGATGCACAAAGGGTCCACAAGCTGACAGGGGTATTTTGGACCTTCCACACCTTTCCTCTCTCCTCTCCAGACCAAAATGAATATTTTGTTCCGCGCGGTGTTCTCCAGCAAATTACCAGATTTTGGCGATGTGTTCCCCCAAACATCAACTTATGTCATGTCCTACAGCTAATACTATGAAGTCAGTGTCCAGGAGCAAAATTCACCTTAGATATTTCATCATCTATTCATCTGGAATTACAACCCTAATCACTTTAACTCCATGAAAAAGTTGACAAATTTCTGCTGATTGCTAAAGGATAGACTAAGTAAACCTCGAATCCTGTTTCATTATGTGGTTTTTGTAAAATCACGTAACTGGTTGTTATTATTGAAGGATGATCAAGATAGTTCCAATCTGTACTCAAGAATAATTGATATCATTAAGTTTGTGTGCAAGTGCATTTGTATGGAAAATAGCAAGTGGATCCAGTCCTTTGCAAAGTTAACCTGGCCAAGAATTTCTGATCTGGTGATCACAAACTTTCTCTCCAAGGTATGGTTCTTCCTGAATTATTATTATGGGAAGAAAATGCTCCGAACTTTCCTTTTTCTACCCTTCTCTGTTCTTCCCTTCGTTTGTCTCTTTTTGTTGGTCCTTGTGGGTTTCATATCTAGCCTACCCCAACTGGCTTGGGATTAAAGGCTTTGTTGTTGTTGTATGGGGATTTAGGAACATTATTTTCTTTATTGAACTACGGTACTGTCTTCATGAATTGTGGTTAGCACTGTGTAGTGCCTTAATGTGGTGCAAAACCACTTGCATCTTTAACTTCCATAAATCTTGATATGGGTCTTCCCGTTCCTGCTCAGAAGTTTTGAGTTCATTCTTTTGTATAAAAGTGGTTGAATTAGCAATCTTTTTTTCTTGTTTAGTTTCTGATAGAAGCAAATGTATTTATAGTCAGCGCTCTCTGAATAGCTTATCCCTCTAAATACACCGTATACAAACTTCCCACCAAATGAACAGTTGAACTTTACAATCATGTATCATGAATAATGATTTGATGTAAGAAGGAACAGGGGCCTGGAATAACAATTGTTAAGATTACAAGCATTTTCGGCCTCTATGAACTTTCTCATTTCCGTTTCCTTGTCTTTGTTTGCACCTGCTCCAGAGGAAAGAGGATGCCTCAGATGTACTGTATAACTGCGAGAAATATTTTGTTGCAACCTTCTTATTAACTGGGATACTGGGCTGAGCATTCAGTTACATCTTTTCAGGCTGTTCCTAATGAAGCATCCAAGCTTATTGAGTTCCAAGATGTTATAAGAAGTACAGCTGAATTCGAGAATAAACTTAAGAGTATGATGTTCATGTCACCTGATATAAAGGATGGCAGGTTGATCCAATATGTTGATGATGTTGAAGTTCATTATGCTGCAAAAAAAGAGAAATGAGATTGTAATGAAAGCAAGAGATCTTCTTGTACAATATGATTGCGATAATCGTCTCGTGAGTTGCTTTGGTTACATCAAGGTTTTTCGTGGGCAAAATACTTAGCAGGATGTTGGATTCATGTTTTCAAACACACTAAGGAGGCTTGTTGTTGTAGTAATCTGACAACCGAGATGATTCTGTTGTTGATTTACTTTTCCAGCCAGAGAAGTGTTTTGTATCAAAATCAGCACTTCAGTTAATAAAATTCGTACACGGAGCCCTCCAGGTATGCCTGCCACCACATTTCTTCTTATTCTGCAGATCTATTAGCATGGATCAAAATAACTTTTCTTTTGTTTGTAGTTCCATATGTTCTTACTTACAGTTGCATCTTCCAAACAATGTTACATGTTTTCATTATTCAGGTTTACTACCCTAACTGACCACCATTGCATGCAAATGTAGTCTCCCATCTTGCAGTATCCACTGTTTTACAATTTTTTGGATGATGATTTGATTTATATGCCGTACATGTGCCGGAATCTTAGTTTACTCGTACTTTGTTTACTCTTCTCTTTCTTTCTTTTACTTCCACACGTTTCTGTTAGGTTTCATATCTAGCCTACCCCAACGTGCTTGGGACAAATGCTTTGTTGTTGTTGATTCGACTTATATCCATTTTTCTGCTGAATAACCAGAGCAGGATGCATGTTTGTCATCCACAAGAGTTGCTAAGGAGTTCTGCTATGCTGCCAGAGATGTCTTACTTTTGTATAAGGCTATTGTGCCTGTTCAGGTTTGTGCATGTACAAATTATACAGATAGTTTATACTTGCAAAACTGTCACATTATTGGTACTTAGGGTACCTCACCAGAAACGTTAGCACCTGAGATGTTCAATCATGTTAATTAAATACCATCAGATCCTGAGAAAAAAAATAAAATGTTACAATATAAGATACCGGAATGACTAGAATGCAATTAACACTTTCGTGCAATGTTGAAATAATCTTATTTTCTAGAATAAGCTAAAAATTAGGAGGGGTCCAGGTATGACACGATTAGTTAGAGATAGAGTCCAAGTATTTTAGCGAGAGTCCTAAACAATTTTGGAAGTGTTTTTTATGTGTAAGGGGCTTTTATATATAGCCGTGTGCCTCCTGGCCAGATGAACCAATTTTAGTATAACAATTTTTCTTCCGGATTTCCAACAATTGACATCAGAGCCGGTTCAAGGTGGAGTTCGCTGCCCCTGGGAGAGTGTGCTCCTTGGGGTGGCCACCGGCGTCTGGCACGACCGCTCAGGACGGCTGCTCGCAGGCCTCGTCGAGAGCAAGGCAGCGGCCAAATAGACGTAGGGAGGCACGGATCTCGCAGGGATTGAGGCGGATCCGAGCGAGACAGACGGGGAATCCGTCGATGTGGTTGCGGATCACGCGGCACCGACAGACGAATCGGTGCGATTGGCGGCGTCCCTGGTCGGAATCTGCGGGCGATCGCAGACACCCGACAATTTGGGGTCGATTCTTGCCGCGCGAGGGAGGAGGAAAGCGTGGAGGAGTCTGTCTTCGTGCTCGGTGGACAGCGCGGGCACAGAAGGAATCTTCGGCACACTCATGCGGCTCGAAGGGGTTCTGGTTGCAGACGTAGGCGGCTCGCGGGACCCAGACGCGCAGAGCGCTCGAGCGGTGTCCGGTTCTCGACTGGAACGCTCGTTGCGCCAGGGAGGGGCATGTCCGAGGTGACCGTGTTGCGATTCCACCGCAGATGGTGCTCTGATCTGGTTGGAGCTTCAAGCGTCAAGCTGCAGCAGGTTCAGACTTCGAAGCAGAGGAGGAAGAGAATCGATCATGTGAGGGAGAAGGTTTCGTGGTTGAGTCTGGTCCACGTGCTTGGGTTGAGAAAAGGAGGTGACGTGAGCTGCTGTTGTAGCAAGAGCAGGTCACGTGAAGTCTGGATAAGACCAAGCGGTGGTCTGCCAGAGAGAGAAGAAAAGAGAGACATGGTGGTGTTGTGCCGTGCAGCAAAGAAAAGGTGCGCTACAAATTTGGTTTTTTTTTTTGACTGAGTTGAGAAGTGAAAAAGGGGTTGGACTAGGTCTGGCCTGTGGTGGAAGGTTCAAGAAAGAAAGAGGAAGAAAGAGCACGGTTGAGCTTGTGGGTTCGGAATGTATTGGTGCTAGCCACGTACAGGAAGGTGTACCCAACGACGTGGCAGCAATGGTTCACGACAACGGAGGTGGTTTCATGGCAACAGAGGTGGTCGTGAGCGTGATGTGCTCGAGATGAAGATGTGACTGTCTCGAGTGTGTGATTGAAATGAAGATGCGTCCATTCCGAGGTAGAGTGCAGGTTAAAGATGTGTCCAACCTAAACTTGTGAGCAGGATGAAGATGAGCCCATCCTAGAGTTGAAGACGTGCCTAACCCAGAGGTGCTCGGGGTGTAGATGTGTCCATCCCGAGATCGTGTGCAGGATGAAGATGAGTCCATCCTGAGGTTGAAGATGCGTCCAACCTGATTTGTGTGTGGGGTGAAGATGAGTCCATCCCGAGGATGAAAATGTGTCCATCCCAAAATTGTGCAGGATGTAGTTGTGTCCATCTTGGAGGTGTAGTTGTGTCCACTTCAAATTAGGTGTGTTTGGGATGTAGTTGTGTTCATCCCAAGGTGTAGTTGAGTCCACCCAAAATGTGTAGGATGGATAGGTGTGTCTCCATCTTAAATGTGTCTTAGAAAACACGATTAGGGGGTGTGTTGAAATAATCTTATTTTCTAGAATAAGCTAGAAATTAGGGGTGTCCAGTAGGACACAATTAGTTATTAGAGATAGAGTCCAAGGATTTTAGGGAGTCCTAAACAATTTTAGGAGTGTTTTTTATTTGTAAGGGGCTTTTATATATTGTCGTGTGGCCCCCAGCTAGATTAACCAGTTTTAGTATAACAAATTTTCTTCTGGATTTCCAACATGCAATCGTGCAAAAATGTTTTCTGAGCCACACGATCTATATCCAAAGGTTACTACATTTTGTACTTAAACCCTCCCACCTTATAACATAAATGCATTGTAATCACTATTGTTAGGTGATAGTGTTTAAGTGTAAAAATACAGTAACCATTAGATGAAGATCGTGTGACTCATAAGATATTTTTGCACGGTTGCACTATAGTGCTGATTGCATTTTAGTCATTCCCTATAAGATACATTGTATAGTTTATGAATTATTGTGTTATTATTCAGACATACATGTGAATGTGATAGTTCATTTTATTTGTGTGATATCCTTGTTGAGATAAAAAAATTATATTCTACATTTATATTATATGCTCTAGACAGAGCACCAGTATTTCATAGTAATTGATCCATCTCACTTTTTTCCCCACCTATAGCTAGAGAAGCAACTTGATAATATAAGTCAAGTGGCTGCTATTGTTCACAATGACTGCTACCATTTATCCCAAGAAATTCTTGGCCTTGCATTCCAGGTGTGTATATAACCTTTTTTGTTTCTGTAAAACTAGTATTTGCATGAATTACCGATGAAACATTGCAGATGTTTTTGTTATCAGAAAAAATTGTAAAATAACTGCTTTATTTTGCTTTAAATCAATTTTTCCTCTTTGGGCATTTAAATTGAATAGTAGTGTCCGAGATAGATTTTCATTGAAGATATACTTTATTTTCAAAATGGAAACGTATTCTACTGACTGTTGCGTTTCCTTCTTTTCCAGTACTGTGCAGATTTTCCTTATGCTGTACAGAAACAGGTGGTGTTTGCGGATTTAGCAGCAATCTTCACCCAAATGGCGGATGGTATATTGAGAAGACAAATCCATATTGCTATTGATACCATAAGTGAGGTCTTAAAATCCTTCTAGTTGTTTTCCATAAGTATAGTTACTTCTCTTTTTGAACATTTATTTAAAGTTTCTAGGTTGCTTCATCTTCAGGCTATAGATGGTGCTGATGGCTTCCAGAATACACACCAACCTCAGCATTGTGAATCAGCAAAATTTAGTATTGAGCAGGTGTGAATCTGAGCTGTTTGAACACACATTAGTTTTGCTTGCTACTTGTATACTGAAAACATTACCTACACATTGAAAAAAGGAAAATGAAATTCACATTCTTTCCTTTGTGATAAATGTAGAAAAAGGGCAAGTATTTTCATTAGTTGGTACAAATCATGTATGCTATGCTATGCTTTTAAAAAATACTCTTCCTCTCGCTAGTTTATACTTGACAAAATTTTCATCAAACTAGAGTTTAGCAACTTTATTTTACGCTATGATGCACTAATGTATGAGTTCAATGCAGGTTGTCTTCATTCTAGAAAAGATTCATATCATGTGGGAGTCTATACTGCCGAGATCAACGTACAGGAAAAGTATGTCTTATGTCCTTGGATCCGTTTTCTCCAGAATCACAAGGGACGTGCTTCTGATAGATGACATGGCAGCAGAAGAGACACTACAGGTGATCCGTTTTCTCCCTAAAAGTTTGGAGCTGATCTTTCCAGATTTTCACTAATATGTGGCATGCTTTCAGCTGCAAGGCCTTATCCATTAGGCTCTTGAAAACCTCTCGCTATTTCTTTCCCTGGTTGAGAATGATGATGACGGCAAAAAGTTTGTAGACCATGATACTTGGATTCAATTGGATAAATGTGTACCATCTCTGAAGAAGTTCCAGAAGTTAGCAGGTCAGTTTTCTTGCCACCAATTATGGATTCTTTAAATCTTTAACAATGTGTTTTTTTTTGTTTCCTCGGGTAGTACTGAATAGAATTGTAATGTTATCCAGAGTTGCTTGATATGTCATTGAAGTCCATCACAGCTGCATGGGAAAGTGGAGAGTTAGTCAGCTGTGGCTTCACATCATCTGAGGCGAGTAAGGTTTGATCGTAAAGCAGAGTTTGTCATGCCCTTTCGGAAGTATTGCGGTATCGTTCACAGTTCCATCGATACAATGCCGGATCCAGCATACTTTATAACCTGTGTCTGTCCCTGGCAAGATTCATGCCAAGTGTTCCTATGTACCTTAAAAACTTATCTACAAATCCCGTTCTCCTAATTCAAACTGCTGCATGACAACTTTCTAATATGTATCGCGTTGAATAAATCCTTATGTTTCAAGTCTATTTGCGAGCATATCTCATCTGTTGCTTATGTGCAGGTGCAAAATTTCGTCAAAGCAATTTTTGCTGACTCGCCTCTTAGAAAAGAGTGCCTGGGATGGATCCCTTAGGACACCAGCTTAGGATGTAGAAATGACTGGTTTTTTACCAGTTAATGGTATTTTCCTATTTTTTTTGTACATCATATAGTAAGTACTCCCTCCGGTCCTAAAAGTTTATTACATTTTAGTTCGAAATGAACTAAAACGTGACAAACTTTTGGGGACTGAGGAAGTATCAATTGGCATGCAAGTTCTCTTGCCCTGAAGGAGACTAATCTGTCACCCAGTTCAATATTCTCCCTACATGTGCATTTTACTCTCAATCATCCTGATCTATATTCTAATCACATCATTGCACGTATGGACTTTGAAGACATTCCTTGGTTCTGAGGCTGTGATAAGTTTTAGCAATGGATATCCTTTGCTCAGCGCCACTGCTAGAACTGTCCCAGGGCGTTGAGATTTGAGAAGCCAGAGCCAACGTTGAGAGGATGCCACTGAAAGACGGTTGACGTTTCTCAAGCAGAAGCTTCAAACACTTGGGCGGCTGCAAAGAAATCTGACTGCCTGCATTTTCTGCAAATTTTCGGTACTGCGGTAGAGCTGACATGACCCAAAGAACATTTTATTTCACGGAGCGGATAAAATTTACCAAAGATTTAACAAAAAAAATTGTAATATCTAACTAAAGAAATACTCCTTTCGTCCTGAAAAGCTTGTGCTTTATTGTTCATTGAAAAAATTACTCCATCCTGAAAAACTTGTCGCATTGTAATTCAAAAGTCATCTATAATATATGGATTTGGTGTGCTTTTTATCATTTATTTACACTACTATCAGTTCATTTTTTGTGCAAGACTGGAAGAAAGGGAAACGTGACAGGTCTACTCAACAATTTTTTTCTTGTGTAATATTGTTATCACAATCAGGAATCTAAGCAACAAAAAATAATCCAGTTCACATAATATTATAGGTGATTACATAACTTGGTGAAAACTGCAGATTACAATGTGATATGGCGACACAAAAACACAACTAAAATACTAGGTTAACTCTGAGCAAACACTAAGGTACTCAATTATTGTGAAACAGATAAAACAGGACAACTACATAACTGCATTACTCTGACAGCATCACAGCTATGTGCGCCAACTACAAACTATATTTACATTTTACAACACCTGAAATGTGAAATGTCCTGTTAGAGCATACAATGAGGAAATGACCATGCCTAATCCTCGTTGTCATAGTCCTCATCCTCATCAACTTGCACCGTCAGATGCCCAAAACCAGATGGTCCAACACCAAGGTTTCCAATGGCATCTGGCATAGGCCAATCTGCCTGATGGTCGGCGGTTGCTTCTTCCACCTTTGAACTAGTTGGTGCAGGGGCTGATGGAGCCACATCTACTGGAGGATGTGCACTTTGTGGTATGCCCTCACTACTGCCGTGATTGGTGTCTGGAACTGTGTCTTCCCCTGGTAAGGGCTCACCTTGTTCAGCATACATGCTGCTCTCATCCTCAAATTGTACATAACCAACTTCCTTCCTCTTGGTTGGTGGTCGTCCACGCCCTCTACCTCGACCTCTCCCACGTCCTCTGGGGCTGACCGAGCTTCTTATGACCTGCAAAATTAATAATATGTTTTCATTCCTTCATTAATATGGTATCACTAAAACCAGGTGATCTATGATTATTGATGTAGGCATACCATTTTGCTGGATCTTGATTCATCATTTTCTGGGTCACTGCCATTTGACTTTCTGAACAGAGAATTTCAACCACTTGTTAGGTATTTGTTACTGAGAGCCATGGAATGTTGATTATAACAGCTGAATTTACCTTCTTCGAGGTAATCCCCTTTCATCTCCACAAGAGTCGGCACCACCAAGGTCTGGTACCTTGCTGACAACTTCAGTTAGGAAATCAAAAGAACTGTACCTCTTCACACATTGCTTTCTGACAATTGCAGATGATAAATATGAAATCATTAGTCATCAGAGCTCAGAGACGAAACTCCAAGCATAATATGATCGTGAACAAATAACTAATACAAACTAAATGACAGAAGGCATCTTACAACCTCAATGTATCAGCTAGCTATATCTAACGATTCTGGACAAATTATCCACCACCTTATGTGCAATGTGTTAAACAGGATAAAACTAGGTCCTCAAAGAAGGTATCAATAATCCTTGCCAGTAGCATATGCATTGTAATTTACAGAAAATACTTGACCTGCCGAAACCATGCTTGTATAGTTGTATAAAAGTAAAAAGTAAAATATGAGTGACAAATAAATGATAGTATGATACTTCAAAGTGCAAACCTAGCATTTGAAAGATCTCTGATTTATATTTCTAGAACAGGAAATGAAGAGCCACAAAAACAATACAATGCAAATGCAAATTTTTAATATAGATAGAAATGTCGTTTTCGAGAAAAAAATTATAGATAGAAATGTCAGCTCTCAGCTGGTATAGAACTCACAAGTGGAAGGAATTCAGTGTCTTTGCCCCACTTTGAAGGGTAATTTCATAAGTCCGGTCAATTAAATCTTGCAAAAACAGTTCAAGAGCCCTTGCTGCATGCAACCAATAAGTTAAAATGTCAGAAATATCAATTAGTATATGCATCATGACTCCACCTAGGAGATACAACATATAAAAACTGAAAATGGTGAACAAATAATCTTATATAATATTATAAGGTGAATATCTTGTGTGATTAGTAACATAGAATGAACATAACAACCATTTGACCACAACACTACTAACCAAGGGATGACAATTTTATATTTTGTTTACAGGATAAGACAATTTCATATAACTACATCAAGTCATCAAAACAAAGCCATGTATTATGTGGAACTTACAAACTAAAACAGGCACCGCTAATGCAATCTTGCCAACATCCTCATCTGCTTGCATTATCTTTTTGATCCGTGCCTATTACAACAGAGAACATAATTAGCAGACATAACCTGACACCACAGAACTGTGTAAACATTTCAAACATTTAATCCTAAAAGGCTAAAACACAGTGGATATATCGAATTTGTGCATCATATGACGAAAACACTAATAGAAATGCTAAAATTTGTCAAGAAGAGATACCCAACCTATAGTGACAAGTACAAACACCACCACCAACAACAAGAACAAAGTCTTTGTCTCAAGCGTGTTGGGGTAGACTAGATATGAACCCAATAGAAACGTGTGGAAGTAAAAGAGAGAGCAAAAAGTTTAAACAAAGTACAATACTAAATTACGGTACATAAATTGCTGATTTCCATGTAGTCCTATCAAGAGCAAAATCTCTAAGTACATTCTAATGCCTCAAGTCCCGTTTACCGCCTCCTTCCATGAACAGAAACCGAAACAAAAAAAATTCAGCAATCGATACAGGAGTTCTTAAAACTGAAAAAACCAAGTTATTTCATGAAATAACGTAGCAAAGCCAACGACAGCAAAGTATATTTTAGCCAAATTAAATAGAAGCCGCTGCGGCAGGATACAAGTCTATGTAGCTTGGAGCTTCAAGTCACGTTAACTTCTTGACAGAGGTTCTGGAAGTTTATCAAGCTACTGATACATGTTGCACATATTGGATCCAGCAGTTTAGTCACTGAAGCACAGGAAACACAAGTAAAAAAACCAACAGCTGTGTACGCCGCCCACACACACTTGCAACATCTCACAACCGAGCCACGACCCGCCAAGCGTGCGTGCGAGCAGCAGCAAAAGATCATCATGGATCCCGTTCGTTTCAACGCATCACAGAGGCTGAGCGATGGCACGCAACCTGCAAATCGCACCAGAGCTGCCCCTGAAGACGAGCGAGCGAGCGAGCTTGCAACACTCGCCAGTGTACGTCCGGATCAGAGCACCCACGGATCTCTCTGTTTCGCTCCTCGGTGAAACTCAGTCCGCCAAACCACAGATCTCTCTGTCGCCTCAGCTCACCTGAGCAGGACCCCAGGAGGACCGAACGCCGAATCCTAGACCGACTCCTCAGCTTACTTACTACAGAGGCAGCCAGGCGAACCCAAAAAAAATAGTACGGAAACGTAAAAAAAAAAGACGAATTAATTCCTCGCCGGGCGCGCGCGGGAAGCGAAGCGACCGGACGGGCCGATCCGCGCCTCAACTCGCCCCGCCGCGGCAGAGCCGAGGGCCCGGCGGGACACGGTCGCGGGACGGCGGGATGACACGAGGAGCTCGAGTCAACGCGCGGCGGCCGCGTCCGGATCTCGCCGGTGGGAGAACGAGATCCGCGCCGCCGCTGTCGCCGTCGCTGATGAGATCGGATCACGGCAGCGAGAGAGGAGGGGAGAGAGGTGGAGGGAACGAACCGCGGGGAACCGGGTGCCGAGCTTCTTCCTCATCTTCTTCGCCTCCGCCGCCTCGCTCCCTCCGCGCTCGGGTCGACGGGTGGTGGCTGGTGTCGTGCTCTCTCTCTTTTCTAGCTTTTTTTGTTTGTTTTTTCTCGCAGGTCGAGCACCGAGCGAACAGCACAGCACGCGAGGCGGACGTGAGGGCGTCCCGAGGCGCTCGTGCTCGGGCATCCATCAAAGGCAAAGCACATCGGATCACGGAAAGCAGTTGGGCCCGTTTGACGCAATGCTGGGCTGGAACGGCCCAACCGGTTTCTGGCCCTGGCCTAGGCCTGTTTCTCGGAACTAAGCTAGTACGAAAAGATACAATATAACTGTATGGATTCCTACCTTCCCATATTTGTATTCGTTCATTTAGAATGCTGTCCAATCCGTATAATTGTTTTTGCTGCAATGACTCGACAAAGAGCAAAAAGTAATAAAAAATCGAAAAGCTAGTTCAATGCCAACCTGAAAAATAACAGACACATGCTTCGAAACGGACGAGCTCCATGGCTTGTTCATGGATCATAACTAATAAATTAGTTCAACGCTAAACTGAAACGTTCTGTGATGCTTGCAAGCTACACGACCAGCGTTCTGAAAAGAACAAACCTGATATCATACATTACTACCAAGGATAATCTTCCCAATGTTTAACCACAGCAAAAGCTATAAAAAAAACGTCTGGCACCATATAGGAACGCTATCATCACTCACACATAAATAAACGCCAGAAGATAAAACTTCTGAGCATTGACTACATCCTCGCATTGCAGAGTCAACATGAATTCAGCAATTCTTCTCAGAATTCAGCAGTCAACAGAACCGAACTGATTCCACCTGATCAAGCGGGGAATCAATCCTCCTTCTCAGCATCTGCACAGTTAAGCTAGTGTTATTCAGACAAGAATCAGACAGTGGAATTCTATGGGCACAAGCTATCTGTGCTTCTAAAGAACAAATGCAGGAAAATGCAACTGATATCAATAGGGAAATAGCTTAGGGAGAAGGTACACTGTTTTTCAGGGATTTTCACAATACAACTACCAAAGTGATGACTGTCTGTATTGAACACGCATGCAGATACCACAGCAGTTCGTTTCAAGTATTTCCCTAGGAAATACGGAACTCAGCCATGCTGATGGGCATGCTAAACCAGCCTTTTCATCAGGCCCAAATGTCAAACGAGGTTCCATTCTAGTATCAGTATCACTGTGGCATGAAACGTTCAAACTGGTACCAAAGGCCCTTGGTGATTTGTTGCTTCTTTGGTCCACATTTTCGTGATCCAAACTTATAGCACCTTTTCAGATTCATTGATATAGTTTCCTAGTTTATTCATGAATGCAATCATTATTAATGAGAGGTTTGTAGCAGTAAGGTCATCTCATGATCCTGGCAAAATATTGAAAGGTGAGGCTTGTCTCTTATGTACGTGTTTGGCAGGTTCAACATGACAGGTTTGAAGCATATTGCTTCCTAATGGTAGGAGAGGAAGAACATAAATAACTGCAATTTAAAGGAATATGCTACATACAAAAAACCACATTCTATATCCATAATGCTGAAACTGCAAAAAACAAAGCTTCTAACAGGAAATTTAGATGTAACTGATGATTTGAACCATACCATCAGCAGATCCATCATCACCCTCTGCGTCATCGTTATCACTTTCGTCTGCATCCTCAACAATTTCCTCATCATCATCTTCATCGTCCTCTGCATCATCTTCATCGTCATCGTTGTCACTATCAGATACTACTTTAGGCGGCGGTGGCAGGGGTATGAAATTTGATGTACTCCTGCGACGAGAACTTGTGATTATATTACTCATGTCTATGCCCTCAAGTTCCTTGGCTCTTTCCTTTCTCTTCTTCAGTGATTTAATTTCTGTCCAAAGAGAGCATAAAAAGCATTTTCAATGTAATTATAGAAAATATAAGCACACTTCGCATAATTAAATGCATCCTTCTACTCGAGTCCAAAGTGAACAAGGGAGGGAGAGACAGCAGAGTTCATATGATCTATTAGGATGCAACAACTTCTGTACTGTTCAAAGTTTGGGACATTGACAAAGGAAAACACTGGTATCCTACCTGTGCAAGTAAAAAAAGGAAACGGACAGCAAAAGCTCTCCCTAAATAATATGTTGCAATTAATTGATTAATTCAACATGTGAACACACCTTTTTCAGAAGGATTTTTTGACAATCCTTCCTTTTCAAGTATACCCTCTAACTCCTTTATCAACCAGGCATCACGCTTGTTCTCAGGAGCCTGCTTTGCCCTCCGATAAACAGAAGGTGGAACACTAATTTATGGGAAACAGGTTAGTGACCCCCACTTTAAATTTCATAGAATAGCATTCAAGTATGCGAAAGTACCTCATTCCACAGGATTTTATTATAGATCTCAGCTGTTCTACCCGTTTCCCATAAGCTGGAGCAGGTTGTCGTTTTTTCTGCACATCAAGACATGAGATAAGAGTTGAAGCAATATTAAATGAAGTGTGTCAAAGATGAAAGATCAAGCTGAAAACCTTGTTATCTTCCTCAGCAGATGATCGGGAAGTATCCTCTTCTGAGTTTCCATCCTGTTCTTCATTACTTCTGTTTGAATCTTGTTTTGCAACCTTTTTAGCCTTTGGAGTTGACAATTTTTTCTCATCTCTAACTTTTTTCTGCCTTTTCATAACCTTAACCTTTTCAGATCCTCTTTTTCTTGGCCCTGCGTCCTCATCAGTGTCTCCCATCCCACTTTGACTATCATTTTCAGAAGTGTCATCTTCACGGGCTCTTTTAGAAGCTTTGCTGCTTTTTTTGTCAGCATCCTTGCGAGGTGCCTGTTTTCTACTTTTCTTTGTCCCATTTGCAGGTTCTTGCAAAACCTACCATGCAGAAAAAACAAAAGAATTATGTTCTAGGGCTAATCAACAATAAAACATTCAAATCATATCAGGATCTATAAACCATGCATGTTATTAATGCATATTTTCAACTCACCCTGTCTAATTCCGTGGTAATGAACTTTTTGTAAGCATCCAAAGCTTTCTTCACAAGCTTCAGATCTTCTTCTAAAGTCCGGCGAACCCCTTGTAGGGTAAGAGTTCTGCAATGCTTTCATTTTGTGAATACAAGCAGAAAAGCCTGAGGCACTAAAAGGACATAAAAACGGCATTGAGTACAACAAAAAACACCATTTCATGATCTTTTCTTTTTCAGCAGCAGCAATTTTATTGTCATGAATCCAGAGTTTAAACCAGAACAAAGCATATCCCACAGACAGAACATCCTCACCAATATTAAGCAAGATACTCAGTGTTCATAATTTTAAATCTATGTGCCATGTGGCACATCTCATGGATCAATAAGAGAATAATGACTACCTGAGAATTTCTCGTTAGAACAAAGTATATTCCAAGGACAGAATTAGCAGAAAAAAATGCAAAGGATGTCTTTACAACATCCTCACAAAAGCAAGATACCCAGCGTTTGTAATTTAAATAAACGTATGTGACATGTCCGCATGTGCCACATCTCATTGGTCACTACCTGAGAATCCATCATAAAGGCAGCATATTGTATAACACAATCAAATTCCCAGCTTGAACTTTACCTACAGCTGCTTCAAGCTTCATAATTCAATGAATTGGTTTGGGCGTAGTCCATACTTCAGAAACTAAAGACCCTACTTCTATCTGCTAGTGCTAACTGCTAATCAATTGCATACTTCCGACGCTGCTATGATAAACTATTTCTGCTCCTATTGCAAATTCATGCAATCATATGATCTTATCCATGTGAATCATTGATTACTTTAACTCTTTAAAACTCAATATGACTACCTTAGTCTTTATGACAATAAGGTTAATCAAGTATTACCCCATTCTCAAATTTTTATTTTTAGTACAACGATTTTAGTTCAAAAATGAACTAACATTGACCTAACAACAACAATTTGAGAATGGAGAAAGTATTTTCATTTTTCACTTACTACCTTCAAACATTTGATGCATTTAAATTTTAAAGGTGAGAAACAGGAAGTGTATGGCAAAGCAGTATGCAAAAATGCTTTGTAAGTCTGTAACATTTAATAGTATTCTCTTCAAAAGACTATCATGTAACTGCAGATAATTCAACTGAATTATACATGCTCTACATAACAGTGCTCTAGAGTTTCTGACTAACAAGGGTCCCACATCTCCTGTTCCCAGTATGACAGATGATTATGTGCCATGCATTATGAACAAGACTCAAGGATGAATTTTGTTAATTAATTTGTTCACAGTACTGGAAAACCTATAACATCATTTAAGTGCTTTTTTGATGGTGTATTTGTTTTTCACTTCCATGTTCCAAAGTCACATACAAATTTTAGACATTAATCTGACATATGATACTTACATATTTCAGATGTACATATGAACTTTTAATGAGAAGCAGACATTGATATTAGCAAATAACAAAGACTAGATTTGGATACATACTCTGAGTTCTCCCTAAAATAAGAAGCCCTTTTGTTGATGGCTTCTTTTATCATGTCTTCATCTATATTACTGCCAGAAGCTTGGTCTTCTCCATTGGGATCTTTTTCTGTTTCACTGGATCTTACAGCTTGCTCATCACCGCTGGGTGACAATTTCATTGAGGCAGGCATGGCCCGAACATCTTCTGACCCTTCTTTGGATAAATGATCACCTTTGGCTTCAACCATCTCTGATGCATTACTATTTGTGTCCTCATCATCAGAATCATGAAACACCTGGCATAGGCTTGGCCAGAAAAGGAAAAGGCAAGTATATTATCATATAAAATTAGCATGGAGAACTTTGCTTCACTTGCTAAATCAATACAGCCCCCTGCTAAATCAAACCTTCTTGACCAAACACAGTGGTACTCTCCACGTAGAGCTTGTTGAGCCCAAATCAGTGCAAATGTGTTCATGAGGTTTCAAGGCTCGGCGGATACCATGACTCAAAAAAAATTGAAGTAGTAACATTACTAATTTTGGCAGTTTAGCTACATGACAAATGTTATAAAGATAACACAATACATCATTTTCCTCTTTGCATAAACTTATTGCATGGAAGATAATTTGTAAAGAATCCTATTTCTGCTCATATATGGGCCATGGCGGTGATTGGGTGGGGGGCAAGGGGCATGGCAGCCCACTACACTCCCGGTCCAAGAGTTTGCGTCCTCACTAGGCTAGCAAGGCACCCCATGGCCCATGTAAGCTAGGATAGACACTAGGCGTAGATCGATCATGGAAACTGTGTAAGGCTATCCGCACTCGTTACTCTATACTCTACTCTATACACTATTCTCCTTCTACTTTTACAGCATTTACTCTAAATTTACACTACCCAACATTCTTTATAGTAGCACCGGTGCGGGCAGTCTAAAGACTCCTTTACCCTAGGGAAAGGGTGTAGCTCTAGGGGGTAAAGGGGGAACATGTAGCAGTGGTAGGTAGGCAGCTATAAATACCACCACTTCACATTGATGGGGTGGGGATTTGAATCCATTACAGAATCATACCAAAATGCCCAGTCCCCTATTACACTCCTGCACGAGAGGAGTGTCTCAAGAACCCATACAAGTCATTTGTCATATCTCTTGTGCAGGATTCCAAAAGGCGCTTTAAGGCCGCCGCCCAGGCGCGCTTCAGCACTCCACGCTGGCCATCCACGTAGCCTAGGGGGGCTAGGCGTAGGCAAGGCACGCACGGAGGCGGGAGGGACCGAGCATCGATGGCCACCGCTCCAATGAACGCCTCAGCTACCAACCATGATTACGCAATTGGCTGCATGCAGCAAAGAACTGAACATTGATTTGCATGCTGGCCATGAGCCTCACACACACACACATGCTGGCATGTGGGCATGATTTTACGCGCCCATGCAATCGGCGGGCGCGGCGCACCAACAAAGCGGAACTGAGGACGAGTAATTGCATATGGTTTCCTTCCTTGGTCCGTGTACAGGCCTACCACGCTGGATATTGTGGAACGGAGGGAGTAATTGAATAGAATGATTGTTTATAAATAAGCTGATCAGTTTGAATTCAATTTTGCCTCTTTTTCTGGAATGGAAGAAGCAAAGGTGGGGCTCTGAATAAAATTGGATAGACCTAAAAATTATCAGAGAGCTTATATGGATAACTTTGAACTGTCGACCATACCTTGTCTACACATTGCTTTATGAACTTTTTGTGGGCATCCAGTGAATATGCCTCCAAACCCATGTCATTCTCCAGTGCTCTCCGAACGCCTTCAAGGGTCAATGAGCTGAAAATCAAAACTCTCAGTGTCACAATTAAACCCTTGGTTAAAGCTAATAAGATTCAAGTTCATTATTATAGTAAAGCAAAACGGACGAAATGTGGACACACAAAAAATCCAGGACGGCGAAAGTTAACCCCATAATTTCTGTTTCCCCGAACCCTCTAAAATCTTAGAAGCTGCAGGCTGCCGCAAAACCTAGACTGCACGAATGGTAAAGACCTTGGGTTCAGGATTCATCGCCAGTTCGCCACCACTGTCTTCCTCTCTTACTCACGAGGCAACCGAAACAGAGAAAACCCACCCCGCCCAGCAAAATTGCAGGCCCCTCCGAACGGAAGCAACCGCAACAGCGCGCGCTTATGACAAACCCATCCAACCCGAAGAAGCGCCCCCTCCCCCCACCAATTTCAGAATAACAGCGCAGAAACGGGACAGCACCGTCCCCAAAAACCATAGGCGGTCAAAAACCCTAGAGGGCTTTGACCCCCGCCCCGCACGAGATAACAGCCGAACCAGACCGAGGAGGAGAGGGTGGAGGAGGTTGCGACTCACTCGGCCTGCTTCTTGAAGTCGGGTACGCGGGCGCGGATGGCCTTCTCGATCTCCGCCTCCATCTCGCGCGCCGCGGCGTCGCCCTCCGTGAGTCGGCGGTGGCGGTGGTGACGGGTCTGCTGCTGTGCTGCTGTCTCTGTCGCTTCACTGCCGCCGTTTCTGTCTCGACGCAGACCATGAGAACCCGGTGAGAAAAGCCGAGGCGTTATGGGCCGGGCCGGGCCGGGTCTCTTAGTGGTCCATGCTCGCATTGAGAGGCCCGGACCAGTCCTCTTAGTGGGCCATGCTCGCATTGAGATGCGTGCAGGGTCGCTTCTCATCCACCTCAACCCCTGCGATACGTACCTAGGCCTACCCTTCACGCATAATTACGCTAGCCTGCCATCAAGTATATTACGCGAGCGCTGGAACGCCACTAGCCCTGCCCATCATCCTCATCTCCCCGGTGCGGCGGCGGCGACTCCACCTCCACCCGGACCCGCGGGCGGCCTTTCCTCGCCTCCATCCATCGCCCCCTCGAAACCTCACCGATCGTCCGATCCGATCTCCGACCGGATCCGGGCGCCGCAGAGGCGCGCTATACTTGTGTTTCCGGCGATGCCGCGCGACCTGTCGCGGTCGCCGCCGCCGCGCTGGCGTCGGCGGTCGCCGTCGCCGCGGTACCGCGGATGGCGGGGGCGCAGGGACCGCAGCGCTAGCCCCGTCCGCAGCAGGTCTCCCTATCGTCCCGCGTATAGGTGACCTCATCTCCCCCTGTCACACGCCACGGCGATCTGGCACGCCTTTCATTTTCTTTTCTCGCTTTACTGTAGATGGTGTTATGTAGGTAGCAGAAAGACGAGGCCGGCGAGCGATATTATGTACTATGGCCTGTTTGGTGGAAATGGAACTTTTGGTTCTTATAAATATTGGATCTGTACATTGCTTCATCCTGTTGTTGTTAGAGTTTGCTTGTTTGTTGTGATATAGCGTATACTTCAAGTGACTATCCTATGTAAGCTTGGTAACGCTCAACATTCATGACACTATAGAGATGTTAATTGTATGAAGGAAAACACATTGAATTCTTATGTTGTAGATAGTAAAACAACCATGGTTATGATGTGGTGTTGTGACAAAATTGATAATAGCTTTGGGAACAACGTTATCTTTGGCATGCCTCCATTGCTGGCATTGAGAAACTCGAGGAGATTCAGGACACTGTTGCTGTTTTTCTATAGAAGAGACGATATCTTGACCAACAAACATGAGTTGTTAATAATGAATAATGATGCCCTATGGGTTTATTAAGCAAGCAAACCTGCAAACTGCTGAACTGCATTCTCAGTCCTTACATATGTATGTGATAATACTCTTTTTTCGGGCCAAAACCTGTCTAGTTGTGTTTGTTGACCATGATCTGGATTCTTAACTTAAGACTCATAGAGCAAACTACTAGGAATGGCTGGTCAATTGTCTTTCATGCACGTTACAATGACCTGGAACTGGAATATGCTCAGTGTTTTTAATATCAGTTTAATGTATCCTTTTAGGTTACAAACAAGGATTGGGTTATAATTCCTAATCAAACAGGATCATGGAAATGTTGCTTATATAGCATGAATTTGATGAATGAACCAACAACATTCTGAACCGTTAAAAATGTATTAGGAGTGATTGTACAAGGACTAGGCTTGGAGTTTATGATCAAACTTATGCCTAAATGTAGCACCATGTTTGCATTGCTTGTCTGTTCGGACTAACAAGGGTTCCTCTCGTAAAAAGCATGGAATCTACAAAGATTTTACTCTATGCTGTATTGCTGTGGAATGCTCCACTTCAAAGGTTATTATGTCAGTATTTGAGGTAACTGCTTTCGCTCACGTTTTAGGGCTTCAGGGGATGACAGTAATTCTTTTGCTTAAAGCTTTTATGTGCTTGTAAAACTTCTAACTATGATAATCTTTGTATCCAGAAGGAAGAGCCCTTCACCTTCCCCAAGAAGGCACGAGAGCCGTTCTATATCTCCTAGGAGACACAAGAGTCGATCTATATCTCCTTGGAGACGCAAGAGTCGATCTCCAATGCAAAGGCACTACAGAAGAAAGAGAAGTCGAAGCATTACCAGCTCTCCGGTCAGCAAATCTCAAAGTGCTCACCTTGGTTCGGCAGAGAATAAGAATGCCATTGATAAGAAAAGGCTAGAAGAAAGGAAAAGGTGGGGAGTATCTACTTTACTACATAAAGTGTATATTATTTTTTCATGACAACACATTTTACTGTCGCACTCTTTCCCACACCTCTTTTATATTGTCATTAATTGGATTATATTAATTTAGCTGCTGTTTGGGCCAGAAAATGTTACAAGGTTAGCTCTATTTTGTGATCTACGTATATAATTTTCCAATATATCTATTGCAGTGTTATTGTTTATCAGGATATAAGTGTTGATTAAATGCTAAGTTACAACGAACCAGCCTCTCTGCAAAAGTAGGGTTAAGGCTGTCTAGAAATAACCCTTGCCCAGACCCCACAATGTGTGGGAGCCTTCGGCACTGGGTACGCCCGCTAAGTTCCAACGAAATCTTATCCGGCTGGAAATAATTTCTTGTTATTCCAATTATTTTGCCTTTTGACCTCACACCATTGAGTTTATTATTGATTAGCAGAGGAATTTGGTCACCTGTTTCTGTATATTGTAATACTGTTAATTATTTTTCATGGTTTTTGGTGAAAATAAAACTCATAGCATTAGTATGTTATTATTAGTGATAGAACTGCAGTGCCTAGTCAATTGAAAATACAAGGTATATGACATGGTAGATGTGTCAATTGGAGGCTCCATTATTTTTTTTCTTCATCCAGCGCACACCTCTAGAAGCACTAGTTAACAGTGGGATCATAAGGGTAGGGAAAATATTAAGAGGGACAGAGGGTGACTAAGGTTGACATGGGACATGGGAGGAGGCGGTAAGACGGGACTTGAGGGATTGTAATGTACCAAGAGATTTGGCTCTTGATATGACTGCATGGAAATCAACTATTCATTTGCCGGAATCTTAGTTTACTCGCACTTTGTTTTCTCTTTACTCGCTCTTTTTCTTTTACTTCAATACGTTTCTGTTGGGTTTCATATCTAGCCTTCCCCAATGTGCTTGGGACAAAGGCTTTGTTGTTGTATTCGTTGTTTGTTAAAAGACTGTTATCTTGGCATTAATCTAATAGCCGGGGAATACATGAAAGGGCTGAATTCCTCAAAAAAATAATTAATAGGCTGCAATTGAATTCTCTATTGCAGTGTCTTGTATGTATCTTTAGTTCGGTTAAACAGTGTGATTTAGTTTGTTTCCATTCCTGATGATACAAAGTTCTATTGCTTCCATACATTGAATTTTAGGTGGGCCGTGGGCATGTAGCATGTAAACATGCGTTAGTTGGAATATTGAAATGCTTCATGGTTAGCTCTAAACCTGCCACAAGTTACTTGACATTCTTCTCTACAGGCTTTTCCGAAGGAAGCTACTGCTATAGTTCCACTTGTTATGTTTGATGATGCAATTGGTGATCCTTTATCTACTCTTGACCAGTTTTGATAATTCTTTTTTGGCTCTGGAACATACTAGAGGTATGCCTAAAATGCATTAGCTTGTATTCAACACTATGCTGTTGAAAAGCATAGTGGATCATAGATAAGTTTAACATTTTAACTTTAAATCATGTGCTTTGCTTTTGGCTGCTTTTATGGCATGAAAAGTTGAATAAAAGGTCGACATTGATCATGCCTTACTTAGGATAGTGCATTACTTAACTTGATATCCCAATTGCAGGCGCCAAAAAGAAGTTGAACTGAGACTATTAGAGGAGGAAACTGCAAAAAGAGTTGAGCAAGCCATTAGGAAAAAGGTTGAGGAGAGTTTGAATTGTGAGGAAATCAAGCAAGAAATCCAACGGCGTCTTGAAGAAGGGCGAAAGAGGATACAAGTGGAAGTAGCAGCCCAGATTGAGAAAGAAAAGGAGTCAGCATTAATTGAAGCCAGGGAGAGAGCAGTAAGCTTCTCTCCAGCAGTCTTTCTCTTTTGATTTATGCTGTGTCATTGAGAAAATGTGAAAAGAAAAGTTCACTCCAGTTTTCAATTTATGACATTAGAACTTGATAAGCTCTTACATCATCAATCAAAAACTGGAGGGGTATTTTGAGATGTCTTGGTCACCACAACACTCAAAAGCTAGCAGAGATGTCCTAAAAGGATTTTATAATCGTGTGATTATTGGGTTCTTGCAATATTCTTCGGGGAACATGCTGAGAGCGCACCTTTACTGGGGTTTTGTGCATGCAGGAAAGAGAGAAGAAGGAGCGGGAGGAGGTAGAGAAGAAGCTTGAAGAAGAACGAAAGAAAGCTGAAGAGGCATTGATGAAAGAAGCAATGGAGCAGCAGCAGAAAGAACTAGAACGGTATCAGGAGTTGGAGAGGCGACAGAAAGAAAGGGAGGAAGCCATGAAGCGAAAAAAGATGGAGGAAGATCAGCAGAAGCAGAACCAGATGAAGCTGCTGGGCAAGAACAAGTCACGGCCAAAGTTGTCATTCGCACTTGGGATGAAGTAGTCCATTGATTCACTAATCACTGGTATTTAGAAAAATAGCACCTTAGTTTATTTGTAACCACCTATCTGTCTAAAAACGCCAATGTGTTCCAGACAAATTCTGATGTGGTAAAAATGTTTGTGATCTGCTGTTGTGAAAATCCTTTGTCTCCTCGTGCTTGTTTTTAAACAGTTTTCTATTTCGTTGCAAATTGCCTTGCGTATAAGATTGCATCTACTATGTTTTTATCACATAATCGTTGCTTTTTTGGGTTTGTTGTCACAACTTTAGCACGTCACTCACAGTTTGTGACAGAATCTGAAGAAGCATGAAGTGACTGCATAGCGCAGCCAGTTGTATGACAACCTTTAAGTACTGGATTCCTAACCATGGTCAAAGTTCAAGGTTCTGTAATTCTGATTATGAAAATGCATTATGGTATAAATGTCTCGCTCAACCAAGATTATTGCTATTCCTTGACAAGTTGTAGCTCCTGTGGCCAGAAGGAAATGATCACCTAAGTGCGGATTTCGTATTCTCCTCCTGGGGCAGTTGATCTTTCAGTTGATGTAGTGGCAAGTGTAGCTTGATACTTCTGGGGAGCTTGTGTTAGCAACTTAGCAGTATTTGTACTGATTCCGGGCATCCACTAGTGTATTTTTCCTGTTTTGCTAATGTTTGGTCTCTTGCTTGGATTGTTAACAGCGAGGTACTGACTCGCGGAATTGTGATTGTTTTTTTACCAAACACGTCTTATGCTAGCATTCTAAAATTACTTCTAAGGCAACATATTCACGGCAATTTCTTCTGGGTGCATCATGCTGTCAATGATTCTTATGATTTCTTCTTTTCTTTTATGTGGAATTTATGTGTTCTTGAATGAGATAACTCCAGCAGCAATATGATGTTTTAATCTGTGGTTATTCAATGATTTAAATTTTAAAACCACTTAATTCCACAGTTAATGCCGTAACCTTGATGAATATGGCGCATAGTTTATTGAGCTAGATCAATCTCCTACTAAAATGAATAAAGTTAACAAATCAAAATTGCATCAAGACTCTTTCTGCCGAGTCTGTGGTGACTGTCCTTCTTGATGTATATTCTTAGGGAAGAGAAGCTCGTGTACTTGCTTCTCTGCACCGAACTCTGAAGTGGCCTGCAGTCCAAAGGATTTCAAAAATCAGAACCACAAGAGCATGCAATGTCATTGTCTCTTTCAGTTTATTTTATCTTTTGAAGTGTCTTTTTTAGAATACACATATTGTTGACTTATTTTTGTGTTGATGCCACCTGTAAGTGTGTTATTATATTCATTGAGAGGTCTTTGTAGGGTTTTGTTCGGAAACACAAACCTTTGTAGGGAAAGCGAATCTCAACGTCTGCACCTGTGTTCCTGAGCACACTCGCAAATCAAAACCAAGGCAGTCGACTCCAATCACCGCTGCTTCCTGTGTAAATATTGCCGGTATACGTAGTGTTTCAGTACCAACCAATATATGATTCTCTTTCATAATGTTCAATGTTGGAAGAGTTTTGTCACTAGCAATCTCAAGATGTACCTCTACTTGAATGGCCTTGCACCTCCAGCAGAGCGATTTCAGAGCCTGTGTTATCTTGTCTCCACCGGCTTTCAGGCGTGATATAATGTTCGATGCGGAGTGCGCAATAATGTCCGGCTTAGCTTTGTGGTATTCTTCAATCTTTACCTTTGGCTGCAGGAAATCAAACATGAAATTCGTTTAACTGTGGCCAACAAAATACATAACACCAATGCTACAATCTCATAACAGAGCACGTTGTTCAGTGAGGGCTGCTGACTAGTTGCAGTAATCAGAAAAAGGCATATGAAATGAAATAAACATGCCTCAGTTCCATATGCTGTGATCAGCTCAATGCTGAGGACCTCAACCTTGAAAAATGTGGCACCACTCTGCTTCTTATCTTTCTTTGGCTCATCACCTACACCAATTTTCAGACACATGTAAGAACCCCACGCATGTTTCAGAACAATGGGCATACCTGCAGAATGTAATGACAATCCCGGGGTTTACCGCAGTCGCTACTTGATAAGTGATTGGCGACCATGGTGCTCTCCTCGGCGAAGGCAGGTCTCAGCTGGCCCTCGACAACCAAGCTTGCAGGTGCCCGGTCCAGCCAATCGACATTGGACTTGGTTGCGGTCTGAGCATGAAAGTTCAGAGCATAATGGTTAACAAACATGGTGATGCAGCTGACAACTGGCATACGCTGAAAACTGATCTTGTACCTCGACAATCATCCTTGCGAAGTACAACGGATGACAAGAATTCACTGTCTCAAGGTTGGACCAGCTCGGCATGTCATCATCGTCGTCATCTTCCTCACCCTCATCATCATCATCCTCATCGTCATCGTCATCAACAGCAAAAACTCCCTCCTGCACATTTGTTTTTCCAATTGCAGTATCAAGGTAAATTGATAATCCCTTTAACTTGTTAACTGTACTACTCCCTGCATTCCAAATAACTTGTCACTCTTTAGTTCAAAAAACTAGAGAGTGACAAGTAATTTGAGATGGAGGGAGTAAAAAATTTAACTGCCTGAGAATTATCTTTCACCACGTCGTCAAAGTCATCATCATCAGAATCGCCGTCCTCATCCTCCGAGTCTTCATCGTCCGAGTCTTCTTCATCTTCTTGCGCGAAATCGGTGGAGGACGCCGCTGCTAGGTCCAGGTCGGCGAAGACCTGTGTGTTATCCAACCCGATGATGACATGCTGCAGCCATGAAACAACAAGGCGAACAGGTTCAGTGCCATCCTTACAAATTCAAGAACAGGAACAGAGGTAACAGGGGGAACAGAAGCAGAGTGGTCACCGCGATCTTGTCCTCGCCCAAGATGTTCTCCAGCATCGCGTCGTCGTTGTCGACCTCGAAGTAGATATCTGAGGAGATTGGCACACGGCATATTCATAAAGGAGTGAACACGAGTGCGCCGAGGGAAGCTACGAGTTAGTAGTACGAGAGCTTCCAGCTGCATTGCACGAGGCAGCAATGCTTGGAGCTCGGTCTGTCCGCGTACCTCCGTTCTCGTCGGTAAGGTAGGGGAACTCCGGCATGATGATCCGCTCCTGCACGCCGTCGCCGACGACCGTGGAGATCATCACCGTCGCCTTGTTGTTCACCTGCAGTTTCGCTCGCACTGGTTACTACGTACGTACTCCCGTATCTCTTAGCATCGCGTCGTGGAGCAGCGGCAAGAGCGGAGCTTTTGTCAAGTGGCGGAGGATCGGACCTCGACGATTGTCCGGGCGGACTCGGCGTGCGTCAGGTGCGCCGGCTCGCCGTCGTCCAGATGCATCATCTCTTCAATCTCCTCGAACGCGTGGTAGCTCCCCCTCGGCGGCAGCTCTTCGTCCATGTGGTCCGGCGCCGACGCGACGGCTCTGTACCAGTCAGCACTCAAGAGCCTGCAGTACCATCAATAATACTCTGTTCGACGACTGACGCGCGGACGAACGAGAACTTACCGGCAATGGCGGCCGCGGCTGCTTCTGCCCCGGCGCTCGTGCTCATTGCTCCACGAGGCGTGACAGCAGCGATAGTGGCAAGGCTGACCGTGACGCCGGAGCGAGAGGGCCGAGCTGCCGGCGTCTCGTCTCGCGAGGAGGAGGTTACCGGGAGGAGCGGGGCGGCGAGAGGAGGGGAAGGAGGAGCACGAGTGGTCCGGCGCTGCAGCGGTGGCCGCCGCCAGGAGCATGGTATACCATGGAATGGAAGGGGAGGAAGGTGGCCGAGCCGACGGGAAGATACTAGTTTTTTTGTGGCGCCTATCCGCTGCCTATCCAAAACCGGAGCTGACGCGAATAATGCCGAGTAATTGGGATGGCTGAATGGGCTGATGGTGTGGGTTGAGATTTGCAGCTCGGTTATGGTTATGCATGGCCCGGCCCAATCGTGATACTCCTTCCATTTCAAAGTAATTATCACTTTTTTTCAATAAACTAGAGAGGAACAAATATTTTTGCATGGAGGAAATATATTTTTACGATGATCCCAACAATCTCTTTCGGTCTACCACCACCTCTCCAATGAGGATATTTCATAATTTCATTCACAAGAAGTATCTCTGAACTAACATCAATTTGTAACTTTTCACAGTATACGTGAGGATGTGAGTTAAGGTAACGACTATGATGCAATCAGAATTTTGATTTAATCTTGCAATCAACTATCCTCAATCGTTAGATCTGCATTTATACGATTGATGCATATTTTTTATTTAACACCATCTAATAGAGTACTCCCTTCGTCTCCATGAACTTGTCGCTTTGTAGTTCATTCTTGAACTACAAAGCGACAAGTTCATGGGGACGGAGGGAGTACGTAAGAAGAAACATGCATCAATTACAGGTGAAAGTGGTCAAATAAAAAATATATATCAATTGTAGGATGCAAATCAAATAATTGAGGAAGATTGATTGCACGATTGCGCTAAATGTTTATTTGCATTCTAGCCATTCATGTGGATTAATTTTTACACTACTATATATCCAATTTATCCTTCCTTCTAGCTCTACTATTATCTCTCTTGTTACATTCCACTCTAGCCATTGTGACCTACTCGCATATCTAGCATTTAAGCACGGGTCTGTCAAGATTTCAAACGTTTGAAATTTGAGAGCATTTCAAGTGATGAGAAATTAACAATTAATTATTGTCATTAACAACTAACCATTAATCTTAACAATTAACAGATCTAACAATTTTTTATAGTCTATACAATCATGAATTGTTTTATAGTATATACAACTAACATAATTCTTAAAAAATCAATTAATAATTTCCTCACCTTTCTTGTTCCTCAGATGTGGCAGTCTGCGCCCGCCGCCGATTGCCTCACCGTCGTGCCTGCCATGTCGCAACTGCGACCCGTCGTTGCGCGCCACTACATCTCAACCGCCACCGCACACCTCATCCCTGCACCGCTATTGTCGCCATGCCCATGCACCGTTGCAATTGCGTCTGCGCTGCCGCAATCCGGGACTGCCCGGGTGGATGGAGACTGTTAGGATTGGAAGAGGAGAAGATAAATTTCTTCGCATGAATCTTGAAGTAGATCAGCGGTCACCTTGAATTTCCTTTTCAGGAGCTTGGGAAGAAATATTTCCGTTCTAAGATACATGTCATCCTCTCCAGCCTCACTTGATTGTAAGATCCACTTCATGCACGCATTCTGATGATAATAGTAGTTAATACTCTAAACATAATAGTTAGTCACCTTTAACAACACGGGAATAACTGTTGTGCAATCTGCTGTTTTGTGCAAGCGTGCAATCTCCAAATCTCAACCATTCTCTATCTATCCAAGGGTGCTGCACTCTTAGCACTTAAGTGCCTGTTTGGTTTGAAGCCAAAACTTACCACATTTTGCCATGCCTAAGTTTAGTCAAGTTTGACCAACTTAGTTATTGTTTGGTTCATAGCCACAATTGCGGCAATATTCCTTGTCATCTAACTAGGTCCCACATGTCAAGGACTCAAAAAAGTGTGGCAAGATTCCCTTAGGCTTGCCAAGTTACGGCTGAAAATTTGAGCACCTAACCTTAGTCAAGTTAGGCAAAAATTTGTGACAAATTATGACAACCTTAGTACATAAACCAAACAGTCCCTAAATCCTCGCACCTAGTGCTGCTGACAATATGCAAAAAGAATCCTGAGTGCAACACCCTTATATTGGTAGGAAACGGTTGAGATGTGAATATTGCACGTTTGTACAAAACAGCAGATTGCACAGTAGTTATTCCCTAACATCACAACAATTTTGATAGAATAGCCTCATTAACGATAGATGGTGCTTGATAATGAACTCCTTTATCAACTTTTGTCATAAGTTCGTCGTTGAGGTAGGTACACCAACAAAAAGAGGTGGATGGAGACTATAGCTGTGGACATGCGAGCTCTCTAACACAAAAAAGTTTAATTATTAAATGGAACATATGCTAGTTCATAAGTGATTAAAGAAAATAATTCACATTATAATACTACATTTTAAAACATGTGTGTTTATAAGGATCAATGATGTAAATATTTTATAACCCATGGTATGTCAATGTGAAATTATAATAAGGTTGTAAAGGTTTTTCTAACCGCAAAATATACGAGGGCTTCACTCTTCACATTCAGAAGGTGGCTGATTCAAAGCCGTTGAAGAAAGCGCCGTATTCCTTTGCTAATTAACGCGGCCTGCAGATTCTTCGAATAAAATAAAGACAAGGACCGTGAAAAAGAAAAATGCAAAAGGAAAGGAAAACCCCGCGTTCCCCCACCCGTCCGTGCGTGACTGCGTGCCACTCGGCCAATCCCCTCTCCCCCCGCACCGAATCCACCCCCACCCACCCACCTCGCCGTCCCGCCGCCGCCGCCGGCGATGGACGCCGCCGAGGCGTCGGAGCTCCAGGCGCGCCTCGCCGCGGCCGTCCACGCGCTCAACGATGGCGCGCACCCCGCCGCCCGTCTCGCCGCCAACCAGTGGCTCCTGGCCCTGCAGCGGTCCCCGCAGGCGTGGGCGGTGGCCACCTCCCTCCTCGCCGCGCCCGACCCGCCGCCGCCCGCAGACCTCCTCTTCTTCGCGGCGCAGATGCTCCGCCGGAAGATCCAGTCCCCCGGCGCCGCCGCTGGCGGCGGGGTGGCGCTGCCGCAGCTCCTCGACGCGCTCCTCCACGCCGCGCGGCGGTTCTGCGCCGGCCCGGCCCCGCGGCAGCTGCTCACGCAGATCTGCCTGGCGCTCGCCGCGCTCGCGCTCCGCGCCGAGGGCGGCGCCGACGGCCTGTTCGCGCGGATGCCGCACCTGCCCGCGCCCGCCGTGCTCGAGCTGCTCACCGTGCTCCCCGAGGAGGCCGCTCAGGACCAGGGCGGCGACACCGGGGGTCGACGCCGCCGCGCGGTGCCGCTACACGCGCGAGCTGCTTGCGCATGCACCCGACGTGCTCGACTTCCTCCACGTGCAGTCCGAGAAGGCGGACGCTGACCACGACGGGGTGCCACTCCAAGAGCGCAAACCGCAGGATTCTACGCTGCCTACTCAGCTGGGTACGTTACTACTCGCCCTGCACCTTTCTTCGCTCTGCACTCAGCTTGCGTTCATTTCTCGCTTGCACGATCGCTGACAGAAGCGGCAACGTGGGCAGGTCCGCGTGGGGGTGCTTCTCGGAGACGCCGGCTGCCACGCGCGTGGCGCACCCGCTCCTCACGTTTGCATTCAACTCCCTGCAGGTGCGAACAATGCAGGCACTGAATTTTTTTTATAAGCCCATAAGTACTATTGCATTCACGTGCTCACATATCGGTTCGTTTTGTTTCCACCGAAGGTGTCCTTCTCATTTGACGTGGCCGTAGAGGTTATGACGGAGCTTGTCAGCCAGCACGAAGTAAGTTCTGTTTATCTGTTCTGATGCAATCAGTAATCCGTGGCATCTATTCTTTTGTCGTAGTTGAATTGGATATTTTAGCCAACAAAGCTAATCATTGATTGATTAACTCAGAAGTCATAATTTTCTCTGAACTTAAAAATATTGTCCTGTTTCTGTTTGAGTCAAAGATTGTTAGTGAAGCATATTTGCCACTGATATATGCATCAAGGAATATTGAAGTACTGCAAAATGCCAGTGTTATCCTAAAGATCTAAACGGTATTAAACGGCCGGTTAAATGCGTTTAAAAGGTAAATGCAAGGCTACTGCATTGTTTAGAGCCTAAACGATCCTCTAAACAGTTGACTCGTTTTAAACGGTCAACAAATCGTCAACAGGCTAAACAAAACGATTTCAGTTAAGATTTAAACACCATTTCGACCCGTTTACGTGAAATATATAACATATAACTGCTAGGGTTAGAAATCGGGTTTCTCATCCTCCGCCTGTTAACGCTCATATCGAGCACGCGGCCCCGACCAAAAATCGGGTCGCCGCCTTACTGCCATCGCACTGACGCTGAGCTGCTGTGGAGCCGTTGCAGGCAAATGCCCCCCCCCCCCCCCCCCCCCCCCCCCCACCCCCCCCCCTCCTGGCGTGTTTCCCCTTGTCGTTGTCCTACGTGCGTGATTTATGTTTCACCCTCTACTTGGATGACATGAATGTGCACATCATAACCAGCAAATAGATCTAGGACCAGAAGATTTTAAAAGCAAACATAGAAAGGAAAATAGTAATTTTTTTTTTTTGCAATATGTGGTGTTTAGGCCCATGAATGGCACAGTGAGTGCATTCTATATAGCTAATCGATCCAATAAATCAACATAATCTTATTACTATCCACTCAATTCTTTTACTGAAAACACTTATGTTGTAATTCTGTGAGAATCAGATCAAAATGTTAGTAATTTTTTTTACCTTGATGCAACAGTGCAGCTACAGTACACACCGTTTTATCCGTTGAGGCTATCCGCACCAGCATACTCTATACACTATTCTTCTTCTACTTTTACAGTGCATACTCTAAATTACACTGTGATACAGTGTATACAGTGTGCTTTACAGTGTGCCACTGCGGACGGTCTGAGACACCGTTTAAACACTGTCCAGACAGGATAAACGGTAAACAAACATTCTTCGACTGTCTACCGTTTACTGTTTAGGATAACACTGCAAAATGCTCCAATTCTTGTTCTGGTCGAGACAGGATGGTAAACAGGGCACACCCTGGTTCCATTTTGGGTTAAATGAAACCACAGTAGTCACAGGTTCCATTTTGGGTTTCAACTGATTCAATTTTAAGTGCTTCTCTTTCTTATTCCATTATATTTTATTGTAAATTGAAATATTGAATTACTCCTGTTAAAAGTCTTATTGTTGAGTATGCAAAGTTTGAATTATAGAGGACCTTAGTGGCTGCTGTTGCCATTCCCCCACCACCCATTTTTCTGAGTATCCTAAGCGCTACATGTCAATTTAACTTATAACTTGAAATTCTACTATCTGGTGGCAGGAGTTACCTCAGGCCTTTCTAAGTAAGATGCCTTACATAAGGGAGGTTCTTCTTCTACCAGCTATAGCCAACAGAAGTGAGAAGATCGTTGCTGGTCTTGCTTGTTTGATGTGCGAAGTGGGTCAGGCGGTAAGATTTGTTTCATACTGAAGTTGATGATTTGTAGGTTAGTTGAAAGGCACTGGCAAAACATGATTATGCTTTCATTGCGTACAGTATTGGAATGAACATTTAACATTTCATATAGATGAATTAATACCACTTTTAATGGAAAAGTTAGCCATATACCTATGGTTCTGCAAGAGGTGGTTGATGCAACAGATAAGTAGAACATCCTAATGTGATTGCAAAAGTTCTTTATTGTTGCGTGTTCCTACAATTATAAGAAGAGCAGACAGTAATCTTGAGAGTTCTAAAATAAGATGGCATTACACCAAATTGCTTTCTTTTTAAATGCAATCATTTGTTGTGAGTTCGAATCCATTGAACACAACTTGATAGCTGTTCAACTTTCTTAGGCACCCGCTTTGGTTGCAGAAGGGGGTAATGACGCACTTGCTCTCGCTGATGCACTTTTGAGGTCAATTTATTGTATTATTGTTTATGTACCACTTTTCCTTTAGTTTTTTTATGTTCATATTAAGACCCAAACAATGCTGTTGTTTGGTTCATTTTATCGTTTCCTGAATCCTGAAGTAAGCTAACTCACTCTACCTCGATTGCAGATGCATGGCCTTTACTAGCGAAGATTGGGAAATCGCAGATTCAACTTTGCAATTTTGGTAACAATGGTTATCTTTTTCCTATTTGTTTTCGTACATAGAAAACTCTTCCATTGCAATGCCATTAAGTAACAATTAGTGCATTGCATTGCATTTCATTTACCTCCCAAGCACACACAAAAGAAAAAAAATGCACTCTTAAATAGAAAAGGCTGCACTTTCTTATTAGTGCATGATATTAGTATATTACTAAAAAAGTCATGACATATTTTGAAGATTAGAACTCAGTCATGTAACCTGTTCAACTATTCATATTAATAATATTTCACTCAATGCAAATCCCATTGGTTAGCACGGCAGTATTTTATGTATAATATTGGCTTCATGATTGTCATTGATTAGTTGTCAATAGTAAGGTGCACGTTTGATTTAGATCATTGAAGTGTTAAGATTGGAAACTTTTCCCCACATTCCATTATCTTGAGTGAAAATTGACTTGTCATTATTAGTAATTTGCATGTTTAGGATTTATTAACCGTTTATAACTATGTTTTTGACCGGGCGGTTATAACTATGTTGAAACTCTGCAGGTGCAGTTTGGCACATTTTATTCTTGGTATTGATGTGAAGACAGCCAAAAGAACTGCAGCAAAAGAGTTATTTTGCCCTGTGTTTTCTTCACTGCTGGATGCTATTTTATTTCGTGCTCAGGTTTGTGTGTGTTACATTTATCTTCTGTTAAGTATATTTTATAGCTATCTTGGTCAAGTATCTAGACCTCGACACCGACTATTGTGCAATAACAATATTTCTGCAATCCTGCAAGCAACGAATTTCAGCTCTTAGATTAGGATCCAACGATGACTGCGGATTTTACACTTAACTCCTTCCACCTGGATCAGGAAATATGCAAATGCACCCCGAGCACCTTCCTCTACATCGCAGCCGCAGCGACTCGCTCGCCGGACAAGGGCGCCGCAGTGGCCTGTGCAGCCGCCGCGCTAGGCACGGCGCCCTGCCCCATGCGCGGATGTCCCCCGCTGCCCGACGCCCCGTAGGCCGTGTACAGAGGTCCCCTCGCCCCTGCGACAACTGAATCGGGCCGAAGATTATTGATTAGCAACCGTGTTCATATGAACTGATTCCGGCATGGACGTGCAGGTTCCGACTTGCTTTGTCAGTGCTGCAGAACGAGCTGTTGCGTGGAGACAAGGGCAACGTCTGCGATTGCGTGGATCAAAGGCGTGGGCTGTGGACCCAAGCCGACGCTCTTAAGCGCATTAAAGCCGTCGGGCCTGCAACCGACGCCTATAGCTTTTAAATGTGTCGGCAGCCAAACCGACAGTTTTAACCATTAAAGGCATCGGCCCCGACGTCCATAATAGTTAAAAACGTCGAATCTGAGTCGTCGGCTTTGAACGTCGGTAAACCGACGTATATAAACTAAAGGCGTCGGTTTCTTTAGGTTACCGACGCATATATGGCTGACGGCCTTTTGCCCAATTCCTGTAGTGTCTGCTTGGGTGGCGTCGGGCAGAGGGAGATCCGTTGACGATCCGACAGCGTCGGACGAGGGCACCGGCTGCGACGGCGTGCGATGGCGACGTCCACGAGAGTGATCCGACGACTGCGATCGATACGGCTAGGGAAACACGGATGGAAGTCGAGGGCGTCTAGCGTGGGGGGATTAATTTGCATATGTCCCGGTCTAGATGGAAGGAGTTAAGTGTAAAATTCGCAACCACCGTAGGATCTCAATTTAAGGGTAGAAATTTGTTGCTTGCAGGATTGCAGAAATACCGTGATTGCACAGTAGTCGGTGCCCTAGACCTCCTTATGTATATGGTTAAACTGTAGTAATTGAATCTGCAGTTTATTTAACTTTTGTCTTAAACTTATTTTGTCATAATTGCCTGGAGCTCATCATAATATAACCTAGATATGGTTTATATCATACTTTGGGCCCCTTTGGCACAGCTCCACTGAGCTGATTCTCAGACATAATCAGGGAAGCTGTGCCAAACGTATGATTTCCCATCCTTTAAACTAATCTAGCAATTTCACATTGCCTATTTTGTGTATCCTTTTTGGAATAATAGTTTAATAAACCCACTCGTCTTCTTATGCCTTGAATTGAAATTCCACCCATTTGTAGATTGATACTGAGGAGCATGACGCTGATGGGGAATCTTATATACCTGATGGACTAGCACAGTTCAGGACGAATTCGGAGGAGCTCCTTGTTGACATTTGCTTGGTTCTAGGTTCCCCTACATATATAAACAAGGTATGTGGTTCTTATTGAAAGACTGCTTATGATCCATCCCTATGTAGTTCGTTGAAATGTTGCTTATGATCCATCAGTATGTAGTTTGTTGAAAGATTGCTTAGGATCCATCCTTGTGCACACGAGCGATTATGCTTATTGTTTACAATATTCAGGTGCACTTCTTGTACTTCTGACACTTCTAACATTATGCATGGATACAATATAAGATTACCAGTTACAGTTTATTTATATCCAATTACAATGCCCACAGTTTATAAAATGTGTGCTATCTTTTTCTTGCTAGATTTCAGAAGTAAATGACTTAGCAAAGTGAATTCAAAGGGTGAAGAGAGACCCAGATGTTAATCACTAATCAATATAAATGTTCTTGCTATTTTTGCTATAAATACACCTTTACGCCAGTTGTGTATTTATAATTTTATTTAACATTTCTATTCAATATCACGGGCATGAAATAGGCATATGACTTTGATATTTTACTTATGATCATTTAATGATTTGATATGCTTAAAACTTGTCCCCTACACGCGGATTATTTTATATGCAGCTTTTTCCTGGTGGGGGCGGCTTCTCGAGCCAATCAGTTCCTTGGAAGGAAGTAGAAGTTAGAATGTATGCACTTAGCATGGTAAGTATGCCATTTCTCTTGGTAATTTTTGCTAATTATTGCCATAAGATGTGAATGCCATCTGATGCTCATGGCTGATGTTAATTTTATCCACTTGTTTTGTGCATTCTGCAGCTTGTTACTTGCTTCCAGACCTTTTTGATTGTTTTTGTGTTATTTTCATCTCTAAAAGTAGCATATATAATTATTGTTAAGCTGCCAGTTCAAATTTTTACGGTAGCAACTAGTTGTATTTAGAGCGTCCAGGGTCGAATGGATCATGTCAATCAATCCAAATGGATATTGCACACTGCTGCTCCGATATATGTACTATGTTTCTCTTTTCTTCTTCTTTTCTTTTGATGCTTGGACAATGCTTCCTCTTAATCAGAAACCACTGAATTTCAGGTTGCTGACACAATTTTACAAGATGAAAGCCCCTTTGATTTTTCAGTTATAATGCATTTTGTGAACATTTTGTCTAGCAGAACACCTGTTGAACTGAACGGAAGTCTGTTCTTGGTAAGCTTCCTCAATGTGCTTTGAGGTACTTTTATTAGTCATTTTTTTCTTTATTTTAATAGTGAAATGAATATTCTTGTGTATTTTCTGAATGTTCAAGGTATACAAATCATTTGGTGATGTCATTGGTTCTTACTCAAAGTGGCTATCATCTTCTCAAAGCAACATTAAACCGTTACTGTAAGTATTTACGGTGTTTGTGAAGTATCGAAATTGTGTTTAACTGTTTTTTTTTCTTTCACAATGGGTGCTTCAACGTGTTATGCCATTATGTTTAGCCTATTTTGCGCATCGGGGATTTCAAAATCTGTGTCTTCAAATGCTTGCTCCTTGGCCTTGCGCAAACTTTGCGAGGACGCGGCTTCATTCATCAACGAGCCTGAGAATCTTGAAATTCTTTTCTGGATTAGCGAGGTAACTGTCTCTTTTACTTTACTGCATCCATTCTACTATGATTTTTTTCAAGGTCATAACTCAAGATACAAGGTATTGAAGATGACATTTTTAGCAGTTTAGTTTACCCAATAAAATATGCATTATGTCAAACTAGTTTTGAAATGACCCATAGAAATATTTTTTCATTTACTTCACTTGCTGGCCTCCTTCCTCTCTAGGACATGGTCATAGGGATAGCCCCTAAAAATGTCTGGTACATCATATCACGTGCTACATAGGTACAGGCTGAATTAAAAAAAAATAAGCTCCTATATCCAGTACGAAAGCTGGTTCTGATAAGCTGATTTAGAATATCATATGCTCTATGTAACGCAAACAATTGCATTAGTTCTTTGCTTCTGCCTTCCATTAACTTATATGTGCCCTGGTTGAAGTAATCCAACACCATGGATAATGGCAATGTAATATTTGAGGAACAGTATTCTTAATTTCTTATAGGGCATGGATAAAGGGAACCTGCGGCTAGAGGATGAAGAAGAGATCATTAGTGCAATTACTCATGCTCTAAGTTCTGTTTGTGATAAAGAGTTGAGAAAAAGTTCACTAGCCAGGCTACTTTGTACCAGCTATGCAGCGGTGGAAAAGATTGTATGCTTTCTTCCTCTAGTGTAACCGTTCTTTCTAAAGCTGTTTATGAGCTGTTCATGACTGTGACAACATTTAAAATCAAAGTGTTTACCTTTTTGTTTCCCAGATCGACATGGACAGAGATCAATCACTAAGGCAAAATTCTGGCAGCTACACAAAAAACTTGGACCTTGCAGTCTGTGGACTCCACAGGTAAGTTGAGGTTGCCCAATAATTGTATGCCCTTTTCTCTTTGGCACAAGATATAACTATAGTCTGCTTTTACTTTTTGGTTATTTACATATTGAATGAAAAACATGAAATAGATGCAACCTACAATTTAAGTGTGTACGACTTCTGTTTTACAGGATGAGTGCTTTGTTTCGTCATTTGGCTACCTCAATTTCATCTGGTCTGGTCGATGATGATACAATTTTAGTTCTTCTTGGAATATTCTGGCCACTCCTTGAAAGGCTTTTCCGATCATCTCATATGGAAAATGTTAGTTTATCTGCAGCTGTATGCCGTTCTCTTTCTTCAGCAGTACATTCTTGTGGTAAGTTAATGGATTTCTAAAATGGGAATTTTTTAAAGGTATATAGCAAGTTGATCAATTTGCTGATTAGTTGTTTGTATTTTACAGGAAAACACTTCCATATTTTGTTATCTAAAGTTCTGGAATGCCTATCTACAAATTTCTTGCTGTATCAAAGGCATGACTGCTTCTTAAGAACAGGTAAGAAATATACTTTTACGCCCAATACAATTTGCTTGTCAAAATTCAATCCAAAATATTCTGTTCTCTACACCTAACCATAGTGTAATACTGTAATGGGTTGATCATGACCGTATGATGTAAGCAGGATATTTGGCTTAGAGTTTGCTGTTAACCTGCTACACATGCACAAATACCTATTAATTTACATTGCATTTAAATGTAGGTTCCTATCTTTTAGTTCAAGAATTGGAAACACTACCTGGAATGGTTTTTAGTTCTTTCTAAGTGACTAATGTGGCATCTTATTTCCTTTGACTTATGAACTCTACCTTGACATCATTCTAATTTTCAGCTGCCAAGGTTATTGAAGAATTTGGCCACAAGGAAGAATATGGGGCTTTATGCGTTAGAACATTTGAAACACTTTGCTCTGCATCTTCAATATCAGCTCTAAATTCTTCTTATACATGTGACCAAGAACCTGATCTAGTTGAAGCTTATACCTACTTTACATCTATGTTTATCCGCTGCTGTCCAAAGGTTCATTTTCTTATGTTCAGTATGTTATATCCTAACTTATTATAGCTCTGTGGTGCGACATGATATGGATTGGCATTTTGATACTAGATCCATTTGTTGGTTGCATAAATAATCAGGATGCCATCATCGCATCTGGGCCACTTCTCGAGTTATCATTTCAAAAGGCAGCTATATGTTCTACGGCAATGCACCGAGGAGCAGCACTTGCAGCAATGTCATACATGTCATGTGAGTGTGATTTATCCCCACCTATGTATTGTATTCTGGTTGTTATCACAGTGTTTCTAATCCCAGCATTTTTTATTAGTAATACAATGAGCAAACTTGTCTGTATTCAGTCAAAAAGAAGAATTTAATGTGAGAACTGCTGCCAGTGAAATATTAACTCCTATCTGTTAACTATTGGCCTTCTTGGCTTTAAATCTAATAAGTTTCCTTTCCTGATAAGATGGTCTTTAAACATAACAAAATACCCCCTATATTCCTTTGCAAGGGCTGTTTTTACTTAGACACACTTACTAAAGAGATACGATACAATTCTCATTTGTTTTGGTAAAATGTTGTGATTTTCGATATTGTTATTCTGTATTTTTGGAGAATAGCTACAATTTATTTGTTCTTGCTGAACATTTATACTTCTATTTGGTGACCACATGAATGCCTTGTAAGTTGTTACATGCGATTGTTGCATGCCTAAGCTGAAGCTGTTGCTCTTGGCATGATACAACTCCTGTAGCTGCACTTGACTTTTACAAACTAAATAATTTAAAATTTACATGATACCTGCAGGTTTTCTTGAGGTTAGCCTTGCTGCTGTGCTAGAATCTCCAGATTGCATCCTTAACAGATCACCTGGAGTGGTGCTTAGTCAAATCTTGGCACGCTGTGGTGAAAGCGTATTATCTAATGTACTTTATGCTCTACTTGGTGTATCAGCCCTGTCAAGGGTGAGTAAATTTTAAAAGTAATTTCATATCACCTGTCACCATTGATCCATATATGTTTTTTGTCAAGTATTTTATGGAAGACATCTAAAGTAGCATGCATGTTATAATTGTGCCAGTTAGCCTTTCAATAAGCCCTAGACTTCTGGGAAGTATTTACTAATGATTATTCTGGTATGAGTTCTCAGTTGAGTTCTTGGCTTACTGGTGATGATACTGTTTTATACTGTTATACATCTGCTGACTTACTTTTTTATTATGTTATTGTTTTTATTATGATATGTTGATGGTGTAAGTTATGTGGTGAAACATATATCACATAAAAGTCACAAAATTTTTCCAAACAGGTGCATAAATCTGCCACAATATTACAGCAACTGGCGGCGCTGTGCAGTTTCTGTGAGAGAACGACATGGAAGGCTGTTCTCTGTTGGGATTCCCTTTGTGGGTGGATGCAATCAACGGTATTATTTCTGCACTCGATTTCATTGTGATTTTTCCAGATACTGTCTACATGTCCTTGTTTTCTTTAATTGCATTCTGAATTAACTTCTGAGTTTGTAAATATCTGCCATTTAACCTTCAGACGCATGACATAGTTTGATCATGTTCAAGTAGATTGATTCTCATATGGCATTTCTGTTCATTTGATTACATTATAATTTCAGTCCAGCTCTGTAACATAGCTGCAGAGAGAATGTATTGATCTGGTGAATGAGATTTTGCAATTATTTTATTCTGCTGCTGGAAGCTTGGCTTGTGAAACTTCTGTCTCATATCGACTGACATATTTTGAATCTTTATAAGGTGAAATCCTTGCCCTCAGATTATCTAAAGCCAGGGGAAGCTGATATGATCGTTCCATTATGGCTCAAGGTGCTTGAGGATGCAGGTTCAGACTATCTTCACAGTAGGACTGGTGATAATGTCAGGAATCACCAAGGTTACATGCAAGGGAAAGGTGGTAGAACACTTAAACGCATAGTTAGAGATTTTGCAGAGAGTCATCGCGATGTTCCAACTCCCTGTCCTTCATGATATCTGGAGAAAACTGCCTTCCAGTCCCGCTGGTTTTGAAATTTCCATATATCCGTTGGACAGCAGATTCTAAGGATGACTGCATGCGGAATGGACGTGCGGGCATGATACATAATGTTGGTCCTAAGGGTTCGTTCTCCATATGGTTAGTCCTCAGGAAGAACGAGCCTTTTCACATTTTTGCAATGAACTGGCGGGGACAGCGAGCTTGATTTGCTTGGTACAGCAAATTACCAAAGGGCCGCTGGTGGACCAAGTAGTAAAAGCATCGTTTCTGAGTTGGATTGAGTGGACAAGAAACCGCATGGACTTGCAAGACTGATGCTCGCTTCCCAACATGAGGTATATGCCAGAGAGCTAGAAACTCAATTTTGACCATGAAAATATGTGATCAATGAGAGGCACTCCAACGTGCCTACTATCCAAGAAAAAAATAGGAAAGGTTGATGGTGCAATAAATGTACATATCATTCTCTCCGGTTAGGGCGATGTACAGAACATTCTTCTGTGTGCATACCCAAATTTTGTGTTAGCATGGGCAATATTGGTGGCATTTGATGATACTGCTACCGTGTCTGGTTCTGAAAATTTTGCGGAATGTGATTATTAGTTTATAAATCTGCCGCAGCACTGCATCTTGGGTGGGGCTTGAGATTTATCATTTTTGGAACTGAAGGATGGTTAAAAGCTGATTTCAACTTTTATTTCTCAAGTAGCCTTGCACTTCAATTTAAAAACTTCAAATTTAACATCAGAAAGTGGGCAACCAAAGCCCCCCCAAAAAGGCTCAACAAACGGAATTCGGGAATGTCAAATACACCAGAATAAATGGCTACACCACACCACAACACACAAAAGGCAAACCTAAGTCAATGTACATTGGTGTTAGCCCACGACACGCAGATGATGAATGCGAAAGCAGAGCTGCGCATCAAAGACGATCACATGGGAGCTGGGGCCGCTGGCGAGGAGCTGCCTCCATTGCTCTGGTAGAACTGCAGCACGGTGTACACGGTCTGCATGACGGTCATGCCGAGGAGGAAGACAGCCGCGGCGAGGGAGAGGAACGCCCAGGGGCTCCGGAAGTAGGTGTGGATGAGGTTCGCTCGCCACATGTTCCACGGCTTCCGGCAGTAGGCGTTGACCTGCCGGTGCACGGCGTCGAGCGGGCTCTCCGCCTCGAGCACCACGTCCTTGGAGATGCTGTTGAACAGCTTGGCCACCGCCTTGTCGCTGCCGACGGCGTTCTGGATGACGCCCGTGGAGCTCAGCAGCGCCACGTCCTTGGCCGAGTCGATGATGTTGTCCATGAAGAAGACGTACGCCGTGACCTCGTTCCCGGCGCCGACGTGCAGCCGCTCGAACGCCATCATGTTGAGGAGCATGTACTCGGTGGAGTCGTCGACGGACACCGCCGGCATGCTCAGCACGCCGTGCCGGAACCGGATGTCGTGGAGGCTGTCCGTCGTGCTCTTCCTGAACCGGATCCCGGCCTCGTACAGCTCCACCGCCGACCGGATGATGTCCGTCTCCGGCACGTCGTCCGAGCCCCGCGGCTTCTGGTAGGGGCCGTAGAGCATGCTCCGGCGGTACACGTCGAGAGGGTGGAGCCCCAGACCGACGCCGGTCGGCGGTAGATGGGACGTTGGGGACAGGAACCTTAGCACCATCCGGTTAATGGCGTCGTCGTTCTGCGCGCGTCGTTGCACCCGTCGTCATCCATGCACACATGCGAGTACAAGAGGTTAGTTTGGCTTCTCTTGCACGACACATACAGATTAAGAAAAAATAAAGAAGAGTAAACCAGAGTATTTACCGGAGCCTTGGCTGTCTCTACGCCGACGAGCTTCGCGAGCAGGAGCAGCGGCAGCTGGTTCTCCAGCATGAGCATGTCACGTCGGATGTAAGGCACCATGTAGAGCACGCCATGGCGACTGAAGATGGGGTCGTTGGGCGCGTAGTCGCCGACGTTCCTCCCGCCGCCGGGGCCGGCGGCCCTCATCACCTCCAGCACGAAGCACCCGTCGACGATCATCATCTCCAGGAACCTCTCCCTCCCCTCGGCGCCGCGGCGCCACCGGTCGTCGTCGAGGTCGAGGTACGCGCTCTGCAGCTGCTCCGCCACCTCCTCGACGGCGGCGGCGAACTCCTCCAGCGGCCTCTTGGCCCGGCGCAGGAGGTGGCGCAGCGCGCGGCGCTTGTGGTCTTCCATCGGCAGCAGCTCCTCGTCGCCGTGGTGGAACGGGCCGAGCGACACCACCTGCGGCCTGTACGCCTTGGGTTTGAGGTCCTTGATGCACGCCGGCACGCGGTAGATGTAGTGGCGCTGCCACCGGGACACCTCCACCGCGGCGTCGGCCTCGCTCAGCGTCTTCTCCACGTCCACCACCCACGCCCTCTTTCTGCCGCCGGCCGCCATGGATCTGACTGCCGGGAAAACTTATATGTTTGCACGTTAATTGATGATGATGTTAGGATTTGATCAACAGGACCTTATTGCTATCTAGATAGCTATTGATCTGTGTGTACGAGCCAGGGAATTTAGCAACTACTGCTCTAGTCTAGACTCTGAACATATGTCCATATATAGCTATGTAGAAGAGAACAAGAGATCAGTGATCGACATTGCACACAGTCATATGCATATGAGGTTACTTGCGTTGTATGCCACAGCGCGCGTGCGAGAACGAAAGAGGTCACGGTGGCTTCTGTCCTGTCCGTGGGTTAGAAGCTTGGAGTGAGCATATGGTCACTGCAATCGAATCTGCAAGCTTTTACAGCTGACAGAGACGATGATCACATCGGAGGAGGCATAATTCAAGCTTTTACAGCTGCCTGAGCCCTCCGAGGAAGCGAGGAATATGTAGCCTGCTATCAGCGTTTGGCATCTTTTGAGCATGTAGGACAAAGTTGGGTGCTAAAAGGAGGATAGAGTAGAGGGCAGGGGAGGCATCTCAAATTTTCTTTTCTGAGATTTCCAGTTAAGGGAAACGGAGAAATCAAGAAAAGGAAGCTATAGCTATAGTATGATGCAACATAACAATCCCAATAGCTTCAATGCTTCATCTTCATATGTATATGTACTACTCCCTCTATTCCAAATTATTTGTCACTTTTTAGTTCAAAAATGACTAGAGAGTGACAAGTAATTTGGGATGGAGGGAATAGTACGTAAAAAATGATTTCAATTAAAAATGTACTCTCTTCATTTCTTTTATTTGAGATTGATTGGTTCAGTTTTGAACTAACTAGTGGAATGGAATTGGTATATAAATAATTTGATCATGTAGTACTCTTCTGTTTGCAAATTATTGTCATTAGGACAGTAGTTCTGGCAAAAATAAACTAAATTTGTTGTTGTAATGAGAATAATTGGAGCGTAGAGGGAACATGTACCATTACACCTGAAAAATAATTTCAGTTCAAATGTATATGAAATGTACTTCTTGTTACTAACATAATGATACACTACATGTGTCGAAGTGTAACAACAACACTTCTGTCGGTACTACTAAAGCGTAGTCCACGGAGGTTCGTATTCGAACGGGGCGAGCGTAAGATCACGAACAAGATGGTGACACGAGAGTTTTTACGTAGTTCGGGCCGCCTGAGCGTAATACCTTAATCCACTGGATAGTTGTTGATTGTATGAGTGTGTGGCGAGTGTCTGAGGTGCTTGTATGCGTATGAGCTTAGTTGTGTTCTACCATGCGACACAGTCCTTTTATATGCTAAGGACTGGCCGTTACAGAGCATGCTTGGCCCGACAAGTGGTCCCGACTATATTAATCACCCTATACACGATATACATGTATTATTCATGGTTAACAATGTGATAACGCGCCTTAATGGCGAAGTGATCTGTATTAACAGTCCTTTGATCGTATGTCATTAATACTGAATTAAAGATACATTAATCAGGTCTTGTAACAACTATTTAATAGCCTCTTGAATGTTCGTGCCGTTGGAGACCCTATGGTCTTCCTGTTGTAGGCTTAGGTCCGGAGGTCTAACATGTGGCAGCTCTGAAGCTTCCCTCTGTGGGAAGGCAGGTTCGGAGCCACTTGACGCGTGGCGGCACCGGAGCTTTCCTCCATTGGGGGTTAAGTCCGGGTTGCTAGACATGTGGCGGTACTGAAGCTTTCTTGTGAAGGGAGGTAGGTCCGGCTCCGCATGACACGTGGTAACATCAGAGTTATCCAAACAAGGGATGCGGACTCAATGCTGCAGGACGAGTGTTACCTTCAGAAATCTTCGACTTGGACATAGAAACTTCTTGGTTTTAAGTGCGTATCAGGGGGTACCTAATATCCAGGGTACCAACAACAGGAAACCCGACAATTACGATGGACAATACCGTCATAAATAAGGACAAAACCATCTTAAATAAGTTATTTACAATAGTTTTGACTTAATCTTCCTAGCTGTCACAAAATTTCATCGCAAATAAGATAATTTATGACGATCATCGTCATAAATTAACTTACTTACAACGGCGAGTTATGGCCGTCGTAAAATAACGTGTACCACATGCCATATTGGTGGGAGCCGTGCCACATGGCTTGGGCCACTTATTTACGACGATCAGAGGGAAGGGAAGGCAAGCCGTCGTAAGTTCATACAAGTTAGTTTACATTAGCTTGATCTTGAACTGTCGTAATTAAGTGTTTTTTGTTATCTTAAAAATTGAAAAGCAGTACACCTAACACGATTGCCAACTCACATAACACATATAATCACATATATCACATAGGGACACATATGTCACATATATCAAATACAATATAATACATATATCACATATATGAAACTAAGAGTGAGATACGCCCCCGCTACCACCTTCGGAGAAACATACTGCCACCAGGTGCCGGTAATTGTGACGACGGGGTATGAACCCCGGAAAAAATTCTATGCATCTGGTATGTACAGGTGCGCCCGTGCATACTTGATGGGTCCGATGACACGTGTACACATACGGATCTTAAAGCAACTCAAAAATAAACAGATGCTCCGGTCCTGCTTGTCGCCTCCTCCGATCGGCTCGGCTTGGCTCCGAGAAAACAAACGCCCATGTTTTCTCTCCCGTCGGTTAGCGTCTTCATGTTCAACAAGGAGATGTGAGAAGGCAGTCGCGCAAGTAGGGCGGCAGCGGCCGGAGATACACGAGGATGCGGCGCGGTAGAGTGGCGCAGAAGGCGAGTAGGGCGAGGAGAAGCGGTGGCGAGGTGGTCGAGAAGATTAGGATGAAGAAGCAGATCACGAACCAGCAGAGGAGGCGCGGGAAGACCGCGCGAGTGCGGGAGCAGGACGGTGCAGGAGCGCTGCATATGCACGTCGGTGAGTGTGGTGGTGCAGTAGCGCTGCATGCACGTCGGTGAGCTTGGAGAGATGGGTGACAACAGAAGGAAAGAAACGACGTTTGTGTACTTGAGAAGCTTGATATTAAGAACTGTCCGAAACATACTACTCTACTTGAGGTGCCAAATCTCAAGATTAGGCTGAGTCCAACGGCTTGCCCATCCGAGGACCGAAATGAAAAATGGGTTGTATCGAGGCACTAAACGTTCTCCAACGAGTTGCGTATCCTGCATACCAGATCTCGATCATCGGTGCTCCATTACCAAAACATAGGTAGCCTTCCTCTCCTCACCTAAACACTGTGCATCAACCGTCAACCCGAAGAGAAGGGCGAGTGGGCGGGGCGATTCGGCTAGCGAGTGACAGCGGGTGAGGAGGCAACCTTGAATAGCAGTGAGGGAGAGCCGCGGGATTCCTCGGGGCAGTCACGGAGCAACGACGCGATCTGGAATCAGCAGTGGCAGCGGCAGCTAGGTCTTGACCGAAGGTGAGCCGCCCCCTCCCACAGTCCCCCTCTCTCAGACCTCGTGCGGCTGCTTGTATTCGTGCTTGTGTTTTAGATCTCGTGCGACTTGTGTTCCAGATCTTGGGTTAGTAGCTTGTGTTTCAGATCTTGTGCAGGAATATGGTGAGGGTGTTTATTTTTCCTCTGCAATTACAAGCATATTGAAATCTGATAAATTCTCCAATACCATACCCATTTTGTTTCATGCGCAATCTATCCTAACTGATGTAACCCCATGTCGTTGTTCACAACTATACATAGAGAAATTATTTTAAACATTTTGCATTTTCAGGGACTAAACTAAGGAAACCACAAACATGGAAATATGATATCCCTGGTGTTGCTTCGATGTCCCGACAACATCACGTAAGGTACTACTGATTAGAGATCCGACTTTTGTAGCTTAAGCTGTGGTGAATGGAGGCAGCTCAAGACCTCACCAAGCTTTTGTGAAAATGAAATCCAAGATAGGAGGCACAACTGGGGAGAAATTTTAAATATTTTTACTATCCTCCGTCCCAAATTACTGATCACTCTCTAATTCAAAAATGAACTAGAGAGTGACAAATAATTTGGAATTCAGGAGTACCAGACAACTATGTTATGCAATAAAGGAAGTACTTTTGTATTCCAGTACCTGTGTGGTAGAGCTATTCTTCTTTTTATGTGTCTAGTCCTGCCTGATTAAGTTTGCTCTTACGCACCATATGTAATTTATAATTCACCAGAGATGCTGCTGTGTGGAATAAACGAAATGAAACGGTGCTGTTTCACTTCGCCTGCCTCTGACGAGGAATTGTGTGGTGTGATCTGTAAAAACGTATTTATAGATGAATTCAAAGGCATACATGTTTGTGGCTAAGCCATTGTCCAGTCACAATTTGTTTGTCTTCTAAACAGGGCAGTCAGAATTTCATGTTCATATAATTATGGTGAGGATGCAAGGCTCTGGGTTAGTGCAGAGAAAAATGGATTAGTGTTCTCAAGCGACGGTGATGACAGACTAATCGCCAAGGTTGCAGAAAATAAAGAAAGGGTACTCCTACGGAACAGAGTACTCGGAGAACTGATAGCTAGAAAAAAAAATAACTGTTCATCTTTCAAGAAGACGGTCGCTCACTCACTCACTCACACTGCAAGTGGCCAAACGTCTTTCGAGGAGCTATAGCTTGTTTCGGATTATCTTTCAGCAAGTTGCTTCCTAGAAGCAGTTTGGATTATCCTGCATGTGCCGTGCAGAGCCGTCTTCCTTCTCTGATCTTGAGCCCTGGCGGGCGCTCACCACGAGCCAGGGAAGCAGGGGCGTGCTCCTGACAGAACCCGTGAACACATCGGTCTCCGGCTCCTAGAAGCCAGATCCGCGGGCGGCCCTCCACCGTCTTCCTCGACGACGACCGCTTCCCGGGAGTACGGCGAGGAGCCGAGGCGTCTTGCTTCGATCCACCCTCCCTGACACGCCGATATCGCCTATTATTCCGGTAAGTCTGGGCCCAATCTCTCGCCCGCGGATTTGCTCATGATTTTTTTTGTTGAAATTCCCCATTTCTTCGATTTTCCTCGAATGTTCTGGTACTGGTGTTCTCGTTCGGGACTGCGCGAGTTCAGATTTAGTGCTTTTGGCGAGTTTGATGGAAAGTTGGTGCGGTAGCCTTGTGATTAGCGGTGTACTCCGTATTTTAGTTCGGATTCGAGGCCTATGTGTGCCTGCGCATCGATTCAGATAGCAAATTTCGTTTTCTTTGTACTCCCTCCGTCCCGGAAAGCTTGTCACTTTGTAGTTCATTTTTAAACTACAAAACGACAAGCTTTCTAGAACGGAGGGAGTATTTGTGGATTTTTATGAGTACAAATGAGAAACTTTTGTTCATTGCTTTTATTAGGAACATGGTGATGCCTAAAGATACACTCTTTTACTTATTTGCAGGGCAATCACATTAGGCCCTGCTAGTGCTAGGTGGTACAATCCGTGATAGAAGCAATGGCCGAGTTATTGATCGGTCCCCTGATCTCCATGGTGAATGAGAAGGCATCCAACTACCTGTTGGACAAGTACAGGGTAATGGAAGGCATGAAGGAGCAGCGCAGGATCCTAGAGCGCAAGCTGCCTGCAATCCTGGACACCATCCAGGATGCAGAGAAGGAAGCTTCCCGACCTGGAGTACGACGTTGGCTCGAAGACCTCAAGACTGTCTTCTATGAGGCGAACAATGTCTTTGACAAGTTCAAGTATGAGGCACTACGACGTGAGGCCAAGAAGAAGGGGTACCGCAGCATTCATGCTCGTAATCCCATTGTATTCCGCTACAGGATGAGCAAGAAGCTACAAAATATTGTTCAAACAATCGAAGCCCTGGTCAACGAGATGAACCAATTTGGTTTCAGGCAGCAGGCACCATCATCAAAACAGCGGAGGGAGACTGACTCCATAATTGTTGATTCGGATAAGGATATTATCAGCAGATCTAGAGATGAAGAGAAGAACAAAATCATGAGCATCCTGCTCGGTGAAGCTAACAGTAAGGATCTCACTGTTCTTCCAATTGTTGGCATGGGGGGGGGGGGGGGGGGGGATGGGAAAGACTACCTTTGTACAGCTCATTTACAATGACCCTGCAATCGAGAAGAACTTTGAGCTTCGTAGGTGGTGTTGTGTTTCAAATGATTTTGATGTCGCTAATATTGCAAGCAGCATCTGCCAGACCAATGTAAATGACAATAGAGGTCGTGAAAAAGCATTTCAGGATCTCCGGAGTCTGATAGGTGGAAAGAAGTACCTCATTGTGTTAGATGATGTGTGGGATCCGGATGATGATATGTGGGGAAAACTGAGGAGCTGCCTTAAGCATGGTGGTAAAGGTAGTGTAGTACTCACAACAACTCGAAATGCAGAAATAGCTCGAAGAATGACCACAGGTGTAGCTGAAGCCTATAATATTGAAAAACTGAGTGACAAGCATTTGAAGGAAATAGTTGAGAGTAGGGCGTTTAGTTTGCAAAATCCAAATCATCACAAGAAGCTAGACGAAATTGTTGATAAGATCGTGGACAGGTGCTGTGGCTCTCCTTTGGCAGCGAAAGCTTTTGGTTCTATGTTGAGTACCAAAACCACTATGATTGAATGGAAGGACACATTAGCAAAAAGTAACATCTGTAATGAGAAAACAGACATTTTACCGATCCTCAAGCTCAGTTTTGATGACCTACCATCACATACGAAGCAGTGCTTTGCATTTTGTGCCATATTTCCCAAAGATTATGATATAGATGTGGACATATTGATTCAGTTGTGGATGGCACATGACTTCATACCACTGCAGGAAGGCGAACATCCTGAAACCACAGGAGCTGAGATTTTCAAGGAGCTGACTTGGAGGTCATTTTTTCAAGATGTTGAGCAAGCAAATCCGGATAAGTATGGTGGAGACAGGTTACAGTTTCGCAAGAAGACTACTTGCAAAATACATGATCTTATGCATGACATTGCTCAGTCAGTTATGGGGAAAGAATGTTTCACTATAGTTGACAATTCAAGCTTGCAGAAGTTGTTGGCAGATCCTAAGCGTCACATCTTCTTAAAAATAAAAATATATGTTCAAATAGAGTTTTTGGATGAACTTTTGGAGAAACCAACACTACAAACATTTCTTTGTGAAGATTATAATACATTCTTTGATACATCGAAGTATACTTCATTGCGAGCACTACACCTTCCCGGACTTACAATATTTGGAGGGCTGCAGTTACAGAACCTAAGGTATCTTAGTCTGTCAAGAAATCCATTGCTAAAAGAACTTCCTGAATATATATGTAGTATGTATAACCTACAAACACTGGATCTTTCTAATTGCAAATACCTTTGTCAACTCTCAAAGGACATGAAGTATATGTCAGGTCTTCGACACCTTTATACTACAGGATGCACATCATTGACATGTATGCCTCCAGGAATCGGACAAATCACTTGTCTACAAACTATAACATATTTTGTTGTTGGCGCAAGTTCAAGATGTAGTAACATAGGAGAACTTCGATGTTTAAACCTTGGTGGCGAGTTAGAATTAAGTTGTTTAGAAAATGCAACTGAAGTCCTTGCAAAAGAAGCCAGTCTTGTTACTAAAGAGAAACTCACACACTTGTCTCTTCAATGGAACAACAAGGGGCATGAAGAACAAGTGCAGGATCACCATAAGAAGGTATTACATGCTCTTAAACCTCATGTTGGTCTGGAGATGCTAAGGATAATCAATTACAACGGCACAAGTTTACCATCATGGAAATTAGATCTTAGTTTGTTGACTGAGCTTCATCTGTTGGGTTGTGTATTATGTGAGGAATTTACTCAATTTTGCCATTTTAAGGCTCTCCAGATTCTCTTTTTGGAAAAGTTGGATAAATTGCGGAATTTATGCAACGATACGTCATCCATGACGTTTCTAGCATTGAAAGAAGTCCGGTTACATGATTTGAAGAGCTTAGAGGGATGGGTGGCAACAAAAGGAAATGTAGCGGTGTTTCCTGTGCTTCACAAGGTTGATATTATGAACTGTCCGAAGCTGACTACTCTACCTCAGGCGCCAAATCTCAAGGTTATAATTTTATAAAGCTGGGTGAAGACGAGGCATTGTTGTCCTCGGAACTAATTGTTAAGTCGAGGCAGTACATATCTTCATTGTCCACACTAAAACTGTCAATCCATGACACAAAAGAAACCACAACTCTTCAGATAGATCCGAATCATGAATCGTCGTCCCTATCAAAACCGTGTTTGAAGGGCTGCCACTTTTTCTTCTCAAATAATCCATCGCAGCCAACATTTGGGGCTTGGAAATGGTTTGGAAAGCTTGTTTCTTTGAAAATTTGTAGTTGTGATGCACTGATATACTGGCCAGATGAAGTGTTCCAATTCTTGGTATCATTGAAGATATTGATAATATGGTCTTGTCAGAAGCTAATAGGATGCACACCGGTGAGAGGTGGGGAATCTAAACAAACAACGGATCAAGTCTTGCCACATCTAAACTTAATATGTATAAAGTTTTGCGGAAGCCTGGAAGAGCTCTTTATTCTCCCTCCATCTATCAGGTATATGATTATTGAAAACTGCCCTAGACTTGAGTTTGTATGGGATCAGGAGGAGCATCGCAAGACAGGTCATGTCATTCAGCCGGAGTACTGCCGTGATTTTGCGTCCACCAGCACACCAGAGCAATCACCGTCTTCAATGAATCCTTGTCCATGCCTGGAAAGTCTTGAAATACAGGACTGCGATAACCTTACAATACTTCTGAATCTACCACCATCGCTCAGGTATGTATCCATCCTACACTGCAAGGAGCTCTGTTTCGTATCAGGACACCTGGATGCACTCGATACATTATGTATCCATGGATGCAGCAAGTTGCAGTCACTTGATTCTTTGGGAGACCTGGCATCATTAGAAATACTATCTCTTGAAAGCTGTACAGGTCTTGTATCCTTACCTAGTGTTCTTGGGAATTACTCAGCTCTTCGGGAGCTCACGATCAAATACTGTCCAGCAATAGATTTAAAGCCGCTTTACAAACACCAACGACAGTGGCTCGACAGCATTCAACATAAAAACATATCACATGCTCATTCGAGCGACCCAGATGGAGGTAATCAACTTAATTTCTTTTCATACCCGTTCCTTAAAACTTCCCTGCTTGCTCTTTGTGTTGAAAATCTACCCGAACTAAATTTTAATTGCCTGCCCATAGAATATGCATTTTTTGCTTGCGGAAATACTTTTGCAGGAATAATGTCGGGGGGATTATGATAAAATCTCCGATACCATACCTTTTCTTCATGCACAATCTATCCTGACTGATGTAGCCCCATTCTGTTGTTCACAACTATTGGTTTTGTTTTTTACATAAAAAAATTCTTTAAAACATTTTGCATTTCCAGGGCCTAAACTAAGGGAACCAAGATCGTGGAAATATGCTATCCCTGGTGTTGCAGATTGGACGTCCGTACATCACGAAGGGTACTTCTACTGAATGGAGGCGGCTCCAAGATTTTTTTTTTGAAAAGTGGCAGGATTTCAAGATCTCGGCAAGAATTTGTGAAAATGAATTGCAAGATAAGAGGCGCAACTGGAAAGAAAGTTTAAATATCTTTTTACTACCAAGCAACTATGTTATGCAATAAAGCAAGTACTTTTATATTCCAGTACCCGTGTGGTAGAGACAGAGCTATTCGTCTTTTCTGTGTATAGTGCTGCTTGAACAAGTTTAATCTTATGCACCATGTGTAATTGTTGATTCACCAGAGAAGCTGTTGTGTGGAATAAACGAATGAAACGGTGTCGTTTCATTTCGCCTGTCTGACCGGGAATTGTGTAGTGTGATCTGTAAGGATATATTGTGATGAATGATACCTGACGTGTCGCTTTTATTGCCATTGACGTGAGACTTACCTTTGTACTACTGTGTACAAATGCTGCAAGCCACTCATCAACCGTATTTTGTTGCTAACTACTGTACTTTGAAGGTAAAAGTGGATCTGTATAAAACAGTTCCTAAAGCTGTATGGCACTGAAATTCCTGGCGGCAGCAATGTGATGTGTTGGGAATCCATCATTGATAGTCCAATTGAAAGTAGAGAGAAGTGCATTGTTGTTGGCTAGCACACTTGTTGGCTCTCACATAGATTAAACACGCACGCACGCGTCACAGGAAACAAGGATACGGCCCATGAGTAACACACAGCGGCCCAATAGTATGAGCCAGTGTCTGCCTTTTCGTTTTGAGAGTTGAATTGGTAATTTTGTATCTTATTGTTTTCGTATTTCATGCTTTCAAATGCATCCAGTATTTGAAAAATACTGGGTTCATCATTTTTGAAACCAAGTACAATACAGTAGTTTGGGGAAGAAAGTAGTTCAGCATTTTTGTCTTTGAATTGTACTTCACTAATTGCCAGCCGTGTCCATACATGCATGCATGTGTTGGTCTGTGAATGCATGTGCAGCAAATACTCATCTAAGGCGTGGGGCATATACGCTGACAGATGTACCAGCGTGACATCATTTTTAAGAAGTTTAGCTCATAGAGATTTGAATTTGATCATCTCATGATGTTTATCAAAGAGATGTATTTTGTGCCAGAAAAAGCATGTTGCTGAACTGTCGATGACAGGAAGGGTTCTGACTTTGAGGACAATATCTAATTTCCACGCAGAACTTGTCTAAATATAAATAAATAAAAGACAAGAACTCAACTCTATGAGATAGATCTAGATATATACTCTCTCTCTATTCTTAAATTGTTGCCGTTATGATAATAATTCCATTCATTTCTGAATTAGAATTGTTGTCCTAATGACAACAATATAAAACATAGAAGGTATGAACTATTCAATGACCCAGCTTACGGAATCAAGTAAACAACAGGTTAGATGCTCTTGAAATACTCATCCTATGAACATATGGATATTTATTTATTTTAATATTTAGTTATGTAGCAAGCGCATTGTCATCTCTTCCACACTACTCCATATGATCCATCAACCCAGCTGGCTGGCACAAGTTGGATATACCATATTTCTAGCACATGTGCACATTATGGTGGCCAGCCAACCAAACCAACACTATTTGTCAGAGAACGTACCTTAATTATCAGGGGTTTAACAAATCTACAAATCAGCAACCAGAGGCTTGATGTTTTCAACCCCGCCGAAACAGACGTGCCGCAAATGACATGCTCAAATATACTTTCCCTGTTTCTACTCCCTTCTGTTCAAAATATTTGTCACCGGTTAGTTCAAAAATAAACTAATCGGTGATAAATATTCGAATAAAAAGGGAGTAATTATTTGACGTTTACGACAAGATTTTAAATTTATAATAAACTAAAAACTTTATTCTAAACGTCAACTACGTAGGGAGACAGGGGTGCTAGCAGCAGACATGTATGGAGTATGGACATGGACATCAGGACATGGACATGGACCTGGACCGCCGGACCTAGCAGCAGCCATGCATGCTCATGCATGGACCCGGATCGGAGCGGCGTGACGTGAGTGAATGTGCCCTGCCGCCTCCGCTGACGACGACCAGCGAGAACCTGATTCCAACGTCTCGATGGATGCATGCATCGCGGCCGGTCCCCGTCCGTCGTGTACGCCGGCCACGTCGCGTCGCGTCGCGTCGCCGGGCGATGGTCATCGAGCTACCTAGCTGCCTAGCTACGTCGACGTGCGTGGCTATGTCCAACTCTGCGGACTCCGCAGCAGCGCAGGTACGGTAGCCGGGTAGAGGAGGGAAGCAGAAAGCTTTTAGCTCGTGCCGCGACCTCGTGGACGCGTCATGCACGCATGCATGTGGGCAACGCACCTACTCTACTTCTAGGACACGTCTGGTCAGGACATATCTGGTCGTCATGCATGTACACTACGCAGGTCAGGTGCAGTGCAGGGTACCTAGTCCGTTGCTGATGCCACACCCTTCGCGGTTTCATGCTTGTTCCTCCTTACCTTCCCCAACCCAGACCATCAGTGGCTGTGGCCCAAAGAAAAGTGAGGTGAGAGAGAGATAGGGATCGGCACATTCACGTGAACCGATCAAAGCAAAAAGCTGATGTAGTCGATGACGCAGCCGCACGATCTGGCCACATGAACCGTAGACGCGCAGGTGTAATGATGCATGCGTGCTCGCGGTTGCGCTCAAAAGCTGCTGTCGGATCACAGCCCAATTATACTGGTACTTACTCCTACTACCTATACTGCGGTGCAGAGCAGTGACTGCACGCGGATTTGGAACGAGCTGGATAAACGCAAAGAAAATGGTCTCAGGCCTGACGTAGGATTGAAAAAGTGGGTGGCAATGCACGATGAGCGATGGCCGTCGTCGGCATCTGCGACTCCATTTCATTTCCTCGCAAGCGACGACAACCAAAGCTGCTGCTGCTGACCAGGGCAACACAGCTCACGCAGGGCAACGGGCCAACGGCAAATGCAGCCAGCCATACGCAGGTGTTGAATAATCGCTGTACCCCGTGTTCTAGGAGTTCGTTTTTTTCTCAGTGCAGCCAGCCATTGACACTTTGTTGAATCCAACGGCATGCCATTTTCAAGCAAGGTTATAGGAGAACGCTAGAACAGAGCATGTAGAACGAGAGAGGCCGGGGGGATGGATCAGCATCTCGACCAGCTAGGAGAAACAGAGCGAGGAGTAGGTCAGATCCGTGACTAATTTTGCACGATGAACGACGGTTAGCTTGGTCTAATTTACGTACGGTGTGCCTAACTGAAAAACCGAAAAAACCGAGACCAAAAAGATCGAAGTATCGGATATCTGGTACCTATTATTCGGATAGCAAATCTAAATAGCGGATATATTAATTTCAGATTCGAATATCATCCTCGGGTACTCAAAATACCAAAATAGCCGAAAAATAAAATCTCAAGTTAAATTATGATCTATGAACTCAAAGCAATAAATTTTGATATTTCCTTTCTGAGTTCTGATATGAACTAAATAATTATTGTCTCTCAAAATTAAATTTATAAATGATATTAAACTAATTATGTATTGTTGAGAGAATGAAATGAGAATAATGTACAACTTGGGTATTTCGGGTAAGACCAAAGACCGAACCGAAATTTACCAAAAAAATCAAATACCTAATATTTATATAACATTTCGAATTGCGATTTTAAAAAAACTGAAATTCAGAAAAACCGAAATATCAGAACACAAATTTACTGGGTAGACCGAACGTTCATCCCTAGCAGCAGCACCGACGCTTCCCGCACGCCTGTTTGGCGGTGTCCTTGTCCTCGAAGCCGCAGGGAAGGATTCTCAACAATATGCAACCATCATCGCAAGCTCATGTTCTACTATTGTTTCTTTATCTGATAATCGACAAAAATAAGACTAATATTACTCAAATTGATCAGATAGATCTACACACGTATATTCTACGCAATAATTCACCTCACAGATTCTAGTTAAGGAAAAAAATAGTTAGATGCTCTTGAAAGACTCTTCTGAACATAGATTTATTTATAGCATTGAATAACGTTAGTTAGTGCATCGTGATCTCCTCCACACCAGATGATTTATCATCCTAGCTGGGTGGCACAAGTCGGTTTCTATACGAGAGCAAGACATGTGCATGTGTTGTGGCTGGCCAACAACCAAAACAAAAGCGGTTTAACAGAGTATGCGACAATTCATATCTAGTTAAATATAAGTGCAGGAACAATCAGATGCGCTTGATGATTCGGTGCTTCCTTAAAGTGGATGTATATAGATACAATTAATTAAGTGGAGTGGTGGAGAGAGCTACCTTGTGCTATTATTCGGCGCATTGTGGTCCAGTCAAACTAGATAGATATAGTATTGTGCGTGATGATATTTTATTTTCATATTACTCCCTCTGGACCGAATTAAATATCGTTAGGACAGATTTCCATAGTTCATATAGTTCACTTTTTCTGTCCAAAGCGATAATTAAAAAGAACGGAGGTAGTACATGAAGAGCATAAATGCCATTATCTAAAAGAAAAAAAACATACATGTGATTATTTGGACAAATTGGCACTGAGCACCACTAGGCAATTTGTCGCAAGTTTCAGTACGTTAGACACAAGCAACTATACACGCTGGGAAAAGTGGTTTGGAATCCACATTCTCGTTAAAAAACATATCACACAGCCATAGACTATTTTGCCTTTGTTTCTTCACACAAAAGCAAACCAATCCTCATAATAAACAATCCGTGATTCCATTCATTGGAAACAGAGTTAATTTGTCGGATCACAGAATAAACTTTATGTGTAGACAATGCAAGATCTTGATGCGTCATTGGGATCAGTTTTGTACTGCACCTTGAGTCAACGGTTGATCTCTCCGGGCTCAACCACGAAACCAAATTTTCCAACTCTTAATGCCGGGTTCATATATATAACTATTTAATACTCCCTTCATCCCCAAAAGGTTGTCGCTTTGTAGTTCATTTTTGAACTACAAAGCGACAACCTTTTGGGGATAGAGGGAGTAGCTCTCATCGTCATCTAATTTGACCAGAGAGATACGTTAGAATCCCGCCAACACATCACGAATTCACGATCCACGAAATTAAATACGTATAAAATTTGCATGCTCTGTCATTGTAGTTGCCGATAGTACTATTGATTCCTAGCTGTTAAAACGGGGAGGACATGAAATCTATTAACTATAATAGCATGAATAAGATATATACTCTCTTAGTTTTTGAAAGTTTATCACTTTGTAGTTTATTTTTGAATTACAATGCGACAAATTTTCAAGAACGGGAGAAGTATTAATCATCGTAATCACCTAGCACGTCTACCGCATTGCTGCTGTACACTTGGAAAATGCAAAGTAGGGACCCTTCCCCCATTACATAAAAAATGTAGAGTTGCACCTGATTATGCGGTTAGTTGGTCAAGACAGGCTGCATCCATCATGCATGTGGACTGAATCATTAAAGGAAACAACCGTGCCGGTTCCGGTTTCGGTTGCAGATAGCTTCCTTTATTTCGAGCCTCGAAGGCTCCAACTCGAATCTTGTTTGCAAGTACTGGTGGCTGTTGGATGAACGATGAAGTAGAAAGGAACCACGTGGTGATGTACGTACTTACGTTAATTAATCAACTCCCGGCAGTTGGTGGCCGGCACACAATGCAAGGACGTGGACGACGTAGTTTTAGTATACGATCGAGACTATATGTGCATGATCCATGGATCGGATCTAGTATCGTACGTCAGATAAAGCTAGCTAGCAACTGGCCAGGAATGGCACGTACTACGTCAAGGAAAAGGCTGAGGGCCTGTGGTACATGATGCATTCACCCAGATCAAACTTTCGCTTTACTTTCCTGTGACTTACGTACTGTACATGTGAGCCCACACGGACAGGATCGGTCTGCTCCATGTCGCCGGCGCGGCCCCCATGGACCATCTCAGCCTCGCCGCAGTAACAGCGTCAGCTGGACCAGCATGCGGCAACCGCCGGCGACCGTGCATGCATGCATGGTCCAGGACGTACGAATACGGCAGGGCCTGCGCGTCGAAGTAATGCAATGGGTCCTGTCGCCTGCCTGCCTGCTGCTGCCGGTGATTTGGTTCCGTCGATCGGTGCGGTGCGGTGCGGTGCGGTGCGGTGCTTGCACGGGTCGTTGGGCATGCAGAATGCAGGAGATGGGTGCAGTGGAGTGTTATAGTACATTTCGTAGCAGTTGAGTTGATGTCAGGAGGCGGCAACTTTCTACGAGGTCGACGGAAGCAACAGCAAGGAGAAGCTCCCCCGCCTAATATGTTGCTGTACTAGCTCAGGGTTGACGATGAAAACTTCTTCCCATCTTTTTATTTAGTGATGCATCAGCATGCCACGGTTAGGTTAGGCTATCCGCTGTAAATTTTACTGAATAGTATAAATTTATAATATGTATTGTAAAAATAGAAAAAATAATGTACGAAATATGTTTTAAATTAACGATTGCGAATAGTATCAGGCTGGGGCGTGTATGAGAGAGAGAGAGAGAGCAAGCACCTATGCATGGGTGGAGCCGTAGATCGATCGCCTGCGTTCATCATGCAGGCCTAGTCTATCAGTGCCGTACGTCCGTGTCGTCCTCGGTCGGCACCATCATCATCATCATCATGGATGCTCATCTATTGCCGGCCCTAGCTTGCGATTCACTGAAAGAACAACCAACACGGTGGACACCTCCTTTACTTTCCTTGGATCGTAACGGATACTATATTAAACTACGTGGTCCATTAATTCCCGAAAGCGAATCGGACGTGCGTACACACACTGACACACCCCATGGTGTAATGGTACGTACGTACACCATGGGTCGGAGCTATCTATCATTGTCTGTCTCTGAAACGTAAAGGTGGAACGGGAATACGACACTTTAATCCTTGGTAAAAAAATGCGTTAAACAGATCAAGACACACAGAGATCAAAACGTCAGAGCATGAACGCGTCGCAACATACAGAGCAGGAAGAGGGCACGAAACAGATGAACAGATCTAGCACGAGAATATGGCATGCTAATCTAAAAGTGATAAAAAAAATCTTCTTCCATCTTAGTACTGCTGTATCATTTACAAGAGGAGGCGGTGAAATCTCCTCAAAGAACAGAACGAACGTGATTGTTTGGCCTAATCTACGAACTACTAGCTCCTAGCTCCTAGCTAGTACTCGACTCAAGACGAAGTGAACGCCGTCGTCGGCGGCGAGGAAATCAGCTGAAGGAAAAGCTCAGTTTTTGGAGACGTGGATGGAGGTGTTCTTGACGGCGAGGCAGACGGGGCAGGCGTCCAGCCAGGGCTCGCACGCCTTGCACAGGCACAGGTGGCGGCACGGGAGCAGCAGCACCGACGCCTCCCCCTCGCCGCAGGCCCTGCACGCCCACTTGCCCGCCGAGGACGTCGCGGCGTCCCGCGGCGCCACGTCCGTGGACTCGAAGCAGCAGCGCGACAGCGCGTCGTCAGCCGCGGCGGCGGCGGCGGAGGTCGAAGGTGCCGCCGGGTCGGACTCGCCGAAGCCCTCGACGGGCGCCGCGTAACCGCCGCCGGGGAGGAGGAGGACGCGGTCGAGCGTGGCGCGGAGCCCCGCGGCGACGGCCTCGTGGCTGCGGGCGAGGCCGCGCCACGCCGCGCTCTCGGCGGCCGCCTGCCGGACCCGCTCCTCGAGCTCCGCGGCGCGCCGGAGCGCGGCGTCTAGCCGCGCCCCCGTCTCCCGCAGCCGGCGCTCCGCGACGCCCGCGACCGCGCGCACCACGGCCTGGCGCTGCCGCTTCCGCGCGTGCTCCATCCCGGCGCGCATCCGCTCGCACTCGGCCCGCACCAGCGCGTCGACCTCCGCGCCCTGCCGGCACAGCTCCGCCACCAGCGCGTCATCCGCCACAGAGTTCCCCACCGCCGTCCGCCCGCTGGTCGACGCCATCGTCATCATCCTCACCGGGTCCACTGTCCGGCTCGCCATTCCCGCCGCCTCAGTAGGAGACAGAACCGCTACCTCCTTGAGCATCCCCGGGACCGGCAGCAGAGCCGACGACGGCGACGACACGTACTGCTCCATCCCAGCCTCCCTCCCGCGCTTCCTCCGCGACGGCAACCCCACCCCGCCGCAACCGCCGCCACCGTTACAGGTGAGCTCGCTCTGCGCGGCGCTGACCACGCCGGCAGCGCAGTTGTTATACTGCTGGCACCCGTTGTTGCCGGCGGCGGACAGGAGCGCGCCGTAGTCCCTCATCAGCGCCCGCATCTGCGCCTCGGCCAGCCCGCCGAACTGCGGCAGCACGGCCATGTCAAAGGAGCTAGCTTTCTTTATCAAGACTGGCACGAGAGGAGAAGAGAGACGATCGTGAGGAGAAGAGAGACGCCGGGGAAGGCGTTATATAAAGCGGTGGTGGCGACGACGACGCCACATGATGCGTCGGAGCGAGTGGGTGGGCGGTAGAGTAGGCTGAGTGGCCGAGGGGACAGCGCGCGGTGACCGCAAAAGGCGCGCCAAATGCTAGCAATCAGCTCATGCTAGCTTGATGGATCCTTAAAATTAAAGGATTAGATAAATAGGTGAGTGGATGGCTACCTCGTGCAATTATAATTATTTGTAGCTGCAGGGTGGTCCAGTCAAACATCGCTAATCAATACAGTATATTTAATCTTCTCTCAAGTAGTAACTGGTCAAATAGCATAAATATAATTAGTTCCACGGAGGACAACGTATTTCTGGTATTGATAGGCACGTACTAGGCCAGGTTAGGTTATCAAGTTTGAATTTGGACTGTCCACGTTTGTAGTGTATTTTGTATAAGGCAATAATGCTACTAATTTTCTCTACGCATAGATGCCGTTATGAGCTCAATGAACAAGCTTTCCTTTATTTATTTTTTTCTAGGAGATTGCTAGTCAGCTTCATGTCAAAAAATAATCCTTAACTCTCAGTCAACATACCTCTTCCAATATATAGACCTATTTGACTGAATTATTTTTTCATTCGAGGAAACATTTATACATTATTAAAAGTTTTTGTCTATCATGTTGGTCACAATAGTCACAACATTTTAGGACTAAGTGCATCTTTCCAAATAAAGGAGACCCAAAAACTATCACTAAATCAGATAATTGAGAATTAGTCAGAAAACATGCCTGCCAGATATGACTTTTTAAGAGAATATTCCTGATTGTGTGTTAAGAAAATAAAATTTATGGTTTTACTAAAGTTGCAAAAAAAATGTACTTCATAGTCTTACAATAATTAGGGATTAGTTAGTACTCACACCGTTCAAAAAAATGTTGTTTTGTTCATTTTTGAACTACAAAACGATAAATTTTTTGAGACGGATGGAGTAGTTATAGCTAGTAGTAGTGGCTGATCATGACACATACCTCATTATGCGGCTGAAATGATAACTGATAAATCAATTTATTACTTCAATCGCCTTTTTTGACAATAACTTTTAGAAATATGCTGGCTACTAATCAGGGAGTAGGGATATGCATGGAGTTGATAAAGGAGCACATGCGATGAAAAGATGAGGAGGAAGCAAAAGCCAGAAACGATCGATCATCACTAATTAGAGTGGTGGGGTTGGTCAGCTCAACTATATAGCAGAAGATACCAGATCACACAGTTTTTGTAATTTCTGAAAGAAACAACGACGAATGGAATGGACGATGTGACTGGAAAGTGGAAACAAAAGCTACACATAGATGTGCACCCTAGATGTCCCCATTCTCCATTGTCTCCCCGCCCTTACTTGAGGTCCGTTGTTGTGCATGAACACGACAGCCAGCATCGCTTAACACGCAATTAACTCAAGGGACGGAGTAATATTAATCAAGCTTTTGTTTTTCTAGTTGTTCGGATTATGTGCTTTGCCCTACCCCAAAGTCCTCCTCCTCCATCACCTTTAATTTTAATTAAATTGTTCCACTACCTTTCGGTTTTCATGATGATGGCTACTACAAGGAAGCTCAGCTAGCTAGTGGGGGGGTATAAAGAAACAATCCACAAAAACGTCCATGTGATGCTGTACAATGTTTTTGGCTTATTGGCCGGCCCGACGTAATTGAGAGGACGTGATTATCAATATTACTAGTACTTAACGATGAAATAAGGATCTGCATGGAGTTTATAATCGAGAGGCTGTCATGCGGCCCTGAATTAAAGTCATGAGCTCGTGATGAATGATCCCAGAGAGACAGACTGACGAGAGTTATGACCGGCAGTTGGTGTAGCAGCCGGGCATGGACCTGCAGGAGAACGTCACAGGCCTGCATCGATCTGATCTGATCTGATAGTACGTACTTCCGTTTTCTCTAAAAACTTATAGCTTTGGAGTTCAAAAATAAATTACCGACAAGCTTTGGGACGGAGGAGTACCCCGTAGTCTGCATGCACCAACGTAATGTGTCGTTTCCGCTCGTGACTGATCTGCATGCACGGACCAGGTCGATGCTTGTTCGCATACGTACATACGGGTCGAGGTCAAGGGCCAAAGGCGAAGAGCAACGACGCATTCCGCGACACGCGCGGAAATGCAAGAAAATGTGTGCAGCAGCGTACGTTATATACGGCCCCGTGCCTGGCTTGACCAGGTCGTCGAGTGCCAGATATTGCTGGGCCAATTAAGTCTATGGCGAGTTATTTTTATTTATTAGTTTCTCGCGATTCACGTGGATATGGCCGGCACGTCGCCGGTATAACCAGATAAAACTATCTGTGCATTATTTTCGATGCAAGTTGAAAGCGACAAATTAAAATAAAACATGGGATTAGCGTAATGGTTCTGGTGACACCTTGACCTCGGAATTGATGGCATCATCTAGACGATGCAAGGTGGTTCAACGCCTGGAGCTCGATGAAACGTTAAATATAATCTATACGTAGGATATATACTAGCCAGGTCGTTATAGGTGCAGCTCGATCACCTCTATCTAGCTCATCGTACAAGTCATCTGGGTCCCTCCGGATAGTGGTCTTGACGAACGCGCGCAGACAAGATTTTATATCAGAGTATCGAGAAGGAGAGACGACCAAACGTAAATAAATTTAAGTGTCGAGTCGAGACGAAGAAGGCCACGCCCGCCGGAGATGAGCGAGTCCTTACAAACTCTTCAATCAGCGGCGTGAAGTCACGGACTCCATGGATCATGTTTTGTGCTGTGATTTTTTGAAAGACGCGGTAGTAAAAGTCGTATATAGTTGTAATGTATATGTGTGGAAAGTGTGTAGGTGTGTGCTAATGGCGTAAGTACGTGTGTATTCATATATAAACAGATACTACAACTGTATCGATAGAGAGGTTTTTTAAAAAATATCGATTTGCCTGCGTATATATGCCGCTTAATTAAATTTTGTGTCGGTGTAGTAGCGGCCGGCTCGTTTGTTTGTCGCGCGGGTTCATATATATCCACGTCGCCGTCGGGTTGATCCGGCGTCGGCTTGGTGCGGCACGACGACGTTGGCGTAGTAGGCCATTTGGAGCTCGATAATGCGAGGAAAGTTCCAGCGTTGGACTGGACTACTACGGCGTGGGTTGATGACAGCGTGCAGTACTAGTTTAATTATTAGCTTATCCGTTGGGGATGGCCGCGTTTGAACGCGATCAGCTACAACGGGACGGCAGATTAAAAAATAATACAGTACAGTAGCTGATTAAAAAATTCACACAGGCACGGCGGTTCACCAGCTGCACATACGTTACACGTGTACTACTGCACAGGTGCACGGCACGTACGACGAATACGCGCCGGTACCTTGCACGTAGACTGACGCCTCTCGGCCGAATCATTTTTAAGGCCCGCGCGCGTACATGTCTGGTCCGGTACGGTGCATCCATGACCCATGCATCGATCATCGTCGTCGTCACCAGCAAGCAAATAAACCAGGAACGCTACGGCGCCATGTGTGCACGTGGTGCAGCGGTGGCGTGGTCTCCGCTCCCTGCTCAGCGCCGCTGCGCGATCGATCCATTCCATCCGCAGCAAAGCCAGATCTTGCCGGCAACAGCATTAAAACTAACGAAGGCGATCCCATTCCCAGTACGTAACCGCGAGGAGCCCGTGGTGGAGTTGGCGCCTAGCGCCTGGCGGTTTTGCGTGGGGGAGGAGGGGAGCCGGTGTGGTGCGCGCGTGGACCCACGTGGCTGCCCCCGCCGCGACTTTGAACATCAACCGCAGCGACCAGACAACCCCGTTGCTTGCATCAGCTGATGCTTGCTGCCGTTGTTCTTATTGTTATCCGGTGATGATATGCTCGCATCGCATATGCAGCGTATGTGCATTATATTCTCCATGGTCCCCCTGGCCTCCGAAAGCGACGCCGGATCAGGCGGCATCCATTTTATTTCTTTTTGATGGAAGGCAGCATCCATTTCGTAATAAATTACTTCCTTCTTTCTTAAAAGTTTGTCGTCTTCTTATTTTTTTCTAAAATATGATAAACTTTAAAAAAAAAAGTACGCAGATTTTCTTTCTTAAAAGTCATTTATTTTAGAACGAGGACTAGTACAACATGCATCACGCTGATAGTTTTTTGTAACCGTGTGTTGATAGAGATGCATGCAGCAGTTGTTTATTGCTTTTATAAAGTTTTACATGGTACTTTTCATCATAAATTACTTGTCACTTTCTAGTTTACTTTAAGATGGAGGGAGTATATATCAGGATTTTTCCTCGAACACATCATCTCGTCCCGTGGGGAGCTCAGCCTCCAGCTTAGTAACTCGGCCATGCTTGCCACTCCTTTAGAGCACCGGATGATCACGAAGAAGCTGGCCAAAGGCAACTTCAAACTGTGGACAGCGCAGGTCGTGCATGCCATGCCGGTCATCGGAGGTGCCCAACTTAAGGGAGAGCCTTCTGGGCCCAGGCCCGGCTCTGACCCTAAGCGGGAGGGGCGACCGCTTAGGGTCCCAAGCGGGAGGGGGCCCATTTCCATGCTTAAGCCAGAGTGATACACTAAGGCAGCATCCTAATAATAGAAGCATTCTTCTTTCTTTGTGACTCTACCTCGCTACTGCTTGCCACTACGCTCGCTGATTTAGCAGAAGTCTCCTCTCTTGTTCCTGCCAACTAATCACGGTTGGTTCACTCATCAATCTCTTTGGTCCATACTCCTTGGTTCTTAACTCTAGAACACGTCGCAGGTGGCATAGACCTATCAAGAATCCTATTGTATGGTTAGGGTTCTAATATCTTTTACCTATGTTTATGGACGAGTGATAAACCCTCTCGAAGGCCAAAAAGACAAGACTCTTTATTTCGCTTAGCTCTCTAAAAATAAAGGAAATAAGACGTTAACTACAGTTACTTGATTCACAGAATGTCTTTTTTCTACGATACTCAAGATTGATATGCATGTAAGCAACAACATATGTTTGTTGTCTCTCTTTTACGTAACTAATGCTCGTGGAGTTGTTAGAATTTGCATCCTACTAAGGTAAAAATTAATTTAATTTAAACTAAATTAATTGTTCCAAACATTATTTATTATATTATATATATTGTATGAAGGTAAGGGCCCCGTCTTTGAGTTTGCCCTAGGGCCTTCCGAACACTAGAGCCGGCCCTGCTTGGGCCGCATCCATATCATATCAACACAGGATCATACCCTCTCCTCCTCCTCGCACGATTTGGCACCCTACGGTACGGCCCGTGACAATACCAACACCAGCCATGTCTTTCCCACAGAGGCCGAGTTCTAACTAGTCGTGGGCTGGGCCAGGCCCATGACATTGCTAAAATCCCAGGACTCGTGCGCTGCTCACCCCGTCTGAACACAGAAGAAAAAAAAAATCCTCGCCGCCGTCCGCCGATGAGATAAGGAGGAGGCCGACGGCTTTCCATAGGAGTAGCACGGGCCGAGGAGATATAAATTCCTTCCACGTCGGAAAAACCCAACAAACCAGTCCACTTCGGCACGCACGCTACCCCACCCCACCGGAGGAACCGAGAATGGCGGCGGCGGCGAGGGACGAGAACCTGGACGCGCTCCGCGGGCTCATGGCGGCCCACTCGCCGCCGCTCCACGCGCTCGTCGTCCCGTCCGAGGACGCGCACCAGGTTCGTTCGTTCGTGCCCCGTCGCGCAGGCAGATCGGGGGCGGACCCGATCCCAATCGGCCTTGCTTCGTTTTATTTTTCTGATTCCAATCGGCCGTCCTCCCGTTCGATCGTTTCGTCCCCCCCGCCCTGACTATTGCTTACCTGCGCAGAGCGAGTACGTGTCGGAGCGGGACAAGCGGCGCGAGTTCATCTCCGGGTTCACCGGCAGCGCTGGTGAGTGCCAAACAGATCCTATCCGATGCAATCCGATCTGATCGGTAGCATGGTTCAGCAAGTATTATGTCGGGTCGTGAATCGTGAAAGCTATAAGGCAAACTATGTGCACGAAATGCATTTTGAAGATACTATTTCTTACTAAGATGCGATTTCTTCACTGGCTTGTGTTGTGTGCTACCATAAAGAGAGTCTGCACTACTTGATGCCTTCATCCAATAAACTTCGACCTATTGTTATGATGGAATCACTAGCTGACAAAATAAAACCATTATGTAACAACTTGATGTCATTTTGCTCCTGGTGTCTTGTATTGTATGTATTACTGATTTGCATTAGCATTAAGTTCAGTATGCACAAACTAGATTTTCATTTTCTCATTTTTCTGTTTGAGTTGTTTTTTTGTTGCATTTCACTTAGTGTATTTATCGAATCATTAAACAGGTTTGGCTCTTATCACGATGAAGGAAGCATTGTTGTGGACGGATGGGCGCTACTTCTTGCAGGCAACTCAACAGCTGAGCGCGCGCTGGAAGCTCATGCGCATAGGAGAGGACCCACCAGTAGAAACGTGGATTGCTGAGGTAATAAGTATCCATACTTAAGCAATCACGTGAATTTAACATTCTTAGTTCAGTAAAATACACCGGACACAAGCTTATACATGGCAATAACTGAGCTACATCCTAGGTTTTAATTGTATTAGAGTCATGGTTTCCTGTCCATCTCATTATCCCTGTTTTCACCATTTTTTGGTATGTTCAAATCAATGGTGCTGCAGCTTCTATGGGAACAACACAAGCATATACTTATTTTTTACCTTTTTTTGGTTTGGGCAATTGACGTAAACTCCTATATATATATATATATATATATATATATATATATATATATATATATATATATATATATATATATATATATATATATATGAATCAAAGTGTTGTGTACTTTATTGACTGCTGATATGTTCCTCGGTTGTTGAAAATTCCAAATTTAAACTGAAATAAAAAATGTTCACTTGAAGTATTAATAAAAGACTACCGCTGCAATTTTTTATTGCCATGTGGATTTTGTAAGTTGTTTTTGTTGTTGTGTATTCAATGCTACAATTTCTGATTAATTTCTGGCTTGTCTATTGTTATGATACCAGAATCTGTCAGATGAAGCTGTCATTGGAATTAATCCATGGTGTGTTTCTGTTGATACCGCTCAAAGATATGAGCAAGCATTTTCCAAGAAGCGTCAGACGTTTTTTCAGCTTTCTTCTGATTTGGTGGATGAAGTATGGAAGGATCGCCCGCCAGTCAAACCACTGCCTGTAATTGTGCACCCTGTAGAGTTCGCGGGCCGAAGTGTATCAGAAAAGATAAAGGAGTTAAGAGATAAACTTCTACATGAAAATGCTACTGCAATTATACTAACTGCTCTTGATGAGGTACAATACTTTCTATTGAATTTGTTCGATCTTTATTTTATCGTGGGAGTTGCGGTTGTGGTAATGTCCTTTAACTTGTAATGGTTGTTTAGGTTGCTTGGCTGTATAATATTCGAGGAAGTGATGTGGATTATAGCCCAGTGGTTCATTCTTATGCTATTGTAACACTGCGCGATGCATTCTTTTATGTGGATAAGAGAAAAGTAACTGCAGAGGTCAGTTAATTAGCTTAATTTATATCTTCTAATACCTAACAATTGGTTGCAATTTCATAGGTTATGTGATTTCATATATTTTTTATGTGACTCATCTGTTATCCAGGTTGAGAAATACATGGCTGAAAATGGTATTGATATTAAAGAATATGACATAGTTGCATCAGATGCTAGTTTACTTGCATCTGGCAAACTCAAAGGTTCTGCAGTTGGAGGTAACCTGGATGGGGACAGAGATGTCAACGGGACGGCAAATTCAAAAATTTGGATTGACTCAAACTCATGTTGCCTTGCACTCTACTCAAAACTAAGTTCACATCAAGTTTTGACGCTGCAATCACCAATTGCTCTTCCAAAAGCTATTAAGGTGAATATCATTTCTACTGTTCCTTTCTTGTGTTATTATTCAAGACAAAATTTGTTGGAAAAGCACCGAGAGGTTTTCTGGCTCCTATAAAAGGGTGTACCTACTACCTAATGCCGAAGGCTCCCACACGTTGTGGGATCTAGGGAAGGGTTCTTTCTAGACAGCCTTACCCTTGCTTTTGCGGAGAGGCTGGTTCAAACCCAAGAGCTCAGTTGGCTCCAGTACGATATGTTTAATATTTTTGTTGCATGATATCTTGTAATGTCAAGAAAGAGCAAGCAGGCTTTGGCATGGATTAATTTATGGGCTACAGAAAAACAATTAGTTTTTTATTTTGGAATTTAGTGTTTCAGATTGTTGATTCTTGCAATATGTTGGTGGTGCAGAATCCCACCGAGTTGGATGGATTGAGGAAGGCACATATTCGAGATGGTGTGGCTGTTGTGCAATACCTTGCTTGGCTGGATAATCAGGTCAGTATTGATTAATTTCTCATACTACTATACAGATGCACTTGGACATGCATTGTTGCATATATACCTGAAATAGTGCCAGCTTTATTTGCATCCTCCAAGGTGCTCACATGATAGTTGCTCTTCCATACGTGGTCTAATGTTCCTTCCATTCCCTACTAATCCAGATGCAGGAAAATTATGGAGCTTCGGGCTACTTCAGTGAGGCCAAGGCATCACAAAAGAAGGAAAATCTGTGAGTTTACCCTATTTTTGTACTTGTTTATTTTAAGCATTGCCTACCCCAACTTGCTTGAGACAAAGCTTGGTTGTTGTTTGTTTTGAGCATCATATGATGCATGGAACGAATTGGAAATTATTTTTCAGTAAACATGGAGTTTTAGTTTGTTGTTAGAGTTAATGCTTGAGGGTTAGCAAATGGAGACTTGATTGTTCAAATTAGATTGAATGACATTTTTGCTTGTCCAAAACCATGTTCCTGCAAGATGATTGTTTAGACTACAGAGCTAGCCCTAGTTTCTGAAATAACTCAGCCAGCCTTATCTAGCAGACAATTCTTAGCTGTAAAAAACTTACTAACTTGAGATAGCTGTGCATCAAAACTACATGATATAAATACATCTAAACTGGGGCAGGTGGAGATCGGCTGAGACTGGCACAATAGCATTGCTGCCGTTGCCCCTAGGCCCTAGCTACCCCCTCCTGCATGTAGCTCTTGACTATAAGAGCATCTGCAACATTAAATTGGGGCTGTTTGCTAGATAATAGTCTGCACTCAAATTTATTTTAGAACAGCCTCCATCATATGCAGGACTAAAAAGCGTACCCGGTGCCGAAGGATCTATATGTACAAAACATTACTTGAGTGTTTTTGCCTGATGAAAATAAAAAAAAAAATTATCCTTTCTCTTGGGCTCTTGGCCAAGGAATGCTGTGAGCATTTTACAATTATTTCGGGTCTATTATATATTTGTGGTATATGTGATCAGAATGTGATACCTCGTTCAAATATCTTCATTCCTTTATCTCAGCATGGTCTATCGCCATTGTATGTCGAAAGGGGCCAGAATTAAAGAAAAAAACACACATGTACCTTCTTTATTGCCTCATAAGGTCCATGCTTGTGCATGCTCACATAACCTGTGTGTAGTTATTTGCTCATGAATCGCTCAAGCTGCTCAGCTCAGCTGCTCACCAGTCCTGTGGTGTTTTGTGCATTTCATCTGGTTCATAGGCTCTTTTTATACATCATTTGTAATAGTCAATTGTAAATGATCTCCATATTCTTATTATTATGTTTCAGTCTCCAATCTTGGTCATTTTTATCTTTTTTTTCACAGGGGAAGCAAACTTACTGAGGTTTCTGTGAGTGATAAACTTGAAGGCTTTCGTGCAACAAAAGAGGTATTTTGCAGTAACATCACCCTTTCAAATGCAGTTGCAGGCTTGCAGCATATTTCCAGATATTTGATTTTAATCTCAGCATCTACTGATGTGCTGGGCCTGGAAGTGATCTCAGCAGTTCTTTCGTCTAGTACTTGGTGAATTTGCTAACAATCCAAGTTCAATATTATCCTTTGTAACTACTGTAAATCTTACCTTTATTCCATGCTCTAGGTTCCCAGATACTTTAGTTGTATCTATTCAGGTTAACCTTAAATTCAAGAAACAACCTTTATCGACTTTATTTGCATAGGGATGCTTAGTAACTCAGTAAATCATGGACTTTTTCTTCTGTTTTAGAAATTGTTTCATATGTTGTTAATAGATGACTGCCTATCTAAAATGCATTATTTATACAATGTGTTTTCATTGTCTCTTGGTATACTGCAACTTATGACACAGTAAAATATTTCTGCAGCATTTCCGAGGTTTGAGTTTTCCTACAATTTCATCTGTGGGACCAAATGCAGCAGTTATTCACTATCAACCTGAAGTGAGCACATGTTTGGAACTGGATGCTGATAAAATCTATCTTTGTGACTCTGGAGCACAGGTTAAGACTATTCCAATCATGAACTGTAACTCCCTTTTTACGATGCAGATTGAACTGTCGCCTTATTTTGAAGTATCTTGTAAAGGATCTACTAACTTTATTTATTGTGGTCTGCATGTAGTACCTGGATGGTACAACTGACATTACAAGAACTGTACATTATGGTAAACCTACGGAGCATGAGAAGTCATGCTACACAGCAGTAAGTGCTATTTTTTTCTTAATTTTTGTTTAGATTTCAGAATGGTTGTTGGCTTCCCACCCTGCACTTATTTTCTAATAGATTTTTTGCTCATCAGTGCATGCATTAGCTATGGTATGCTTGTATTATCCTGACGCATTGTGAAACAACCTATTGACTTTTTTGGCTAACAAAAGATAACTTAAGGGCTTTCAGTACTACTATTTTCTTGGAGAGAGATGCCTCATGATTCTGGTGTTTAACCAAATGTAGTGGCTCAAGAAACCAGCCAGACATAAGGCTTTACCATTTCATTTTGCCTTGGTATAATGCACTTTATTGTGAATGACTGCCTATTGAAATTCATGTTAGAAGTATGTTCCTCATAAATTTATTTTCAAGATGATTTTGATTTTTGTCACTCCCTATAGCCGATGATTTCTAATACTGAATTGGTTTAAATTGAAAACTAGGTCTTGAAAGGCCACATCGCACTAGATGTTGCTGTGTTTCCTAATGGGACAACTGGTGAGATATTTTTTTAATTGATAATTACATGTATGCACACAACTGTTCTGCAAAAATGTTTACAAATAAAAATAAACCTTTTATTCTGAATTATGATTTAATTATTTATTTTAACATTTTAATGTTAATTTTACTTGTAGGACATTCACTTGATATTCTTTCGCGAACCCCATTGTGGAAAGATGGTTTGGACTATAGGCATGGTACTGGCCATGGAATTGGATCTTATTTGAATGTGCATGAAGGTTATGCGAGTGGCTGATCATAATTCTCCTTTTTCATCTAATTGACCACACTTAATGGTAATTGTGTTCATTTTTTCTACTGCACCAGGTCCGCATCTAATTAGCTTCAGACCATCTGCTCGAAATGTACCATTGCAAGCATCAATGACTGTGACAGATGGTCAGTACATATTTTATACTCAGGATATTTACATTTTGATGCTTCTATACCAACTGCTGCAATCCAAATGTTGATTCTCTTCTCAGTTTTTTATTTTTTTAGGTAACACGAATTACATTATGTTTATTTCCTTGCAGAGCCTGGTTATTATGAAGATGGGAGCTTTGGTATAAGGTTGGAGAATGTTCTTATTTGCAAGGAGGCCAATGCTAAATTTAATTTTGGAGACAAGGGTTATTTGGCATTTGAACATATAACATGGGTAAGCATAAACTGTCTTATTTATTTACTACTCCCTCAGTTCCAATTTACTAGTCAGTCTAGGATTCAAAATTTGTTCCATGATACTTTTGTCATTCTTGTTTTGCAATGCATCTCTATCTCGTCTCTCCTTATTTCCTGTGCACTACACCTTTTCCACCGATTATTAATTCCCATGCCTGGGGTCAGAATGACAAATATTTTGGAACGGATGGGGTATTAATTTGTAGTTCAGTTGCATCTAACTGTATTCAGTCATCACTGGAGTTTAGTATTGTTCTATCCATGTAGCGTTTTTTCTCTGCTATTGTAGAATAGGTTGCCGTCATATAATTGCAGTGCTTTGTTTGTATCACTGGAGACTAGACGTATTTGTTTGTAATTTATGATGTTGATATGTCAATGAAAAAGTATATTTCTTAATTAGGTTGAGGTTTTAGTTAGAAACCTTTTGAAACCCCGGTTAATCCACATGCCCTTTTGAAACAAAATAAAAGTTGAAGTAGGACTATAATTTGTGGAAAATGATTTGAATGGGTGCATCATATAAAATTTCCATGGAATATCTATCCATTAGGAATGTGGGCGGAAATCCACTGCATGGTCTGTAGTCCATCGCAAATTTACCTTGTTTGCCTCTGTCCAAATTCCAACAGTTGTTTTATGCATAGTATTTAAATGTTTCAATTCATAGGATTTCTTTGTCCTAGAAACTCCTTACATTGCATCTCAATTCAAATGTCTTTCCTATGCTCCTTCCGAATTGGACTCTTAAAACCTTTTCGTGCTGCTTACACATCTCAAAATGAATATTGTACTTGAAGTAACTAGGAATCCCATTCATTGCTCCCTCCGTGTATGCTCTTGATGTTCTGCATACATAATGTTATCTTAGTCGCCCATTCAGTAACGTCATGTAATGGTGTAGTGCTGCGTCATGTGTTCCATGCAGTAAGTTGTGATTGATGAATTTCTCCTGTCATGCAGGCTCCGTACCAGGCTAAACTGATAGACACCAAGCTGCTAACCCCTGCGGAGATCGAATGGGTAAACACATACCACGCGGACTGCCTGAGAATCCTGGAGCCTCATCTAAACGAGCAGGAGAAGGAATGGCTGCGGAAAGCCACCCAGCCTATCGCCGTGAGCAGCTAAGCCTGATAGTCCTGGTTACACATGTCGCAATGGTTGGCCACTGCAGCAGCTTGTAGCGGCTTGCATGCCATGCGTCGATAGATTGGCTGCTGGTCCCGCTATTTACATGCAATAAAATGCAGCAGCAAAGGAACCGTACAGTTCATTAGTTGCTTCAGTCTTTGCTGGTGTGGTTTGGGTGGAAATAAAAGTAAGTACGTACTGAATTCTTCTTTCACGTGAAGTCTATCGTACTTAGAAGTCCGTCCACTGTAGAATCCCTCCGTACTCCATTTTGTTGAATATAAGACGATTTCATAATTTTTATGTCAATACAAAGGTCAGTTGGCTGCCAAGATGGGTACACATACTCCCTACGTTATCAAAATGTTATTGTTAAGGTAACAACTTTGGTTAGAATTTGATCTAAAATTATTGATAACAATTTAAGACTAGAGGAAGAACATTACGCTAATGGAATCGATATGAAAGATATAAGTAATTTGTATGACCACATGGAGACCATCATGGCATTGGCAATGTGAAGCATGGTTCTGTATCATTATAGTAATAAGGTAGAGGAGTATTGGGCCGAATTCTGTGTGTGCTGCAGTTCCATTTGAAAGGACGAGAAACCTAAGCCTTGATTCCAAAACTCAAACCGTCACTCTTTGGTCAGCTTGCCTTGCTGGCCCAACATAGCCTATCCTCTTATCTGCACTCACAGGCTTCTCCTGGACCTTCGGAGACCCAGCTTAGACTCCGTTCGGCCCAGCTGCCGGTGGCCTCCTCCAAGAGCCCAACAGCAGCATCTTGAAATCGGATGCCATAACGGACGATGCTAGTGTGCTTGCAGAGGAAACCGTCGTCGTTCATGAATAATAGCTAGCTCCCTTCCCTTTCATTCTGGGGAGCCAGCCATGGGGCATACATACATCCTGCAGATGACTAGTATCTGAAAGGGTTTTGGGAGCACTGATGCCATGCATGTAGGATAGGAGAATGGAAAGACACAAGGCAGCGAAGAGCATCTCTGGGATTTTTCGGACACAAGCATGGCATGGAGGAGCAGGAACAGGGTTAATAAATACTGTGATGGGAAAGGAAAGGAATGCGACCAAAGCTTGTGCATCCCGTAAATTTCAGAAGACACATACGAGACTCGATCGAACACTAATTATATATCATCCACACTTTGAAAAACAAATTCTAGTTTCTTCATTCGGACAAAGCGAGTAGTAGCACAACTTTCTCTCACCAAAGCAATTATACATCCTCTAACAAATTCTAGTTTCTTCACTAAAACAAAGGAGGGAGCAACATAACATAACTTTCTCTCACCACAATGATACATCCACCATCTTAAACTAGGGACGGTGTGATCCAAACCGGAGGTGGCCAATTGAGCCAAGGATTGGTAGAATGGACGACGACATCGTCATCAAAGCTCTCAACTTTTTCAGTTTCGAAATTCCATATCCCAACGTTTACACAAATATATTCCCAGTTGTCATCCCCTAAGTACACACTGTTGGGTTTAAGTCCTGGAAAATCATCCGACGAAACCAGGATCCAGAAATTGAAACCAAGAAACAGAGCGTGCCGTCGTAATTCCCAGCAGCTTACTTTCACAGCCTTTTCATTATGGGTATCAACCTTGTAGAGTTCGATTTCATATGTGTACCCGTCAGCGTCAGGAAATGGATCATCAAAATCATCAGCATAGTCCGCAGCAGGGGTATCCCGTTCTTCGAGTGTCATACTTCTCCGGACCTGCAAGATGTCGCCCTAAGGAGCAAAGACGACTTGGCCTATAGGGCCCGGGTCCATCAACCTGACGATCTTCCTCGCTACGGGCGTGTCACCACTTTTCAGATCAAACGCGTAGATGGAACAGCTCGAGGATACAACGTAGAACAAACCATCCTTCTTGTTGTATGTAGCGGTGCGGTAACCGCAGTTCCATGGGACCGTTTCGTTCCGAGTAATGCGTGTCCAGCGGTCGTCTCCCACCCGAGCGAAGGACATGGTTCCTGCGGGTTTGTGGATGAGGAGGACGACGCATTCGTCGCCGGCAGAAGGCTTGCAAGAGAGGTAAACACGGTGGTAGAGGTACAACCGCAACTCCCGCTGGGTATAGATGGATAACCTGTCGTCGTCGGAGTTCCACTCCTCATCGGACACGTTGTAGGCGGGCCGACCCTGCTGGTCGTCGGAGGCGCTCTCGATGTGGTAGAGCCCGGTGACCGGCGGGAGGTCCACCAGCTGGGCGCCGGTGAGCGGGTTGAACGCCTGCAGGTTGGACGCCTCGTCCGCGGCTACGACCCAGCCGTGGCCCGAGCCGATCACGTAGCGCCTTCGGAACGCCGGTCCGCCGCCGCCGGGTCGTAGGCGGAACTTGAATGCCGCGCGGGCGTTGGGGCTGTACAAGCAAGCGGTTTCGTCGTCGTCGTCATCGCCGGGAAGGCTGGACCAGTAGTCGGGGTGGTGGTGGAGGGCCACGTTCGTCGTAGCTGCCGCCGCGGCCTCCTCATCCTCCGTCAGGTTCGCGGGCACCGGACTCCGTGGCTATTTTTTTTTTTCAAATGCCGACAATTTTTTGGTGCAGATTCACATATTTCTCTACTGTTCTCGCAAATTGTCGGAAATGATGTTACCTACAAACTTTGGTGATTACGTTGGGCCGCAGCACCTGATCTCCTCGGTAGACGTTCCCAAAAACCTTATTCGCTCTCTTGGTCTCTGTCTCGGTAGAATCTGGGCTCGACTCGAGACTCGAATTCACACGAACTCACACGCACGCGTGTGCAGTGCGGGGCGGGGAGGAGGTGGAGGAGCGCGCGTGGACCACACCTCTCTTCTCTCTCACTCAAGGAGTGGAAGAGCAACCTTCCTTATATGTAGGGATTGCTACACTTCCACTTCCCATATGGGACTAAACATTTAACATCATCCTCTCTTGCACTAATGGACTTTTAAGATTTATTGAGAATTATTTATGAATATTTATTAGGTCTAGTCCATTTATTCCAACACTAACAAGCCCATACATAACTTGGAACAAGGAACAACTTTTTTGCAACGCAGCAGAAACGACCGGCAATTAATAACGAAGGAGCAGACCGGACCAGGCTGGTGGACAGCAATCATCGTCATCTCGATGTGTGGCAAGTGGCAATGGCTACTACAACTTGTCTCTGAGTAGTGCGAGTATGGGCGGCGACCGGCGGGAATAGTCGACTGCGCACGTTGTGGTGGCCATTGACCGCGCTGCATGTGTACGTGCGTGTCTGACTGAAACAAGACCTGTAGCGCAAGATGCTGTGACCGGCCGGCCGGCCGCATCTCTCTGGCGACTGCGAGCTGCTGCCGGTAGTTGTGTGGTAGTAGTATAGCATTGGTAATTGACTGGCTGCTCCTACGTTCACCGCGCCGGCCGCCGTCATTTTTCCGTGGCTGCGCGCGCGCGTCTGCACTGCACGCTTCCTTGCGTCGCGACGGTATGTGTCTGTCTCCGGTTGTCCCTGTCAATACCACGCACGCATGTGGTAGCCAGCAGCACAGGTGCACCGGCCGATCGAGGAGGCCCATGCATCCATGCAGTCGGTGTGTGGCCAGGACAAGTGTCTCGGGGACCATCGGACATCGATCGAAGAAGGATCAGTTCTCAAGTGCATCATATATCAGAGGAACGTCCAAGCTGCTCCTGTTGGAATTAATGGGCTTGGCCCAATATTAATTCAGAAATAAATCCTATAAAATCTCAAAGGCCCATTAGGACAAGAGTGAGTGGTGCTAAGTGTTTAGTCCCACATGGGAAGTGGAAGTGGAGCAACCCCTACATATAAGGGAGGTTGCTCTTCCACTCCCTGAGTGAGAGAGAAGAGAAGAAGAGAGGGGTGGCCCACGTGCGCTCCTCCTCCTCCTCCTCCTCGCTCGCCTTGCCACGCCACGCACCGCACACGCGCGCGTTTGTTCGTGTGAATTCGAGTCGAGCCCAGATTTTATATTTTTGCAGAAAATTAAATTGGGCTTTTGGGCCTCTGAATTTTTGGGACTACCGAGTCAGAGTCCAAGTCGTTAGAGACGGACGCGTCTACGACTGCGGAGTCAGTTCGGATCTGGACCCTCCGGATCGCATACGAACTGCCTCCTGGGACTCTATAAATACGGGCGTCCGTGGTACGCCAGGGTATCCCCCGATCAGATCGTTCCCACATTCGCGTTCCTTGCGCCGCCTTCTAGTCTACTCCATCCCGAGCGCCGGCGTGCACCGATGATCGGGAGAGCAGGTCTCCGAAACCGCTTGCCCTTGCGATCCTGCACCGGGAGATAGCGAATAAGGTTTTTGGGAAGCGCTCTGCGCGACTGCTCGCGTTTTTCACCATGGCTCGTCTACCGACCAGATCGGGCGCTGCGGCTCAACGTCGTCACCAACGCCTGCAGCGGCTGTTCGCCGTCGGATCTACAGCGGTGCGTTCGACTCCAAACCGGTACGCGTTAATTCTCGTCCCGTCTGTCTGCCGATCGCTGCTGTTTTTCTCGTGTTTTCCGGAATTATTCAGTAAATTGCCTCTTATTTTTCTAACAATCCAAAAACCTTATTAGGCAATTTCCTGAGTTGAACATGATGACTTTGGCCGATGCACTGAGGCCGGAGAAATTCTCTGGCGTGCACTTCAAGAGGTGGCAAGTTAAGGCCACGCTCTGGCTTCAATCGCTTAAAATCTTCTGGGTAACCGAGGGCATGCCTCAAGGTCCTTTGTGTGTTGAAGAACAGACAAAGTTCGAAGAAGCCAATTCTGCCCTGAGAGGATGCATCTTAAGTGTTCTTGATAATAAACTCTGTGATGTCTATCTGACAGTCACAGATGGGAAAGAGCTCTGGGATGCACTTAACGCTAAGTATGGTGCAGCCGATGCAGGTGGTGAACTGTATATCATGGAGAATTTTCATGACTACAAGATGGTTAACAACCGTCCTGTAGTTGAACAAGCTCATGAAATACAGTGCCTTACGAGAGAGCTCAATCTCCTTAAGTGTCCTTTACCCGACAAGTTTGTAGTTGGGTGCATTATTGCAAAGTTAACTCCATCATGGAGGAACTTCACCACATCCCTCAAACACAAGAGACGGGAAATATCAGTTGAAAACCTGATAGCATCTCTTGATGTTGAGGAGAAGGCTCGGGCTAAGGACGCTACTGAGAAAGGAGGTGAGGGTCAATCGAGCGCTAATGCTAATATGGTGCGGAAACCCTATGTCGAGAACAAAGGGAATAAGTCTCTATTCAAGCCAAACAAAACTACTGCTTTCAAGAAGAAGAAGTCAGACAAAGCCAATGATGGCTGCTGCTACACCTGTGGGGAGCAGGGACATATTTCCAAGAACTGTCCTGAGAGGGCAGATCGCAAAGGGAAAAAGAATGTCAACATCGTGACATCCAGCAATGCAGATGGGTACGGTAATTCCTTTACTGTTCTTTCTGTTTCTCAAACACCATCTTGGTGGTTTGATACGGGTGCTAATGTTCATGTATGTTCTGACATGTCCATGTTTACTTCTTACCAGTTCGTCCGGGATTCCGCCGTCCTAATGGGGAATGGGTCACATGCTTCTGTTCGTGGTGTTGGCACGGTCGATCTGAAGTTCACTTCGGGAAAGATTGTCCAGCTGAAGAACGTGCAACATGTCCCTACTATGAACAAGAATCTTGTTAGCGGTACCCTTCTATGCAGAGATGGATTTAAAGTAGTTTTAGAGTCCAATAAAATAGTTGTGTCTAAGCATGAACAATTTATTGGTAAATGCTATGAATGCGGAGGCCTGTTCCGCTTTTCTCTTTCGGAGTTTAGTAATAAGTCAGTAAACCATATTTGTGGCGGTATTAATGATGATGCAAGTGTTTGGCATTCTCGTTTATGTCACGTTAATTTTGGTTTAATGAATCGGCTATCTAGTCTCAAATTAATTCCGGAATTCACTATTGTCAAAGATTCTAAGTGCCATAGTTGTGTGCAGTCAAAACAACCTCGAAAGCCTCACAAGGCAGTCGAGGAGAGAAACTTGGCACCATTAGAACTCATACATTCTGATCTATGCGAGATGAATGGTGTGTTGACAAAAGGTGGAAAGAAATATTTTATGACATTAATAGACGATTCTACTAGATTCTGTTATGTTTACTTGTTGCAAACTAAAGATGAAGCTTTAGACTACTTTAAAATTTATAAATCTGAAGTAGAAACTCAATTAGAGAGAAAGATCAAACGTCTTAGGTCAGATCGTGGTGGTGAATATTTTCCCAAAATATTTGATGATTTTTGTGCGGAACACGGTATTATACATGAGAGGACGCCTCCCTATTCACCACAATCAAACGGGGTAGCCGAGAGGAAAAACCGCACCTTGTGTGACTTGGTGAATGCCATGTTAGACACGTCCGGTCTATCTAAGGCATGGTGGGGGGAGGCTCTATTGACTTCATGCCATGTCCTAAACCGCGTTCCAAACAAGAATAAAGAGAAAAACCCTTATGAGGAGTGGGTTGGGAGAAAACCATCACTTTCATACTTGCGTACTTGGGGATGTTTGGCAAAAGTCAATGTTCCAATTACCAAGAAACGCAAGCTGGGACCAAAGACAGTGGATTGTATCTTTCTAGGCTATGCTCATCGGAGCATCGCATATAGATTTTTAGTAGTTAAATCTGAGGTACCTGATATGCATGTTGATACTATTATGGAATCTCGTGATGCAACTTTTTTTGAGAATATTTTTCCTATGAAAGATATGCATAGCACTGCTAGGATCTCTTCTGAAATTTGTCCTGAATCCACCACAACTAGCGAGTTTCTTGATACACCGTTTGAGAATGTCCCAGAGGAAGAACACAATGAAATAACTCAGTCGAGTAAGAGATCACGGATTGCAAAATCCTTTGGTTATGATTTCATTGTGTACCTTGTGGACGATACTCCTAGATCCATAGCAGAGGCATATGCATCACCTAATGCAGATGACTGGAAAGAAGCAGTTCATAGTGAGATGGACTCAATTCTTTCCAATGGAACCTGGGAGTTAACTGAACGGCCATACGGGTGCAAACCAGTAGGCTGCAAGTGGGTGTTCAAGAAGAAGCTCAGACCTGACGGTACTATTGAAAAGTACAAGGCAAGACTAGTTGCAAAGGGCTATACTCAAAAGGAAGGTGAAGACTATTTTGACACCTATTCACCTGTCGCCAGAATGACAACAATTCATGTACTACTTTCTTTGGCTGCCTCTTATGGTCTAATCATCCATCAAATGGATGTAAAGACAGCTTTCCTGAACGGAGAGTTGGAAGAGGAGATTTATATGGAACAACCTGATGGGTTTGTAGTAAAAGGTGAAGAGACAAATGTGTGCAAATTGTTGAAATCCTTGTATGGCCTAAAACAAGCACCTAAGCAATGGCATAAGAAGTTCGATAGTACTTTGACGTCTGCGGGCTTTGTCATTAATGAGGCTGATCGGTGCGTGTACTATCGCCATGGTGGGGGCGATAGCGTTATGTTATGCTTGTATGTAGATGATATACTCATTTTTGGTACGAGCATTAATATAATTTCTGAGGTCAAGTCTTTTCTATCAAAATATTTTGATATGAAAGATCTGGGAGAAGCTAATGTTATTTTGAACATTAAGCTGAATAAGGATGAGAGTGGAATTACTTTAAGTCAATCCCACTATGTTGAGAAAATCTTGAGCCGGTTCGACTTTATGGATAGCAAGATTTCTCTAACGCCTTATGATCCCAGTGTGATACTTAGAAAGAACAAGAAAGAGTCAAGAGATCAACTCAGATATTCTCAGATGATCAGTTCACTCATGTACCTAGCTAGCGCAACCCGTCCTGATATCTCTTTTGCTGTAAGCAAACTGAGCAGGTTCATGTCAAACCCGGGTACAGATCATTGGCATGCACTTGAAAGGGTTATGCGCTATCTGAGAGGTACAATGAGTTATGAAATTCACTATACTGGGCATCCGGCCGTGCCTGAGGGTTATAATGATTCGAACTGGATCTCTGATGTTGATGAACTCTATGCCACAAGTGGATATGTGTTCACTCTAGCTGGTGGCGCTATATCATGGAGGTCTTGCAAACAGACCATTTTGACGAGGTCAACCATGGAAGCAGAACTCACTGCTTTAGAGACAGCCACTGCGGAGGCAGAATGGCTGCGAGAGCTCTTGATGGATTTGCCTATAGTTGAGAAACCATTGCCGCCAATCCTTATGAACTGTGACAATCAGACGGTGATTGCCAAAATGACCAGTTCTAAGGATAATGCAAAATCATCAAGACACGTCAAGAGACGTTTAAAATCTGTCAGGAAAATGAGAAACTCCGGAGTTATTACTGTTTCGTACATACAAACAGACAAAAACCTGGCAGATCCCTTTACGAAGGGTCTATCACGTAATGTGATAGAAAGTGCATCGAGAGAGATGGGTTTGAGACCCATTGATGTGACACCATAGTAGTAATCCAACCTATGTGATCGGAGATCCCGTGAATTAGGACATGGGAAAAACAAGCTAGTGGTTCACCGAGGAGAGTACTTCCTTTTTACCCTCTCTATGGGAAGATGCACACTTGTACTCTCAAATTGTAAGGCAGGTTGGCGATTTGCCTTAATGTGTTTCTGTTGGCTATTATAGAAAAGATGCCGTCCTACAGGGCAGTCTTGAAGGAAACACACCTATATGAGCTCCGACTGTCTAACGTCGCAGTCTGTGAGATTTGGGTGATCTCTGGAAAGCTCATGAAGAGACCAGAGAGTACGACACATATGCTCCACCCGCGGGGTAGACTACTGGTAGTCAAGTACTAGTAATGATCTTTGGGTGAAGTCAGTACATACAAAACTTGCAATTCAAGGCGTAGTCCATTGTTCAAGTTGTGACCTGATGAAACTTGAGGATCTAGGCAGAAGTTCAACTTCACAGTCTCTGCCGAAAACACTAGTATATTAAACAAGGAACGAGAATGACCTCTCTCCTAATGGCTTTGAGATCTGGTGGGGGATTGTTGGAATTAATGGGCTTGGCCCAATATTAATTCAGAAATAAATCCTAGAAAATCTCAAAAGCCCATTAGGGCAAGAGGGAGTGGTGCTAAGTGTTTAGTCCCACATGGGAAGTGGAAGTGGAGCAACCCCTACATATAAGGGAGGTTGCTCTTCCACTCCTCGAGTGAGAGAGAAGAGAGGAAGAGAGGGGTGGCCCACGCGCGCTCCTCCTCCTCCTCCCCCTCGCTCGCTCGCCTCGCCACGCCTCGCCTCGCCCCGCCCCGCCCCGCCCCGCACACGCGCGCGCGCGTGTGTTTGTGTGAATTCGAGCCTCGAGCCGAGCCCAAATTTTATATTTTTGCAGAAAATTAAATTGGGCTTTTGGGGCTACCGAGTCAGAGTCCAAGTCGTTAGAGACGGACGCGTCTACGACTGCGGAGTCGGTTCGGATCTGGACCCTCCGGATCGCATACGAACCGCCTCCTGGGACTCTATAAATACGGGCGTCCGCGGTACGGCAGGGTATCCCACGAAACGATCGTTCCCACGTTCGCGTTCCTTGCGCCGCCTTCTAGTCTACTCCATCCCGAGCGCCGGCGTGCACCGACGATCGGGAGAGCAGGTCTCCGGAACCGCTCGCCCTTGCGATCCTGCACTGGGAGAGGGCGAATAAGGTTTTTGGGAAGCGCTCTGCGCGACTGCTCGCATTCTTCACCACAGCTCGTCTACCGACCAGATCGGGCGCTGCGGCTCAACGTCGTCACCAACGCCTGCAACGGCTGTTCGCCGTCGGATCTACAGCGGTGCGTTCGACTCCAAACCGGTACGCGTTAATTCTCGTCCCGTCTGTGTGCCGATCGCTGCTGTTTTTCTCGTATTTTTCCGAAATTATTCAGTTGCCTCTTATTTTTCTAACAGCTCCCTCCCAACCAATGATTTACCACGTACGACGCGAATCGGCCGGAGTCCGACGACAAGCACCGGCCTTGGAACACCGAACAAGTTTTTCGTGACGCAGCAGGCACGGCCGAATTAACGGAAGAACGAACAGAGCTGAAGGCTGGTGGACAGCGATCGTCGATATGTGTGGCCATGGCTACTTCGCTGTCATCAGTGCGTGCGTGCACGGGCGCGCGGCGGCCGGGAATGAATGGTAGGCGCACGTTGTCGTAGCCATTATTGACTGTGCTGCGTGCGTGCTTTAGACCATGCGCAGTGGTACATTGTAAAGCGTACTGGAACGTATACTAATTTTTTTTAAGTGCTGAAAGTATAGACTATGTTAATACAGTTTATATGATAAAGTATACTTTAGAGGTTGCTGGTGTGGACGGTCTTACTCATACTAGATTTGTAGCGCACGATGCTGTGACCGGCCGCATGGGCGACGACTGCTATCTTTTGGTAGTTGTGGTAGCTGTTGGTAATTGACTGGCTCCGTTCATCCATCGTCGACGCTGCCCGTCTCTCTGTTTGTCGATCTCCGGTTGTCCCTGTGATGTGGTAGCAGGAGGGCTGACTGGTTGCTGGTGCATGGTTCCAGATCAAGTGAAGTAGGTACCAGTGCGACGAGTGAGGTCCATGTCCGTGCATGCAGTTCTCAAGTGCATCCCGGTCCCGGCACGTACATCCTGATCTGCTACTATACTCCTCCCACGTCAGCTCGTTTCTTGACACACTAAATTAATGTTCTCAAGTGCAACTGGCTAGCTATTGTAGTATATAACACCTGGAAGCGAACAAAACAATTGTTTCTAGCTAGCTAGGCCCTATCACGCCCCCTCGGCATCCCCCCTACGGTCTACTAGTTTCTACCTGCATATCAGCTCACTAGTTTATCCGCATGTAAACAATGGCCAATGAAACCATTTCCCCTGTTTCAGACCCCTGATGAGAGCTGCAGCTCCTGTTTCCCTCCCAAGAAAAGATTCCTTACCAGCCTCGGTTGAACAAAACGAGCCTTGGAAAGAGGATTTCCACCGAGTTGATTTGAAAAGAGGCGAGCGAGGATATATATGCTTGTTGTTTAAAGGATCGAAGCAGGATCACTCACGTTAGCAGCGAAAAGATTGCTCTTAGCTTGGGTGGATTTATCAGTTATACTACGTTGTACTCTATTCGTTTTTGAGCTAGAAAGCGAAAGTTTTTAGAGACGAGCGAGTAGTATGGACACACGCACGTCAATTGGAGCAGCCAGCAGAGCTCTCGAGAGCTGACGCTGACGTACGGTGTGCGGCACAGTTCACAGGACAGTCGGTGCGTGCGTGCGTGAGGGCGACACTCGTGTGAGGATGTGTGTGATGCTCATCACCTTTTTCCTTGTCGTGCATGCAGTGCAAAGGCTGCCTCGATCGAATTGACCATCGAGGGTACCGAAGCGAAGTGACCTTGAATCTAGCCACGTACAGGCCACCACCACATTTTGGACGTACGTTGAACCGGAGCAGCTGAGGATGTGCTGTGGCCGTAGCAAAGGAAGGCAAAGGCGTCCGTTCAAAAGGTAGCTTGGTTGGAGACCGGTGTCGCGTGCATGGGTTCTCGCGAGCGGGCGCGCTGCAGCTGCAGCTCATCAGAGAGGGATGCATGGCTTCTTCTCATCTGGGCATTACTCACCACCTCGTGCTCCGCGCAGTTCTTCAGCTGCAGCAGCGGCGCAGGGTTTTGGCTGGCGCGAAAAGATGTGCGAGACGAGACGGGCAAGCAGTGGGTCAAACGGAAGCCGGCCGGAATCTCGAGGCAGACGCCGTGCCGTGTCGATCGTCTCGCCCAATGGGAAAAATTAAGGTTGTACTACCATTGGCAACGTAAAACCAGTAGTATAGCTAAAAAGATCCAGTTTTGTTTTTTCCAGTCACCTTTTGCACTTTCGTTTCTTTTTGGTCGACTTGAAAGAACGGTAAACATTTTGTTTTTGAAACATCTTTTGCACCTTTTTTTTTCTTTTTGGGTGGATTTGAAAGGACGGGTAAACATACATACTGTAGATAGCAGCTTGTAAACATCGAGGGAATCGACGGCTGGAAAAGAGATTCGAGCGAAAAGCCGACTTATGCATATACTCCCTCTGTTTCGAAATAATTGTCATCGTCGGCTAGTTTATTTTTGAACTAATCGGTGACAATTATTTTGAAACGGATGGATTACTACCTGAAAGCGCTACACTCCCTTGTACTACTACTCTATTCATAGCCATGGGATCATAACAACACTGAATCTACTGTGCTGCGTTACATTTGCCAACACGTACTAGAGTCTGATGTCACTAGTACAACCGTGCCACCTAAACTTTTGAGACTCACCGCCCGTCATCCAGCCCTCTCTCACCTTCCATGGGACGAACAACGACGAGAGCTACTAATAGATCGATGACAACGGGAATCGGTCGAAGCGGTTGGTTTATTAGGTGAAGTGAACCATCCATATATTTCAATTGTCGTTCATGGCACCACCGTACCAGCCATTGCCATTGCATGCATGACTACGACGGCTGGACTGGACAGGCGCCTGCTGACCTGCTTGATGCTACCGACGTGACCGTGTGTGATTAGTGGCCTTGCTGGTCCAACAACCACCGGAGCTAACGAACAGACGTACACCAGCCCTCATCGACCGACGTCTTGGAAGAGAGTGACGAGACGAGCCCTTTTACCGCATGCAGAATGAGTAGTCAGATATTCAGACAATCTCACGTCAGAGAAAAAAAATAATACAGTAATATCACGAATTAAGTCGATCTACTTTTCCATGTTTTGGACCCATCGGCTGTGTGGCATCGGCATTGCAGTTCAACACTTGCTCTGATGCTGTATATGATGTTCTAGAAGGTTTCACTTTCACTTGCTTTGCAATCCCCGAATTATTATGCTTCAGTCCTACAGTACTCCTACTAGCTACTACTGTTAGGCAAGTACAGTCTAAAGCCTTATTCATCGACAAAAGGGTTGCATCGAGTTGCTCTTGCAATGCACGTTACTCAAGCTTTGTCGAGGAAGACTGTCTTGGTCAAACTACTTTACTACCCCTTTTTTCTTTCTTCTAAACACAGGTGGGGAGTAAAACACTTAAATAACTTCTGTTCTAGTACTACGTTTGCATTGAAGTGATATGATTCTCCTATATCGAGGAGATTTAATATTAGAAACATTCCGTTGTTGGTAATTTTTTTCTGCTATATTTGAAAAGCCTTTTGATCAGAAACAACCTAGCAAGGAAATTGGCTTTCCAATAGGCAATCAGATAATTTGTGGTGCCAGTCCAAGCGTGAAAACTATCCTCTTTCTAGCACGCGTACACATTGCAACCTCAAATATAGCACGGATCTTAGAGGTAGGCTATGCATGAAAACGTTTACCCTATCTCAAAAGTCCCTCCGGTTAGAAACAAAAACCATGGATACTAATATATTTCCTGTGGATCAAAAAGATATGTTATGGTAGCGTACATGAGAAATCATGTAAATATGATAAGGCAGAGAACGAGATCCTGTTTTCTGGTTAATGCAGATGTTGCAAGCGTAAATATAGCATGAACGTTGTCCGTAGAACACACATGAAAGTTTTCACTTATTTTGGCAAAAATTCACTCCATTCAGAAACACGCATGAATTCGATTGTCGGTATCGCAATTCCAACATAAGCATCACCTAAATATAAGCATCACTTAAACATAAGCTCACAATTACAACATTCTAAGCATGCCAATTGTAGATGACGGATCACAATTCACAACATTGCATCACAAATGAAAATCACGACATAGCATCGCAAATGTAAATCACAAGGCTAAAAATAACCTAAATTCACAAACATTGCAAATTGGAGACGGCGGTGGCATTGGAGGCGATCAGAGAGCGTTGGGAAGGCGTTGCGGAGCGTCGGGGAGCGTCGAGGATGAGGGCAGAGGGTGCTCACCGACGCCAACAGTGAGGAGGCAACACATCGGGTGGCTTGAGCGTTGGGTGCCACCGGCCCCTCGAGGGAGCTCGAAGGAGGCCGCCGGGAGCTTGTGGGAGGCTCCCGCCAGCTCGGGCGACAGCGAGGAGCACGACGGGGGAGATCAGAGGAGGCGGCAAACTAGGCGGCCGACGGCGAACGAGATACGGCGACAGAGGCAGGGATGCAGGCGGCGACGGCGGTTGCGCTGCGCGACGTAGGAGGCAGCGGCAGGAGAAAGTGATGCGGTGGCGGCTCGTGCGGGAATGGGGGTTGGACCGCGTGGTTCGGGGGTATATCCTTGTAAAATGTGACGATCACTTAACTTGCGACGGCCCAGGGTTAGCCATTGCAAGTAAACTAACTTGCAACGTAACTAGCGTTAGTCGTAGCAAGTTAAGCCTCTATTTGCGACGACCTTTGGGCCTGCCGTCCCAGATGGACCTTCTATTGGCGACGGCGTAGTAACTTGTGACAGACACGTGAGGGCCGTCGCAAGTTACCCTATTTGCGACGACTGGCCGTCGCGAATTTTTTCGGCCGTCGCAAATGATCGGATTTCTTGTAGTGGATGCTAAGATCCAGAATGACACATTTCGCTTTTCCACCTAAAGCGGGCATTGCAAGGGCAAATATAGCATTGACGTTGCTCGTAAACATGCAAGGATACGTTCACTTATTTGTGGCAACAATTCACCCCCTTTAGAAACAACCTCCCCGAGCAATCACTATATCCAAACTAAAGCTTTACTTTCCAGCAGCGCACACAAACGTTGCAACCGCAAATGTAGCACAAACTTTGGTGGATATGCATGAAAACATCCATAGTATTTTGAAAAGCCCCGAGTTTAGAAACAAAACTCATGGATAGTATTATTTTTTCCATGGGCCATAAAAAATATGTTACGGCAACGTACATGAGAAACCATGTAAAGATGCTAAGAAATTTAGCATGGACATTGCTCGTAGAACACACAAGTAAAATATGGTCACTCATTTTGGCAAAAAAATCACTTTGTTTTCAGCTGAAGTGGGCATTGCAAGCACAAATTTAGCATGAACGTTGCTCGTGGAACACGTAAGAAAAATCTGGTCACTCATTTTAGCAAAAAATCACTCTGTTAAGAAACTACCTCCCGAGCAATCACTGGATCCAAAATAAAACTTCACTTTCGAGTGCGCACTTACGTTGGAAGCGCAAATGTAGCATGAACTAGACTAGATACGCATGCAAATATTCATCCCTATTTTGAAAAACCTCTGGTTAGAAACAAAATTCATCAATGGTATTATCTTTCTTGTGGGTCATAAAAAAATATGTTACGGTAGCGTACACAAGAAACATGTAAAGATACTAAGACCCGAAATGACATTCTTCTTTTCCTGCTAAAGGGGAGTTGCAAACACAAATTTAGCATGGACATTGCTCGTAGAACACACAAGTAAAATATGGTCACTCATTTTGTCAAAAAATCACTCTGTTTCCAACTAAAGCAAGCGTTGTAAGCACAAATTTAGTATGAATGTTGCTCGTGGAACACGTAAGAAAAATCTGGTCAGTCATTTTAGCAAAAAATCACTCCATTAAGAAACTACCCCCCGAACAATCATTGGATCCAAAATAAAGCTTCACTTTCGAGCGCGCACTTTTGTTGCAAGCGCAAATGTAGCATGAATGGGGGTATATATGCATGAAAATGTTCATCTCTATTTTGAAAAGCCCCCGGTTAGAAACAAAATTCATCAATGGTATTATTGAAAGCATCTAGGCCCCCATGAGGTATGGTTTCGGTGATTAATGACAACTATTGGACTTTACTAATGAATTTGTGGATGCAAGGTCTCTCATAATCACTCAATCAAATGAAATCAATATGTCATTGGAGACCTCTAAACAATCAATTTATGAGATCAAATCAATGATATGAAGACAAGAAGTGAAAGCTCTTATGACAAAGTCATTCAACCACAATTAATGACACTTAATGCTTGACAATCATCAGAAATATATTTCCAACAAAGTCTAAGAGGTCACTTGAGCAAGACACAAAAGAATCACTTAGAAACAACTCGAAGCAAACAAAATCAACTCACCAGATCAACCGATGTTTCCAGAGAACAACACATCGGTCGAGTTGGTTCAGCAGAAGAAGAAGACCTCAGAACAAAGCACTCACCGGATCATCCGATGTTAAGGGCTAAGCTACATCGGTCCATCAGTACAGTTTGCAATATCCTTGGACCAAGTGTAGCACCGGATCATCCGATGTACAGAGATATACACATCGGTCAATCACTCCAGTAAGCATCAAGTTTGAGCCAATTCTGGAGGAAGAGCCACCGGATCATCCGATGAGAAGATAGGTGCAACATCGGTCTAACAACGGTCATATCTGACACAATGACGTCAGCTAAAGTGAACTTGACCGATGATAACTAAAGGGGAGACATCGGATCATCCGGTGTTCGCAGAAAAGTTCTATCAGCCTACTTTTCCAACGGCTATTTCGTGGAGGCTGGCTATAAATACCCCCTAAACCTGTCATTTCGATAAGTCTTCATCACCAGACATTCTCAATACATCCACAAGCATTCAAGACCAAGAGCCATCACTTCTACATCATTTCGACCACCTACACACCAAGAGATAGGCTAGAGCTAGCTAGAGAGAGAGCTTGTGTGCCTCCATTCTGGGTGAGTGGAATCTTTAGGATAGTGAGAGCCTCAAGGGGGTGCCCCTTGGTGTTTGTAACTGTGAGAGACTTCCAGAGCTTGCCAAGGCGTTTGTGGAAGCCCGGAGGGTCGAAGTTGTACAAGGCTTGAGCTCCACCTTGCCGAGGTTGGCAAACGGAGAAGAATAGTGGAGATCCCTCGTCTCGGTGACTTGGGTGTGGCTATACCCTTTGGTGGGTGCCACAACGTGGATGTAGGAAGATCTTGACGATCTTGTCGAACCACGAGATAAATCCTTGTGTCTCCTCGAGAGTTTGCATCCTCTTCCTCTCCCTTACATTTATGCATTTTATATTTCGCAAAGTTGCTATTTACTTCAATGCATAGATTGTTTGCGTAGGGAATTGGGCTTTTAGGGATTATGTTTTATTGCTTAGATTTTTTAAAAAGAAGCCCAATTCACCCCCTTTCTTGGGCATTCGATTCTTACAATTGGTATCAGAGCAAGGTTGCTCATAGGATCATTCTAGATTCACCGCTAGAGAGAAAAAATGGCCAAGGTTGGGGGTTCGGTTCCTATCTTCGAGGGCAAGAACTTTGCCTATTGGAAAGCACGCATGCGCGCTTATCTAGAGGCTATTGCTCCTGGAGTATGGGAAGCGACCCATGCGGGTTTGGAGAACACAACTATGTTGGTGATCAAATTAAATGGGATGCTAAAGCTAGGAATGCAATCTATGAATGTATTAGTTAAGATGTGTTTGCTAGGATTGCTAGCAAAGAAAAAGCTTGTGAAATTTGGGCTTGCTTAATAGAGATTCATGAGGGTTCTTCTCGAGTCAAGGAACTTAAATATCACATGCTTAAAGCAAAATATGATGAATTTAAGATGCTACCTCATGAAAATGTCAATGAGATTTTCTCTCACTTGAATGTACTTATTGAGGAAATTAATGCTCTTGACATTGCTTCTCTTGGCAAAGGACTCATCAACCGCAAGATTCTCATGCTCCTTCCCAAGCCAAAGTACAACATCATCAACTCCATGCTTCAAAAGGAGTCTCTTGACCACATTGAAGTTTCGAAGCTCATTGGAGAAATTCACGCTCATGAGATGAGTGTACTTGGGATGATGGAGCAATCATCTTCAAAAACAATTGCTCTAAAGGCCTCCACCAAGAAAACAAGCCTCAAGAAGAACAAGGTGGTTGAGCCTAGCTCAAGTGAAGAGGAGCAAGCATCAAGTGAAGATGAAGATGATGAGCTTGCATTGATGATGAGGAAGTTCTCACGCTTGAACTCCAAGATTACCAAGAAGGGATACACCTTTGATCCCAAGAAGAAAGCATTTCTACCAAGGAGAGATGATCACAAGACTTGCTACAATTGTGGTGATCAAGGCCACATCTCCTGTGATTGTCCAAAATCAGACAAAACAAGAGAGAACCACAAGAGCAAGCATCGCAAGCTTGAAGAAAGTGAAGATGATGAAGAAGAGGTCAAACCCAAACCAAGATCCTTTGGGAAGAGGAAACATGACAAGGGCAAGAAGACAAGACTCTTCCCAAAGAAGAGAATTGCCCACAAAAGGTGTTCATGTGTGAGGCAAATGAATGGGTCACCGACGAAGAAACAAGTGATGAAGAGAGTGAAGTGGAAGAAGAAAGTTTGGCCGGCCTCGCCATTGCCAACAATGATGACTCACCTCTTCATCCACCGCCCATGTGCCTCATGGCGAAAGGTAACACCAAGGTATGTGACGACTCTAGCAATGATGAGCTTTCCCCCGATGATTTAACTTCTTTGATAAATGAATATCATACTATCATTAAGAGGGAAAAGAGTAAGGTTAAAGCTCTTGAAGAAACTCGTGCTAGACTTGAGAGTGATAACCTCGATTTGCTTGACAAGTATGAAAGCATACTCAAAGAGCATGACACGCTCAAATCTCATGTCAAGCAAATTGAGGAAGAAAAGGCTAAAATCAAGTTAGATAATCATGAGCTTAACTTAGCACACCAAACACTCTTGGAAGAGCACAACAAGTTAGTACAAGAACATCAAACACTTAACCTTGCTCATAATGTGCTTGATCAAGAGTTGAAAAATATAAAGAAGCAAACTCTTAATGATAGGATATCCATTACTTCTCATGTCACTAATGCCTTGAACAAGTCTTTGTCTTTGTGTAAGGATCGAAACGCCCAAGAGGGGGGGGGGGGTGAATTGGGCTTTCTTTCAATTTTTAAAGCAATTAAGATTAACGACCTCAAGCCCAATTCCCTATGCGATTAAACTATGCAATCAATGTAAATTAAAGTTGCGGAATGAAGATTGCATAAGTGTAAAAAGGGAGAGGGATGCAAACGCTCAAGGGACACGGAGTTTATCCCGTGGTTCGGTAAGATCACAAGGATCTACCTACATCCACGTTGTGGCACCCACCGAAGGGTTTTTCCACTCCCAAGTCACCGAGACAAGGGGGTTCTTCACTATTCTTCTCCGTTCGCCAACCTCGGCAAGGTGGAGCTCAAGCCTTGTACACTTTGGAATCCTCCGGGCTTCCACAATCTTCTTGGCAAGCTCCGGAAGTCGCACACACCAAGGGACACTCCCTTAGGGCTCTCACTACACTAGAGACTCCAATCACCAAGAATGGAGGCACCCAAGCACTATCTCTAGCTAGTTCTAGCCTATCTCTTGGTGTACAAATGATGAGCAAATGATGTGAAAGTGGTAGCTCTATTGCTTGAATGCTCTAGGATGTGTAGAGTATGTTTGGGCTTCAAGTCTTGTCGATTTGACAGGTTGAAGGGGTATAAATAGCCAGCCTCCACGAGATAGCCGTTGGAAAAGTAGGCTGACATCACTTCTCTGCGAACACCGGATGATCCGATGTCTCCCCTTCAGTTAACATCGGTCAAAGCCAAATTAGCTGATGTCACTGTGTCAGATATGACCGTTGTTAGACCGATGTTGATCTGTCTTCTCATCGGATGATCCGGTGGCTCTTCCTCTAGAATTTTGCTTGATCTTGAAGCTTACTGGAGTGATCGACCGATGTGTGTAAGTCTGCACATCGGATGATCTGGTGCTTCACTTGGTCCAACAGTGTTGCAATCTGTGATGATGGACCGATGTCACTGAGCCACCCACATCGGATGATCCGGTGAGTTATTTGCTCTGAGGTCTTCTTCTTCTGTTGACACAACTCGACCGATGCAGTCAACTCAAAGACCATCGGATGATCCGGTGTGTTCAACTTGTTGACTTCGAGTTGTTTTGAGTTGTTCTTTTGGAATTTGAACTTGTGACCTCTTTGACACTTGTTTGAAATGTTGTTTTGATTGTCTTCAAGCATTGAGTGATATCAAGTTAGAGCTTTCACTTCTTGTCTTCATATGATTTGATTTGATCTCATTCGTTGATTTTATATGGGTCTCCAATGTAATTTTGATTTCATTTGATTGAGTGTTATTGAGACCTTGCATTCACAAATTCATTAGTAATATCGAATGGTTGTCATTAATCACCGAAACCGTACCTCATGGGGTCTAGATGCTTTTAATCTCCCCCTTTTTGGTGATTGATGACAACACAATAATTTAATGCGCAATAATAATGAATTTGATGATAATACTCAAGTATATATGCAATGAATACAGCATAGGACACATTAAGCTTGTAAAACGCAACAGAAATTTGTGGTGCGAAAAGCTCAATTGATTAAAAACATAAGCAAATGAGACAAGCGAAAGAGTGCTTAATTAAAATTACAAAAGAGTACTCAAGCACGAATACAAAGGATAAGCACACACTCCCCCTTCACTCCCCCTGAGACTACTACTACCACTCCCCCCTGACTCTTCTACATCTTCTCCCCCTTTGGCATCAAGACACCAAAAAGGGATCAGAACGCCTACAAACCCTGAGAGCTGGGCGCGAGGACGAACTGGGCACCGTCGCAGTCGCCGGAGCTAGAGTCGCCGGTCGTAGGAGCTGCCGGAGCGGCGGGAGCTGGAGGGTCCGCTGCCGGTGCTGGAGGAGAGGAAGCAGGTACTGGAGGTGCCGGTGGAGCTGGAGGAAGTGGAGCGCTCACCACGGACGCTGGCGTCTGCTGGAACAAGATCGTCGCCGGCAGTGGTGAGTGAATCGGTGCGCTGGATGCCAGAAGTGGTGACATACTGATTGAAGGGATAGGAGTAGTAGGCACCTGAGCAACACCTGGAGCCAGTCCCAGTCCAGGCTGCTGTGGAGGAAGGGCGATCCCGGTCTGAGTGTAAAGGTTGGTGATCAACCCTAGGATCCCCATCATGGCCTGCTGGGTCTACTGCTGCTGGTCGAGGGTACGGCGGTGCATCTGATCTACCAGGTTGGTGAACCGGTCCGTATCCTCTCGCCTCTGACGGGCGATCTCCAGCTGGAGCTCCTGCTGCTGCCGCTGCAGCTGTGCCAGGTGAGCAACCTGCTCTGCCCTGGCCTGCTCAGCAGCGAGCCTGTCCTGGCGCTGCTGCTCGATCATCTGCTGGAGAAGTGTCGACAGCTCTGACGGCTGTGACACCTGCGCCTCGGACACAGGAGGTGGTGTCGGTGGCGGAGCAGCTGATCCTCCTGCCTCGGCGTCGTGCTGCCTCGGTGAAGGTGGAGGAGGAGGGAAGTACTCCTCGACACTCTCGTTTGTGTCGCTCTCGGACCAGACGTGCTGCAAGTCTCCACCTTGAGCTTCTGCCTCAGCCAGACGCTCATCTTCCCTCTCGAGGTCAGACCAATCCACCTCAGTCAAGCGAGCCCTGACCTGGCGCTCAACTGGACGGCCAAGGCGGCGGTCTCCAGGGGCAGGGGCACGGTAATGTCCGAACCGTGTCACACTCTCGTCAGAGAGACGATCGTGCACGGCAGACTCCTCTGGAACCATCATCGTGAGCAAGTAGCTGATCCAGTGCCCATATGCTAGCTGCCTCATCATGCCCACTCCATCTGTGATGACATCCTCCATCTCGCAGATAATGACATCCACTATATCAAAGTCCATCCCGTTCATGATGTAAAACAGGATCGTCTGCTGGAGGCTAGTGAAACCTTCAAGATAGCTGGACCTCGGCAGGAGGGAGCGACGCAGGGCAAGGTGCACCGTGCGTGCTGCAGGAGTCAACAGGGCCGGAACTCTCGGCTGGTCTGGAGAGAAAGTAGGTCCAAAGAGTGATCTGATCTCCTCCAGAGCGGGAGCCACTCCTCCAGTGAGCGGCCTCCTCGGCGGGTCTGCCTGACCGTAGACTCTCTCATGTATGCAGATGTCGTGCAGGTCTACTCCAAGCAGCTGTCCCAGTGTCCGTCAGATGGTAGTGCTGACCCATGAACATGAAGTCAATGGATCGTCTGCCCTCAGAGACGTAGAGGGTGGCGTAGAACACGCGGACCCAATACTCTACGTAGGCACTCCGCTCATAGGATAGCAGCTGCACCAGACCCCTGTACCTCTCAAAGAACGGCCTGATCTCTGTCCCTGCGGCCACTTCAAGCTGAACCCAATCCATGTAGTTGTGTTGGAACAGCTTGTGGCCACGGCGTCTGTAGGTCTCGTAGAGAGACGCCTGCGTGACCTTCCAGAACCGACTGTCCACCAAAGCTTCCCGGGGCTGCGGGTACCACTCCTCAAGCAATACACTCCATCTGAGCTTTCGGAGTCGCTTGGCCTTCATCTTCCGGTAGTCCGTAAGACGGACTCCCTCACCGACCCGGACGGCCGTGTCCATCTCATAGATGGCCCTCTCGGCCTCCCTGTCCTCACGACGGTCGGCAGCCGTCGGTCTCGGACGAGGAGCCACCTCGGTGTGACCCCCACGCGTCCGGGCAGAGCGCCGGCGGACGAGAGGCTCAACCGGCTCCTCTTCAACGTCGGAGTCGTCGATCACGGGAGGCTGCCTGGAATGAGCCTCGCGGATCCTCAGGGACCCTCCTCGGCCACGCTCCCGCTCCTCGGCGGCGCGAGCGGCCATCAAGGCCTTCTTCTCATCCTTCGAAAGTTTGCGCTTCTTCGCGGCGGGCTCCGCGATCGCCTTTCCCTTTCCTTTGCGGTCGTGACCCATCTAGACGACGGAGAGCTAGGGTTAGCGACGAAGAAAGAAAGGACAATGAAAAATAACGATGGACGTCGCACGGCACGAAACAAACCTAGGCGACGGAGAGCAAACGGGCCGGGTGCGAAGTTGAAACGGCGGCGAGGAGAGGCGGTGGCGAGGTTGGTGGAGACGTCGGAGGTGAAGGCGGCGCGTGGACGGCGGAGACCGGAGGGCGACGGCGGCGTCCGGCGGCGGTGGCGCGTGAGGTGGTGGTGGAGCGGCGATGGGGGCGGTGAGTGGTGAGGTGAGGCGGCGGCGGCGCTAGGCGGCGGCGGCGCTTGCGAGCAGGGGGACGACGACGGCGACCGACGGCAGCGGCGGCGTCCGGCGGCGGCACTGCAGTGGGCGGCGCTTGGGTGCGGCGCTTGGGTGCGGCGGCGGAGGTGGCGGCGATGGAACGGGAGGCGTCGGGGAGAGAGAGAAAGGGCGGCGGCGTGTGGGTTAAATAGTGGACCCCAAACCCTAGCCGATATTTTAACACCGGATGGACCGATGTTAAGAGAAGTGAGCATCGGTCAAATGCCACAGAAAGGATATTCAAGAATTGCTGTTGACACCGGATGGACCGACGTTGAAGGGAGTAAACATCGGTTGAATTGACCACAGCTCCAGAAGAGTGAACATCGAATGGACCGATGTTTTCCAGAATGAACGCGTCGGAGCATTTGAGGTTCTGACTAAATTGGGCCTTGAAAATTTGAACACCTATTGATCCGATGAGGGATGGGCTAGGGCATCGGATAATCCGATGATAAAAGAACAAAAACATCCCATATATGTCCTTTGACCAAACAAACAATTAACTAGAAACACATGTCTTAGGACTTTTTGGACAACCCCTTACCCCTCAAGAAGCTAATATGCCAATAGCTTGGCTAGACCTTAATGCAAATGGAACACCGAGAAAAATGGAGGAAAATATCCAAATAAAGTGTAAGGCCCATGCTTTGTGAGGTAGAGTATGAAGACTTCTATCTCTTTGAAGCATGATCCTCTAGGCATTAACGTACCTAACATTTTGTTCTTTCCACCTTATATGAGTTGAGATATTGCATTTCAAACAAGTCTCCTTCTCATGAGGTGGGTTCCCCTTTGTGACAATCTACCGTATGCAATGCCAAACAAATTATAGTGCAAGAGATTAAATGAGTGCAAGTTTATATGGCAGGGATCATGCAAGGCATAAAATAAATCTATCTTGCCAAGTTTGAACCTTCCAAAGGCTTCCTCAGGGAAAACTACTTCTAGCTTGCCCCTATCCTTTGGGAGTTAGACAAGACCTATATGATATGCATCCTTACATGAACATGGCAACTTACATGACGTTAGATGCATCTAGCACATTTAATTCACTTCTAAGTCTAGAAAAGGTTTTCTCATCAAGTGGTTTTGTGAAGATATCCGTCAATTGTTCTTCGGATCTAACACCTTGCAAAGAGATGTCTCCTTTAGCCTCATGATCCCGCAAGAAGTGATGGCGAATATCAATGTGCTTAGTGCGGGAGTGTTGAACGGGGTTTCTAGCTATCTTAACCGCACTTTCATTGTCACAAAGGAGAGGCACACAACCAATTTTAATTCCAAAGTCCAAGAGGGTTTGCTTCATATATAGAATTTGGGCACAACATGCACCGACCGCTATATACTCCGCCTCCGCGGTGGACAAAGCCACGGAATTTTGCTTTTTGCTCGACCAAGATATTAGGGAACGCCCAAGTAAGTGGCACCCACCGGAGGTACTCTTGCGATCCACACGGCATCCGGCAAAGTCCGAATCCGAGTATCCCAAGAGATGGAAACTAGCGTTCTTGGGGTACCACAAACCTACACTTGAGGTATGCTTGAGATATCGAAGTATCCTAAAGACCGCCTTCTTATGCGATTCTTTAGGTGCCGCTTGAAAGCGAGCACACAAGCACACACTAAACATAATATCGGGCCTAGATGCGGTAAGGTACAACAATGAACCAATCATGGAGCGGTAGTGAGATTCATCAATAGGTTTACCATCCAAGTCCGCGCCGAGATGACAATTTGTCGCCATTGGAGTACTTCTTGTGCTACAATCTCCCATTTCAAATTTCTTCAAGAGGTCCTTGGTGTACTTCTCTTGGTAGATGAAGGTGCCCTCTTGAAGTTGTTTGATTTGAAATCCAAGGAAGAAGTTGAGCTCTCCAATCATTGACATCTCGAATTTCCTAGACATCATGGTGCCAAACTCATGGCTAAGAGATTTGTTAGTTGAGCCAAAAATGATATCATCGACATAAATTTTACAAATGAATAAATCCCCGTCGATGTCCTTGGTGAAGAGTGTAGTGTCCACCCTCCCGATCTTGAATCCTTGCATGACCAAGAAATCCCTTAGACGTTCATACCACGCCCTAGGTGCTTGCTTGAGCCCGTAGAGCGCCTTGTGTAACCTATACACATGGTTAGGATTCCTCGGATCTTCAAACCTGGGAGGTTGCTCAACATAAAAAAGTTCGTTAATATAGCCATTGAGAAAGGCACTTTTAACATCCATTTGATAAAGCATTATATTGCGATGTGAAGCAAAGGCAAGGAGTATGCGAATAGCTTCTAACCGAGCGACCGGAGCGAATGTTTCTCCAAAGTCTAGTCCTTCAACTTGTGAAAAACCCTTGGCCACAAGTCTTGCCTTGTTGCGGACCACGACGCCATTCTCGTCTTGCTTGTTCCGGTATACCCACTTCGTACCGATGACGTTCTTGTCCTTGGGTCGCTCCTCCAACACCCAAACTTCATTGCGGGTGAAGTTGTTGAGTTCTTCTTGCATGGCCATCACCCAATTTGGATCTTGGAGTGATTCCTCTATATGAGTGGGTTCTACACACGAAACAAAAGAGTAGTGCTCACAAAATGAAGCGACATGGCGAGAACGAGTACTTACTCCCCGTGACGGACTTCCGATGATTTGATCAATCGGATGCGCCTTGGAGATGCGTCCATGCCTCATAAGTGATTGTGGTACACTTGGCGGTGGTGAAGCATCTTGCGCGTCTTGTGGTTGGACTTGATCTTGGACTTCTTCTTGTTGTTGGTGTTGTGTGGCTTGTGAATCTTGCATTGGCAATGGATCATCTTTCTCTTCTTCTTCTTCATCAACTTGAGGCACCATGGAGGTGTTGATGTTGGAACTTGATGCTCCCCCTTGATCACTGCTCTCCTCAACTTCGGGCTTGATGTCTCCAATGGTCATGTTTTTCATGGCTTATCGTAGAGGCTCATCATCTATATCATCATGACCAAAACTGTCCTCTTGGGAGCCATTAGTCTCATCAAACTCAACATCACAACTTTCTTCAACTAACCCGGAGGTTTGGTTGAATACTCGATATGCTTTTGAGTTTGACGCATAACCAAGAAAGATACCAACATCACACCTTCTTTCAAACTTACCGAGCCTTTTCTTGCGGTAGATATAGCATTTGCACCCGAAGACTCGGAAGTAGGAGATGTTGGGCTTTCTCCCAATGAGGAGCTCATATGGGGTCTTTTGGAGTAGTCGGTGAAGATAGACCCTATTTGCGGCATGGCACGCCGTGTTGATTGCTTCGTCCCAAAACTTCTCCGACGTGCCATAGTCATCAAGCATTGCTCTAGCAAGGGTGATGAGAGTCTTGTTCTTCCTTTCAACGACACCGTTTTGTTGAGGGGTGTATGTGGCCGAAAACTCATGCTTCACGCCTTCACGATCACACCACTCCCCAATGTTGTAGTTTTTGAACTCGGTGCCGTTGTCACTCCGGACCTTGATGATGGGAAGTTGAAATTCCCTTTGAGCACGTTTAGCAAAGGTCTTGAAGATTTCCGGAGTTTCACCCTTGTCACCTAGAAACAAGGTCCAAGCATATCTAGAATAGTCATCAACAATAACAAGACAATAGAAATTACCACCAAGACTTTGATATGTGGACGGTCCGAAGAGGTCCATGTGGAGTAGTTCAAGCGGCTTGGAAGTTGACACCATTGTCTTCATTGGGTGGTGTGAAGCAACTTGCTTCCCGGCTTGACAAGCACTACAAAGCTTGTTCTTCTCAAACGTGACATCCTTCACGCCGGTCACCATCCCAAGCTTGAACGACTTCTTAAGCTTGCTCATCCCAATGTGAGCAATGCGTCGATGCCATAGCCAACCCAAGCTTGTCTTAGTGAAAAGACAAGTGGTCAAGCTAGCATCCTTGTTGGAGAAGTCCACCAAGTAAAGATGTCCATGCCGAAATCCTTTGAAGATTAGTTCTTTGCTTGATTCACTAGTTACTACAACACCATTCTTGTCAAAGGTGCACGTTAGTCCAAGATCACATAGTTGTGCAATGGAAAGTAGATTGAAACTAAGTGACTTAACATATAGTACATTAGAAATGGACAAATCATGCGAAATAGCAATTTTACCTAAACCAATTACCTTCCCCTTTGAGTTGTCACCAAAGGTGACTTGTTCATGATTATCGGGGTTCTCTATGGTGGTGAACATACCATCATTGCCGGTCATATGTTGAGTGCACCCGCTATCGAGTACCCAATGCTTTCCTCCGGCTTTGTAGTTCACCTACACACATGAAGTTAGTTTTTGAGTTTAGGCACCCAAGCTAACTTAGGTCCTTGTATGTGTGATACAAGTGATTTTGGGACCCAAAGTTGCTTGGGGAGCTTCCCCTTCATGCCCTTAATGTCTTTGCCGATGAACCTTGCCTTCACCTTGCCACCTACTTTGCTTAAGAGATAGTGATAATCATGGAAAGTAGATTTGTAGTTAGGAGGCAATTTGGGAGAAGGACGGTTGGGAAGAGGACACTCCCTCGTGTGGTGTCCGGTGACCTCACAATGTTGGCAATAGGATCCAACTTCTTTGATGAAGCTCGTCCTAAGCTCCGGTGAGGGCACCTTCCCTTTGTTGAGCACCGGGAAGGATCCAAGTCCTCTCTTGTTGAAGCCTTTGGCTTGTTGGTAGAGGATTTCCTTGTGCTTGTCCTCCCCCTTGGAAAGTCTCACCACACTAGTGCGGAGACTTTCAATTTCGTCCATCAATTCCTTCTCCCTAAGGCTTGCTTTCAAAGGCAAAGACTTATCCAAAGTATTAGTGGCATGTGAAATAGTTGATACTTTGCCATCAAGGGTTTCCTTTTTCATGTTTTTCATTTTTAGTTCAATTGCTTCATAAGCAAGGTTAAGCACTTTATTTTCTTGAACCAAGTCATTGTGGTTTCCCAAGAGTGCTTGGTTTGCTAAGTCAAGCTCATGATGATCATGCTTGATTTGAGCATTCTCCTTCTCGATTTGCTTGACATGTGATTTGAGCGTGTCATGCTCTTTAAGTATGGTTACATACTTGTCATGCAAATCGAGCTTTGCACTCTCAAGCGTGGCACAAGCTTGTTCAAGTGCCTTAACCTTGCTCTTCTCCCTTTTTATGATGACATGGTATTCATTAATCATAGATGCTAGTTCATCGGGGGAGAGCTCATCATCATCATCGCTAGAATCGTCACATACCTTAGTGTTACCTTTAGCCATGAGGCACATAGGAGGTGGACGAAGAGGTGAGTTGTCTTTGTCGACGATGGCAAGGCCCGCCAAGTTTTCTTCATCTTCACTCTCTTCGTCGCTTGACTCTTCATCCGTGATCCACTCATTTGCCTCGCACATGAAGACTTTTTGAGACCCTCTTCTCTTCTTTGGAAAGAGCTTGGTCTTCTTGCCCTTGTCAAATTTCTTCTTTCCAAAGGAGCGCTTGGGTTTGACCTCTTCTTCATCTTCATCACTTTCTTCTAGCTTTCTATACTTTCCTTTGTGGTTGTCCTTCCTCTTGTCGGGTCTTGGACAATCATATGATATGTGGCCTTGATCACCACAATTGTAGCATGTCTTGTTTTCATCTTTTCTTGGGAGGAAGGCTTTCTTCTTTGGATCAAAAGAGTATCCCTTCTTTGCGATTTTGGAGTTTAGACGTGAGAATTTTCTAATCATCAACGCAAGCTCATCATCGTCATCTTCGCTTGTTGCTTGCTCTTCTTCGCTTGAGCTAGGCTCAACCACTTTCTTTTTCTTGGGAGTCGTCTTCTTGGTTGAAGCCTTGAGAGCAATAGTATTTGACGATGACTCCTCCATCATTCCAAGTACGCTCATCTCATGAGCATGAATTTCTCCAATGAGCTCCGAGACTTCAATGTTGTCAAGTGATTCCTTTTGGAGCATTGAGTTGATAATGTTGTACTTGGGCTTGGGTAGAAGCATGAGGATCTTGTGGTTGATAAGTCCCTTACCAAGAGAAGCAATGTCAAGTGCGTTAATCTCCTCAATGAGCACATTTAAGCGAGAAAACATTTGGTTAACATTCTCATGAGGAAGCATTTTGAATTCATCATACTTGGATTTTAGCAAGTGATATTTGAGTTCTTTAACACGAGATGAGCCCTCATGAATTTCAATTAAACATGCCCAAATTTCACAAGCTTTCTCTTTACTAGCAATTCTAGCAAAAAACGTCTTGACTTATGCATTCATAGATGGCATTTCTAGCCTTAGCATCCCATTTTAGTTGATCACCAACATAATTGAGATCTCCAAATCCCGCATGGGTCGCTTCCCAAACTTCGGGAGCAATAGCCTCTAGGTAGGCACGCATGCGTGCTTTCCAATAGGCAAAGTTCTTGCCCTCGAAGGTGGGAACCGAACCCCCATTCTTGGCCATTTAAGCTCTCTAGCGGTGAAGCTAGAATGATCCTATGAGCAACCTTGCTCTGATACCAATTGTAAGGATCGAAACGCCCAAGAGGGGGGGTGAATTGGGCTTTCTTTCAATTTTTAAAGCAATTAAGATTAACGACCTCAAGCCCAATTCCCTATGCGATTAAACTATGCAATCAATGTAAATTAAAGTTGCGGAATGAAGATTGCATAAGTGTAAAAAGGGAGAGGGATGCAAACGCTCAAGGGACACGGAGTTTATCCCGTGGTTCGGTAAGATCACAAGGATCTACCTACATCCACGTTGTGGCACCCACCGAAGGGTTTTGCCACTCCCAAGTCACCGAGACAAGGGGGTTCTTCACTATTCTTCTCCGTTCGCCAACCTCGGCAAGGTGGAGCTCAAGCCTTGTACACTTTGGAATCCTCCGGGCTTCCACAATCTTCTTGGCAAGCTCCGGAAGTCGCACACACCAAGGGACACTCCCTTAGGGCTCTCACTACACTAGAGACTCCAATCACCAAGAATGGAGGCACCCAAGCACTATCTCTAGCTAGTTCTAGCCTATCTCTTGGTGTACAAATGATGAGCAAATGATGTGAAAGTGGTAGCTCTATTGCTTGAATGCTCTAGGATGTGTAGAGTATGTCTGGGCTTCAAGTCTTGTCGATTTGACAGGTTGAAGGGGTATAAATAGTCAGCCTCCACGAGATAGCCGTTGGAAAAGTAGGCTGACATCACTTCTCTGCGAACACCGGATGATCCGATGTCTCCCCTTCAGTTAACATCGGTCAAAGCCAAATTAGCTGATGTCACTGTGTCAGATATGACCGTTGTTAGACCGATGTTGATCTGTCTTCTCATCGGATGATCCGGTGGCTCTTCCTCCAGAATTTTGCTTGATCTTGAAGCTTACTGGAGTGATCGACCGATGTGTGTAAGTCTGCACATCGGATGATCTGGTGCTTCACTTGGTCCAACAGTGTTGCAATCTGTGATGATGGACCGATGTCACTGAGCCACCCACATCGGATGATCCGGTGAGTTCTTTGCTCTGAGGTCTTCTTCTTCTGTTGACACAACTCGACCGATGCAGTCAACTCAAAGACCATCGGATGATCCGGTGTGTTCAACTTGTTGACTTCGAGTTGTTTTGAGTTGTTCTTTTGGAATTTGAACTTGTGACCTCTTTGACACTTGTTTGAAATGTTGTTTTGATTGTCTTCAAGCATTGAGTGATATCAAGTTAGAGCTTTCACTTCTTGTCTTCATATGATTTGATTTGATCTCATTCGTTGATTTTATATGGGTCTCCAATGTAATTTTGATTTCATTTGATTGAGTGTTATTGAGACCTTGCATTCACAAATTCATTAGTAATATCGAATGGTTGTCATTAATCACCGAAACCGTACCTCATGGGGCCTAGATGCTTTCACTTTGAAAGCAAACGCTAGGGAGAAAGACTTGTTGGAAGAAATTGAGAGTCTCCGCACTAGTGTGGCTAGACTTTCAAAAGGGGAAGTCAAACACAAGGAAATACTCTTCCAACAAGCAAAGGCCTTTAACAAGAGAGGACTTGGGTCTTTCCCGGTGCCTAACAAAGGAAAGGTGCCCTCACCGGAGCTTAGAACAAGCTTCATCAAGGAAGTTGGTTCTTATTGCCAACATTGTGAGGTCACCGGTCACCACACAAGGGAGTGTCCTCTTCCTAACCGACCCTCTCCCAAGTTGCCCATTAATTACAAATCTACTTTCAATGATTGTTATTATCTCAGTAAAGTAGATGGCAAGGTGAATGCTAGGTTCATTGGCAAGGACATAAAGGGCATGAAGGGAAAGCTCCCCAAGCAACTTTGGGTCCCAAAGACACTTGTATCACACATACAAGGACCTAAGTTGGCTTGGGTGCCTAAAGTTAAAAATTGAATTTATGTGTGTAGGTGAACTATAAAGCCGGAGGAAAGCATTGGGTACTCGATAGCGGGTGCACCCAACATATGACCGGCAATGATGGTATGTTCACCACCATAGAAAACCCCGGCAATCATGAACAAGTCACCTTTGGTGATAACTCTAAGGGTAAGGTAATTGGGTTAGGTAAAATTGCTATTTCAAATGATTTATCTATTTCCAATGTTTTGTATGTCAAGTCACTTAGTTTTAATTTACTTTCCATTGCACAACTATGTGATCTTGGACTAACATGCACATTTAGCAAAAATGATGTTGTTGTGAGTAGTGAAACAAGCCAAGACATAGTCTTCAAAGGATTTCGGCATGGACATATCTACCTAGTAGACTTCTCCAACAAGAATGCTAGCTTGACCACTTGCCTTTTCACTAAGACAAGTTTGGGATGGCTATGGCACCGACGCATAGCGCACATTGGGATGAGCAAACTCAAGAAGTCATTCAAACTTGGGATGGTGACCGGCGTGAAGGATGTCACTTTTGAGAAGAACAAGCTTTGTAGCGCTTGTCAAGCCAGGAAACAAGTTGCTTCACACCATCCAATGAAGACAATGGTGTCAACCTCCTAGCCACTTGAGCTACTCCACATGGACCTCTTCGGAACGTCCACATATCAAAGCCTTGGCGGTAACCTATATTGTCTTGTTATAGTTGATGACTACTCTCGCTATACTTGGACTCTATTTCTAGGTGACAAGAGTGAAACTCCGGAAGTGTTTAAGACCTTCGCCAACCGCGCTCAAAGAGAATTTCAACTTCCCATCATCAAGGTTCGGAGTGACAATGGTACCAAATTCAAGAACTACAACATTGGGGAGTGGTGTGATCGTGAAGGCGTGAAGCATGAGTTTTCGGCCACATACACCCCTCAACAAAACGGTGTCGTTGAGAGGAAGAACAAGACTCTCATCACTCTTGCACGAGCAATGCTTGATGACTACGGCACGTCGGAAAAGTTTTGGACTGAAGCAATCAACACGGTGTGCCATGCCGCAAATAGGGTCTATCTCCATCGACTACTTCAAAAGACCTCGTACGAGCTTCTCATTGGGAGAAAGCCCAACATCTCCTACTTTCGAGTCTTTGGATGCAAATGCTACATCTACCGCAAGAAAAGGCCCGGTAAGTTTGAAAGAAGATGTGATGTTGGTATATTTATTGGTTATGCATCAAACTCAAAAGCATATCGAGTATTCAACCAAACCTCCGGTTTAGTTGGGGAAAGTTGTGATGTTGAGTTTGATGAATCTAATGGCTCTGAAGAGGAGAGTTTTGGTCATGATGAAATAGATGATGAGCCTCTACGAGAAGCCATGAAGAACATGACCATTGGAGACATCAAGCCTGGAGTTGAGGAGAGCCATGATCAAGGGGGAGATTCAATTTCCAACATCAACACTTCAATGGCGCCTCAAGTTGACGAAGAAGAGAAGGATGATCCATTGCCGACTCAAGACTCACAAGCACAACAACATCAAGAAGAAGAAGAAGTCCATGATCAAGTCCAACCACAAGAGGAGCAACACGCATCACCTTCGCCAAGTGCTTCACAACAACTTATGAGGCATGGATGCATCTCCAAGGCGCATCCGATGGACCAAATCATTGGAAGTCCGTCAAGGGGTGTAAGTACACGTTCTCACCATTTCGCTTCATTTTGTGAGCACTACTCGTTTGTTTCATGTGTAGAACCCACTCATATTGAGGAAGCACTCCAAGACCCAAATTGGGTGATGGCCATGCAAGAAGAACTCAACAACTTCATCCGCAATGAAGTTTGGGTGTTGGAGGAGCGACCCAAGGACAAAAACGTCATCAGAACAAAGTGGGTGTACCGCAACAAACAAGACGAGAATGGCGTTGTGGTCCGCAACAAGGCAAGACTTGTGGCCAAGGGGTTCTCGCAAGTTGAAGTACTAGACTTTGGGGAGACATTTGCCCCGGTCGCCAGGCTAGAAGCCATCCGTATACTTCTTGCCTTTGCATCACATCATAGTATTAGACTTTATCAAATGGATGTGAAAAGTGCCTTTCTTAATGGTTACATTAACAATCTTGTTTATGTTGAACAACCTCCCGGGTTTGAAGATCTGAGGAATCCTAATCATGTGTATAGGTTGCACAAGGCGCTCTACGGGCTCAGGCAAGCACCTAGGGCGTGGTATGAACGACAACAGGATTTCTTGATCATGCAAGGATTCAAGATCGGGAGGGTGGACACCACACTCTTCACCAAAGACATCAACGGAGATCTGTTCATTTGTCAAATTTATGTTGATGATATTATTTTTGGTTCAACTAACGAAGCTCTTAGCCATGAGTTTGGCAAAATGATGTCTAGGGAATTCGAGATGTCGATGATTAGAGAGCTCAACTTCTTTCTTGGATTTCAAATCAAGCAACTTAAAGAGGGGACCTTCGTCTATCAAGAGAAGTACACCAAGGACCCCTTGAAGAAATTTGAGATGGGAGATTGTAGCTCAAGAAGCACTCCAATGGCAACAAATTGTCATCTCGACGCGGATAAGGACGGTAAACCTATTGACCAATCTAACTACCGTTCTATGATTGGCTCATTGCTTTATCTTACCGCATCTAGGTTCGATATCATGTTTAGTGTATGCTTGTGTGCTCGCTTTCAAGCGGCACCTAAAGAATCGCATAGGAATGCGGTCTTTAGGATACTTAGGTATCTTAAGCATACCCCTAGTGTGGACTTGTGGTACCCTAAAGGTGAAAATTTCATCTCTTGGGATACTCGGATTCGAATTTTGCCGGATGCCGCGTGGATCGCAAGAGTACCTCCGGTGGGTGCCACTTGCTTGGGCGTTCCCTAGTATCTTGGTCAAGCAAGAAGCAAAATTCCGTCGCCTTGTCCACGGCGGAAGCGGAATATATTGCGGCCAGTGCATGTTGTGCCCAAATTCTTTATATGAAACAAACCCTTTTGGACTTTGGTATTAAACTTGGTTGTGTGCCTCTCCTTTGTGACAATGAAAGTGCAGTTAAGATAGCTAAAAACCCTGTTCAACACTCTCGCACTAAGCACATTGATATTCGCCATCATTTCTTGAGGGACCATGAAGCTAAGGGAGACATCTCATTGCGAGGTGTTAGGTACGAAGAACAATTGGCGGATATCTTCACTAAACCAATAGATGAGAAAACTTTTTCTAGGCTAAGAAGTGAGCTAAATGTGCTAGATGCAACAAACATCATGTAAGAATGCACTTCATATAGGTCTTGCTTAACTCTCAAAGGATAGGGGTGAGCAAGGGTTAGCTTGGGATGGGGGTTATTTTGGGTTTTCCCAAGGCTTGAAGAGTGGCTCTCCCTGAAGAAGCCTTTGAAAGGTTCAAATTTGGCAAGATAGATTTATTTTATGCCTTGCATGATGCCTGCCATATAGACTTGTAATTTCTTGCATTATAAAATGTTTGACATTGCATATGGTAGATTGTCACAAAGGGGAACCCACCTCATGAGAAAGAGACTTGTTTGAAATGCAATATCTCTACTCATATAAGGTGGAAAGAACAAAATGTTAGGTGTGTTAATGCCTAGAGGAACATGCTCTAAAGAGATAGAAGTCTTCATACTCTACCTCACAAAGCATGGGCCTTACATTTTATTTGGATGATTTCCTCCTATTTTTCTCGGTGTTCCATTTGCTTTAAGGCCTAGCCAAGTTATTGGCATATTAGTATTTTTTAGGGGTAAGGGGTTGCCCAAAAAGTCCTAAGACATGTGTTTCTCATTGATTGTTTGTTTGGTCAAAGGACATATATGGGATGTTGCTGTTTTGTAGTCATCGGATTATCCGATGCTTAGGTCAGATCATCATCGGATAAGTAGGTGTTCAAAAGCCAAGAGCCAGTTCAGTCAGTATCTCAAATCATCCGACGCGTTCATTCTGAAAAACATCGGTCGATCCGATGTTCACACTTCTGAAACTGTGTTGAATTCCACCGATGTTATTCCCTTCAACGTCGGACCATCCGATGTCAACGACACCTTTTTGAATACCCTTACTGTGTCATTCGACCGATGCTTCTAACATTCAACGTCAGTCCATCCGGTGTTAAAGTTTCGGCTAGGGTTTGGGACCCACTATTTAAACGGCGCTTCACCTTCTTTTCTTCTCTCCCCCAATCCCGTCACCCGCGCCTCACCTTCCACCGTCGCCGTCTCGCTCGCCCTGCGCCGCTGCCGCCCTCCGGCTGTCGCTGCACCACACCGCCGCCGTCCGGAGCAACCGCCGCCGTCCGGAGCAACCGCCGCCGCCACTCGCTTCCACCACCGCAGTCGCCGCCACCGCCGCTCCACCCCAGCGCCGTCGCCGCTCTCCCTCACCACCACAGCACCCAAGCGCCGCCTCCTCCCGTGCACCACCGTCGCCCCAAGCACATCGCCGTCGTGGTGCTTCCACCGTCGCCATCTCTTCATCGCTAGGGTTGTCGGCCGCGATCATACTTCATTCTCGTGCATCACCCGATCGCAATGGCTCGCGACAAGAAGAACAAGGGCAAGGTCATTGCAGAGCCGGCCGCAAAGAAGCAGAAGCTCTCGAAGGAGGAGAAGAAGGCGTTGATGGCCGCTCGCGCCGCCGAGGAGCGAGAGCGTGGCCGAGGAGGATCACCGAAGATCCACGAGGCTCGTCCAAGGTAGCCTCCCATGATCGATGAGTCCGAGGCCGAAGAAGAGCCGAAAGAGCCACTCGTCCGCCGACGCTCAGCCCGGACCCGTGGGGGGCATCCCGCGGCAGCACCACGTCCGAGACTGACGGCTGCCAATCGTCGTGAGGACAGGGAGGCCCAGAGAGCCTTCTACGAGATGGACACCACCGTTCGTGTCGGTGAAGGTGTCCGTTTGATTGATTACCGGAAGATGAAGGCCAAGCAGCTCCGAAGACTCAGATGGAGTATCTTGCTTGAGGAGTGGTACCTGCAGCCCAGAGAGGCTCTTGTGGACAGTCGTTTCTGGACTGTGACATAGGCGTCACTCTATGAGACCTATAGACGCCGAGGCCACAAGTTATTCCAGCATAACTTTCTGGATTGGATCAGCTCGCCCTGGCTGCAGAGACGGGGATACGGTCCTACTTTGAGAGGTACAGAGGGCTGGTCCAGCTGATGTCCTATGAGAGGAGTGCATATGTGGAAGATTGGGTACGCGTGTTCTACGCCACCCTATACGTCTCTGAGGGCCGCAGGTCGATTGACTTCATGTTCATGGGACAACATCATCACCTGACGAGACAGACGCTGGCACAGCTGCTGGGAGTGGACCTGCACGACACTTGCGTGCATGAGAGAGTATATGGACAGGCAGACCTGCCGAGGGGGCCGCTCACTGGAAGAGTGGCACCACCACTGGAGGATATCCGCTCTCTGTTTGGACCGACCTTCTCTCCAGACCAGCCGAGGGTACCGGCACTACTGACTCCTGCTGCGTGCACAGTACACCTTGCCTTGCGCCGCACACTCCTACCGAGGTCTGGGTATCTAGAGGGGTTCACCAGTCTGCAGCAGACCCTCCTGTTCTACATCATGAATGGGATGGAGTTTGATATTGTAGACATACTCATATGCGAGATGGAGGATGTGATCACAGATGGAGTGGGCATGATGAGGAAGCTTGTGTACGGACACTGGATCAGCTACCTGCTCTTCATGATGGTTCCTGAGGAGTCCGCCGTGCATGACCGTCTCACTGACGAGAGCGTCACACGGTTTAGCCACTATCGTGCTCCAGCTCCTCGAGATCGCCGCCTTGGCCGTCGAGTCGAGCGTCAGGTCAGGGCTCGTCTATCTGAGGAGGACTGGTCGGATCTGGAGAAGGAAGATGAGAGGCTGGCAGAGGCAGAGGCTCAGGGTGAGGACCTTCAGCATATATGGTCCAAGAGCGACACGGATGACAGTGTCGAGGAGTACTTCCCTCCTCCTCCCTCACCCAGGCAGCACGACGCGGAGGCTGGAGGCTTTGCAGTGCCACCCCCTACTCCACCTCCCGTCACAGAGGCACAGGTCTCTCAGCCGACTGAGCTCACCTCACTTCTTCAGCAGATGGTTGAGCAGCGGCGCTTGGACCGGCTTGCAGCTGAGCAGGCCCGAGCGAAGCAGGCCGCACACCTTCTGGAGCTCCAGCAGCAGCAGCAGGAGATGCAGCGCCAGATCGCCCATGAGAGGCTTGAGGACACTGACCGGCTGACTGGGCTGATCGACCAGATGCACCAGCGCTCCCTCGACCAGCAGCAGCAGACGCAGCAGGCGATGATGGGCATCCTGGGGTTGATCACCAACCTCTACACCCAGAGCGGGATTGCCCTCCCATCGCAGCTGCCAGGAGTTGCTCCACCTCCACCTGTCCTTGCTCCAGCTGCCGCTCCGGTGTCGACCACGTCGATCCCTTCGATCAGTATGTCTCCACTGCTGGCTCCCGGCGCACCGATTCACTCTCCACTGTCGGCCATGACACTGTTCCAGCAGACACCGGCATCCTTCGTCACTGCCCCTCTTCCAGCAGCTCCTACTCAGCAGGCACCGACGGCGGCTCCTACGGCTCCGACAGCTCCTTCCACCTCTACTCCAGGCAGCAGCTCCGACGACAGCACCCCCGATGGTGACCAATTCGTCATCGCGCCTAGTACTTAGGGTCCTTAGGCACTCGGATCCCTTTTTGGTGTCTTGATGCCAAAGGGGGAGAAGAGTTAGAGGAGAGTCAAAGAGAGGATAGCTTAGCCTCAGGGGGAGTGTCCTAGCCTTAGGGGGAGTTTATCTATATTGTCTTTTGTAATTTGGGGTGTTTTTGCTATTATTTTTTGTAATTCGATGTTTTTGCTACTCATTTGGTGTTTATTGAGTACTCTTAAGTTATTAATCGATTGAGCTTATTTGGTGTCTATCTATATCTTATGATCACTTATCCACTTGAGTTATTCCTTGATTGAGCTTTCAAATTCATTACTATCAAGTGTGATAATCTTGTATTCATTGCATGTCCTCTTAAGTTTCATACTATCAAATTCATTACTATTGTGCTTTAATTGTTGTGTTGTCATCAATCACCAAAAAGGGGGAGATTGAAAGCATCTAGGCCCCCATGAGGTATGGTTTCGGTGATTAATGACAACCATTGGACTTTACTAATGAATTTGCGGATGCAAGGTCTCTCATAATCACTCAATCAAATGAAATCAATATGTCATTGGAGACCCCTAAACAATCAATTTATGAGATCAAATCAATGATATGAAGACAAGAAGTGAAAGCTCTTATGACAAAGTCATTCAACCACAATTAATGACACTTAATGCTTGACAATCATCAGAAATATATTTCCAACAAAGTCTAAGAGGTCACTTGAGCAAGACACAAAAGAATCACTTAGAAACAACTCGAAGCAAACAAAATCAACTCACCGGATCAACCGATGTTTCCAGAGAACAACACATCGGTCGAGTTGGTTCAGCAGAAGAAGAAGACCTCAGAACAAAGCACTCACCGGATCATCCGATGTTAAGGGCTAAGCTACATCGGTCCATCAGTACAGTTTGCAATATCCTTGGACCAAGTGTAGCACCGGATCATCCGATGTACAGAGATATACACATCGGTCAATCACTCTAGTAAGCATCAAGTTTGAGTCAATTCTGGAGGAAGAGCCACCGGATCATCCGATGAGAAGACAGGTGCAACATCGGTCTAACAATGGTCATATCTGACACAATGATGTCAGCTAAAGTGAACTTGACCGATGATAACTAAAGGGGAGACATCGGATCATCCGGTGTTCGCAGAAAAGTTCTGTCAGCCTACTTTTCCAACGGCTATTTCGTGGAGGCTGGCTATAAATACCCCCTAAACATGTCATTTCGATAAGTCTTGATCACCAGACATTCTCAATACATCCACAAGTGTTCAAGACCAAGAGCCATCACTTCTACATCATTTCGACCACCTACACACCAAGAGATAGGCTAGAGCTAGCTAGAGAGAGAGCTTGTGTGCCTCCATTCTGGGTGAGTGGAATCTCTAGGATAGTGAGAGCCTCAAGGGAGTGCCCCTTGGTGTTTGTAACTATGAGAGACTTCTGAAGCTTGCCAAGGCGTTTGTGGAAGCCCAGAGGGTCGAAGTTGTACAAGGCTTGAGCTCCACCTTGCCGAGGTTGGCAAACAGAGAAGAATAGTGGAGATCCCTCGTCTCGGTGACTTGGGTGTGGCTATACCCTTTGGTGGGTGCCACAACGTGGATGTAGGAAGATCTTGACGATCTTGCCGAACCACGGGATAAATCCTTGTGTCTCCTCGGGAGTTTGCATCCACTTCCTCTCCCTTACATTTATGCATTTTATATTCTGCGAAGTTGCTATTTACTTCAATGCATAGATTGTTTGCGTAGGGAATTGGGCTTTTAGGGATTAAGTTTTATTGCTTAGATTTTTTAAAAAGAAGCCCAATTCACCCCCCCTCTTGGGCATTCGATCCTTACAATTATCTTTCCCGTGGGCCATGAAAAATGTTACGATAGCGTACACAGGAAAAATGTATGGATGCTAAGACCCAGAATGAAATTTTGCTTTCCAGCTAAAGCGGGCGTTGCAAACGCAAATTTAGCATGAATGTTGCTCGTATAACATGCAATAAAATCTGGTCACTCATTTTGGCAAAAAAATCACTTCGTTTCCAGCTAAAGCGGGCGTTGCAAGAGCAAATTTAGCATGGACGTTGTTCGTAGAACACGCAAGAAAAATTTGGTCCCTCATTTTGGTAAAAAAATCACTCTGTTCAGAAACAACCTTTCGAGCATTCATGGGATCCAAAATAAAGCTTCACTTTTGAGCGCGCACTTACATTGCAAATGCAAATGCAGCATGAACTTGAGTAGATATGCATGCAAATGTTCATCCCTATTTTGAAAAGCTTCCGATTAGAAACAAAACCCGTCAATGGAGTTACATTTCCCGTGGGCCATTAAAAAATATGTTATGGTAGCGTACTCGAGAAACCACATAAAGATTCGAAGATCCGGAATGGCATTCCACTTTTCCAGCTAAAGCGGGCATTGCAAGCGCAAATTTAGAGTGGACATTGCTCGTAGCACACGTAAGAAAAATCTTGTCACTCATTTTGGCAAAAAATCACTCAGTTTCTAGCTAAAGCGAATGTTACAAGCGCAAATTTAGCATGGACGTTGCTCGTAGAACACATAACAAAAATTTGGTCGATCATTTTGGCAAAAAAAATCACTCTGTTCAGAAACAACCTCCCGAGCAATCACCGGATCCAAAATAAAGCTTGACTTTCGAGTGCGCACTTACGTTGCAACTGCAAATGAAGCATGAACTTGAGTAGATATGAATGCAAATGTTCATCCCTATTTTGAAAATCCTACATTCAGAAACAAAAATCATAAATTGTATTATCTTTCCTATGGGCCATAAAAATATATTTTACGGTAGCGTACACGAGAAACCACGTAAAGATGCTAAGACGCAGAACGACATTCTGCTTTTCAGCTAAAGCGGGTGTTGTCAGCACAAAGTTAGCATGGACGTTGCTCGAAGGAAAAACAAGAAAAATCTGATCACACATTTTGGCAAAAAAAATCACTCTGCTTTCAGCTAAAGCGGGTGTTGTAAGCGCAAATTTAGCACGGATGTTGCTCGTAGAACACGTAAGAAAAAATTGGGTCACTCATTTTGGGAAAAAATCAATCCGTTCATAAGCAATCTCCAGATCAATCACTGGATCCAAATAAAGTTTTACTTTCGAGCACGCACTTACGTTGCAAGCGCAAATATAGCATGAAATTGAGTAGATATGCATGCAAATGTTCATTGCTGTTTTAAGAAGCCTCCGGTTAGAAATAAAACACATCAACGATATTATCTTTCCTGTGGGCCATAAAAAATATGTTACAGTAGCGTACACGAGAAACAATGTAAATATGTAAAGACCCGAAATGACATTCCGCTTTCCAACTAAAGCGAGCGTTGCAAGCGCAAATTTAGCTTGAAAATTGCTTTCAGAACACGCGAGAAAAATATGGTCACTCATTTTGGCAAAAAATCACTAGATTTCCGGCTAAAGCGGGACTTGCAAGTGCAAATTTAGCATGGACGTTGTCGAACACGCAAGAAAATCTGGTCACTCATTTTGGCAAAAATCACTCCGTTCAGAAACAACCTCCCGAGCAATCACTAGATCCAAAATAAAGCTTCACTTTCGAACGCGCACTTAGGTTACAAGAACAAATGTAACATGAACTTGAGTATATAGGCATGCAAATGTTCTTCTCTATTTTGAAAAAGTCTCCAGTTAGAAACAAACTCCATCAATGGCATTATCTTTCTCATGTGCCACTAAAAAAATGTTACAGTAGCGTACTCAAGAAACCACATAAAGATAGTATGACCCAAAATTATATTTTGCTTTCCCAGCTAAAGCGGGCATTGCAAGAGCAAATTTAGCGTGAACTTTGCTCGTAGAACATGCAAGAACAATTTGGTCACTCATTTTGACAAAAAATCACTCTGTTTCCAGCTAAAGAGAGTGTTGCAAGCGCAAATTTAGCATGGGCGTTGCTTGTAGAACACGCAAGAAAAATCTGGTCACTCAGTTTGGCAAAAAAAAATCACTCCATTCAGGGCAATCACTGGATCCAAAATATAGCTTCAATTTTGTGCGTGTACTTACATTGCAAGCGCAAATATAATATGAACTTGAGTAGATATACATGCAAATGTTCATCCCTATTTTGAAAAGCCTTCGGTTAGAAACAAAGCCCATCATTGGTATTATCTTTCCCGTGGGCCATAAAAAATATGTTACGGTATCATACATGAGAAACCACGTAAAGATGCTAACCCCAGAATGACATTATGTTTTCCAGCTAAAGCGGGCGTTGCAAGCGCAAATTTTGCGTGGACGTTGCTTGTAGAGCACGCAAGAAAATTCTAGTCACTCATTGTGGCAAAATAACTCCGTTTACGGCTAAAGCGGGCATTGAAAGCGCAAATTTAGCATGGACGTTGCTTATAGAACATGCAAGAAAAATATGATCGCTCATTTTGGCAAAAAATCACACTGTTCAGAAACAACCTTCCGAGCAATCACTAGATCCAAAATAAAGCTTCACATTCGAGCGTGCACTTACGTTGGAAGCACAAATGTAGCATGAACTTGAGTAGATATGCATGCAAATGTTCATCCTTATTTTGAAAATCCTCCGGTTAAAAACAAAATCCGTCAATGGTATTATCCATCATGTGGGTTACAAAAAATTATGTTATAGTGGCGTACGCTAGAAACCAGGTAAAGATGCTAAGACCCAGACTGATACTATGATTTTCTAGCTAAATCGGGTGTTGCAAGTGCAAATTTAGCATAAATGTTCCTCGTAGAACAAGCAAAAAAAAAATCTAGTCACGCATTTTGGCAAAAAATTACTCCATTTTCGGCTAAAGCGGGCATTGCAAGCGCAAATTTAGCATAGATGTTTGTCGGTACCCTAAAAACCATACACCCCCTGAGGATACAAAGATCTCAAGGGAAGGACATCTACTCAAATTGAAGACCCTCGGGGGCCCACTTGTCAGACGTAACCGGACCCGCTTCTCCAACATGGTTAGCCCCTAGGTTGCCACGTGTACTGTCAGACCAGAGCTATTACCCGCAAGGGTGAAGCTCCGGGCCAAGTACCGAAACGGCACCTCCGGAGGTAACCCCTGACCGAGAGAAGCTCCGGACCTGACACGTGCCATGCCGCCCCGGAGCTTCCCGCTTCCCACAAGCAAGCTCCGGAGCTGCCACGTGTCCATACGTCGGAGCTGGCCGCTTCAAACCCCCGGGAGACGTTGTAACGGCTCCGGATCTCCAAAAGACAGCCGCGGACTTCAAGACCCGATTAATTATCATTAATTCCACGTTAATGATATTTAACCGGACGATCTTAACGCCTGTAACGGCACTGTCGAAGCCGTTACAGGATTATTAACAACAATTAATCTCGTGTATCAATACTAACAACCGCCAGGGCCACATGTCGGGCCAGGCTGACTTGTAACGGTTTGTCCTTGTGCTATAAAAGGACAAACCGACGATACACGAAGGGAGAACTCTGGAACACACTCAAGCTCACAAGTGAATACAACATACACACACCCGTGGAGTAGGGTATTACGCTCAGGCGGCCCGAACCACGTAAACCACCGTGTCACTCGAGTCCAATCGCGTTTCACCTACTTGAGTCTCCGCGCGCCCAAACCGAACCACAAACTCCTTCCACACTTTCGTAGTGTCAGGGGATCTGCCGACTCCAACAGTCGACAGTTGGCGCACCAGGAAGGGGGCGCCTGAGATCTTCAAGAATGGTGAATTCTGCGGCTGGATCATCCAATGGGCAACCTGCTGCTCAGGCTGTCGGAGGCAATCCCTCCAACATGCAGCCACCGGCAGGAGCCTCAGTTCCAGCGGGAGTCACACTCCCACCACCACCATCTTCTCCGGCAAGACATGCCGAACGACATGATGGTGCACCGGCGTCACATTCTGCGCCGGCAAGTCGTGACAACCCAGAACACGCGCTCCATGCAGCGCGTGCTCTCCTTCAGCGACCACCACCTCCGGATGCATCTCAAGGTGCCATGGAGCAATGGAGAGCTGATATTGAGCATTTGGTCGCAGCAGCGGCAGAACGCCTCAACAACCAGGGTCCACCTCCTTCAGGGCGGGCCCCGTCGCAACGACGAACGTTGTCTGGAAGACTTGGTCCACATGTCTCCAACAACCGGAGAAGAGCTGCGTCACAGCAAGTGACGTCGTTGCCCTCTGGGGCACGACGTGCCCATACTGCATCTCGGCTTTCGACACACGACCTCCGGGCGGAGCTTGATCGCCGATACCGCCAACAGGATGGTCGTGTCCACATCGAGCGAGCTCGAGAAAGACGAGATGCTCAAGACCTTTCTACTCTGGAAGGAGTAGGAGGAGGCTGTTCCGCCCTAGCCATGCACCTGCGCATGGTTAGATGGCCACAGAAGTTCCGGCCACACTTGCCGGAAAAATTCGACGGGACTGTTAATCCCGTGGAATTTCTGCAGATATACTCCACTGCGATTCTAGCAGCTGGAGGAAACGAGGCCGTAATGGCCAATTACTTTCCAGTGGCCTTAACTTGGACCGCCAGGTCCTGGTTTATGAGCCTTCCACCCAACTCTATCGACAGTTGGGAGGAGCTGTGCCGTCAGTTCACCGCCAATTTCGGGAGTTCATACACCCGTCCGGGCACTGAACTGGACCTTTTTGCGGTCGTGCAAAAAGGAGGAGAATCTTTGCGGTCATTCATCCAAAGATTTTCTCAGGTACATAACACAATCCCTTCTATCTCAAGCGCTTCTGTCATTGTGGCATTCAGACAGGGTGTACGAGACAAGAAGATGTTGGAGAAGCTGGCGATCAAAGAGATCACCAGCGTCACGGAGCTCTTCAGCCTGGCTGACAAATGTGCCAGAGCTGCGGAGGGCCGTGAAATGCATTCCAAACAAACCTTGGAGGGTCATAAAAAATCCTCCAAAGAAGAAGCCGCTACCTCCGGGAGTGGCAAGAAGAAAAAGAAGTCCAACGGCAAGAAGAAGTCGTCGGCCGGCACATCCAACGTTGCAGCCGCTGCAACTCCTGGTGGCCGGGGGCCACGCCCCGAAAAGCGACCTCGACCGTCTTCTGAAGACGGTGGCAAATCCAAGATGTGGTGCCCCATTCACAAAACGAGCAGCCACAGACTGGAGGACTGCCGGGAGGTCCAAAACCTTGCCGAGCACTACCACAAGCGCCGGGAAGGGTCTCCCTTCCGACAGAGGGAGGGAAAACAAAAGGTCGATGAAGCTCCGGCTGAAGAGGAGTTAGGGTTTCAGGACCCCAAAAAGGTCTTGAAAGCCGTCTACACCTCCGTCGACGATGATTCCGACGTCTCCGACAACGAGCGTCGAAAAACCATGAACACCATCTTTGGTGGATCATGGGACATCACCTCTCGTCGTGTCATCAAGAATATGCGACGGGATATGGCTGCTGTAGCTCCTACAGCTAGACCGGAGCCACATCGAAAGTGGATGGACACACCCATCACTTTTGATGCTTCGGACTGTCCTCAAAGTATGGTCGGAGCTGGCCAACTACCCTTGATGGTATCTCCCACCATCAACAACATCCAGCTCCATCATGTCCTGGTAGATGGAGGTTCGGGGCTTAATCTCATCAGCTTCGAAGCTTTCACTAAGCTTCAGCTCCGACCTTCGGACCTCCAGCCCTCTCGACCTTTCTCCGGAGTAGGTCCGGGGGCCATCACTCCACTCGGAGCTATTACTCTCCCTGTTACCTTCGGGACCCGGGAGAAGTATCGCACCGAAAAGTTGATCTTCGACGTCGCTCAGATCAACTTACCATTCAACGCCATTTTGGGTAGACCTGCCTTGTACAAATTCATGGCAGCTGCTCATTATGGATACCTGGTGTTGAAGATGCCAACACCAGTAGGCGTTCTCCGGATCCGTGGAGATCGCACTGCCGGAGTAACTGCTCTGGAGGAACTCCACGCACTCACCACAGCGCAAGAGGAGGACTCCAGACAGAAGCAAGCTCCACAACCTCCGAGCATTCGTCAACGAGGCTCGACCTCTGCACCTCGTGTGCAGCCAAGCGGCGACACCGACATTCCCGTCAAAGTCGTCCAAATTGGTTCCGATGTCACCCAAACTACCCGCATATCGGGTGGCTTGAACGACAAATAGGAACTCGCGCTCATCACTTTCCTCCGGGCTAACGTTGACGTGTTTGCTTGGCAACCGTCACAAATGCCTGGGATCCCCAGGGAAGTGATTGAGCACAATCTGAAGATTTACCCCGACGCTCGGCCTGTGCACCAGAAACCTCGGAAGCAATCTGTAGAGCGACAAAACTTCATCCGACAAGAAGTGAAGAAGTTGCTCGAAGCCGGATTCATCCGAGAAGTCTACCATCCAAAATGGCTGGCAAACCCAGTCGTTGTGCCTAAAGCCGGCGGGAAACTTCGGATGTGCATCAACTACACCACACTGAATAAGGCATGTCCAAAAGATCCATTCCCACTACCTAGAATAGACCAGATAGTGGATTCCACCTCCGGGTGTGAGTTACTGTGTTTTCTAGACGCATATTCAGGATATCATCAAATCCGGATGTCTAGGGAAGATGAAGAACATACTTCATTCGTCACAGTGGATGGATTGTATTGTTACACAGCCATGCCTTTTGGTCTCAAGAATGCAGCTTCAACTTTTGTACGAGCAATGTACAAAACTTTCGAAGAACTCATCAGAGACATAGTGGAAGTGTACGTTGATGACATCGTGGTCAAAGTCAAGAACAAGGAGTCCCTCTTGGACACCTTGCAGGCTGTCTTCGACAAGCTGCGGGCCACCCGCACGAAGCTAAACCCAGACAAATGCGTATTTGGGGTTAGTTCCGGAAAGCTTCTTGGTTTCCTGGTAAGTCACCGGGGCATAGAGGCTAATCCGGCGAAGATAAAAGCCATTGAAGACATGCGGCCACCAACCCGCATCAAAGACGTCCAAAAATTAACTGGATGTCTAGCAGCCCTCAGCCGGTTCATTTCAAGACTGGCGGAAAGGGCACTTCCCTTCTTCAAGTTACTAAGGAAGTCCGGACCATTCCAATGGTCTGAAGAAGCAGAGAAGGCATTCCAGGAGCTGAAACAGTTCCTCACCACCCTACCAGTCTTGGTAGCTCCGAACCCTGGTGAGCCTTTATTCCTTTACATTTCAGCAGCTGACGAAGTCGTCAGTATGGTTCTGGTTGCGGAGAGACCGGAACTACCCAATACTCAGGAATCCAGATCCCTTCGGGAGGATCCGGAGGTTCCTGAAAGCGGGTCTGGGTCCCAGCTCCCAGACTTGAACCCACAAGAAGCCACTTCAGAGGACTCGGATCCTTCCGATAGGATCCAGGTCATTCCTGAAGAAGCTCCAGGTTCCTCCACCCAGAACCCGGAGGTCCCCGAAGATAGTCTGGACCCCTCCGACAGGGTCCGGATCAATGGAGAGGAAGCTTCGGACCCCTCCGGGAGGGTCCGGACCATTCAACGCCCGGTATACTTCATCAGTGAAGTGTTACATGATGCCAAGACTCGATACCTAGAGGTGCATAAGCTGCTCTACGCAGTTCTTATTGCCTCAAGGAAGCTTCGACACTATTTCCAAGCTCACAAAGTCTCGGTGGTAACTTCATATCCACTTCGAGCGATCCTGCATAATCCCAATTCAACTGGGAATATAGCAAAGTGGGCAGCGGAACTGGCTGAATTCGACCTCGAATTCATTCCAAGACAAGCAATCAAGAGTCAAGCGTTGGCAGATTTCGTGGCAGAATGGACTCCCTCTCCATTAAACCCTGGGGGGCCCAGCGAGCAGAAGACGGAACTACAAGTTCCGGCCTTCACTAAGCCTCACTGGACCCTTTACTTCGACGGCTCCATGCAGAAGCAGGGAGCCGGAGCTGGAATCCTTCTCCTCGCACCAACCGGGGAGAAGGTAAAATACATGGTGCACCTTGACTTCAAGGCAACCAATAACATGGCGGAGTACGAAGCACTCATCTATGGATTAAAGGTGGCACTATCATATGGTGTCAAGCAGTTGCTGGTTAAAGGAGATTCACAACTTGTCATCAAACAGGTGAAGGGTGAATGCTCCTGCAATAATCTCCAGCTGGCTGCTTATCTCCTTGAAGTCCAGAGGCTTCAGAAGGACTTCGAAGTCCTAGACCTTCACCATGTTCAGCGTACTCACAACGCTGAAGCTGACGAACTCTCGACCAAGGCGTCAACCGGAGCTCAGGCTCCAGACGGAACCTTTGTCCGGAGGTTGTCAAAACCCACAGTTCAGCCTGCCGAACTGAACGAAGGGGGCGAGATCAGCATCCCGAAGCTGACGGTCCCGATGGCCCTGTTACCATGGCAGCCATCAAGGGTCGTAGGTGCTGCCGGAAGCTCCGAGCAACCCAGCACGCAAGACTCAAATGCTCAAGTCAGTTCCGATGCATGGATCTCGGAGATCCGGAACTACTTGAAAGACAACATCCTTCCTGACGATGATGTATCCGCTGACCGGGTAGTCAGATTGGCTAAAAGATACACGTTGGTAGAAGGGGATCTCTACCGGCGCGGTGCCAACGGCATCCTAATGCGGTGCATCACAAGGGAAGAAGGCTGCGAGCTCCTCGCAGAAATCCATGGAGGTGAGTGTGGGAACCACGCGTCTTCCCGCACGCTGGTCGGAAAAGCCTTTCGGCACGGCTTCTACTGGCCTACAGCACTCCAGGATGCTACTGAGCTAGTGAAGAAATGCAAAGCATGCCAATTTCATGCAAAGCAAATTCATACACCTGCTCAGTCCTTACAAATGATACCTCCTACATGGCCTTTCGCTGTGTGGGGGATGGACATCTTGGGACCCTTCCCAAGAGCCGTCGGAGGTTACAAGTTCCTGTACGTCGCCATCGACAAGTTCACCAAGTGGCCGGAAGCTACTCCTGTTGTGACGATCAACAAACAATCTGCAATCAATTTTCTACAATCTATCGTGAGCAGATTCGGAGTCCCAAATAAGATCATCACTGATAATGGGACTCAGTTCACAAGCTCCGCATTTCAAGGATATTGCGAAGACCTTGGCATACAAGTTTGCTACGCTTCCGTAGCTCATCCTGCCAGCAATGGACAAGCCGAGAGAGCAAACGCAGAGATCCTTAAAGGACTCAAAACGCGCACTTATGAGCGTTTGAAAAAGCACGGAGCTAATTGGATCGAAGAGCTTCCGCCCACTCTATGGGCTAACAGGACTTCTCCAAGTCGGGCAACCGGAGAAACACCCTTCTTCCTGGTGTACGGAGCTGAAGCGATCCTTCCTCCGGAAATCACCTTGGGTTCCCTCCGAGTCCGGACCTTCGACGAAGACGCGCAGGACCAGCTCCGGCGTGAAGACCTAGACCTCCTCGAGGAAGGAAGGTGCCAAGCAGCTGTTCGGAATGCCCGATACCGCCAAGCTCTACGGCGCTATCATCAGCGGCATGTACACAACCGGCAGCTCGAGGAAGGCGATCTGGTGCTACGGGGAATACTATCCAGAGAAGGGCAAAACAAACTCTCCCCCGGCTGGGAAGGACCCTTCCGAGTGATCAAAGTATCCCGTCCCGGAAGCGTTCGCTTGGCTACCGAGGATGGGACACCTCTCCCAAATCCTTGGAACATCGAGCACCTCCGTAAGTTCTACACTTAATTCCACGGAGGTGAGTCTTAAGTAACTTGAAGTGTATGTTATAGAGTCATTGTACAGAGTCGGGTAGTTCCTCCGGGAGAGCAGCCGGACCTTTCCCGAAAGGTTTGGAAAGCTCATGCAACACTTGATACAGTCTCCGGACTAGAAGTGTAGCTAACTACCCTGGGTTAAACGAGAAACCGAACACACTTAGCCTGGTTCCGTACCCTAAGAGTGTACTTGTTTCCCCTGTACCCCGGACCTATAATGAAAGACATCTTCATGTGAAATAGACTCCACGTGCATTCATTTTTACATAAGGCTCGACATTTTTATTTTTCTCTTTCTTGTCTATAACAGAAACGTGCAATTCTTAAGAAATTCTAGTTAGACCGATTTACGTACGATTCGAGTTGAATTGTCGGATTTTTTAGATTTAAATATCGTCTGTGGCCAACTCGCCTGAAAGCCGCCAAGCCATTCTAGGGCCGGAGTGCGCTATCGACTTAGCCTGGTCAAGCACCCTAAGTACGCCACTCTACCTACATCCCGGCAGGCCAAAGTAAGGTGGGTCCATGGACAATTGGATCTAAAAAAAAAGACAATTCATCCAATTATACTAAAAATCGTGTTCAACTTGAAATTCTCTTGAGAACCGTAAGCCGCGACGAAGTTATAGATAAGGAACGAATTTTACTGTTTTTCTTGGCTTAAGTGTGCAGGAAAAATAAACCCAATATTGATGGAGAAAAACCGGAGTTAACCAAGCTCCGACTCCCACCGGCGTTAACTTAAAGATGGTGAGAAGACTCTATCACTAGAGTCTGTTGCCAGCAAGACAGGCGTGGCAAGGGTCATTGCCGGAGCTACTAAGCTCTGACACCTTGAAGTATTAACTATCGACACTCAACGTGTTGGTAGAGGCCATTGCCGGAGCTACTAAGCTCCGACAATGGACAGTGCCGGAGCTTCTAAGCTCCGACGACTTCAAGGGATCTTCACTATCGAAAACTTCGGACTTAAATTATACGAGTTCGAAGCAAATTTGTCTTCAACAAAACTCAACATCCTTTTGGTACATGTCCACAATCAAATTGTGCACATCTACCAGGGGGCCAAGTGAAGACAAAGATGTTGAAGACAAAAAATGAAATTCACGAAAAATTGGGGATTTCATTTCATCAGAAGACCGGAGATTACATCTGGAGACAAGGGATTACAAAATTGAGGAAGAAGAGAAGATACAAATAAAGGCTAAGAAAGATAGTCCTAGACCCTATGGAAGAACTCAGCGACCTTCTGGGCGACCTCCGACACGCTGGCTCGGGTAGCTTCGCCTTCTCCTTCGACGGGGCCTTCAAGCACCGGGTCCAGAGAGAATCGAGGGTTCCGGCTAGTGTAACACGTCAACACATACTCTGTGACGTTCCTAGCCAGGGATTGCCCCTCGACCTCCAGCTGGTCCGCGATGACGTCGCCCACCTTGGAGAGCTTGCTGCCCGCAGCGCTCAACGCTTGCAACGCAAGGTCCGGCTCCGACTCCGGATCATCCGGGAGCACGGGGCTGAAACCCATCGGCGCTAGCGCATCATCGGCCTTGCTCAGGAACTCCCAAATTTGCAGGGAGTCCGTCTTCCTCAGGACCTTCATCTCTTCCAGGGACCTCCGGGCCGCCGCCAGCTCCGAATTCTCGCGGGAAAGACGCTCGACTTCTTTGGCGTTTTGCTGAATCTTCGCAGCAACCCGCTTCTCAAGTCTTCCGAGCTCCTCCTCCCGGAGGTGGATCTTGTTCCGGCGGTCGACCAGGTCTTTCTCCCTAGCCTCTATTTTCTTCTCCCGGGCGACAAGGGCACACTCGTACTCGTAGAGTTCCTGCCCCCGCACCCAGGTCTTCTCCTCCTCCTCGAGGCAGCGCTCTTCCAATTTTTTAGTGCGCTCCTCGATACCCTTGTCCGCCAGAGCTGTCTTCTCGGCGAGCTCTTCTTCACGTCGCAAGACGTCATCCCGTAGCTCCAGGAGTTTTTGCTCCTCATCCTCGAGCCGCTTTTCCCTTCCCTCAAGTGCCTCTCGGCGCTTGATGAGTGCGGTGCTGATGGCCTCGAGTTGATCAAACCGAGCGTTGGCCGCGTCGTTAGCAGCCTTAGCTTGGTCATGGTACTCCCGGGATTGGGTGTCGAGGTTGTGAGTCATGCTCTCCCTCTCGTCCAGCATCTCACCCCAGAGCTCCAGGCGGACCTTCTCCCGCCTGATCCATTCCTTGTCCTCAGCAATCCTCGACTGCGCCAGCTTGGTCTCGAATTGGAGTCGATTACGCCACCTCCTAAGGGTTTGGCGCTCCTCTTCAAGAACCTTGCTGTCGTGGAAGAAGGCTAGTTGGACTTGGCGTAGACTGGAGCAAGCGTTGTCGATGGACATCGACAGCGAGATGGGCTTCGGACCTTCTGGGGTCTCCTCCGCTGGTTCCAGCGGGTCTTCATTTACAAAAATTGGGTCCCACTCTACGAGAGCGGAACCCCGAGCTTCCAAGGCACTAGGGCACTCCTCCGGAATGGCCTCAGTCGCCACCGAAGAAGGTACCGCCACCAAATCTTCATTCGCCCCCTCAGGCTGGGGGCCGGCGACTTCGTTCAGGCACTCTGGCTCCGCCACGGGTACCATCGACGTCGTCGCCTCCACTGGCTCCGGCCGGGACGCTTCTTCTGAGGGAGGCTCAAGCTCCCTCGCCTCTTCGACCACCGGCTCTGCAACCGGCGCCTCCGCAATCACCGGCTCTGCAGCCGGCGCTCCAATAGTTACCGGCTCTGCGACCGGAGCTTCGGAAGTAACCGGCTCAATTGCCGGAACCACTTCAACTTCCGGCTCGCACGCCGGGGCTTCAGCTACCTCCGGCTCAACCGTCGGGGCTTCAGCACTTTCCGGCTCTGAAGCCGGGACCGCTACTTCCTCCGACTCAACAGCCGGAGCTTCTACTTCTGCAGCACCAGGACCCGAAGCTTCAACCTCCGGAACGGGTGCCGCTGGCGCATCTTCAATCCCGTGGTCCGGCGCTACCACGGGAACTTCTGGAGACGAGTCGAGGTCCATGACCACGACAGCCGGCGCCGGAGCTGTCGCGGCCTCCGCTTGGGGCGGCACCGGAGCTGGAGCAAAAGCCCCCGCAGCCTCAGACACTGTGGCCGAGGGCGGAGCTTCACTACCCTTCTTGGGAACGCTGCAGATAAAAAAACGAAGAAATTGAGCAAACAGATGCTATAATTAAAAGTTAATTGAGATAAGCAAGAAAAATTACCTTGGGAGGCTCACGCACCAGCTTGCGCGGAACCTCTTTCCCGGACGTTCCTGGCTGGCCACGGTCGGCGTAGGAGCTCCGGGAGGACTCCCAGGACTTGCCGTGGCCGCGGGCGTTTCCCGGGTCGGAGCTCTCCTTGATCGGGAGGAACTCCTGGACCTGGAGGCCCTCACCGCTTCTTGAACCGGAGTCGTCTGTCCGGAGCCGGCACCTCCGGGGGGACCCACCACGGGGACAGCCGCACTCCGGGAGGATCCCACCGCCGGAACAGTAGCGCTCCGAAAAGACCCCACCACGGGGACAGACGCCACAGCGGCGGAGGATCTTCCTTCCTGAGGACGGGGAACTGGCGGGGAAGTAGCAAGCCCGACGGACCTTCCGTCAGCATGTCGCAGCTTCCTCTTCCGGCTCTCCGGCTCTTCCGCCAGCTCCTTGCCCTTGCCGGTGACCTCAGCTCTTGGCTGAGAGACAGGGGTGGAGCCGCCTTCCGACAACCCGGGAATCGCCAACCGGGCGGTCGATCTTCTCTCGACGACGCCAAGGTCGTCAAGCGCGGGCATCTTCCGCCGGAGCTCCCTGCTGAACTCAACTTCCACGTTCAGGGGGAGGAAAGCCGGCGGCGGAGTCAAGTACTCTCCCTCAACATCGATGCCATGCTGGAATTTCTTGAGGTGAAACTCCAAGGACTTCCCCACCATGCTGGACTTCAACCCGGTCTCGACCCGGTCCTCGTCCATCACGCTGTTGAGGGCCCAGGCGAGCTTCTCCCTCCTCTTCAGCGGTGCCCACCTGTTGGACAGGAAGTTGCAGAACACCGCCTGGGGAGTCAGTCCTCCCTCCACACATTGGCGGATCCTGGACAGGATGGGGTCGAAAGCTGCCGCCAGCACCGGAACTTCGCTCCACACCGACGTGTCAATGCCGGGCAGACCGTCTGGCAGCTCCAACCGCTCGTGCTCCTCCACCCGGACGACTACCCAATCTTTCTTCCAGTCATCCCACTTCCCGGAAGGGAACGACCGGAGGTACTTGAACGGGCACTTCTTGCGCTTCACAAAGTAGTAGAAGCCAAGGTACTCGTCACTTCGGCCGGTGGTTTGGACGGTGAAGAAGGTGCGGAAGAGCTCGATGCAGGGAGGGATGCCCACCCACATCTCGCAGAAGTGGACAAAGATGGACACAAGGAGGAGGGAGTGAGGGCCAAGGTGGTATAGCTGCAGACCATAGAAGTCCAGCAGCATCAAGAAGAAGGAAGAAAACGGTGGGATCAGCCCCACCATGGCGTACGATGAAAAGTACACCATTTCGCCGGAGTGCTCCTTTTTAAAGGGAAGCTCCCCGCCGGCGCGGACTGAACGGTTGAAGAAGTCCGACGACCACCCCATGAGGGCTCGGACCTTCTTCAGATCGCTCTCCGTCCTCAAACGACTCTCACGCAGACCCAACTCCATCGCAGCACAGCTAGGCAAGAGAAGAGGAGCAAAGCACGAGTTGGGAGTTTGAGCGCAAGAACAGATGGAAAGCGTAAAGAACTCCCGACGGTGCGCTTTCCTTCTTAAGTAAGCCCTCGCAACGCTTGGATGGAAACTGCAGGGGAGTCAAGGATACTACTCAAGAATTCAACCCAGCCGATGACAAGAGGGCCCGGGACCACCCTGACGATCAAGTCGAGGTTCTTACCCAGGCGAACAGTTGTCATCACGAGGCGGGAAACCCAAAGGCGGCGGACTGACAAGGCGCGCGGAACCGATACGGTTTTCGTATCGGGAACCGACGACCTTCAATTGCGAGAGATCCGCACGTCAAAGATCTTATCTGCCGCCTGAGGTGCGCCACGCGTCGGCACTTAACCGTAAAGCCCTGCCAAAGGCACCTCCAAAGACCCTTGAAGACCCAGTTCAAGAGTCGCAAGTGTGGACCCACCTCCGGCGGAATGACTTCATCCCGTTGGCCTTCCCCGGAGGTAGGTCCAGGGGGCCACTGTCGGTACCCTAAAAACCATACACCCCCTGAGGATACAAAGATCTCAAGGGAAGGACATCTACTCAAATTGAAGACCCTCGGGGGCCCACTTGTCAGACGTAACCGGACCCGCTTCTCCAACATGGTTAGCCCCTAGGTTGCCACGTGTACTGTCAGACCAGAGCTATTACCCGCAAGGGTGAAGCTCCGGGCCAAGTACCGAAACGGCACCTCCGGAGGTAACCCCTGACCGAGAGAAGCTCCGGACCTGACACGTGCCAGGCCGCCCCGGAGCTTCCCGCTTCCCACAAGCAAGCTCCGGAGCTGCCACGTGTCCATACGTCGGAGCTAGCCGCTTCAAACCCCCGGGAGACGTTGTAACGGCTCCGGATCTCCAAAAGACAGCCGCGGACTTCAAGACCCGATTAATTATCATTAATTCCACGTTAATGATATTTAACCGGACGATCTTAACGCCTGTAACGGCACTGTCGGAGCCGTTACAGGATTATTAACAACAATTAATCTCGTGTATCAATACTAACAACCGCCAGGGCCACATGTCGGGCCAGGCTGACTTGTAACGGTTTGTCCTTGTGCTATAAAAGGACAAACCGACGATACACGAAGGGAGAACTCTGGAACACACTCAAGCTCACAAGTGAATACAACATACACACACCCGTGGAGTAGGGTATTACGCTCAGGCGGCCCGAACCACGTAAACCACCGTGTCACTCGAGTCCAATCGCGTTTCACCTACTTGAGTCTCCGCGCGCCCAAACCGAACCACAAACTCCTTCCACACTTTCGTAGTGTCAGGGGATCTGCCGACTCCAACAGTCGACAATGTTCCTCGTAGAACAAGCAAAAATAATATAGTCACACATTTTGGCAAAAAATCACTCCGTTTCTGGCTAAAGCGGGCGTTGCAAGTGCAAATTTAGCATGAACATTGCTCGTAGAAAACGCAAGAAAATTTGGTCGCTGATTTTGGCAAAAAAATCACTCTGTTTTCAGCTAAAGTGGGTGTTGCAAGCGTAAATTTAGCATGAAATTTGCTCGTAGAACACACAAGAAAATTTGGTCGCTTATTTTGGCAAAAAATCACACCGTTTTCAGATAAAACAGGCGTTACAAGCGCAAATTTAGCATGGACGTTGCTCGTAGAACATGTAAGAAAAATCACTCATTTTGACAAAAAATCACCTCGTTCAAAAACAACCTCCCGAGCACTCGCTAGATCAAAAAATAAAGCTTCACTTTCGAGCACGCACTTACGTTGCAAGCGCAAGTGTAGCATGAACTTGAGTAGATATGCATGCAAATGTTCATCCCTATTTTTAAAAAGTCTCCGATTAGCAACAAACCCATCAATAGTATTACTTTTTCCGTGGGCCAGCGGTAGCGTACACGAGAAATCACGTAAAGATGCTAAAATCCAAACTGATATTATGCTTTTCCAGCTAAAGCGGGCGTTGCAAACACAAATTTAGCATAGACGTGCTCGTAGAACAAGCAAGAAAAATCTGGTCACTCATTTTGGCAAAAAAATACTCCATTTCCTTCTAAAGTGGGCGTTACAAACGCAAATTTAGCATGAACATTGCTCATAGAACACGCAAGATAATGTGGATCACTTATTTTGGCAAAAAATCGCTCCTTTTGTCTAAACAGCGAGTGATCCAGTCAAACTTGTTCTCCCAGTTTGAGTGGCCGGTTCGGAACATGCAAGAAAAATCTGATCACTCATTTTGGCGAGAAATCACTCTGTTTCCGGCTAAAGCGTGTGTTGCAAGCACACATTTAGCATGGACATTGCTCGTAGAACACGCAAGAAAAATCTGGTCACTCATTTTCGTAAAAAATCACCCCGTTGAAAAACAACATGTCGAGCACTCGCTAGATCCAAAATGAAGCTTCACTTTCGAGCATGCACTTACGTTGCAAGCTCAAATGTAGCATGAACTTGAGTAAATATGCATGCAAATGTTCATCCCTATTTTGAAAAGCCTCCGGTTAGCAACAAACCCATCAATGATATTACTTTTTCCGTGGACCAGCGGTAGCGTATACGAGAAATCACGTAAAGATGCTAAGATCTGGACTGACATTATGCTTTTCCAGCTAAAGCGGGCGTTGCAAACACAAATTTAGCATAGACGTTGCTCATAGAACACGCAAGAAAAATCTGGTCACTCATTTTGGCAAAAAAATCACTCTGTATCCGTCTAAAACGGGCATTGCAAGAGCAAATTTAGCATGGACGTTGCTCGTAGAACACACAAGAAAATATGGTCACTCATTTTAGCAAAAAATCACTCTGTTTTCAGCTAAAGCGTGCGTTGTGAGCACAAATTTAGCATGGGCGTTGCTCGTAGAACACACAAGAAAATTTTGGTCACTCATTTTGACAAAAAAATCACTTTATTCAAAAACAACCTCTCGAGCACTCGCTAGATCCAAAATAAAGCTTCACTTTCGAGCATGCACTTATGTTGCAAGCTCAAATGTAGCATGAACTTGAGTAAATATGCATGTAAATGTTCATCCCTATTTTGAAAAGCCTCTGGTTAGCAACAAACCCATCAATGATATTACTTTTTTCGTGGACCAGCGGTAGCGTACATGAGAAATCACGTAAAGATGCTAAAATCCGGACTGAAATTATGCTTTTCCACCTAAAGCGGACGTTGCAAACACAAATTTAGCATAGACATTGCTCGTAGAACACGCAAGAAAAATCTGGTCACTCATTTTGGCAAAAAAATCACTCTGTATCCGTCTAAAGTGGGCATTGCAAGAGCAAATTTAGCGAACTTGCTCATAGAACACGCAAGAAAATCTGGTCACTCATTTTAGCAAAAAATCACTCTGTTTTCAGCTAAAGCGGGCGTTGTGAGCACAAATTTAGCATGGTCATTGATCGTAGAACACGCAAGAAAAATTTGGTCACTCATTTTGGTAAAAAATTACTTTATTCAAAAACAACCTCCCGAGCACTCGCTAGATCCAAAATAAAGCTTCACTTTCGAGCACGCACTACGTTGCAAGCTCAAATGTAGCATGAACTTGAGTAAATATACATGCAAATGTTCATCCCCGTTTTGAAAAGCCTCCAGTTAGCAACAAACCTATCAATGGTATTACTTTTTCTGTGGACCAGCGGTAGCGTACACGAGAAATCACGTAAAGATGTTAAGATATGAACTGACATTTTGCTTTTCCGGCTAAAGCGGGCGTTGCAAAAACAAATTTAGCATGGATGTTGCTCGTAGAACACGCAAGAAAAATTTGGTCACTCATTTTGGCAAAAAATCACTCCGTTTCCGGCGAAAGCGGGCGTTGCAAGAGCAAATTTAGCATGAACGTTGCTCGTAGAACAAGCAAGAAAGTCTGGCCACTCATTTTAGCAAAAAATCACTCCGTTTTCAGCTAAAGAGGGCGTTGCGAGCACAAATTTAGCATGGACATTGCTCGTAGAACACGCAAGAAAAATCTGATCACTCATTTTGGCAAAAAAATCAGTCTGTATCCGTCTAAAGTGGGCGTTGCAAGAGCAAATTTAGCGAACTTGCTCATAGAACACGCAAGAAAATCTGGTCACTCATTTTAGCAAAAAATCACTCCGTTTTCAGCTAAAGCGGGCGTTGCGAGCACAAATTTAGCATGGTCATTGATCGTAGAACACGCGAAAAATTTGGTCACTCATTTTGGTAAAAAAATTACTTTATTCAAAAACAACCTCCCGAGCACTCGCTAGATCCAAAATAAAGCTTCACTTTCGAGCACGCACTTACGTTGCAAGCTCAAATGTAGCATGAACTTGAGTAAATATACATGCAAATGTTCATCCCCGTTTTGAAAAGCCTCCGGTTAGCAACAAACCTATCAATGGTATTACTTTTTCTGTGGACCAGCGGTAGCGTACACGAGAAATCACGTAAAGATGTTAAGATATGAACTGACATTTTGCTTTTCCGGCTAAAGCGGGCATTGCAAAAACAAATTTAGCATGGATGTTGCTCGTAGAACACGCAAGAAAAATCTGATCACTCATTTTGGCAAAAAATCACTCCGTTTCCGGCGAAAGCGGGCGTTGCAAGAGCAAATTTAGCATGAACGTTGCTCGTAGAACAAGCAAGAAAATCTGGCCACTCATTTTAGCAAAAAATCACTCTGTTTTCAGCTAAAGAGGGCGTTGCGAGCACAAATTTAGCATGGACATTGCTCGTAGAACACGCAAGAAAAATCTTGTCACTCATTTTGGCAAAAAATCACTCCGTTCAAAAACAATCCCTCGAGCACTAGCTAGATCCAAAATAAAGCTTCACTTTCGAGCGCACACTTATGTTGCAAGCGCAAGGGTAGCATGAACTTGAGTAGATATGCATGCAAATGTTCATCTCTATTTCAAAAAGCGTCCGGTTAGCAACAAAACCATCAATGGTATTACCTTTCCCGTGGGCTAGCGGTAGCGTACACGAGAAATCACGTAAAGATGCTAAGATCCAAACTGACATTATGCTTTTCCAGCTAAAGTGGGCGTTGCAAACACAAATTTAGCATAGACGTTGCTCATAGAACACGCAAGAAAAATCTAGTCACTCATTTTGGCAAAAAGTCACTCCATTTCCTTCTAAAGCGAGTGTTGCAAGCACAAATTTAACATGAACGTTGCTCGTAAAATACGCAAGAAAATACGGATCACTTATTTTAGCAAAAAGTTACTCCTTTTTTCTAAACAGCGAGTGATCCAGTCAAACTTGTTCTCCCCGTTTGAGTGGCCGGTCCGGAAGAAGAGAACAGCATCATAAGGGTTTCCAATTCCCGGCTCAACCCAGATGCCGGTGGTCCGAGTCCGACCCATCACTGCACGGACCATCCCACACGTGTGCACCCGACCATATGGTCCCACACTGACAGCCTGCCTGCCTGACTGCCTCGCTCTCATCTTTGAACGACCACGACCGCAGGGCACACGCCTCCTCTCTCTTTCCCTCCGTCTCTGCTCTGGAAAGACGGAAAAGAAAAGGGAAAAGTCACAATCACGCGAGCTTGTAGATCCAAGCAGGACAGTGGGCCCATTAAAAAACCCGCCGGTCAAAGTGTCAAACCTGCCACCACGAATGTGGGTCCCACCGCCTTCCTTGTTCCCCTCGTGGCCGGGGCCCGCCCCCACCCGGTCCATCTCTTTTATACCAGCCGCACCCCCCACACCTGTTTGTTGGTCGTCGTCTCTCTCTCGTCACTCTCCCTCCCCACCTCGCACCAGCAAAGCAACAACAGTAGGATCGAGCCATGAGGCAGTGGAAGTCCCTTGTCGCGCTGCACGCCTCGGCGCCGTCCTGCTTCCCGCAGCCGCCGCGAGAAGAGGGGGAGAAGGAGGAGCAGCAGCAGCAGCACAAGGACGATGGCGAGAAGCAGCAGCAGAAGGAGGAGGTGGTGCGGGTGGTGGGGTGCGACGGCCGGGTGCGCGCGTACCGCCCCCCGGTGACGGCGCGGGATCTGATGCAGCAGCAACCTTGCCACCTGGTGTGCCGCGCCGACGCCCTGCTGATCGGGGAGAAGATCCCCGCCGTGGCGCCCGGCGAGGAGCTGCAGCCTGGGCAGGCGTACTTCCTCCTCCCCGCGCACATGTTCCGCTCCGCCCTCTCCTTCGTCTCCCTCGCGTCGTCGATGCTCCGGCTCCTCTCCTCCTCCGCCGGTACCAAGCAGCAGCGGCAGAAGATGGTCCGGCCGTTCGAGCTCCGCCGCACCGCCTCCGGCAAGCTGCAGCTCAAGTTCTCCGACCACTTGCTCGCGATGGAGGAGGAGAAGGAGGAGGAGAAGGAGAAGAAGCTGCGGCCGGCGGTGCTGCAAGGGGACGAGCGGCTGGAGAAGGAGTACGAGGGGCTGGTCGGGTACCGCAAGTCCCGGCGCTGGGCGCCCAAGCTGGAGCCCATCCAGGAGGTCGTCGCCACTACTCCCGCGACGGAGGAGCAGGCCGCCTCGTCGTCGTCGTCGCCCACCTCCTCCGCCGTGCAGCGGCGGAAGAGCCGGGGCCTCCCGTTCCTCGGCCGCCTCGGCAGCCGGCGCCGGCGCGACTCCCGTTCCTCCTGCAGCGCGGTGGCGTGCTCCGGGTAGAAGCTAGATCAGCTAGCCTGCCTGCCTGGTCTCCGGTGAGCCCCGACGGGACGAGAGGTGTAATTAGCTATTAATTAGCTGGGCATTTGTAATTAGGACAACCAAAAACCAACAAAGCAACCAAACAAAACATTTCGGTGCGAGTTTCCGTCTCATCCAATTTCGCGCTGCCATGAATTTCTGTGTTGGTTGGGTTCTACTAGTAGTAGTGTAGATTGATTGATTGATTCGTGTCTGGCTACAACACCACCGGCGGCGGCGGCGGCGGCGGGCTTCCTTGTCGTGTGCGGCGGCGGCGGCGGCGGCGGGCTTCCTTGTCGTGTGCGGCGCCGCACGCAGGAACTGATGAAATCCTGATCTGACGAACGCCGGCCACTCCGGGGCGGTAGGATCAATCAGCACCACCACACGGTCAAGTCAAACAGCAGGGTCATGCACGGCGTGGGTTAGCAACCACTCTCGTTTTAATCATCAAGAGCTGAGCTGGGCACCGTAGAAACCTGCGAATCCGGCCGGCCTCGAGTTAACCCTCATCCGAAGAAGCCATCTCATCTCAGTCAGACACTCAGACCACTAGATCGGTTGCTGACGGCATCATCGTCGTCGTCGTCCCGAGGCGAACGGGGAGGAAGATCCGAATATGCCGGCGGGACCGGTTGCGTAGTCTCGGGTACGTACCTGCCTACCTGGATTAGTTTGACCAGGGGTCAAGACTTGATGATGATAAAGAGAGGGTTCGTAAAGGAAGCCGGGAAGGAGACAGCACGTTCTCCGAGGTAAACGAACGTGGATGGCGCACGATCGAGGCTTCCAGCTCACTCCTCCCCCTCCCAACTCCCAAGCTGCAGCTGGAGCTGGTCGGCCATTCCACCCTCGACTCGTAGGAAATTTTTTATTTTTAGCATATGTTTTTAATAATTTACTAATAATAGCGGGAAAATGGCAAGTCCCCATTCCGAATTGCGACTGCTGACGTGGCAGCACACGTGGCTGCCATATCAGACGAATTAGCCCGCATGGCTGCTACGTCAACCACGTGTCGCACTTTTAAATGGTGAGTCGTCAACTAGGATCGTGACAGGTGACGTGGCATCCACATCCGCCCGCCACATCAGCCAACAACCAATAATACTCTAAAAATGTTTGCTGCAATTGGGTTTTAAATCCACAACCTCACGGAATATCACCACCTATTAGACCACTTTGGCTATAAATTTTTTGTGATGAGAGTCACTTAGAGTTTTATTTAACTTAACGTTAAATTTTAAATATAAACTTTTGAACTTGTAACTTCAAACTAAAATTTAAACAAATTTGAATTTTTTTTCTCATGTCTGAAATACCAAATTTTAGATTGATTATAATTTGTATATTCAAAATTTATTTTGAATTTATTTTCAAACTTCGAAGTTGGAATTTGATAATTGAAAATTAAAATTTTAAAAATGATTCTTCAATTTTCTGAATTTGAAATTTCAAACGTAAAATAGATTGAAATATTATTTAAATTCAAAATTTGAGATTTCATCAACTGTTTTTTAAAAATACTGAAATTTAAAACTTGAGACTGAAATAGGTGAAATTTCAAATTTAAGTTTTATTTCATCGCATGACTGTCAAGTCAGCTGTTGCGATCCTAGTTGGCGACTTACCATTTAGAACTGGCACACGTGGTAAGCCAAGTGTGGAGCTCGTAGCCGGTCAAAGCAAGCTGCCAGTTAGTCTTCTAGGAGTCCTACTGGTGGAGCTCCTAATTAAAGTAAGAACACTAGTGGTGCACCAGCGGTGACCGAAACCCATCTCGTTAACCTGACGGGGGGTTAGGTTAGAGTACTAGTATTGTAGTAGGAGGTGCAGCAGGATTAGAAGAACAGTCGGAACAGTCCTAGCCACGAGAGGTAGATAGACACGTGTGTGCACGAGGACCGCAAGGTACGTACGTAAGATCGACGGAGCAGACCAGACCAACCCGCAGCACATGCGGTTCCTGTTGCCGTTTGCTCGTTGAGAGCGAGTGCGCGGCGTGGACCAGGCCGAATTTTTTTATTAATATACTTTTAGAAAAATTATTTATAACAAATAACCTACGAAATATGAAATTGGTCAAAATGAATCACTGTGGTATGTGCCTCATAAGAAATGAAATGTGGGACACGAATTTCGTATGAGGCACATACAAAATTGGTGCGGCGTGCCATGTTGTCTTGCGGCTCCCGAGGCGGCAGACATGTTCCCTAGACCGAGCGAATCTCGTATGAGTCTCATACGATATTCGCCCCCAGTGGAAATTTCGTATGAGCCACATGCAAAATTCGCCGAGATGTGAGGCCCGCTCAGACCGTCGTATGTGTCACGGACGACTTTCATCCTCGTTAAAATGCGCTCCTCCCTTTCTCGGCACTCAGTCGCTCGGCCGCCGCCTCCATCCCGCCGCTCGGCCACCGCGCCCCTGCTCCGCCTCCGGCTCGGCCATCTCGCCCCTGGTCCGTGGCAGGCAAATCTCGTACAAGAGAAAAACGAAATTGCACTGTTTTATGTCATACCACATGAAATGTCAGTTCACACTTATACATCTCAGAGATGAAATTTCTCCTACACTAGGTCCATACACCATCATCCGTTCGTCTATATAACACTCACTCCGGTAACAGCTTCAACACACACTCACTACAATCATTCCATATACTTTAGTACCATGGACGAGAGCTCACCACCCACAAATGAGAAAATGTTCCAATCCCCGAGGGGTTACAACCTCCAATGTGTTTTTGTGACACTGATTGTAGGTTTGTAAGAGATCTTCGACCTGATTACTCGTATGGTTGTCGGCTTTGGATGTGCGACAACTACGAGTATGATCCTCCTCACAGGACGTGCCTATTTCTTCCAGGTGAAAGAAAACAGATAATATGGAACATTATTTCTGTTTTATGAATGCTATACAACCAAGTTTATACAATCTAATCTTTTGTACAACAACTTGTGCAGTTGCTACCACCTTTTTACGACTTCAGAAACTACATCGACCAGGAACAATCGGCAGAAGACGCAGAGGAGGTTCAGAGAATGACTCGACATGCATATTGGAAGTTTAAAGAAGAAATAGAGTGAGATGAAAGAATAGAGCAAGAAAGAAGGAATAGAGCTGCACAATAGGAGCACTGTCGCAAGAGGCAAGAAGAAATTCGACAATGGAGAGCAGAGTGTGATCGCAAAGCTACAGAGGAGGAACGCGTCGCAGCACAAGCACGAGAGACTGAGCGAGAACGCATGCACGAGAGAGCTCGTCGCGCAAAAGAAGTCGGTCTGGATGCTTTGCGTAAGGGAAAATACCTCCGTTGCACTCAGTAGCAACTGGAGTAAACTATGCTCGGTGTTTAATTCAACTAAGACGTGTTAGGATTAGATCGACGCATATTAAGTGCATCGTACACACGCCATTTGTATTACCTATTTTATATTTTATTCCAAAAATATGTGTACGTATGTTTTACCTCATGTACCGTAGTAGTAGAGTGACAAACAACATGTACATATGAGGAATGTCGTACGTGCCTCTTACGAAGGTACTGTTCACTGCATATGAGGCACGTACGAAATTCGTGTGTGTCCATTTCTTCCACCGTGACCGACGTTTTCTCCACCGTGGCAGACACCAGCTTACGTGGCATAGATAAAATGGACATTTCGTAAGTGCCTCATACGAAATTCGAATTTTGTATGAGACACATACGACGGTAAGTCATTTTGGTCAATTTCATATTCTGTAAGTTATTTATTATAAATGATCTTTTAAAAGGTATATTAATAAAAAAAATTCTGACCAGGCCAACTAAGGAGGGAGCGGCAGAGCACCGTGGTTGGCTCAGCTGGATGGCTGGATGGCGGCCAAGAGGTAGCAGCGTCCCACGCTGGCAGATTGGTTCTGCCAAGCCTCCTTCGCCGACCGCAGGAGAACTTACTTCTTCATTTTAAGAACTTGTTGTTTTGTAGTTCAAAAATGAACTACAAAGTGATAAGTTGATGAGAACGGAAAGAGTACTACTGTATTGTAATGGCCGGGGCGGAGACGCCACGTGGGCGCGCAGGCACATGCTTACATCGATCGATGGTATAGTGCTCCCTCAACCCTCCACTGTTCGACCAGTCGATCGATGATGTCCGGCCGGCACCACCAAAGTCTCCGTTTGGACCGTCGTCGTCGGGCGTCCTGCTGCGTCGTTCCGTCCCGCCGTCGCCGGCGCGTACGTACCAACGGGCGTGCATTGATCCAGAGATGGACAACAGGTCGGGACGCGCGTCGATCCAGAGAGTACGCACGCACTAACGCACGAGCGCAACAGGCCGCCCAGTAGTTGCACTCCGATCGATCTGGCAGACGGAGCTTTGACCCGGCGGACATGCATGGCGCCGGATCTGACTATAATATATCCGTCGGCCCCGGCGCTCGTGCAGTGTCCTGAAACGAAAAGGCCGGCGGCCGGCCGTACCGTACCGTATCGTTACAAATACACACGGTACGTACGTACTCGTTTTACTGGCTGGAACAAGCATACATCTTTCAGAATGCCTTTCCTCCAGGCTAGAAATTTGGTCGTGCCGTGTCTGGCACCGGCCTGCTGTTCATTTTTTTATTTTTAAAATAAAAAAAAAAGTAAAATCTTTCAGAGTTTGCTGTGATGATAATTATGCCACACGATCCTTAAAAAGAGCTGGGCTTTGCTATTTGTTACGGAAAATTGCAACAAAAAAGAGCGCATACAAGCGCTTCCTTCCGATATCGCAGGCAACCGCTCCCTTAGGCCTGCTTTGAGCACAGCCTGGGACCGCGAAGCTGCGTTAGCTTTATACCACGTGAAACCGGCCCGGTCCGACGCTGTGGAACAAAGTTTGTTGTTGCCGCGCGCACAGCAGGCCGGCCGGCCGTAGAATCCCATCTTTATGACCACGTGTCTCGAACCCAGCTCGACTGTAATCCAGCTTCCGCTGTTTACAACGCCTCGCAGACACCATCAACAACCCGCTCCACTACGTCCATGCACGACACCATCAACAACGCAACCCGCTCTCTCCGCCCTCCGTCCTCGTCTGCAACGGCGACGACGAGCCCCTCTTTCGCGCAGTAGCGTATCTAGCTATAAATTATAAGGGGCTGAACATTATTTTAAAAAAATAAGCATAAAAAAATAAAATGCTAGTATAGAGAATTGAACTTTAAACCTCAAGTTTAAAAGTTGTCTTTCCTAACCATATATCAATCACATAATTGACAATAGTTTAAAGACTAACAATTGTGTTTTGACCACAATCTAAAAGTCTAATTATGATTTAGACCCAAAATTTGAAGTTTTGTGTTTTTAACACAACTTTTTTAATCTCAACCTGCACTTAACCATAGCTTTCTAACGACGTTAGAAGTCTTGAAATAAAGAGAAATAAAAAAAATAGAGAGAGGGTTGGAAACCAGAAAATGACCAACATGCCCCTAAGTTGAGTCAGTCTACCCGATTGTAGCAGTGCTCGCCTTCTTCCACGGCGGCGGCTTCTGCGTCGGCAGCTTCGCCATGCCCGACTTCCATGCCGCCTCGGCGCCGAGCTCCCTGCTGTCGTGCTCTCCGCCGACTACCGCCTCGCCCTAGAGCACCGCCTCCCCGCGGTGCACGACGACGGCGACGGTCTCCTCTCGTGGCTGCGCGCCCAGGCCGCGGCCGTCGACCCGTTGCTCGCCGCATCAGCGGACTTTGGACGCGTGTTCGTGTTCGGCGACTCGGGCGGCGCGAACATCGCGCACCACGCGATCGTCCGCGTCGAGTCGGGCAGCCTCCCCGTCGAACCGGCGCGCGTCGCGGGGTGCTTCCTGCTCTGGCAGTACTTCGGCGGTGAGCAGCGGACGGCGTCCGAGGCGACGTTCTCGGCCGACACATTCCTTACCCTCCTGCTGTACGACCAGATGTGGCGGATGGCGCTGCCGCCGGGCGCGACGAGGGACCACCCGGCGGCGAACCTGTTCGGGCCGTACAGCCCGACACTGGACTCCGTCGACGACCTCTCTCCGATGCTCGTCACGACCGGCTACCGCGACATGTTCATTGACCGGATCAGGGAGTACGTGGCACGCCTCAAGGCGGCCGGCAAGCACATCGTCCTCGTCGAGTTCTTGGGGCAGGCACACGCGTTTGCTGTCTTCAACTCGGAAAACGAGGCCGCGGGCGAGCTTCTCCGTGTCGTGGGGCGGTTCGCGTAGCACGGCGGCGGCGCCGCCTAGCCGAACTGAGCGCTCGGGACTCAGTCTGCTTGTCTGAACGCATCTAGTGACGCTGGCACGCGCTCTGCGTCAGTCAGTGTAACACTTTTGTCGCCTCATGCCATGCATCATTAGTAAGCTTGATATATTTGCCAAATTATGTTGTTGAATTGTTGTCCAAAGTTATAATGGCACATGTAAAAGTTATGATAGAAACAAAATGGTAACATCAAAACTGTGGTAAAATCACAAAGATATATTTGTCTTTACATGTCAAAATTAACACCGTTTGAAGCACTAAACGGACTTATAGTAATCTGAAGCTTCGTATGAAAAAAGTTGTGGCTAAAACACAAAATCTAAAAATCAAGGTTTAGATCACAATTAGAATCCAAAATTGTGGTCAAAACACAATTACCCCTTTTTTTAATATACCTTATCTTCACCATCAAAATTGATCCGACCCTGCTTCCGCGCCAAGATCGTCCGTTTCGGCGCCGCGAACCTAGCCGGCGCACGAGATGCTCCTGCTTCAAGCACTCGTCGGTCATCTACGTGCTCTCGCCGCGCTACCCGAGCAGCGCATGCTCGGCATGTTCAGACAAAAGGCAATAAAATAAGATGCTGCTGTTGCTCTTCTTCTGCTTCTTTGCCCGGTTCATCAGTCATCACTCACTCGTTCATTCATTCATTCACTGATTAATTGTAGTTGGTGGGAACGTTGTACACGCACCACCAAAAATGCGGTGCGTGCTCATCGTCGAGCAGCGGTGGAGGAAGGCCACCAAGCTAGCTGCGGGCCATGCATGTTCGGCAACAAGTCGTGCGAGCCAATTTGCACCTACACCTTGGTGGCGCCTGCCACACAGGTCTTCCACCAAATAAAGGCGACGCCATGGCTCGACCTCGATGCTAGCTCCCATGAATGAACAGGAGCCTGGAGGTGATTATACAGAGGGAGCCGTGTATGTACTGTCCGGACGCCGTCGGATCGGGGCCCACGAGTGCACATCGGCCACGCCTGGCCGCCTGCCCTAGCTCAGCAGCTCAGCACTACTTCTTCCATGACGTCCAAGATGGCCACCGAAGGCGCCCCTGCGACGTCCGTCCGTCCCGTACCCAGTTGCGATTACTGAGCCCTTCTGAACCAACCAACCAACCAACCAACCGTTCGTCTCCTTCGCGCGAACAAATTCGGAGCCAAGTCTGGGTGGGATGGACTACCCCTGCTGGTCAGTCCAGAAGATGGTGCTGTGCTGCTGCCATCAACCGACAGTGGGACGGATGCGAACAGAGAGCATGCATGGCCTCCACGGTGTTGCAAACAGAGAAGAGAAGATGGCCATCACCATCACCTACAGAGGACACGATATGCTGTTGCCTAGGCTTAGTATACTGACGTTCGTTAACCAGGTGAGTGAGCTCCTCAAAGTACAGTACGCTGGCACGAAATCCCTTGATCCCTGCACCGCGACGCTCTATGCGCTCTGGGCCTATAGGCCGCACTTATGTTTGTTTGGGCCGAATCCTATTTTCCTTCCTTTTACTGGGAACGCATCGAGTGGCCGCAGCCTACGAAAAACTGCCTGGGTAGACAACGGCTGCGGTTGGCAGCACTGTGACCAGGTTCGATTTCTAGAAATCGTAACTCTAGATTTCTTACAGAGATTTATTTCCAAATAATAATATTTTAGATGCCTCTCATGCGTGAAGACACAACGGTAGATCAACTTCCCCGTCGCACATCAGATTCTAGTAGATTCTGGTGGTGATTTCTCGAAATGACGCAGTGGGTAGTAGTCGTGTGTATAGGCTATATATGTATATAAGGTGTGTGTAGATGTGCGTAGATGGCGTGAGTGCGTGTGTATTCACACAAGAACAGATACTACAATTGTATCGATAGATAGGATTAAAAAAAGATTATTGTTTGTTACTTTATTTTGAATTAACAATAAGGCCAGAAGGAGTATTCTGAAACTAATTTTCAAGGTGAAAAAAATCTAGCAACGATATTTTTTTTTTCAAAACCTCACAATCGAGTGTCTGGACGATGCTCCAATTCGGAGCCCATTTTGTCATCTCAACATTGTGGACGTGTTTCTCTCTCGAACCTCTTTCGTCTCATGGTGTACGTGGGCGTCCATGTCCACATCGCTCACACCCCCTCATTAATCTCCCCTTCTATTTTTTCTTTGGGAAAATGGTGTTTCTACACTACTTTAGAATTTGTAATTCTTGTCACTTTTTACTATTCAAATCGTAATATGTCACTTTTTTCTCTATTATTCAATCAAATAAATAAGTCATCACAACTCGGTTCAGAATACAATAATTTGTACTCCTTCCGTTCTCAAAATTTTGTTGTTTTGTAATTAAAAATAAATTAAACATTAAACTTTTATGGACAGAAGGAGTAACTCCATTGATCTCCGTGACCCTCCCAATACTACGCTGATTGTTACTCAAGAAAAGCCCAGCTACAGCCAACGAGAAGGCCAGATGCGAAGGCAATTAGCATCCATCCGGGCATGAATATCATATCACTCATGTAGCATATTTTCTTCATCTTAAATTAGTTGTCACTTTTTAATTCATTTCTTAATTAGAAAGTGACAAATAATTTGATGTGAAGGGAGTACATATACTCCCTCCTTTCAGTGACAATCTTTTGAGAAAGGAGGGAGTACAAGATAAAAGTTTATAAACATAGTCCTGCGCTTTCTTGCAACCGAGCCGAGCTCCCAGAGTGCCGCGCGTATGAGCAGCCCACAAGTCCATGCGTTCATCTTCCATGACAATGGGACGAATCGGCGCAGCAATCTTTGTTTGTTAGCGTCATACCGTCGTCGCTGTCATCGATTCAAGATTCACAAGAACTCGTCAGACTATGTGTAGGTACACATATTCAGAATTGCCCCAGCTAGCTACGGCTACGGGTAGCGACGACCCGGCGGCGGGTAGTAGTACGGCGTCCTTGCCGCGCCGCCGTCGAGCTCCGGTGGAGAGTAGTACGAGCCGCCGGGTGGCGAAGGGTAGATGGACGGTGGCGAAGGGTAGTACGGCAGTTCACGGTTCACTGTGCTTGACGGCGCCGCCGACCTTGGCAGTACCGGGTACGCCGAGCCTGACTCCGGTGGCGGAGGCGGGTAGGTTGATCCAGCCGGAGGGGCCAAATTGGACGCCGCTGGTGGGTAGCCGTTTGGCGGTGGCGGAGGGTAGCTGGTCGGCGGCGGCGGGTAGCTGCTGATGTAATGTGCCGGAAAGGGTGTACACGGATCCGGTGGCGGCGGGTAAGTTGAAGCTGAATCCGGTGGGTAGCAGATGCTGTTGGGCTCCGGGAAGTGGGGATTTGCCATCGTTGGGTGCGGCAGCGTTGGCGGTGGAGGAGGGTAGGTGATCGACGACGGCAGCAAGACTTGCAGCGGCGGGTATAGGGAACCGGATACTGGAGGCGACGGCGTCGGTGGTGGCGGCGGGTAGCTGCCGCCGTGCGACGCGAAGTTAGCCACTGGAGGAGGTGGATACGCGGTTACCGGCGGCGCGCCGCAAAAGCTCGGACCTTGTTCCGGTGGCGGAGCACCGCCGTCGGGCACTGTATGTAGCTGCGGCTGCGGCTGCGGACCGCCGGCGCTGCCGCTGCTGATGGCGTAGGCGAAACTGAGCGTGCCGTTGGGCTTGCCGTCGGGGGCGCGCACCTGGTAGCTGACGTGCCGCAGCGCGGCGCCGTCGCCGGTTCCTCCTCCTCCGGCCGGCGCTAGGTCCCCGACCGGCACGATGGCCGTGCCGACGAGCTTGTTGCCGAGGAGCGGCACCTGCGCCTTCACCTCGAACCGCACCAGCTGCTCCTGCGCGTCCCCGTCGAGATCGAACGCGACCACCGCGCCTTCCCAGTCCGGGTTCTCGCCGCCGCCGGTATCGACCGGCGTCTTCTCGCGGCGGCCGCCGAGGGACACCGCGGCGTAGAGCGGCGGCTTCTGGAACGGCACGAAGGCCTTGACGCCGCGGCAGGACATGGACCTGATGGTCACGCGGCCGCCGCCGGCGCCGGAGGCCGGCGACATTAGCAGCTTCGTGGCGCCGGGCTTTGGAGGGGAACTGAGCGGGACGGGAAGGAATCCGCGGCCGGGGCTTGGGTTATGGATCTGGAGCTTGTGTGCCGTGCAGACGAGAGGACCTGATTTGACCTTGCGTTCTTGGTTTTACACAGAAGATTGCAGGACGGAGTTGAAGTTGGTTGCTTCTAGTTCGTGTAGGTCACCTGTACGTGTGGGCGATGGACTGCTTCCCCTGACTTGTTGTGAGGAAGGGGGACTCGTGCTGGAAGCTTTTAGACTTCTAGTGAAGACAGAGACAAAATATGACAACTTTCCTCATCCAAGACACGAAACTTTCATCTACCCTTATTAAGGCCCCGTTTGGTACGGTTCTAGATTCACATTGAATCAGAAACGTTTCAGTTCCAATGTGGAAACGGTTTCAGACTCTGGAATAGAATCACTTTAAAAACTGTTTGGCTAGCATATCTGTTTCAGTTTCAGGAGAGAGAGGAGAAATGCTGAATTGACTCATTTAACCCTGGTTGGTTTGTGGTTATTCTTCATTTATGTTTGTGATTATGTAATGACGTTGATAATAAAAAATAGCCTCCGGTCGTAATGTTGACCCCTAGTGAGAACGGTGTAACATATCATGGCTAATATTTGGTTCCTGTAAGTTTTTATTTTGTTTGTATTATCACGTTGACGAGTTAAGAAAAAAAACGAAGATAAAAAATTTTGACCACTGATCTGAAGCATTCTAAGGTGGTGGCAAATCTTCGTAATTTTTTAGAACTTAGACCCGAGTTACGATTGATCAAAGTGTTCCAAGGTGTGGAACACCTTTTCAAGTGTTTCACCTCCATAGTTCAAAAAAGTGAATCACTTCAGAATGTTTCTCCCCTGAAACGTTTCTCTTTTTTTGTCGTTTGGATCAATTTCAAGTGATTCTACCCAGAATCAGAAATGTTTCATCCATCCAAACGGGCCCTAAATCTGCTGTTTATACATCCCCCGACGAATACCATTAATAAAGCTATGTCCACCCCAAACAATGAGAGAAATCCCAAATAATTACTCAAGTTCTCGTAGAAATAAACAATTAACCAGAAAAATACTTGGCCGTGGAGCAACAAGATCTTATTTTACTGTAATTAAGAACTCAACCAGAATCCGACTGAGAAAGGTCATGAAAGTTAGTCCTATGACAAATCAAGAATTTGCAACTATAAATTACTCCCTTCGTCTCGTCTCCAAATATTTATCATCGGTTAGTTCATTTTTAAACTAATCGGTGACAAATATTTTATGGTGAAGGGAGTAGATATTTACCCATATTTGAGCCCGCCCTAGCTCCTAGAGGAGGATCGTTCCTCCATCTTGTTTTCATGACTAGGAAAACCATACTTTTTTTACCCAGTCTGGAAACCACTCTCACAAGTAATTGACCCCAGGACCCTGAAGGTGCCACTAAGAGTAACCATAATTACTAGGCTATAAACAATTAACCAAGTGCACAGATAACTGATCAATCCACATCTTGGCTGCTGGGCACAGGCACCGTGGCTTGCCTGGATTCCCTCTTCCTTGAAGGCTTTCTCATGAAGGTATGCTGGATTGAATCCAACCAGATTTACCAGAGAGAGCCTTCAAGGGAGAGAGGGACCGAGAGAGCCATGCCAATTGTCACTCTTAGTTCTAAACTTACAGTTCAGACAACATTGGAAGCACACCCAAATGAGAGAAGTTGATGGGCATTTATAGTGCTCAGAATCTACTATGCGTAATGCAGTTATAACAAAGTAGTTAAACAAATATAAACAAGACAATCATCAACTGAAGTTTAATTGAGAACATAGTGGTAAAGAGACAAACTTAGGCTCAACCGCCTACATAAGAAACCACATACTTCACGGGTGGAATCATCTTTTACAAGAGTTTTTCCCAACGGTATCTGATCACGCCAATCAATTTTTTTTGACCAAACACACCAATCAATTGGCGTGTCATGTTTACATTTCATTGGATCAATATATCTCCATCTTTTATGCCATCTCACCCTAGCATTACAATGCCTCACTTTTTTTGTGTATGATGCTAAACTACTTTTATTCACGGACTTGACACCTATCAATAAGACAACAATACTGCATGTCCCAAGAAGTAAAATACATATAGTGGAGTTGACACACTAGCTGCAACAAAGGGTCCACTAACCTCTTGGGAGATGTAAAAACAAAATGTATTGCTAAAGCATGCCAGGGCTTCCCTAAACATTTTGATGTCACAACCACCAAGGATTACATGCCGTTGCCACGTTAAAGCAATAACATACTTCAACAATTGTACGAAAATGCCGTGGTGCAAAGAATGACCATTGAGTTCCCAGCCACCACATGGAAATGTCAACGCTAGGGCTAGGGGGAAATTACTCAGCATAGGGATTATACACAACTGACAATCTTGTCTGAATGCAGCAAATTTCAAACATCTCATCTCCACAAATTTAACCAGAGGTCACTACCATTCTTCCTGAACAACAACAACAACCAAGACTTTGTCCCAAGCATGTTGGGGTCGGCTAGATAAACCATTCTTCCTCAGACAAACAAAAAAAATATTCTGGTAGGGAATGTTCATTAGATTCAAGTGACTGATCTTCCAGTTTAAGGAATTACCAAAAGGCTATTCAACCAATGGAAAGAAGCACTACATGAGCGGTCCATAAAGTTTAGGAACACAATTGGTACCATAAGCAGTTAACTGTCAATGTCAGTATCTCTAGGGGTCATCTTTTGCTGTCCAGCACATCTCCCATAACCATAAGTCAATAGAAGATTCTGGCATCTAACAAAGAAAATTCTTCAGCACAATGAGTCAGTAACATTGGGAAGCATATGGAAACACATCATAAAATTGCATTTGCTTTGTTACCTAACCAGTACGACAGAAAAGAAAAACCAAAACAGCCATACAAATCAATGGTAAATTGACATTCATTAGCAAAATCTAAAGAAGGCATAAATTTGTTTAGCTAACTGCAAAAAGATATGTATCCAAATCCAAGGATAAAGTTATGGATGTTTAGCACATAAAATTGACAATAATTCACCATGATATGCTTACTAGTTACTATTAGAACCACATACTTCTTTGAACTAACTAAAATTACACACTCAAGAAAATGAATTGAATCATGCAAAAGTTTTTAACTTACTAGTCATATCAATCCCTGTACAAATTGAAATGTACTTGTATCAAATTTTACAAGTCATGCAGAAAAAGACCTAGCATTGGTGTCCCAACCCAATGGTCTTCACTCAAGAGTACCTTCTTGATTCAAAGAAAGTCCTAATTCTCCCACTTCAAATTTAATGTTTTTTCTAGAGAGAAGTTCAATGTTTGTACCAATTACAAATATATAATAACAATTGAGTTATAAACATTTTGAGTTTTCCCTAGGAAGGATATGAAAGATGCAGGCAGAGAAACTAAGCTAATAACCCCCAATGGTCTGTACATGAAAGAGGAAGTATCATAGCAACAATCCCAACGACTACTCAGCTAGTCTTTCACTCACTGTCATGTCACATGCTTCAGCAGAACATACATAATTTCATAGAAAAATTGATATGGCTTTTATGTAGGTAGGCACTTATGTGGGTGCACTTGCTTGCTTGCAAGCTTTGTATTCTAATGGGTTTGTTGTTTTCTCAGAATAGAACTGCGTATGAGTATAGGGAGCATGGTGATAAAGCTTAAATAAATGGAATCCACGTAAGAACTCAGCTCATCTAACAAGTGCATCAACCCGGAACTAACTTTGGTGGTTCAAACAAAGCATAAACAACTCAACTGTCACTGCAGCTAATGAAGCCAGTAATAAACGAAAAATACTGGAAATGAAATTCTCAAAATGGAACAGGACATGACAACCACGTACTGTGTCGTAACATCAACAAAAACAATGAGACCAGTTAATGACCTACAACAAATCTCCAGCCATGGGTTGGGCTCCATTAAACAATTTAACATGGAAACAGTTCCGCAGATGCAACTAGTGCCATCTCCTAGCAACTAAAGATCAGCATTACTCAAAACAGGTTCTGCTGCGGCGCTACCATTTCGACCAAATTCCCCATCCATTTTAATTTTTAAGAGGACAAACATTTGGTAGCAAGATCAGATCCTTAAACGGGTGAAAATGTACCTAGTTATCCAATATAAACACATCTTATTGGGTTATTCCTGTGCCACGCTCTTGCCGCCGACGTTCTTCACCGGCAAATGTTCCATCTCCGCCATTGCCCCAGATGGTGTCACCGAGGGCAATGCATCATACGAGGACCCATTGTGCCTCCTCCCCATCCCCGTCCCGGCACCACCATCCACTCCGCACCATCTTGCCACCCCGAGGAACAAGCTGGTCGCCACGGCGGCCACGGCAACGCAGTGCACAGACAGGGCAAGGTCCATGACTGCGACGGCTCTGAGCCGTGCCTCGTCGACGTCGCAGCGGGTGGCCGGCGCGGCGGCGTCGATGAGGCGGCGGCATCCGGCGGGCACGCATGCGTCGACGTAGAGGTTGAGCCCAGCCTGCGCCGCCCAGAGCCCGCCCACGGCACCCGCGCAAGCCAGCACCGCCTCGGCGGCGAAGTGGGCGGGGGTCCTCGGCGCGATGAGCGAGGACGCGAGGGAGGCAGCGCCCCCCGCGAGGAGGAGCAGGCTCGCGACGGCGAGCGCGTGCTGCTGGAGGTCGGAGGACGGGAAGGACGCGGCGAGGAGGCTCGCGGCGCGGGCGAGGAGGAGGAGGGGCAGGGAGAGGAGGATCGGGCGGCGGAGGAGGAGGAACGGCGGGAGGAAGGGGAGCGGGAGGAGGAGGAGCAGCGGCGGGAGGGCGAGGAGCGGGAGGACGTCCGCTGCGGCGGCGGCGATGGGAAGGAACGGCAGGGGAAGCGCGAGGAGAGGCGGGAGGAGGCGGAGGAGCGGATGGCGGAGGGTGCGGACGAGTGGGTGGTGGTGGAGCGGGGAGGAGGAGGAGGGAGAGAGGTGGGAGGCGGCGGCGAGGACGAGGTGGGCAAGGGAGGCGGCGAGGAGCACGACCGCGAGGGCGAGGTGGCACGCGAGTAGCAGCGCCTCCGCCATTGGGGTGCCGGGGTCCGAAGAGGAGCGCGAGGTGGGAGGAGGGTGCCGGAGTTTTTAGCCGTTGGGCGGCGACAAATGCGGCGGAGCGAAGGGGTGGTCAACGGTCAACCGTGCCCGCGACGAGGACGGTGGAGGGGCACCGTACCGGTCGCCGGCGGTGTCCAGTCGGCATGAACCCGGTTTTTTTCCGGAATTAACCAGCCATAACACATCAGCATGCCATGTCATCCAGAGAAGTCTTGAAAATGAGCACATTGCTACAGTTAAACGCTACTCCATCTATGAATCCGCTACAGTTAAACTTCTTAAATTTTAACTTCCGATAATGAAAATCATAAATATTGGTAACATAAAAGATGATGTTATTAGATTTATCGTGAAACCAACTATCAATATTAACAACAAATTCAACTTAAAATAGTATTAACTTTATAAAAAATAGTTTCTCAAAGTTAAAAATAGTTTACTTTTTGAAATCCTTATGTTTATGAACAAGGGGAGTCACACTATTGCTTAGCTATCAACAGACTAGAGAGAACCTACCGCAACAATAATCATATTTCACAACTCACGGAAATAAAATTTAGAACTTGGTCTTGCCACTTCATCGTGAAGACACATTTCCTCTCTAATTGGTCCTGTCTACGACTTATCAGTAATCAATGTTAATATAATGTTGCAATCAGCACATAAATTTATATTTTTGAACATCATCTGATTCTATTAAATGAAGTCCACAGTATATGAAATTATGAATTCGGGTTGGATGTTTTTGGTACAGATTGTCACTCCATCGCAAAGTAAATATTCAATGAAAAGGGCGTTTGCAAAGTTATGAAGGAAAATCTTCCAACAGATTGGGATGTTCCTCCAACCTTCTTTTTTCATCTTCAGTTGATCAATGCGAAGCTTCAAAAACTGAAGCACAACTGTTTCACAATTTTGTTTTACAAAACGTCAAACTACAAAAATCATTGTGTTTGGATAGGCATTTACAGCCAAAAACCTTGACTTACAGGCAAATCCAGCTATGGTAGCTAATGATTTTTGGTCAAAACATGTCATACATGGCTAACGAACAAAACTATCTACCTCAGACAACAATTGAGATTTCACCTGTCAAAAATCCTAATCCTTTTTGTCAGGTAGAATGAGTTCCTTGAGCTTCCTAGTGTTAATTGGGTCGTGATGCATTTGACATTAGTACGGGGCACGAAATCAGACATTGATGTCAATGAATGTAGAAATGTAATCTGCGGCCCTGCATCGATACCCCCCTGTAAAATTTGGCAGGAATGTCAGATAGAGAAGGCAGTAAAGGAAAGTTGTCCACGAACAGCAGGAACAGAAGCTTTTGAAGTTTGAAAGTTCAAGAGATTACCAGTTTGTGTATATGTATAATCTCTGTTGTGTTAACAAAGCTGATTAACTTTTTCCGTGAATCAGTACTGTATGACTGGACATGCCTTAGCTTGTCAGCCCTGATTGTGAATACCAACGCAGGGAAGAACTATCCATCGCAGACTAATCAAATAGGCAAGGCTGCTTTCTCAGATAGACCATTTCTGGAGCATGGATGGTTTGTTCCCCTTTCATGGTGGCAGCAGTAATCCTTCAGTTACACGGAAAGAAGAATCTAGTATTTTACAAGGGCTGGTATTACAGCATAGCAGTCTGCTAAGCAGTGGAATAGCCAGTTCAGAAGTAGTGTGTCCGGTAAACTGACAAGGAGTTCAGCCTACAAAAGAGGGCACTTGTCAAAAAGGCAATACGTAATACATATATAAATAAGACTATTCAAAGATCTTGAATGATTTTTTCTCATGGCTCCAGGAAGTTGTATGATGGGAGTTCGCACACAAAAATCTTTACCTTAATTTCCTTTCCAGCGTATGATAAGGAATTCCTGTATGTTTCAGATGTCATTGCTTCTGTCATGAGCCTAAATACTTTCTTGTTCATATTTGTTTTCATGAGGATCATTTTCCCAGATGGATATACCCGACTGATACCAAGATCTGCTGCCATCCGCCTTACATAGAGCTTTTTCAATAGCAACTGCAAGAGAAAGAAAGTAACAATAAAGTAAGGCCCTAAACTTAACCCACAACCTCTGACCACAGAGGCATAAATACTAGCATTGGCGAACCTCCATATCACGGGGCTCTTTTCCATATTTTCGACGAAGATCTTCTGTGAACTGTATTAAGGTCCATAGGTCTTTTTCTGCAGCTTTTGCTGCTTCATTGAGCAACTCAACTGGATTTTCAAGATAACTTATGTATTCCGAGGAGAGATGTGGAGAAATGTTTATGTCCAGCTGCCCAATGAACAGAGTCCTTCAGAAACTTTTATTTGATTTTGCAAAACATCTTCACATAATGGTTGGATAAAAAGCTATGCTACTCAAAGTAAGAATACTAGTACTACTTAGGTTCACCTGAACATCTTTGTAGGGAACGGGTAGAAGACAAAATTGATCAACCTGAGAAAACGGAAATAATGGTGTCAGAACTATTGAGGGACATAACATGTCATGCAGCAATTACAGATCACAAACATACTTACCTTTTTTCAACACAAAAGCAGAATTTATTTCACCCCCAATAGGTGGAGATAGAAATCACAAATATGACATGCAGGCTAAAGCATAACAGGTTAACAGCTATCTAAAACTGACTTAGTGGTACTTTGAGTAATTCCAAGAGTTAGAGGGATTAGAAACAAAAGGGACTACTTTACTGCACATCCATGAAGGATGAAAAAACAAACAAATAAATAAATGAAAGAGGATTCACAGGAGGGTTAGAAAAGGGGGGCCAGATCAAGAGAGGCCTACATAACCAGACTTTTCACCTTGGGCAAGAAATATGCATCTTCAGAAACTGAAGTGAACCAGCTTACTGGTGCAAATATGCCAAATTGTATGCAAGGATTGGAAGTTTAGAACAATAGCTAGCTTGCATTAATAGTGATATTATTCCAGGTCAAATAGCTTGCATAGTGATTTTTTTTCCTGGAAACAGCCTCTTGAAGAAATGCAGGGGAAGATTGCATACAAAAGATCCAAAGTGGATGGAACCTTCCCTGGCCCCTGCACAAGCAGGAACTATGTGCACCAGGCTGCCCTTTAGTTAGTGATTTTTTTTTATATCTGAAATGTCTAAAAATGATAGGAGAAACAATTTATAGTGTTTACTAAGTGGGTGTTCTTCCTGACATACAGTTTCTGCAGCCATGTTACATTAGTAGGATCATGTGTATGAAGTATGAGAAAATTTACAAGGAAATACATTACTTATTTAAAGTTCACGATAATGTTAGGTACCCGAAGCCATGATTACTAAATACATGAATCAGAGCAAAAAAAGATGTAAATGTGAAAGAACACAACTGGGTCGGGGATCATTATTAAATGTGAGCCCGAGTAAATGAGGATACCTTTGACAAGCTATCAAAAAGCATATCAAAGAATAGATCTACACCGACATTAGCAACATCTCCAGATTGTTGCTCACCAAACAAGCTTCCAAAACCCCTAATGCCCATATCCTTCTCTGCAACATGGAAACCTTGACCAAGGTCTGAATGCTCTTCAATAGCTCCAAGCCTATCCTGCACATGGAAATGTCGAACAACAAATGAAGAGCTGAAATGTATTGGGTTATATGTCAAAGCATGTAATTTATGGCCTATTTGGTTGGTGTCTAACATTGCCATGCCGAAGGTTAGTCACGCCAAGGATTCTTACGCAACTGTTTGGTTGACTGCCGCAACTGTGGCAAGGCACTCTTTTCTAGGGACGCCAATTGTACCCGCGGGTTCGGGTAGCCGGCGGGTATTGCACCCGACGTGTGCGGGTACGGATATGATTTTTTACCCACAGGTATGACCCGTACCCGACCCGATGTTTTGCGGGCACGGGTTCAGATTTTATTTCCTACCCGCGGGTACCCAACGGGTTACCCGAAACTTAAAATTTGGCTCACAACCAGGAAATCTTTCCAGCCCAACCCAGAACTGGACAATCTTAGAGGCCCCAAAAATGAACAAAGCCATCCCCCCTTCTTAACCCTAATAGCCAGACGTCATCCACACCGGTACCGCAAAATCCTCGAGCGCGAGAGACGCCGCTCCACCATCGCCTCCCCCTAGCGCGACAGGCGTCGCTCCACCATGGTGTTTGTCTCCATCACGCCTTGCGCCCTTGCGCGGCGCTCCCAGTGTCGGCAGCAGCGGCAACCTCGAAGCCCCCCCCCCTCCTCTGAGGCAGCTCGATCTAGGCCCTAGCGGTCGATTCCATGCCACGCACCTGCGGGACGTCGACTACTCGGCTTGTTTGCACATGAGTGCAATTCGAGCAGTCGACGCCAAGCTCGCAGTCTATCCTAGGCCCGCATGACAGCAAGGACAAGCAGCACCGACATGCTCGCAGGAATAGCAAGCCGTAGCGTGCTGACAGGTACCTGGAACCTGTCGGGTACAGGTATGAAATTATGCCCGCGGGTACAGGTCCGGGTATGAAATTTTACTCGTGCACTATTTCATTTCGGGTCAGGTTTTTGCTCTACCCGACCCGTTGTCATCCCTATCTTTTTCTTATCTTATCCCCCTGGCCCACACATCATACTCTCAGTTTTTTTACTAGCTTTTTATCATACTTGTGGTTAAGATCTTCTTGGCCACACTTGACCAAGATTTTAAATCCACGCCTGGATGCCTAGACACCCACCTAGGAGACCATACGCAGGGGAGGGCAGGGGGCCGGAGGCGGGACGACAGGGGAGCAAGGAGGCTGACGGGAGGGAGGGTTGGGTATTTTAAGGCTTAGACAACCAAATAACCTTATAACCCTACGTTTTTGTTGTCTCCCGTAGCCGACCCGATCAAGCCACATACCCGATGTCGTCAATCGCCCTCCCTCTGCTCGCCCTCCGTTGGCTGTTGCTACCCCTACCCCGGTCGCCGTCGTCCGCTACTCCCCCCGGCGTCATCCTGAGCACCGCCTGACGAGTCAATCGACCATGGCGTACAGGCCGGAGTACCTTGACGGGCAACGTCTTTTAAACCATGCACTTGACTAAGGTTAGTTGTGACAACAATAAGCATGAACCAAACATGTCCTAGTGGGAAACCAAGTTCACAATTCTTTTTGTGCATAAGGAAGTGAGTCCCAACTGTCCATTAAATAGGATAGATACTGTTTCAGATTCCAAATAAGATGGTCTGCCATCCTTCAAAAACAATATCACCTTTCTAAACAGGCAGGCTTTGAAAACCTAATATTCCTTGAAAGATCCAGTTGAGAAAACATAACAGATTGTCAAAGCAATCTTGGCTCCTGTACAGCATGAAAATATAGGACTCCCAGTGGATAGGATCTGACCGAGAATATTACCAAATGATCACAATCTATACTCTAGCTTGATTTTCCTATTTTAGTGGTTAAAGTAAAGTACCTCCAGTCCTCCACATCTATTGGTCAAATCTCAATACCTCCACATATATTAGTGGGCAAAGTAAAAGGTTAACTGCACGATGTAGTACAAAATAAAAATAGTTCCTCACAAAGATCAAACGTTATATCCAATGGGTGCTATTAATACAGAACATCACAACTTAATTCGCTGCATTTGCCATCAGAATAAAGCTCATCATGCCTAAAACTGAAGTTAGTTGGGCAACACCTAGACCAAGTGTTCTCCAATACTAATGCTGCTAGGTGTCAATACCACCTAAACAGTTGATTAACCTTAGTAGAACATAAGAGCACAAACAATCTTGGAATAAGCAAAGGATAATGACAACCATGTAACAAAATGGGAAAACAAATTAAAGGGCATTATTGTAGAGCTCACCGTTGCAACCCTTGAGAGCAGAGACTTATCAGTGTAGAAGAGGTACGCAAAACCTTCTCTACCTGATCTTCCTACTCTTCCTCGTAACTAGATAAAAAGCAGAAAAGTGAATTTGAGATTTAAGGATAATGAAAGCACAAAGATACCTGACACTCAAGTCAGTTCAAGTAGACAACAACCCCATATAGAACCCTAAGTAGATAATTCAGATAAAAAAAATATATATGGTTTGGATTAGGGGAAGGGTAATCGGCAAGATAGATCAAATAACTTGCGCTCTGAAGAGGCTTTGAGTAGTATTTAGGATCCATTTTCTTGCTTAATTCATCAGGGTAAACAGCCTCGCATTATATAGTCGTGCCTAGCAAACTCAAGCTAATAAACTAACTAACCGATACTAATCTTGCACACCAAGCAACAACCAAATAATTAAAGCTTATCTCTAGACCAAATCCATCCTGACGTACTGGTGGGGTCCACCAGACCACGGGATAACAATTTATAACAGTCTATGGAGCAAGCAAGTCCCTTTTTTAAACTTAACTTTCATTCTCTAAAAAAGTGCTTATTTGCATTTGTGAAGAAAACAGAGATTCTAACAAGGTGTCTACATAGTTAATTGTTAATGAGAATAACTCAACAGTTTTATCATATTGGTACGGTCTAGATTTCATGCATGAATGACGTTTGCTACATGGTTAACAAGAAGCATACAAGAAGAGGTACCTGATATAGCTGTGCAAGTCCAAATAGTTCAGCATACTGGACAATCATTGTGTTGGCATTACCAATGTCTATTCCACTTTCAATGATATGTGTGCAGACAAGAATTTTGATTTCGCCCAAAGCGAATTTTTCCATAGAAAATTGTATGGTCTTCGACACTTTCTGTGGAAAAACAAATTTATGTAAATATTTGGTCAATTAAGCTGAAGCATCATTCATCTATGCAATTAGGGCATAAATACTTAAATAGTAATCAAGCTTGTGGTTGATTATGGAAAATCTAGAGGTCCACCCATGGTATCCCCAAGGAACAGTTAGCAATTCAAGATGAAGGCTTAATATGATGAACAGGTTAAGCTTACACAAAATATGAATGAAGTATCTAATATTAATATATTATATGATGCAAGAAAAAGGTCAGCCTTGGGTCTCAGATAGAATACCTTGTTGAGAAATTGAGTCAATAGACAACTACACCATTAAATGAAAAACTTTTGCACAGTGGGGAACTCCCCCATGGTTGTGCTAAAAAAATAGACAACTACACCAGGATACAATACCCACAACGTAGGAATCTAATGCAGGGTGCACACATAAAGATAGTGACTAAGGAGCAAGGGGATTACGAAATAGCTCACTAAAGAGGAATTGTTTCTTTACCAGCTTAATAAACTTACCTTTCCATGAGCAACAGCGATTGGTACGTCCGGCAGAGAATCCCCAAGAAACTGCAACACGTCGTCTATTGCTGTTGAATGAAAAGAAATATGAGAAATGCATATGCAATTTAAAACGCAACAATGCACAAAAAAGTCCACCTTGGTGGATCCCTTACTATATCAGATCTAGTCCATAAAATTATATAAAGAGAATTCATATGCAAAGTTCAGCAATTCATCTGAAAGAGTTAAAAGAAGAGTGTGGTAAAATCCAGATCCTATTATTTCAAGCAGTCAAATTAGATGTGCAGTAAACAGGCTAAATACAAATTAAACAAACCAACTTTGTAGCAGGGATTCATACTTTTTTTTAGAGTACGGTCAAGGGTAGTATGGTCAATTGGTCATTAGCTAAGAGAGTCCTTGAACCCTAGCTTGTACCCCTATATATGTAACCCATTGGCATTATCAATGAATAGAGTAGAACATTTTCCCTTCTTTCATGGTATCAGAGTTAGAGGTCTCAAGTTCGAATTCGTGCACTCCTATTTCCATGTTTGAGTCCCGAGGGAGCCTCACGTGAGGGGAGTGTTGGAGCGTATAAGTAAATTGTCTACTATTTCCCATCAGCTTAAGCTTTTGGGTGCAACGGCCTCTCTCCTCTCCTCCCTTCTCTACCCCACCTCGACCACCAGCCGCCGCCTCCCATGTAGTGGTTGTCGTGGCCACCGGTCAGCGCGTCGCCGGCCGGCGAGCCGGCGGACCTCCTCCCACCTCCCTTCTGCCGATTTCCGCCACCGCCGCGCGGCCAGGCCCCGCGCGCCGAGCCGTCGTCCGGCCAGCCCCCCCCCCCCACCCCGTCGGCTTCCTCGGGCCCGGCGCGGTCAGATCCGCCGCCGGCTTCTCCGAGCAAGACGCGGCCAAATCCGTCGCCCCCCCTCCCGCCGCTGCCTTTCGGCCCAGCGCGGCCGGATCGGCCGCCTTCGGATCTGGCGTCGTCGTCACACGTCACCCGCCAACCGAGCAGAGGACGAGCTCGCATCGGTCTGATCCAGTGGAGGACGAGCTCGAGGCGTCCCTGGAGCTTGTGCATACGGAGGACGTCCTACGCGCGTGGACGCTGACCACCAGACCAAGTTGTGCGACATCTCCACCCGCTGCGTTGGCCGCCTTGTCGGGCTCTGCTACACCGTCGTGCCGGTCCCCCTTCACTCCCCGCTTCTTGCGGCTCGATCCGCAGGCGGCACACCCAGTCATGCAACGGGCGGATCACCACCGATGCTCGACCTCCCCTCTCCCCATGGCTGCCGCCTACGGCTACCTCGACGCCCAGCCTTCTCCCAGATTTGGCGCCCCGCAGCCCTGGCTGGCCCACAACCACAAAGCCGCAGGCTATGCTGCTGCTCATGGTCGCGCCCGGGCCAACGTCTAACGTTGGGTCCGCTGTTGCACTTCTGGTTGTCCTCGCTGTTGCACCTCTGGCCGTCGCCTCGTGGCGGTACAGCGGCGAGGAGGAGCATATTGTCCCTACCCTCCTTTCCCTGTGTTGTCGGCCTTCCGCGCGCGTCTCTACCCTCCTACCACACATTGTCGGTCCTCACCGTGCACGTCCCTCCTACCTCGTGTTGTTGGCCGCACGTGTTCCTGCCCTCCTTTCCTCGCATTGTCGGCCTTCCGCGCGCGTCTCTTCCCTCCTACCCCGCGCTGTCAGCCTCCACCACGCGCGTCCCTCCTCCTACCTTGCGTTGTCGGCCGCCTTCTGCTCACATCCCTACCCTCCTTTCCCTGTGTTGCCGGCCTTCCGCGCGCATCCTTGTCTCCTTCCCTTTGCTGCAGACCTCCGCCGCACACACCCCGATCCTCCAGTCCTCAGTTGTGTCGCCACAAGCATTGTCGTCGCTTTGGACGCCACTGTAGCAAGCGTTGTTGCTAACACTACGAGTGTCGTCGCCTCCGCTGAGGAAGATAGAGTGTGTGTTTAAGCGTCTTTTGGTTCAGTCGCAACATCTAGCTGCAACTAGATGTTGCAACTGCGAGGGAGTGTTAGATTGTGTTTATGTTTTCTCATGTATCGAAGATGTTTTAGTCATCAATCATTGGTGTTTTGGTCCGGTCTCAACATCTGCCGCGGCCAAAGTTTCGACTGCGGGGGATGTTAAAGTATGGTCAAGGGTAGTATGGTCATTAGCTAGGGAAGTCCTTGAACCCTAGCTTGTACCCCTATATATGTAACCCATTAGCATTATCAATGAATAGAGTAGAACATTTTCCCTTCTTTCACTTTTAACTGCATGATTCAAATAATTTGAAACTCTACCTGGCCAACTGTTTCCCATTACAATAGGCCATACATACATAACAGTGAACTGAGAATTATTATGAACAAAACTTTTTTAGGTTCACGCATCATGAGGGTCTATCATGAACATAGGCATTCGACATTGTCACCTTTTATTCGAGGTACAACATAGAAAACTTGACCACCACGTTGCAACTCAAACCTGATTGCTGATAAAGCCCTTTCTTTGCTAAACGCTGAGACATATGTCTTTACTGCAACTCTTTCAGGTGGTGGTGTAGACATTAAACTGAAATTATAAATATATTCATATAAGAAACAAAAACAATGAAGTATAAAAATGGATCGCGACTATGTTTATGTTGTGAAGCCTGTTATGGGAAAAATATGAAGGAAAATATAACATAAAACCTATAAAATACTATTGATCTAATTTATCATTTTATGTAAGCATATAGCCTACCAACATCATAGTAGTGTTTGTTGACTAATTTACTATAGGCTATAATAGTTCATTCATCCATGGAATCTAGCATAGAATTAGGAAAAGAATATAGATGTCTTATAAAAATTCTCAAACCATCACAAGTTTATTTGGATCTATAAGGCAGAAAGGCTAAGCTATGTTAAGCTTTTTAAAAAAATATAGTAAGGCCAACGTGACATACCCTTTACTTTTAATGTTTACAATCACGTAGATGGACAACTATCCAACGAGCACAAGCAGCAGATTTTTAGGGGCTTAGGGAGACAGGAAGGGCAAAACTTGATCAGTAAGCAAGTAATATCTAACGACCTGAATCTCTTGTTGGTTTCTGGCCATGATTATCAGCTAAGGCATGACTAAAAAGCGGTAATAGCTAGTAAGGGCTGCACTATGCTACAACTACAAACCATCTCTGTTAAAGCTCTAGAAAAACACAATATCTTCGGTCAACGGGAAGAAAGGTGAAATTACAAAAGTACATGATACTGTTACCGCATCGTACCTTGCATCACGGAAACCAGTCAAAGCCAGATACAGAGTACGTGGAATGGGTGTTGCAGAGAGTGTAAGAACATCAATAGAAGACTTGTAGGATGCAATCTTCTCCTTTTGTTGGACTCCAAACTTCTGTAAAGGAAAACGGTGGTATTTGTGAACATATTTCCGTACAGAAAAATAATTGATAGCAAATTCTGATTGGGGTCAGTCTTTTCTTCCAAGATTCAGTCACAGGATTACCTACGGTGAAATAAATTTAAAATTTCTGAAAACCAGCCTTAAGGGATTCAGAAAGAATATTTAAGTTGGCATTCAAATTATCAGCATTTGTCTGGGTACTTGTCCTTCAACAAATCATCATTATCAACAAACACCGGCAGACTAGGAAAAAGACCACAAAAGAAGGAATGCCAGAAGAATACAGTATTTCAGGACAGTCAAGTAAGAGGGACTAATATATAAACGTACCTGTTCTTCATCCACCACTAGGAGACCAAGATTGTTATAGGCCATCCGTTCTGTGAGAAGAGCATGAGTTCCAACAATGATATGCAAATCCCCATTCCTGATCCTGGTTATTGTCTCATCTTTCTCCTCTTTGCTCTGCAAAGAAGAGGTTAGAAGTCACTGATTGATAGATTTTGTCCCTTAAGTTGAATAAATTTACCGAAAAATGCAATAACTCTTTGATAGCTAGGGGTATGCAAGTATGGAACTCAACACCACCATTCCAAACATTATGGATCATGATTAGAATTTCCAAGGACTGTCTGAAGATAAGAATGAGAAAGGAATCTCACTTAGATGAGTTCATGTAACAATCTGACAATTCCAAATATAAAACAATTAGATAATGCAGGCAAATGGACTATATATTTTTTATCTTTCTAGTTAATGACAGGCACGTTACAAGTTGGACCGTTAAGAAATAGGAGATTAGGACATGACAGTTTCTAGGATAAAGATGGATATAAGTTTTACTGCTAATGTTGGTTGATAATACAAGAAAAATACATTATAAATAAAGAAAAAGAATCTGATATTTATGTATTATGTCTATGTAAAACCAATTTCTGCCATGGCATACCTGTGCACCACTAAATATGGCAATCTTTATATGAGGATGGCTGGCAAAACGCTCATACATTACATCATAATGCTGCTTTGCAAGTATTACAGTTGGTGCAAGAACCATAGCTTGATACCCTGCAGATACAACTGTGAATATAGCACGCATTGCAACTTCCGTTTTGCCAAAACCCACATCTCCACAGATCAATCTATCCATTGGTGTTTCCCTTTCCGTTAGATCTTTCTCAACGTCTATAAAAGCCTGGCATCATAATGAATAATATTCAAGCTACAATTCCAAGTTTGTTGAGAAAATTTTAATATTGTGAAAAGGAATACATGAACTTCTTAATCAAACAGACTGTGACAGAAATAAGAATAATTTTAACATGCCTTAGTGGAAGAAAAGTAAAATCATACCAGAAGCTTTTTAATAAAAGAAGGTCAAAAGCAAGAAAAATAACAACAGCATGCAAAGTTATAATCTGATCCTAGCTTGGGTAGTTTTCATGTTCAATGGATTGGGGTAGTATTCAAAATATAGAGACTGTACATGTTACATGATCTGGACCATTACTCCCTCCATCTGCAAATATTTATCACTGGTTAGTTCAAAAATGAACTAACCGGTGACAAATATTTGGGGACGGAGGGAGTATATTATTTGATTTCCTCTTTTAGAACCCACATAAGGTGTAGCAGCCTTGAGGACCTGGCAGGTGTGAGCCCACACAAACAATTCCGCTCCATGGGTAACAGAACAAAAGAAGCAATCTAACTACAAGTCTTAAGTTCTTAACATTGTCATACAGTTCACCCTTGATGCAAGCATCAACCAGGCAAATAAACGATTTCTGTATGGATGATATCATGCAATGTTGAACAAGACCTAAATGAGAGAAATACACCGATATAATTATATAAACAATGATTAGACATCAGGGTGTCAGTTGTCAATCATCTGTCAGTGAAAGAATCCCAGCAACTTTTGTTTTTGTACATATCAGGGAAACGAACATGAATGGCATTTCACTGGAAGGAAAAACGACAATAGTTGATTCAAGACCTGGCTTTGGTCTGGAGTAGGCTCATAAGGAAATTCAGCAGCAAACTCATCCATTCCAGCAGGCTTTGGGTACGGAGGTCTTCTCTGCCCCATTCTTTGCAAGTACAATTCCATCAAGTTGACAACCATCTTCTGAACAGCAAGCTTTCCTTTTAACCTCCTTTTCTCCCAGGTAGAAGGATCATTTAATTTGCTCAAATTCCGTGGCATCTTCTTCTCGTGAGGCCTACAGAAACATCAATCTGTATAAATGGTTAACGTGCATTTTTAATTTTCTTTAGTTATCAAGAATATGATTCATAAATACAATTTAAAGAAAATGTAAAACATTGGCGAGGAGAACTCTTCTATTCTAGAATGATTGGTACTCTGAATAGAGGTCTTATTGTTCCTATTAGTCAGGCCTGCACTCTGCACAAACTCTTCCAATTCTCTAATCTTTTTGGAAACTGCATTCAAATTGCATGTTGCGGTGAACAAAAACAAGCAGCTGTATTTATGATGTTTACATGACAAGTTTGACGTGGTGAGGACTCAGTGGCATTCAGGGGGTGGTGAAAATGGCAATATCTCAGGCATTGAGTGGTTGCCAATGCGAAACCACACCCATCCTAAGATGACAGGTCTAACTTTTGGTTATTTCTTCTAATTAGCATTACCCCCCCCCCTCTCTCTCTTTATTTACTTTCCATTTTGAAGATTTGCAGAGCACGGACAGAAGAATGTGGCAGTATGGTAGAGGACAGGAAAAAGCTAGTAAGAGGAAGGCGCAGATGAGTAAACGAAGAAGCGATGGGTGGGTGCGGAAGAATACAAGTTGTATCGGTAGAGCATGCGCGCGGCCTGATCGACGGCGAGCTTGGCCATGGCATCCGCATACTGGATGAAGACGTAGTCCACGCCGTCCTCGGCGCTGATGCAGGCGAACTTGCCGACGCCGACCTTCTTGTGCACGACGTACTCCCCAGGCTCCAGCTCCCGCGGGTCCACCCGGTGCCCCAGCGAGCTGCTCCCCGCCGCGACCCCCTTCCTCGTCCCCCCGCCGCCCTCCTCCTCGTCCTGCTCCTCCTCGCCGTCGGCATCCCCTTCCTCGCCGCGGATCTGGCGCAGGCCGAGCCGCTGCTGGTCCCGGATCATGCGGAGGTACGCCTCGGCCTGGGCAGCGTCAACGGGGCCGGCGGCGGCGGCGTCGCGGCGGGGGCGTGCGATGGCGCGGAGGCGGTAGTTGAGCTGCGAGATGTCGTCGGGCGCTACGGATGCCGCGGCCGCCGTGGCCGTGGCCGCGGGGGCCCGCGCGAGGCGGAGGCGGCTGAGCGGGAGCACGACGGCGGGGAGGAGTGGAGCCGGCGGGCGGAGGCGGAGGAGGAGGAGAGGATTGTGGTGGTGATGGGGAGCCACCGGCGGAGGCGGGGCCCGCGGGGTGAGCGCGGCCATGGACGGGTGCGGCGGCGGAGGCTACCGGGAGGCGGGCGGCATGGAAGGGGACAGGGGAGGGGTTTAGGCACGGGGATGGAAGGGAAGCGTGTGGATAGTGGAAGAGGAAGAGGATAATAATTTTCGGGGTTTGCGTGGACCGGGTGCACGGGCGGGAAGATTTTTAGCTTCGCGGTTGCAGCGGGCTGTTTGGGCCGAGCTATCCTAGCAAGCCCAGCCCATTTAGAGCCCGCAACAACAAGGTATGTTTTCTTCTTTTTTCCGTGCAAATCTGAGTCATCATCAAAAATAAACTAAGAGAATAGTGTTTCTTATTTAGTTAAAATTAAACTAGATTTTTAATCTAAACTTCATTTATTTCATACCTAAGATAATAGTGTTTCTATTTTGTACTGTGCAAAATATCTATATGTGATATTTGTATACTTCATTGTGATTACTTACTGTTAAATAATTACAATACAAAGCTTATACTCCTTCTGTTCGGAAATAAATAATATTTAGCACAGCTATTTAATTTAAATTGCACTAAACATCATTATATTTCAAAAAGGAGGAGTATATCTTCACTCATGGATGGTTATAACATCTCTGTATTTGCGATAAGAATAAATTGCAATACAAATATAATAATTCATTCGGGCGTTTTGTAAAAAAATGATCCGATCATGTATTTGTCCGACTGATGATCCATTCGAGATCATGAGTAACATTCACGATCACGGATGACAACGCCCTTCCAGAAACCGCCGTTTTTGGCGCCGCTTCTTCGAGGCGCTTCGCCATGGCCCCGCCTCTTCCACGCGATTCGCCACGGCCCCCAGCTTTTGCCGTCGCGCGTGCGTTTATAGAAGCAGGGGACCTTCCGGTAGCTCGGCCGCGTTCGACCAAAGCAGAAGCAGGCGTTTTCAAAGCAAGAAACGGTGCACTCAAGTTCGTTCACTCGACTGGCAGCGCTGCTGCACCATGTCGTCGTCGTCGTTGTCTAAACTGGCTTCACGAGTTGGTTTCTCCCTACGCTCCGCCAAGAGCAGGTCGTGGTATGTATGCTCACGCCTGCTCTGATGTTTGTTGATGAACCTCCTGGCTCTGATCCGATGGCTCTCTGATGATGATGACGACGACGACATGCAGGGCCGACTATGTGCCGGTGTGCGGCGCGCTGGGCGCGATCGCGATGTCGGCGGCGCTGGGGCTGGGCACGGCGGCGCACGAGGTGGCGCACGCGCCCAACGTCCGCCTCGACAAGAAGAGGCGCGAGGCGGTGCCGGAGGTGGCCGCGTCGGACCTCGCCGTCGACGAGGGCGAGCGGTTCCTCGGCAGGTCGCTCTTCCGCAGGGCGGCCCGCGCAGTCGTCCAGGGCGACGCTGCCGCCGCTGGCCCCGCCGTCGCCAAGTACGTTCTCGGATCTTGCTCGTGGTGACGGCTACGTACTAAGGTTCACTGCTACTGGCTACTAACGAATGGGCGGAATTCATTTGGTTGTCGACGCATGCGCAGGGGCAAGAGAGCTGTGACGCTCAGGGACGCCGGCGTGGAGCCGCCGGGTATCGAGCGGACCAGGGAGGAGGTCCTCGGAAACTTCTGCAAGAGGAGCACCAGGAGCACCAGCGCCACCTAAATGCTCCGTCGACCAATGCAACTTGTCAAATTAACATCACCCTCTCATTTATTTTTGAATAACAAGTAATTTGATACTCCTTCCATCCTCATTAACTTGTCACTTTGTAGTTCATTTTTGATTAAAAAATGATAAGTTTATGAAGACAGAGTGAGTATAAAGGAAGTACATAGTCTGGTTTTTGAGTTGAACCAGCTGTGCTGTATGAAGGCACACGTGCCATTGTAAATTAAGTAGCAACACATACTATTGAAGTATAAGTAAATTATTTATCTTTCTTCATCAATTAAGTTTTTAAGATAAAATTAGCTCAGCGAATAGCATAAAGACTCTGCAGAGGATCATTAGGAGCTTCTGGTGGGAGAAGAGAGCAACCACCACGAGTGACATCCATGATCCGCCACCAGGACAATTTTGTTGAAGCAGGGTTGTTATATCATGTAGACATTCGATTAAAGCGTTAGTCACTTTTCTTGTACAATACCTCCTCCGTTTTAAAAGTTTGTCATTTTATAGTTCATTTTTGAACTGCAAAGCAACAAACCTTTTGAGATGGAGAGAGTACCAATTATATCTAACGGTCTGCCGTCTAGAGATGGTAATCCCATCCGGACGTCTGCGCACCCGTCAGATTTTGCACTCTACTGGTGCGGTCGAAATGTTTACTCACGGGTCAAACCCACATCCACATAATGTGTTGCGGATGCGGTCTACCTAAGATAGCATAGAAATAATATTTGATCCACTAAAATGCGGCCCAGAACGATCCGAAAGTCCACAACCCGTGTTAAATTTGCCCCTCTCCCATCCCTATGATCCAATGTCCAACGGTCCAGCTCCAGACACCCGTGTCTAAGGCATCCATCTCTCGACCTCATAACCCTAGCCGCACATGGCCCTGCTTGAGGCCCCACTCATCCACCGCCACCTCGGTCGTGCGCCTCTGCCACCTTTAGCCCCGGTCTTTCACCGTCACCCCGAATGTGTGCCTCCGCCGTCGATGCAAGGTCATGCTTCGTCTCCTGAGTGGACCAGCCCTTTGTAACCCTATCTCTAGCCCCTCCTGTCTCCCCGGCGTCATTCCCCTTCACCGTGTAGTGGCATAGAAGGCTTGTCCATTCACTGGTTGTTGCGGCGTCGCCGATGCTCGGCCTCGATCCTCGCCCTCGATGTTCGTTCATCGCTCTCGTACTCCCTTTGTCGATATTGCCATCCTACGCCTCTGCCTCTTCTTCCTCTTCGGTTCAACATATGGTAAGCCTCCATCGATCCATCTCAAATTCATTTCAAGATGCAGGACATTCCTTACTGAATCCAAAATAATTGTAGAATGGAGATAGACAACCCTTTGTTCTTACACAGGGTGACACTGTCAATGTCGACAGCGGCACTAGGGATCCCTCGCTGCCAAGAGTTGAAGTCTCGCCACACCACTATCGATTCGTTGAATCACCGATGACCGACGACCTGATTCAGATAATTGTTCTTTTTTTTTTTAACTCACCATGAGGCAAAGATGTAGAGAGTCTGAGGACTTTGAACTGAATTTTTTTCTTCTTTTCTCGGTTTTTCTTCCTTTTTTTTGAAATCTTAGTATGAATATTTGGAGCTTCTTAGAATTAGAACTTGGTCAAACCTGATGGCGCCCAAAACCCGATGGGTGTGAGTGTTAATTTGCACCTGAGGGTGCGGGTGCATATCTCAAATTTTGATAGCAATCTCTCTCAATTTCGGGCGTATTTTTTTGCTCCACCAGATTTGAACCCAACTCATTGCTCTCTCTAACGGTGCCTATTTAGCAATAAAGAAAAAACTTCCCCTTCAAGGATCTAACCTCATTTGCCCCCTCAACGGCATTGTACAACCTCTTCTCCTCCATTGGACGTCTCAACCGCCTCAGACAAAGATATCCTTCTAAATCTATACTTCAAAATATTATTTTTTTTAAACACCTACATCATTCTCCAAAAGATTATGTACTCTACTTTACAATTTATGCACTCATTGTACTCACTCCAAAATGAACAGAATGTGAGAAACTTAGGGATGGAGGGAGTACAATGTATCCAATTCAACAATATTATATGCACATTAAAAAAAGGCACCAATTTTTCCTTTTTTTGTTTCTTCTCCACCTTCTATCCCTCTAGTCCAAGCGTCAGATTATTTTTTCTCCTTTTCCCTCTTTCTCTCTTTCTCGTTCTTCTCTTCTTGTCGCCTCCCTCGGATTCCATGTTGCCCATCTGATATGCCGCTCCTAACTCGCCATCTATTACTGTGTGTCGGGCCACACCGCCGAGCTGGTGGTGAAGGCATCCCCTGCTTCTGCCTTTGCGGCGTCGAAGGATCCCATGAAGGCATTAAGGCCCGAGACGCCTCTAGACTTCAACGTCGCAGCTGGCAATCTAGAGCATCCTCAATCGGGGATGATGGGGTGCAGTCATCGTGCACACGAAGGACCCCAAAGGTCCTCAATTTTTGGTGGTGGTGCGTAGAGTGGTGACAATCGATGGATCTCCATGTACAAGCGGGCACAAGTCGATGCCGGCCATGGATAGAAAGCAATCTCAGTAAGTCTTCCCCCTTTTCGATCCATCCATATTTTTTTAGCTACTCTCTCGTGGTGGGTTCATGTAGCTTTCGTCCTGGCTCACTCGTCGAGAATGTCACTTGTGGCGGGAGTTGAGCTACACGCGTGAGAGCGAGGCATAGTGTATGATATAGTCGATCACTTGATTCTGGCGTGTCCCTCTAATGATCGAGACTACGGTGTACGGTGTAGCACTCTCCACAACACCTCTGTGTTATGACACCTATGGTAAATTTGACGCTGTGGTCGATTTGCAGTACCCGGTGATAACGGACCTTCTTTGTCGCAATCCTCTCACCTACACACACAACCACAAACTGTCTGATCGAGGAGGAGAGTAAGTTGTCCTATAAGTCATGCGGTATATATGACATGAAAAGCCTTTAGAATCATAACCACACGATGGTTCAACACAGTGGGCACACCCAGAGAAAAAATCACATAGTTGATTCCTTAGCTAGGAATGCTCATAACCTTGATGCTAGCTAAGTTGTTTTTAGATGTACTATTTTCAAGAGGACCATGAAGACTGCCATTTCATAGATATGCTGGATTAAGTGTAATCTACCTTCTTAGGCTACTTTAAGCGCTGTTGTTTTTATGAATAAATGAGCCGTTTCATGGTGGGTTTGCATAAAAAGTTCGGTAACAACAGTTTTTAGCTGGTGAGACATGGCAAAACACAAGCAAAAATTATAACAAATCCATCCAAAATTCCTGACCACCACCAATTTTATCGGAGCAAATTCCCTAAATATCATTGAAATATATACTTTTCCCTTACTCAACATTCAAAATATACAGTCCACTTATTTGCCATTGATTTTAAACTTTTTTATCTCTCTAGATCACTCATATTAGATCCATGAGGTAAAAGCACTGTTGGATCCTTCAGTTCTTTTTTCATCCTAACGACTGTCTCACGACCATATTAAGTAATAATATATTATTGTATAACCTTATATGAACTCAATCAATTAAATCAAACCAATATCGTAGTACTTAAATGCGTGCAACAGATGGGGGAAATCATAACAGTTAGATGCAGCGTGTGGATCAGTAAAGGTAATACTCTCCCCGATCTTTTTATTTGTCACCGGTTAGTTCAAAAATGAATCCGGTGACAAATAATTGAGAAGTACAATGGGTGTTAGCTTGAAAAAATGAGGTGGTTAGATGGTCTAATCATATACTTTTTTGCATGTATGTGACAAATATAACATATAGGGGATAAAAGTTTAAAAGCAATTTCATAAAATGGAAAGTGTATACTTTTTTATGGCAAATAAGGGAATAATATGCGTTTCAATGGTGTATAAAAGAATTCTCTCATTTTATTGCCACTAGATCAAGGAGGAAATAGATATGAAACTCAAAAATTTTAGTTCTTTAAGAAAAGCGGAAGTAAAAGAAAGAAAGAGAAGAATAAACAATGTAAACTAAAATGACGACACATGAATTCTTTATGCACTCTATCAAGAACCAAATCCCTAAACACATTCTAATTCATTAAATCTCGTTGAGTCTCCTAGCTATATCAACATTCCCATTGACCTTCTAATATTTTTTCTACCTTTTAGGATTACACTATTAATCGATGTTTTGTGTAAGTCCTTGCTGATATGTCCAAACCATATTAATCATCGTTGGGTTAAATTCTCTTTAATCACTGCCATTCTAAATCTATTAAGTTCACTATAAGGGACTTCCCTTCTAGTAGAATAATTTAAACGGCAAAGGGTAATTTTCCTCAGACATCAGAATTCAATCTTGCAAGCAAAATACCCAGTATTTCCAGGTGGCGTCTCCCTATTGGCCAAATTTTGGCGCGAACGGGGAAGAAACGGACCGCCTTTCCCGCGCTTGGCTATTACCCCGATCCCACCGTTATACAACGGTAAAAAAGTCTCTAACATTTCCAGTCAGCCCCCTACAGAACAACGTAATACCGCAACGGGCGAACAGACCCGCACAGTTCGCAACGGGAAGAGAGCTAGAACGACCATTTCCCCGCGAACCCCCTGGAGAGACATAAATTCTCGCCGGGGCCCGCGCTTCTGTGAGTGACTTGCTGTCCGATCCCCAGATCCCGCACCGAACCCTAGCTCGCCGGAGCCCGCGCTCTCCGGCGAATCCTTCGGCAAGCCTCTCGCCTAAGTGCCAGAGCGGTAGACGCCTTCGATGGCCGCGCGCCCCCCGCCGAAGCCACCCGCCGTGGAGGTGCGCCTCGCGGATCTATGCAAGGTCAGTTCTCTTGTTTCCTCCGCTGGTTGTGGGGTCCGGCGTTCGGGGGTTTTACGGTTCGGTGGCGCTTGCGTGCAGGAGCTGGGAGCGAGTGAGGCCGACGCTGCCGAGGCCGCGGCGCTGCTGGAGGAGGGGAAGGGCGCGCTCCTCGCGTTGCCTTCGTTCGCGAGCAGAACGGTGAGAGCAGCTGCCTTCTGTGTCGTAAGCCTTCGATTCGTTCTGTCCCATGTGCTGATTGAAGCGTGGCCTCCGCAGCAGGAGGATGCCGTCAGGCTGTTCCTGGCGTTCGTGCTGTACTGTGCAGCGAAGCTGAAGGGGCGGAAGGAGGGCTCCGGGGTCAGGCTGTGTGAAATCTTGAATGGCTGCAAACTCAAGTGAGTGATGCTTTGCTGCTGTAGTTTGAGTTGCAGTCTGGCAACTTTAGTGTTTTGGTTGAATTGATTGGGATTGCCTTTTGACTGGTGTGCAGGTATGATGATTTCTTCAAGGAGGCGCAGCAGCTTGGTTTTAAGATCGAGAAGCTTCTAGAGAGCCGTTATGGCCGGGACTGGGAAAGTCGGCTGGAGGTGGGTTGAGGGTTGATCTCATTTTGTTTTTTAAATGTTTAGGGTGGCCCTAACTTGATTGTTTCTGCATGTGGCTTATGACTTGTGACACCAGCTGAAGAAGTTGGAGAGTTCAGTGAAGCTGCTGACAGACGCAAGCAGGTGAATATTGCCTTCATGTTTTGTACTCGATTTGATAATGGCAGAATTGTATGTGATTTCTTTTCATGTGCAGATGTGATACTTATCATTTGCAAGAATTTGTTGCTACCCCCTCTGTCCAAAAAGACTTCATTTCTGGCTCTGTATCTGGACAAGCCAGAAATGAAGTCTTTGGGATGGAGGGAGTAATTACAGACTGCAGAAATATGACTTCTGACTTGTAGTCTGTCTATCTGTCTGTTTATTTTTGTCATATGATAGTATAATTCTGACATACATTCTCATAAATGCTAGGTTCTATCGTAAAGCATACAATGAGCTATTCTCAAGTACACGTACTAATCTGGATTCTGGATCAACTGCATGTACTCCTAACTATATTCTTTTTGGGTGGCTTCTATTCTTAATGCTTCGTTCGAGATCACCAGAAATGTTTAAGGACCTTGTATCCTGCATCCATGGATTAGTTGCTATCTTGGTCAGTTAGTAATCTATTTTTTGTTCTTTCTTTTGTTTCATCAAAGATATTTGAACTTCAAATCCTTTAATACTATGAGCTGATACTTGTGTTTTTAAGTGACATTTTTTAATCAATTGCAGGCCATACTTTTAATTCATGTTCCTACTAAATTTAGGAGCTTCACAATTGAAGGATCTTCTCACTTAAGTAATAGCTATCGACATTTTCTCTGAGTCTATCCTTATTTTTCTTAAGCACTCAGCCCATAGTTACATTTGTTTTGCTTGTTTCAATTCAGTCAAACAAACTGAGAAAGGCGTGGATCTTATTGCTTCGTTATGTCATAACTATCATACCTCTGAAGACCGCTTGAAGGAAATGATGAGCAAAACTCAGAAGGCAATAGAGGACTTCTTTAGCATAAAAGCACTGAGTGCTTTGGAGTGCAAAACAGAAACTTTGGATAAAATAGACACAGGCATGGGCCCCTCCTCCCTTGATTGTATGTAAGAGCATTCAGTAATGATTATGTGGCTTAGCTGAAGTGTTATGTTTTTTGTTCTGTTGACAGATGGCCTGACATATTTCAAAGGTCTCCTTGACAAGGATTGTTTCCATTCAAATTCGAAAAAACTGGAGTCACTGCGCGATTCCAATACTTGGGAGCAGGAGCTTGATTTGAAACTGTTTTTGACCAATACTGACTATATATCCGGTGCTCAGAATGCATCTGGGGGCTCCACTAATTTAGGATGCTCAAAGGTATCCAGAATGGTCCATAACCATTTCAGTTGTATGGGTTACACTCTTGTTGCAGACTATCAGTCATTTTCTCTTTTGCAGCGTGTCTTTGAAACACTAGCATCGCCCACAAAGACAATAAAGAGCATGTTGACTGTCCCTAGTTCCCCTTCATCTCCTGGCAATGGTGGTTCAGTCAAGGTTGTGCAAATGACTCCAGTTACTTCTGCCATGACAACAGCGAAGTGGCTTCGTGAGGTGATATCTTCATTGCCACAGAAGCCTTCATCTAAGCTCGAGCAGTTCCTTTCATCATGTGATAAGGATTTAACAAATTATGTGACCAAAAGGGTCAGCATTATTTTGGAAGCAATTTTTCCAACAAAGTCTTCTGTAGATCGGGGCGGTTCCATGGGCCTCAATTGTGCGAATGCATTTGATATTCCATGGGCAGAAGCAAGAAAAATGGAGGCTTCCAAGTTGTATTATAGAGTACTGGAAGCAACCTGCAGAGCTGAGATGCAGAATAATAATGTACAGAATCTAACTCCACTGTTGTCAAATGAGTGTTTTCATCGATGTTTGATTGCGTGTTCAGCTGAGCTAGTATTGGCAACACACAAGACTGTCATGATGATGTTTCCTGCTGTTCTGGAGAGTACTGGTCTAACTGCATTTGATTTGAGCAAAATAATTGAGAACTTTGTCAGGCATGAAGAAACCCTCCCAAGAGAATTGAAAAGACATCTAAATTCTTTAGAGGAACAACTTTTGGAAAGCATGGCGTGGGAAAAAGGTTCATCATTGTATAACTCACTGGTTGTTGCAAGGCCATCTCTTGCTTCAGAAATAAATCGTCTGGGTCTTTTGGCCGAACCAATGCCGTCCCTTGATGACCTAGTAGCACGGCAAAATATTCATGTTGAGACCTTGCTAGCTACACCGTCTAAAAGACGTGTTGCTGATCCAGGTACCTTCTTACCCAGCCTCTGTTTGAACTTTGTATTGTTATTATTTTTGAGTACCCAAAACCGTCATCTGATCAGTTTGGTTTCAGAAGGTTTTGCATTTAATTGTATCAATTTGTTCGCACAACATTTCATATTTCCCATTCTATAAAAAGGGAAGTAGCAGCAGCCATTTCCTTTACCGTGTCATTGTCATCATTGCCATTTCGCCCCCGGAAGTTTGTCATGTATTGTGAATTCAGGATGTACCAGCAGTGTCGTGACTCGTGACTTACTGGAATTAGGTTAGCAGTTTGCATAAGGGCAAAAAAAAAAGAGCTTACTGTACAGAGACATGCTATTTTCATAAAAAAATCAGAACATTAGCTTCGATAACGTGAAAAATGTTATGCATAGGTTTCACCATTTGTCATGGTCATTGTCATGTTGGAAATCCGGACAGAAATAATCAACAATAATGAGGATGTCCATTTATTCCATTGATTGGCTGGCTTTATATAGCCAATTACATCGCAATTTTGTTTTCATCTAGGACTCTTCTTTCATAATCTCTTAGAACTCTACTTTCCAAATCTAAATGGCATCAATTTTCCCTTCTATGTGACCTGCCTTATCTATGGATATCCTGCCTTATTAAAATACCCCTTTCCTAATACGACTCCACTATTCAAAAAGTATATTAATTCCAACAATCACCCCCTGAATCTTGTTTTCGGGACACACTTGCACTAATTTTAGGATGACAACACACCTATTCCACCTTACACTCAATTCAGGATGGACACATCTTCATCCCTACACCCAATTTCGGGATGGACAGTGGGCACATCTTCATCCTAGGATAGCGACATAACTTTTCCACACCGCAATTAAATTCGAGATGGGCACATCTTCGTCCCCAGGATGACGACACAACTTTTCCACCCCGCACTCAGACTCGAGATGGACATATATTCATTTTGAGCAGACATCGATCATGACCAAACTCTACACGGCTACCTCGCTCATAGCACCCGCATCGTGCTGGATCCATGTGCCGCCTAGCCCACCTCCAGGATCAGCACCTCCTCTGGCCTAGATCATAGCCCAACAGGCCCAAATCAGAGTCCAACTTCCTTACTGGATGTGCCGCCTTTGTGCCCGTCTGGACGTCACCCATCGCGAGGCCCCTGGCCGCACCCTATGGCAGCCCTGACCACAGTCGCAAAGCTGCCAGCGGCGACCACCTTCATGGCGAGTCCGTATGTCAAGCACATCCGCTGCACGACACCTAACAACAACAACTTTAAGTGCACCACATGCACGTCAACGACGGTTGCGTTGCTGCCTAGGGACCGCTCTGACTGGAACACGTCGGGCCACGATGTCGGATCACCCACACGTCCACCAGCAGGCACACCAACACGACCATGCCTGATTGGCCTCCACCAGATTGGTTGCCTCGCCCCACGCACGTCAGCGGCGACGATACTGCCGCCCAGGAACTGCTCCGGCTGGAACGCGTTAGCCACCCACTGCACCAGGGGCCCTCCTCACCAAGATCGACGCCCTGGAGCCGAGATCCGCGATCGGAATTGTTATTAAGGTATTGCCTAGGCGACGCCTAGTCGCCGCCAAGGCATCCAAGCGCTCCGGCCTTGACGCCATGGTCGGTCGACTCGCCTGGCCCAGGTTGCTGCTGCCCCCACCCGCCTCCGCCTGCCCCCTTGCACCGTTGCGGCCGACACCAGTGGAGAGAAGGGAGGGAAGAAAATGATTAGGGTTAGGGTGAACAGTGAGGATGGTTTTTTATATGCATGATTTGAAACGAGGATTGTCGGACAAGATTCGATGGCTCACATCAACTGGACTGACTCCCCAGGCGGAGGCCCAACATGCCTCTGACTCAGTCCTTGGCCCCAGCTCCCCCATGTCGCCGCCACCCCTCCTCTATTTGCCACCGTAGTTGCCCCTCCTCGATCCGCCACTGTCAGGCGCCTGAGCATCGAGGCGTCAATTAACCTTGGTGACTGCCCGCATCTGCTCTACCCCGTGGGTGCAGAATCTGCGTCGCACACCCCTTGGATTGGCCACCCTTGGCAACAATTTCTCTCGGGGCAGCGAACTTGGATCGAAAAAACCTAAAGCTCTGAATGCCAAATGTTAGAAATCCGGACAGAAATAATCAACAATAATGAAGATGTCCATTTATTTCATTGATTGGCTGGCTTTATATAGCCAACTACACCACACTTTTGTTTCCATCTAGGACTCTTCTTCCTAATCTCTTAGAACTCTACTTTCCTAACCTATGACAGCAATCTTTCCTTCTATATGACCTGCCTTATCTACGAATATACTTCTATCCTAATACGGCTCTTATTCCAAAAACAAGGTTAATTCCAACAAGTCAGTCGGTTATTGCTGCAAATAGCTTTTGAATTCAAAATTGGCATCCAGCACAGACTTTGTGTTCCTTTATAGCTACATCTACTGTGGTATTATAGCTGTGTAGAACTGTCACTCCTGAACAGGGAATGCTTATGGCAGTATGGCGTGTTATCTTGTGATCTTGTCACCATAGGAACTTCAAAGTTCAATAACCTTAGGGTTCCGTCTCAATAAGAATGGCTAGGTTTTTAAGTTGGCTCCCCAAAATTGTCACAACCCTCCTCTTTTACCTGGGCTTGTTACCAGCCATGTTGAAACATCAAGGTGGAGTTAAATGCCTGTTGTTGTTTTCTTTTTAGTAACCTTAGGAGATGAGATCAGTACCTTTTTGAAAAAAAAAACAATTCTCAGGTTACACTTTGTTAATCCCCGCATTTATTCCTATATTCCAACTACTTTTGGGCTGCCTCTTTTGGGCACTTATTCATCACATGCTTATTGCAGATGGCATCAGTGATCCTCAATCACCAAAGAGATTGTGCAATGAATCCAGGAACACAATAGTAGAGCACAATGTGCAAACACCGCCACCAAAGCAAAGTCATATGTTGCCAAGTAGCCTGAAAGCGAAATGCCATCCACTGCAATCCACATTTGCAAGGTTTGTACTTGGCCACCCTTTTCAGTTTGTACTAACGTTCAGCATTAAAACTTTTGCATTAACTAAAACGAAATACTAATTTATGACTTGTCTATCCTGCAGTCCAATTGTCAATAACCGTGGAAATGAAAAATGTGCTGATTTAACGGTCCAGATGTTCTTCACCAAAGTATGGAGCTTGTATTTAGAATTTATTTTCTAATCTCTATGATATGTTGTTTTTAAAGTTTAATTTTGGGATGCCATTTTTCTCAGATTTTGAAGTTGGCTGCTATTAGAATAAGAAACTTGTGTGAAAGGCTTCAACATGTGGAACAGACAGAGTGTGTGTACAATGTCTTCAAGCAGATTCTTGATCAACGAACATCATTATTTTTTAATAGACACATTGATCAACTAATTCTTTGCTGCCTTTATGGTTTTGCAAAGGTAACATATATGCTAATTAATGAATTTTCTGTTATCTTCTTTGTTACTTTTGGGCTGACCATGCCTTCTCCGACAGGTTACTCAGTTGCCACTGTCATTCAGAGAGATACTCCACAATTACAAGAAAGAGCCACAATGCAAGCAAGAAGTGTTTTTAAGCGTCTTTGTTGGGAGTAGAACTCGCAATGGGGTATGTACTTTGTCTTTGATATTTCACTTTTTTCTCCTGATAGTTTTTCTCAAGCTTCTGATTTCATCTTATTCTTTTGTTTTTGAAATTTTTCTTGTTAACAGAGCCTAGGGTCACGGCATACTGATATTATTAGTTTTTACAACGAGGTGTTTGTTCCAGCAGCCAAGCCTTTCCTGGTGGCGCTAGCTCCTGTCACTCACACAGAAGACAAGAAGAATGCTAATAGTATGCGCTACATCCCCTTATCAATTTGAAATCCTGTTTCTACTAGTATCTGTTGGCATTACTAACTTACTCTACAGGTCAAATCCCTGGATCCCCCAAGCCTTCTCCTTTCTCAAATTTACCAGATATGTCCCCAAAGAAAGTATCATCTTCCCATAATGTTTACGTTTCTCCTCTACGGCAAACAAAGGTCTTTTCTCATTCTATGCATATTCCTTTATGTTGTTTACTTGCTTTTCATTTTGTACAGTTATGTTCTTAAACTGGCTTATGTACCTCCAATTAATTTTCGTTAGGTTGTCAGGTTGCGGGTAATATTTCTATGTAGCTCTCCTCTATTTTGCCTCTGACTAGGGACTCTACACTCACAACCACGTTTAAAACTCTTGTGTATTATGTAGAGAAGTATTCACAATTTTGCTAGGTTAATCCTTAGATGATTACACAATGAGGGAGATTCTTAAGATGCAGGCCATCTAAATTATTTGGGGTCGGTGTACACTTTGCTGCAACAGATTGTTGTCACATCCCACTTTATATATAAGTTATGTTAGACTAGTAGCCACTTTTTAAAGCACAGGAAAATTGTCAATATGTCCATTTCGTCTCACTGTATTGTGTCTATAGGCATCTTGATAGCAATTTTTTTTTAACCATGGAAACACTCTAACACTTTCCTGCATTTGCTGCTCCATTAACCCATGCTTCTCTGTACCATCTGTCAGAAGGATGCACTGCTTTCACCAAGTTCCAGGAGCTTTTATGCGTGCATTGGTGAAGGCACCCATGCTTATCAGAGCCCATCCAAAGATTTGGCTGCTATAAATAGCCGCCTAAACTAGTATGTTAGCTTACAAGACCTATATTCTTCAACATTAAGTTATGTCCACGATACTAATTGGTATCATGTCGTTTCATTTCAAATTGCAGTACTAGCAGTAGCAGAAAAATAAATTTCGGCATGGTGAGCGACTCAGTGGTAGCTGGTAGTTTGGGTCAGCAAAACGGCGGTTCTGACTCCTTCGACCCTGCGGATGCATTTAGCCCCCTATCGAAGAAGAAAAAAACAGATCTGTGATCCAATAATGAGCAATCTCACTGTATAGTTCACAATTCCGCTGCACGCTTTCTTTTCTCAATAAGTGGGTTGAGTCCTTCAACTGTACATGTATGTGTTAGTGAATCAGAGCAATCCACAAGCAGTGGACCATTTAGAATTAGCTTTTGGGTGTATTATGCTGTTTCCCTGTTGATTGAATGTGTTAGATTGTAAGCCGAGTGTGTAGAATGCTAATTAACCTTATTTTTCAGTAAATAATGTTTCATGTTATTGTACCAAGTCCTTATTCTGGCTTGCAGAAGGAATTCAGCAGGGGTATGTTTGGTCGTCAGATCATCATTTGATTTCCATGTTAATTTTTTCATTAGCATTGCCAACACAATCATTTTTTTTTATTTTTAAATTAAGCACGTCATATTATTTGGTCTTTCAGATAGATAACATTTGAATACTATTATTTTCCACACTTTGGAAGTACTTTCTTTGATTCTCTCTCTTATTTTTTTTTTGCAACCAAAACAGCAGGGGAAACCCCTCCTGCACATTTATATTAAACCACCGACCCATATGGGGTCAAAAAGGTACATTAGAATACAGTTTTCCGAGATGGAAAAGAAAAGTGGTTCACAGAACCGATACACAGTAAAGGAGCTGCTCCTTTACTAGGGGTTTAAACCTGACACTTAGTACTTTTAGGGTAGCTATTCCAGGTAGTTACAGTGGGGGACTCCCCTCTAAATATTTTAGCATTTCTTAATAGCCATATCTCCCAGGCCACAATGGAGAACACTTCCATGAACCCCGGAAGTGGCCACTCTTGGCATGCCTTGCAGATGGTGTCAAAGAATAGCAGCTCATGATTCCATTGTATCCCCAGAATCTGCCAGCATTGTGTACTAAAGGGGCATTGAAAAAACAGATGATAGGTGAGCTCTTCTAAACCCTGATTGCACATTACACGTGTAATCTTCATTTTCGATGTAGAAGTTCTTTCTTTTGAGAATATTTCTCGAATTGTGACTGTCTTTAAATAGCAACTAGGTGAATATTTTTAGTTTACTAGAGACCTTAGATTTCCATATCCACTGAAAAGGTTGAGGGGGATCAAGGTGCTCAAATTGGATCTTGTAACTCTGTGATGAGGAGAAATGCACCTCATTTTCTCTTTGAGACCAGCAATCTGTTAAAAGGTTTCTGTTTGTAATCTGATCTATTAGTGAAGATAGGGATTGTAGCTCTCGGCAGGCCTCTTCAGACAACGGGGTGTGGAAGTTAGCTTGTGTCTCTGGATTATCCAAATATTGAGCTATTGTGATGGCCTGTTTTTTGGCAAATGATAAGAGGCATGTGAAGTCATTTTGGAGTTTGTGACCTTCCTATGAATCCAGCCAAAGTCTAATTATTATTTTATTATTTGTATTAATCTTCTCCATTAGACTCAGTACAGTACTTAAACAGTGATCTGATATTGATATATGTGGCTTCTCCATCAGGTGTCAGATTTTAAATGAAATTTCTATTGTTGTGAACACATGTAATAGTTCTCTTTAACCCCATTATTCCTTTGAAATTATTTCATGCTCTGTATTGTTCTGCTCTTTTGACATGCACAGACAGAGCGATCAGTTTTGCATCAGTGAGTACCCAACCTGCTTGGGACATGCTTTATTGTTGTTGTTGTTGTTGAGTACTGTTGTCCCAGATAATTCTGATAACCTTCAAGGTGAGTAGCAATTGTTAAACTTGAACTTCAGTTCAGAAGGCTGAAAAAATTTACAATTTAAATGTGCATTTTGTTAGCTTCTTTCAGTTAGTTCTGGGCAATGTTGAACAGTTATTAATCTGTCATCTTACAGTTTGATCTGGCATTGGATTTCTTTCTGCAGGTAAGATGAAAAGAGTAGCAAAGCTGCTCACCAGCTCAATTTGAGTAAGGTCATCAGCATGAGCAAAGTTCTAAAGCTCCTTGAGCTACAGTTGACACCACCCTGAACGGGCTTGATGAATCCGGCATCTCCGACCACTCTCCAGCTACTGTGGTTTGAAGTTGCTTACACATTAGCTATTTTTCAGTTTGTCCAGTGCTTCTTGCATCCAACCAGGAACTGCGTGGGTTGCTGGTGTGAACTCAAGTGTGTACAATGGCAGATTGCTGCGGCTGCAGAATGAGATGCTCATTAATCTCCACCACGGCTGACCTTAGTCCATGACTCCTCCGGCTGTGACCTGGAGCGCAAACTTAAGCAAGTTCGAATGAATTGACTATTCGTGTAGTTAGAAATCCATCACGAAAATCAAGTTCTTGCAAGAAAAGAGCACAGTTTTCCTACTTGCTTTTGCTCCTGAAGATCCACTCACCCAGTGGACCACCTTAAAATAATATGGTTACCCCCACACCCTCGACCATGGACAGTTTAATACTGGGCGATGAGTGTTGAGGTGAAATCAAGTGCTGCTTGACGCAGAAGCAATTGTGCATTGTATGGTGAGTTTCAGGCACAAAGATGCTCAAAAGTAAGCGTGCTGCTTGTTACCAGATGAAGGAACAGAGGACAACATGTTGATAATCAAGTTTAGTTCTCCTTATATTATAGCTACAATTTCCACAGAAGTTATTCATTTGAATAAACAGGTAGCTTTGTATGCTTTAAATGTAACATTAGTATTTCTTAGAACAGTCATATCAGTATGATACACGAGAATCTGAATATTTGGAATCAGCGTTGAGATGTATCATTTCATTTTCTAACTGACTGAATGCATCGAGCTGTAACTTCTGGGCTGCGTGAAAGAGCTTATTGATTCGATGAATATTTTGCTGCCATTTGGTGTACGAAACCCATGCCCTGACTTTTTTGAAGGTATTTGTCATGGGTTCGGTCATCAACCGGTATAGCAGTTGATTCGTACCTTTCTTATTTTGTCAGTAGTTTTGCATTGAATGGAGTTAGTTCGATCTGTGATGAACAGTTTATCTGTACTATTTAATCATTGGCCCTTTGAAGTAAACCTTATCCTGTTTTGTATTGCCTTTACTATTTTGACATGCATGGTCAGATTGATCAAATAATTCTTGTTGCTTTCAAGAACAATTTTTCCTTAGATAAGATAATACCAAGGTGTCAAATTTGCATTTCATCCATGTAATAAGACAAACATTCCACAAATAAATTTTCAAACTGTTAGCTTTTTTCCTTGATTAGTTCTCATCGACATTGAACAGTTAATCATCTCAACTTTTTCTGCAGGTGAGATCATAAGCCGCTGGCAACTGCCGTTTGGAGTGAGATCAGCATCAGCACAGTGCTACGGTCCCTTCTTCTGGGACAGCCGGCATCACCATACAGAGGCTCGATGAGTCCAACTCCGGGGACGTTGGTGGCCTAAAGTGGCTCTCGAACAGCAGCTGCTCCTTCAGCTTGTCCAGTGCTTCTCGCATCCAGTCGTATCGACAAAGGCTATATGCTTCCTCAACTGGTATCTGGATATGTACACAATATGACGACCATGAACTGCATGAGCTGCTGATCAAATCTCTGCAAATGGTGGTTAGATGGGCTACAGAATGAGACGCTTACCCATCTCCTGCCATGGGTGACCTGCTCAGGCCAGATTTCCAGCAGTTCTGTGACCTGGAGCGCAAACATGAAGCCCTTGCAAGCCCCCTTCAGGCCACAGCTGTTCTGCTTGCTCTTGCTCTTGAATATCCATTCTCCCAGTGGTGTTGCCTGAATTAGAGCCATTTGCAGTTGTTAGCTCTACTCTTGAATACAGGCAGTTTCATATTTTGATGATGATTTTTGGGCCGAAGCATGTCCTGTGTAAGCCCCGGAGCAGAAGCCATTGCAGTACCAAGATCAATTTCTGGTGCAAAAATACTCAGAAATGCTCTCCGACTATTCGAGTCCTTGCAGTGACGTTTAATATTCCATGGCACCACATGGAAGTCATGTGCAAGGAGTACCTCAATATTTTTCAGGTTAGCATAAGGGTGATTGTGTAGCTAGCATCGTATGGGTTGTTGGCCACCTAACAATTGGTGTATTTGTTGCTATTAGAAACAACGAAGAAAACCCAAAGCTTGGCCCTGCTCAGAATCAGGCCTTTGGAGTATTTAATCTACACAACTCTTCTCATGAAGATGTATTTGGAAGGCCCTTTTTGTATGCCGATTTTTTTCTCGTACTACCTCTGTTTTTTTTATTTGACGCCAGTTAGTTTCATTAGTTAATTTTGAACTAAGCAACGTCAAATAAAAAGGAACGGAGGGAGTACTAGACAGTTCAGAAAGCTATATGATTTTTAAAAAACGTTGTGCACTTGTGTTGGTATTGTAGAAGATAGAAAATTGGCCTTTGTAATCTGGTAACCATTTCTTGGCCATTCTCTCCGTGACAAACTATAAAAAGACAGCCATGACAATGACTATCATGCACTAGACAACCAATCCTACCAAATCTATCCAACGTGATTCATCAGGTACGTAAATATAAAACATAAAAGCCCAAACATGTCACTGCAGGCGCATGTACTATACTCCAATAATCCAAACAGCAATAAAAGTATCTACGTATATTATTATAAGTAACCAAAAAAGCGTGCCACGTCACGCGAGTTGGTCAAGGCACCTACGCTTATAATGCCCTTGACGCCTGCTTCCTCGAAGGCCTCCCTGCAGGCAGCTTCGTCGATGCTCTCGTCGTCCTCCCATCCACCCTGCAGCATGAAACACCAGCCAACGCACATGCCGTACGTTATCACAAGACCTTGATTGGTTTGACGACGCGAGCTTATATATACACGAGAACTTATTATTGAACAATTATGTTATATATATTCTGATTCTTTACATGATTACATGGAGCAGATGTAGTATGACGATCATATATGATTTTGTTGCCTCACCTTTGGGAAGATGAGATCGCTTCGCTTCGGCGTCGAGATCATGAGCACTTGCAGCCTGCCGAGCACATCCTGGAGGCTGCCTTCTCCAGCTCCTTCATCCTCCTTGTTGAGCATGTAAGGGATGCATCTGCCATAGGAAATAATTAAAGTAAGATCAGAAAATTGAGGATGATGCAAACAGTTTCAGACAGAAAGCCTTTGATGTAATTAAACTCGTCGTTCGTTCCATCATCGTCTACTCAATTGTGATCGCATGTGGGTTTCAGATACTCCCTCCTGATCTTTTTAATTGACGCTTCTTACAAGAAAATGAACTACAAATGAACTACAATATGATGTCTGAACGTCAAATAAAAAGATAAAGAGGGAGTAGTATTTTTTTTTGCCTAAAACGAGTATTGTTCATCTCTCCATGCTATCTAGTAATCAATGAATCAGCACTTAATTAACAAGCATGGTGCAGACATGAATAAATGATGGCAAAATGGTTAAATACCCTGAGACAAGGCGATAGCAGCCGTCATATCGTTGCTTGAGACGTCCCTGCCTCGCGCAAACCATGGTGGCCACCGACGAAGACGACGCTGGGGGAGCCATCGTCTTCTCTCGTCTCCACGAGAATAATCTCCGCAGCTGAGCAAGGACCTACGCGTAATACAACTACAAATCCAGTTCACAACCTGAACACAAGCATCGTACAGGGTCCACAAATACGAGCAGACATAGTAGAGGTAATTAGCAAGCTCACCTCAATCCAAGAGCAGCTCCAACTCTTCATCACGCCCAGCAACTGCTGGTATCCTTCTTTCTGATGTAACAACAACAGGCTTCTCCCAGCTGCATGCCAGTACTGACCCCAAGAACCTCTCCCTTTGCATGAGTCCAGTACTGGTTCTCTGATGCAATTGAAGGCTTTAGATTTGGGAGATGTGGCACAAGATAAGGTGCCCGATTTGCTGGCGTGTAACTGGAACCCAGTTCTGTTGGAATCGAATTCTTATTACTAGCTAGCTTGGTAGAGCTAGTAGCTTAATTTATGGAGCTAGATACTGGCTAGAGAGCTTCGGAACTGATCCAATGTGGCTTATATATACAAAGTACCCAGAGATGGCCTTCTTGCTCTTTGTGATTCTTGGAGCTATTTATAAGGAGATGATGGGGACTTTAGGCTTTTTCGCAGTTAGACCCTTAGATTTTTGGTATTGTTGAATGCATCCCTACAATTCCTTGCCTTCTTTGTTTTTTCCTCGTGGCCTCGTCGCTGGGATTTTCTAATTGTTTCAAGCATACCACCTTATCAGTGGCCGTTCCCTCCCCAACGCCACACATGCAACATTCAGTCCGCAACTTAGTAATCAGAAAACACCAGATGGCATATATGTGTTTATTTCTAATTAGTAAAGGACAAAAAACGATGATTTTTTTACGCCTGCTCTGGTGAAATATATTTACCAACTCTATGTTTGGCTGATGAAGGAGAATACTCCCTCCGTTCCTATAAATACTTGTCACTTCTTAGTTTAAAAATGAACTAAGAAGACAAATATTTGGGATGAAGTGAGTACTATACTAAGCTATGATTGAATAATCAATATTCCTTAAGCTAATTTGTCGCATCGATAAGGCACACTCAGTAGACATCAATTTTGGACGAAAATGTTCATAGGACTAAAAAATGAAAAAAAATCCCTATAGGTACTTCAGCAAAAACTATGCGTGTTGTTTTTGTAGAAAGAACAGCGTTAATCCACTGCTGTAATCTTTTAGTAGTCTTGTCATAGTGCTTTGTGAAAAGGAGTAATTTATTCGAACCGTAATTTTTAATGCTGGCAGGAAACTTCTTGACACCTTCCTCCAACCCGTTTTAACAACAAAGCTACCACCAAGTCACATGTTAATTAATTACTCTGTTGTTGTTGCTGAAGTTCAACATATGACAAGGAATGCAACCATTATATCCTGTTTCAGCATCTAAACCTTTCTTTTATTCTGTTAACCCTCCGTTAACAGTTTAATTAATATGCTTTGTTTGGAAGATACTCCCTCCTTTCAACAATATAAGTATTTATAGGTCTGGTTAAAGTCATTTTTTAAAAAAAGTTTAACTTATAATATTTTTAAGAATATATCATTTCAAATATAAAGACTTACTTTATGGTAGTTGGTTTTATGATGATATCATTTATACTTGATCAAACGTCATGAATTTTCCGCTATTTACTGTTAAAGCTGAAATTGTTTGACTTTGATCAAAATAAAAAATGCTTACATTGTTGGATTGAGAGAGTAATCGTAGATCGATGTTGGTGTGTACCTAATTAACTCACTAGATTTTCGAGTCATAGAATCATCTCGTCTTGAATATCGAAACAATCACAAACTTAGCGCGTAAAGAAAAATCAACGTTGTTATATGTCTGATTAAAAGTTGCTCGACTCACGTATTCTCCAACATAAATCTGCACTAGGCGATCTTCAAAAACCAATTCAAACCATATTGTGCCAACGTTACATTAAAAACCCAATTCAATCCCTTTTAGCACTAGTAGAGAAGAAGGCAAAGACGGAAGCACTAGTAGAGGAGTTTGTGTCTGACTCTGATGCGGCAACTTGGCCACTGCTGTCCCAAACGGTCGTTGCTTTTCTGACGGCTTCCAATACGGTCCATCCACTACTCTTGTTCTCTAGCTATTCTCATGAAACCATGCTTTGACTGTTTGGTGGAGATGGAGGATATGTGATCGTTGAGAAATTTCGTGCGTTAGACTCGTTCAACTCCTCCTGATGTGCACGTGTCTATATATATTCAGACTTTTTCTGGTGGACGCCTATATATGTTGCAGAGCAAAGGAAATGCAGCAAGCCTTTTCTTCTGTCTTTCTTGTTCCTGTTGTATTTGACATGGAGGGAGTGTACAATAATATTTGGCAGGCTATATGATGAACTTGACATGAAAAGGATATGAATATATAGGGCTTGTCTATTTCTCAGGTGCCTGCAATTTAAGAAAGGTTCAAACACCGGGTAATTAGCAACTAATTACCATCAAGTCACTAATCTCTGTAATTAACTACTAACCTTTAATTTAATAGGTCAATCAATTACAAAATCTTGTTTGATTATTTTACAATTGACATAATCCTGCAATTATGAGTTAACAATTAAAAAAACAAAAATAAAACTCACATTCAGATCCGGCAATGGCGGAGCCGCCACGCCGTCGGGCTGCCACCGCCGCGCCTCGAGGGCTGCCGCACCGCCTGCTCACTGCCGCGTGTCACCGGCCATCGCGTCGCCGCGCGTCACTGACCGTCGCACCGCCACCCGTCTCGGGCCGCCGTTGGCCCCATGGGAGCCGCGCCGGAGGCCACCGCCAGCGGCGAGGCGCTGGCCGCCGCGCCCGCTGCGGGAGCCGCTGCCAGCTGGACTGGATCGGGGAGAATTGGGGAAGAAATAGGGTTGGGAAGGAATAAAGTCGAGTGCGCGAATCTTAAAGCATATCCAAAGATCCTCTGAGATATAAAGACTGTTTTCAGGCATCTGATGTATAGGATTACTGAAATATATAATGTTCTTTTTAATATTTTTTCACTCGAAAATAGGTAAAATATAGATAGGGGTAGCTTCAGATAGCACCAACAACGCCATGATGTTGTAGCGGTAAACTAACCTCCTAATAGATGATGGAGCGAATCGGCCTGTAACCCTGCTGGCCGCACCAAAAATGCATGCATGGCACCTCACTATATATAGTTTGCTTCGCCCCATGTGGTGTCTTGATCGGTCGGCTCCGTCTCTTTGAAGGTTCTTGTATGAGTAAGTTTTAGATGATTATATGTGTGTTTTAGAGATATGTCGGCAGTTTTGCTAATTAAATAAGAGAGACGTCGCCATGTCGGCAGTCTGTATGTGGAATTAATATATAAACCGGAAGATGGTCTTGAGAAGCACTCAATAACTTTCTCTATTTCAAACTCTTTCTGTCACATGCATGGCTAAATAATTAACTCTACAACTTGAACCTGCTGCGTGCATCAGGAGTACAAATGCCACGTGTGAATTTAATAAACAACACGTCACCGACACTAAAGTTTTCTACTCGAGTTTATCTGTCTCTCCTGCTCACCAATAAAGATGGATTGAATTGAAGGTGACTAGACGACGACTGCTCAGAAACTGAATGTTCTTTCATTCTTGTGCACAAAAGGCCCTTTAATTCGGGTTGTATATATATACTGCTGGTGTGAGTGACAATCAGCGTCATCTAGCTACCCAGCCAAGGGTGCACCAAGGATCGATTTGGAGCGTTATATAGATTTAATTTGGAGCTCAGGCATCCTTAATTAAAGTGCTAGCTTTAAAATCACCAAGTGTGTTACATTAACAAAGACTCGGTATTATCATGTTACTTTTGAGGCGGCTATTATTTGCATGTATGTTGCCCAGAACGCATCTGCAGGCAAAATTCTAGCTAGTCAAAGCAGTAGTACGCGAACAATGGTAATTAAATTCGTCGTCTGAAAATGGACCCTCCAGATCTTGGAAATATTTCATAGCATGATGTTAAATTTCAATAATATGACACAAATTTTAGTTCATCATCTTAGGAAGGAGGGAGTACTGTACAACTTTTTTTTTGTGAAACCAGTAGCTGCCAAATTATCATAATTATTTGCTATATGTACCTCAGTCTTGGTAGCCTTGAGCTTGACGTTGGTCTACGCACGTGCTCGTTGAAAGGGAGTTGTTTGGTCCCACTCGTGCGAAAAGTACACACGTACGCTGGCGTTATCCAGTACACGCGGCTTTTGCCTTGTCTCTTACCGTTCGTGATCGTGCTTCGCAAAGAGGCAGGGCTATACATACAACTCTTCTCTTGGCGATCGAGCGAGGCATCTTATCGTCGACATGACATGGGTCCAGTCATTATTCTGTATGAGACGTCGTGGCGGTTCCCACAACTTGGTCTCTCTCTCGTCCCCGTCCATGAGCCCATGCAGAATGGGCGGCACCACGTACGACGTCGACGTACAGTTCACGGAAGAAATAGACAGGTAAGTACGTACGTATAAGGCATGAACAGTGAGCGAGTGTCTCACACGAACGCGTTTGGACTGAACAGGAAAAGGATAGATACAATTCAGAGTCAAAGCAGAGAAACTTCCGGCCAGCCCTCTCCTCCTTTGCGTCGACTCTGACAGTCTGACCACCTGAACTGGGTTGACCACGGTCAACGGCGACCGGCCGGCCGGTGGCCAGGTCGGGTCTGGCCTGCCTGTGCAAGCATGCAAGGCAGGAAGACGAAGAGTCCTTGCCGTTTCGAACGCGTCGTCGCCGCTGACCGGCCGGCCGACTACCCGACTACCTGAGCGACGTCCGGCTGACCGCCTGCCGTCGTGTTGCCTGAGAACGGAAGGATTAATCAGAGAACCCAGCCAGCCTATTACTGAACATCTGAACGGTGAAATTAATCAGGAGTCAGCTGGACGTACGTCGTACGGAGAGGGGACTAAGGTGCTCAAACTCAATCCGATGTTGGGTCGCGTTAACAACAGGAAATTTAAGACCAACGTTCCGTTCGGTTGGTTTTTCTAGGATAATTAATATTAATCGTGCCGATTCAGTCCACGGATGCCATCGATCGGGTCACTGCCGGATCTTCAGAGGTCCAGAAAATGGGGTGGTGGTGCGTGGTTAGTAATAGTCGAATGGGCTGGCGTGAGGCCCGGCCGTTTTAGCCCGTTTTGTCAACAGTTTGTGTGATTCCAGGCACAATCCGTAAAACATAAGTTAATTAGAAACATATGTTTCATACGAAGGAAAGTATTCTGCCAGGCCGGTCTAGTGGTTAGTGTTTCAAAGTACGAAGCAGCCGACGCCTGAGTCTAGCGCATAAGTTGATCTTCCTTAGTGTTTCTGTTAGGAGATGGTCTGCACCATCATTATATATATAGGGATGTTCGTTCAGTCGTCCTTGATATTTCTTAGTCAACCCTGAACCGAAAATTCTGTAAAATTGATAAATCTACCTCCATCCAGCTATGGTACTCCCCCCTTTCTCAAAAGATTGTCACCTTCTAGTACAAAATGAACTAGAAGGTGACAATCTTTTGAGAAAGGAGGGAGTATATGCTACTCCCTTCACTTTTTTTCGATAATGAGCTTTTATTTATACTCAATGATATCAAGGTGATACAATAGACTTTACACTCTGCTTCTGCATAACTAAGATGCACCCGGCAAAATACAAAAGAAAATTAAAATATAACACCCGGCCCGTACAAGCTTTATTTCCAAAAAAAGGCTATAGCTACCCCCCTCTCTTACAAAAAAAAGGCGTGCATGGAGTGCGGCGCGGGGTGCTGGAAGCGGTGCCGCCGCTCCTCCGTATTTGGCGAGCAGAAACCTGAGCTAGTGATCCATCCATCCACGCACGTCGTCGTTTCGTTTCTCTTTACAGTGATGCGTATTTGTGTGTTACCAGCTAGCTAGCTATAGTCGCGTTTATGTAGGGCGCTAGCTGCTTTGATTTAGGCTGCGTGTGCCCTGTCTTTTCATGCCATAAATTAGGCCGTTAATTCCATGTGTTGGGTTCGACGTGACATCAGAACTTTTCAAGCGACGACTCATGTTATATTGGTCATGACCGATCATCAAGAGAAGTAGAGAACGGTATATTTGTGCTTGTAAATTCATTTTTGAACTGACAAACGACAAACTTTCGAAGATGGAAGGAGTAGAACACAATGAAACTTGTATTTATTGTGACATCATAGGTATCATCAAATACTGCACAAGCCTTCACCATGTAATCCAAAATAATTGGAAATAATTAAATGCCAAAATGAGTCATGTGAAGAAACATCCAAATTTTCTATAAAAACCTATAACACATAGCTTTTTTTCCTAGAAAAGTACATCACGAAAGGAAATACTGGTGAGTTTACCCAAAAGAAATGATATTCAGCACAAGAGTTTAGAGATTCGGTGCGATGAATGGAATTTTGGTGCTAGCATTATACGGAGTATAGCGTGTGTCATTTCGGTGAGATATATACGTCGTGTTCAGGGCCCTACGGAGAAACAGGAGAGCTTCGGAGGAGCATTATTGTTGTCGATTGTTTGCAGCCTTTTAGACTGTTCGCAGTGGTAAGCTATAAAGCCTACTGGAAAGATTACTGAAAAATTTAGAGTATGTATAAAAAGTGTATACAGAGGAAACTATAGAGAATACAAAGTAAAGTATAGAGTATACAAGTGTGAACAGCCTGACACACTTTCACACCACACGTGCAGGATATCAAGTTTCTGAAGTAGAGAAGGTAGTACTTGAAGAAGCAAACAATAATAAGGTTAAATCTCTCCCGTAGCCTAATTAATAAAAAATAATGAACGAAAGAACAAGCAAAAAAAATCTGCAAGGTAGTTGGTATTCAGACAGAGCAACTGTAAAATATCTAAGTTTTTTAAATAAAAGTCTGGTAATTCACTGCTCTGCTATTTTGTCCTTATCAGTACTGTTTCGCTCACTCCAGTCACATATATATCCTCTCTCCGAATAATTAAAAAGAAGCAAAACATGTCTGGATGCAAATTGCGGGCTGGTTGCATGTTCATCGGTTCATCCCCGGTTCTTGGACTGCATATGGTCTCCTAAGTGACTGGTACTTCAAACTGGCTCCTGCAGGGAAGGCTGGTTGGACTTCTGGGCTTCGGACGATCGTGATTGCAGTTATTTGGGAGATATGGAGAGAGCGTAATGTTCGGATCTTCCGGTTAGCTTCGCGATCTCTGGAACAACTGATCGTTGACATCAAGGAAACCATGGCTCTCTGACAACTTGGTGGATGGCCATGTCGTTTGAGACAAAATGATGTGAGGGTATCTTAAGTTTTTTTCTGGCCGGTCCGGTCTCTCCTGTAATTATCTTCCGGTAACTTTCCATTTTTCATGTGTACTCTTCCTCTTATAATATACAAGCATTTCAAAAAAGTAATGAACGAAAGAACAAGCAAAAAAATATGCAGGATAGTTGGTATTGTGTAAAATTTCTAAGTTTTTTTAAACAAAAGTTTGGTAATTCAGTGCCCTGCTATTTTGTCCTTATTAGTAATATTCCATTTACTCTAGTCACATATATATCCTCCCTCTGAATAATTAAAAAGAAGCAAAACAGACCTGATATATATAGCCAAACGTCATCGGGAAATAAAAAAGGGAGGCAGTGGACAGTAAATAATTGCAAAAAGCTTTTAGAAGTACGTCCTTGGAAAATAAACTGCATTGCTATTTTGTCCTTATATTAGTACTGTTCCGCTCACCCAGTCACATATATATCCTCCCTCTGAAAAATTTAAAAGAAGCAAAACAGACCTAATATAAATAGTCACACGTCATGGGGAAATAAAGAAGGTAGAATAATTGGAACAATAAATAATTGCAAAAAGCTTTTTAGAAGTGCATGTAGCACTCCGTCCCATCATATTATTCAGAGCTAGATGCACATCCCGTGCACCAGACTAGGGCTTTCCTTTTTTATTCGCGCTAGCCGTAGCTTTGTAATATGATGGTCATTGTTCAGTGTCTATCCTACGTCAAAGCTAATGATCCCGCATTTTCTTTAAACCGGGCGAAACTGACCTGAACTGGCGGTACGGGACAAAGGAAATTAATCAGCTTGCCGCGCACGTGACGCGGCCCCTCGCTGCGTGCAGAGAAGGCAGGCCGAAACTACGGGCCCAGTCCGCGTGGGTCCGGGTACTCGCGCGGCCTAACCTGACCCATTCGTAAAGAGAAGCATAGACAAAAGCCCATCACTTGACGCACCGGTACCTAGCCAGCGATGTCGACGGCGGCGGTGGCGGTTGCCGGAACCGGCGCTCCGTCCTCCGCCTCCGGTGACGGGGACGCCCGGATCACGTACGCGAGCTACGGCGGGGAGTACCACCTGCCGCTGGTGATGTCTCTGGTGGACGCGGAGCTCAGCGAGCCCTACTCCATCTTCACCTACCGCTACTTCGTCTACCTCTGGCCCCAGCTCACCTTCCTCGTAAGCCACCACCTCCTCCTCTGGTTCGCGGATTTGGGGTGCGGTCTCTGACGGGTTCTCGCATCGGGTTGCGGGCGGTGGGACGGCGCAGGCGTTCGATGCCGAGGAAGGAAAGTGCGTGGGGACGGTGGTGTGCAAGATGGGGGAGCACAGAGGCGCATTCAGGGGGTACATCGCCATGCTCGTCGTCCTCAAGCCCTACCGAGGCAGGGGAATAGGTGACTGACGCGCTTCTTCTTTACCAACTTGGTTCTTGAATTGTTGTTACCTTTTCCATTGTAAACATAAAATCCATCTTGCATCGTGTGGGTTCGTAAGGTGCTACAACACCACGTATTATATTGACTTGCTTGACGCCTCCTGTTTCTTGATCTATATGACCTCCTTTACCTAATTGCAACTGAGGTTTGTGTTGTTGGCTAAAGAGTGAAAAAAGATTGATAAGAAAATTTTCGAGTATGGTGTAGGTGCTAAGGTTGTGTTCTGTGCAATGTTTTGTGTTTTCAGTTTATTATTGTATATACAGGTAATGTGCTTATGTGTGCACTATCAGGAAGCTATTGATTTTGATAAAAGAAATACAAAACTGTTTGGTGCTTGAAATCATAGATTACAATTGTGTTTTGGCATTTATTATTTCCTTCAAGTTGTCAATTAGAGCCACTCTTCTGTATAAAAGGAAAGGGCATTTGGCCTCTGAAGGACGACCCACGCTTAGTTTAATTTAGTTCCGATAGTTTGCTCTGTAACCCTGCCCTTTTTTGTACATTCACCACTGTCGTAATCTATTACACTCCAGCTTCACTTCGGCGTAAAATGAATAAAGGTGTTTCTTGAGCAAATGGTTGCTAATTCTTCTTCCATTTTGAATGTCAATTAACATAGCACAGATGCAATTCCAACTTTATCAGTTTCAATTCAATATAGGTCAAATGCATTTCTGCCCCCCTGCATTACTTCCAAACTGTTAATTTACCCTTGTGAAAACATATGCATCACTTAATGAATTGACCATTTATTTCTTTGTGATGCAGCAACTGAGCTAGTTACTAGATCCATTCGGGTAATGATGGAATCTGGCTGTGAGGAGGTACTAACTACTACTGCGTGCTACCTTCTCTATGACCCTTTTCCTTCAGTTTCATTTGGTCTAAATTGTTGGATGTTAATGCTTATCTTGGATCTTATTTCTGCCCATTGTTTAACTGGTACCATAAAATTGGTGTACAACCACTGGCAAGCCACACTGAGCTACCCTGGTGCACAGGCTCCATGGTAGGAAAAGTAATTAGCAGTAATCACCTCTATTTGACCAGCTAAACTGATAGATATGCTAGGAAATTATGCGGTCTTTTTATGCTGTGCGCCACCATCAGTTTATGTCTAGCTTTGCCGATGTTTATAACCTATTCAGGAAGACAATTGGAAACAAGGTTTGCATAATAAATTCTTTCTGAAACAGTGCGGATAGTTGAAGTGTTTACAACTTGTGCTTTCCATCAGGTGACACTTGAAGCAGAAGTCACTAATAAGGGTGCCCTTGCACTGTATAGTCGCCTGGGGTTCATCCGAGCGAAGAGGCTGTACAGATACTATCTGAATGGAGTGGATGCTTTTCGATTGAAACTACTGTTTCCTCGCCCCGATCCTGGTTTGCCTCCGATGATGATGGGTAGTGATGGGGAGGAACAGCAGATGGATTCACCCTTCTTGTAATATTACGCTTATGGATAGGTAGAAAATTGAGTTGCAGACTTGAATTCAATCATTTGCTGTTCTTTCGTAAAGAGAAGCATAGACAAAAGCCCATCACTTGACTTGGCCCCCCGAAAGACCGCAGCGCCGCCTCCGCCGCGTTCCAGCACCACTGGCCAGCCAGCCAGTGGTGGCGAGCTCTCGCTCTTGGATAAGAGTGGAGTGGGGAGGGGATCTCGCCGCAGGCGGTCGGTAGATAGCTCAACGTCGCCCTGTTCTGTCCGCACCCACCTACCCCTCGGCGACTACCGCACCGGTACCTAGCCAGCGATGTCGGCGGCGGTTGCCGGAAGCGGCGCTCCATCCTTCGCCTCCGGTGACAGGGCCGAGGACGCCCGGATCACGTACGTGAGCTACTTGTAAGCTTTTTAAACAAAAGTTGCTATTTTGTCCTTAGTAGTTGCATCTATTTTTAGACTAGTACTCTACCGGATAATTAAAAAGAATCAAAACATACTTTTTATTCCTCGAGAAAAAAGAAGGCTGGGCATTAAATAATTGCAAAAAGCTTTTTTGAAGTGCATGTAGCACTCCATCCTCATCATATTATGTACTGTAATTATCAAGTGTGTTATAGAGCTAGCTAGGTGCGCAGCCCGCGCACCACAGACCACGGCTTTTCCTTCTTTATTCGCGCTAGCCGTGGCTTCATAATATGATGGTCAGGTGCCTATCGTAAGGCGAAGCTGTTGATCGCGCGTTAGATTTAAAGCGGAACCAAACTCACCTGGTCTGCCGGTACGGGACAAAAGGAAAAATTAATCAGCCTGCCGCGCACGTGGCGTGGCGAGCGAGCCCCCGCGCGCACAGAAGGCAGGCCGTAGAAGGGCCGAAACTATGGGCCCGGTCCAGGTCGGTCCGGGTTTGTTGGGCTAAAACTATGGGCCAGACACCGAAAATGCTCCCGCGGCCTGGCACGCCTGCCCCGGCCACGTCCGATAACAAATGTTTACCTCTTCATCAAATGCTCAAAGCATCGACAAAACACCCAAAGCATCAGCTGACTATGCACAAATTGCCAAATTTTGCTGTAGCACATTGCGAATTCTTGAGTCTTGTATGCATCACACCGAAACGAGAGAGAACTAATATATTCAACCGTTTTATCTCCTTACACGCGATTTCATCTATATCGTGATTGCGTTTGTTTTCGCTCTTAAGTAACGAATTTTGTACGGGCAAAGGACAAGAATTTGAGAATGAAAGGAGTATGATTCCAGGTTGGCCGCCCAATCGAGGCTTAATCGTCTGAGATCGTTTCAGAGATGGGTCTTTCTCTTTCCTTGATTTATCACTGTTAGATTGAGCTCCAGCGCCCCGACGGTGACCAAGTATGCCCTGATCGGAGGCAACTAGCCACCCCTGGTTGCGAACCCCCCTTCGATCGCGCCAGAGACACCATTCACCAATCGTTCTGCAGTGGAGGGAAACGGCACAGCACCTCCACGCTGTCGTGACGTCGTCACTGCATCAACATCGCCGTCTGCCACTACGTCTGCCACTAGCTGGGATATCCAATTAGCACAACAGCCGCAATACGTCACATACCAACTACTCCCTCTTTATCTAAAAGAATGTCGCTCCCGACAAAAAGTTGACTAAGAAATGAACTACAGGGGAGTGTCCGAGCGTCAAGTAAATCGATACGGAGGGAGTACTATAATTAGAGACCGCGCCGGCCGGCGGGAATATGCGCCCGATATTGCCATGTCACCGATGCATCAACAAAGCATCTAAGTTACCAAATTAAGCTAATGGACAAGTTGCAGGTCATCAGTCAGACCAATTATGCTGAATCTCCAAGGGAGGAAAGAAAAAATAACCGCTGGCGCGCAGGAATGATCTCGATGATGGGCACTTCACAAAACCAACAACAAAGCACCAAAGTGTCAATTCGAAGCTCCAAAGCATCTCATGTTACTAGTATTCCCTCCATTTTTGAAAGTTTGTCGTTTTGTAATTTATTTTTGAACTACAAGCGATAAACTTTTGAGGGCTGAGAGAGTACCAATTAAGCTAATAGACAAGCTGTAGGTCAACCCAATTATAATATGACTCTCCAAGGAAAAAAGATTATTCAGTTACACCGCCGGCAGGACTGATCACGATGATGGACATGTCACCAAAACATCTGACTTCGCACTAATAGCCAAATTTCTCTGTATAGCAAGACTTCAAGATTGTGGCTTTGGTTGTACGTAACACACACCGCATCTTGTGATCTTTGTTATAGCACATTGTAAATTCTTGAGTCTTGTCGTCTGCATCGTCACACCAAAACAAGAGAGAAGTAATATCTTCAACTTTTTGTTTGTCTCCTCACACAAAATCCATTACTTGATATATTACTCGGCCCTCCCGTTTTAATTGATTTGATGCGGTTAGAATAACTTTCTTAGCGCATAAAGTAAAAATATAGACCTACTACCGTCGTCATGAATTAAAAACAAGTAAGTAGTCAACTGGTTTGACGTTAATTAATCTACTTGTTTTGTAGTTGGTCAAGCTTAGTTTTACGAACCAGGCCAGCTGACTTTAATTACTTCATGTGTGAGTTGTGATCTCAGCAGATGCGGCTAGCTGGACAATAAGCAATTGTTTTGATTTTCAATTCGTAATTAATTAATGTTGTAGTCAAGTACAGATAATATCTGAATGCCACCTGCCAAGCGTTTTGGAAGCGGTAGCATGCTAGAGGGTACAGATTTTGAAACCTCAGCAGATTAGGACAAAGTGAACAGGAAGAGTATCTACGAGAAGGTGAGATGCTGCCGTCCTTTAGTTTACTTGAGGTCAAAGAAATGACGGCCGCACCTACATACAGAAGGACCGAAAAGGAATGGATCAGCTTACCTCACCATGGTTGGGACTTCGGACTCACCTACCCTGAATTGGAACGCAGAGTCCTTCTGAATATTGTCTGCTGGGAACTCCCTTGCTGCCTTATCTAGTAAGCTCTCTCTGCAAAAGGTTATTTAGGACACTACAGTGGCGTCACTGACAAGTGGGCTGGTAGTTGCACCTACCAAAAAAATTAAGACAGACTCTCACAATCGCCATCAACAATGGAAAGTTACATAAATTGATATCATAAAATGGAAACATTCATACTGGTTAGTTTGGCTCAATCAGCATTGTACCCGGGGATCCGATGAATACTGTTCAAGAGATGACTAAGATACAAAAGAGAAGCGGAGGATTAAGTGAAAAAAATGCACTGATCGTAGAATCAAGATCATGTGTACCTAGGAGCTGATTACACAATTGCATCAAAATTATGACTATATTCTAAGTGCATCATTTAGTTTAATAACATTGCTGACATAGCCGATACCAATTGTTGCGTAGACGCCGAAAACATTCACGTCGCATATACAATTGGCATCTCTGGGTGGTTCGACCATTAATAAAGACTGAACAAAACATAACACTCGAGAATCATAAATCAACTCTTGTTCACGCTTATGTCATCTGATGTCATCTGAGGAGCCCAATGCAAATGAGCAGAGCTTGGGACCTGAGATTTTATAACATTTCCGGTCAGTGTACTGGTGCAAGTGCAAGCCCCCGGAGACTTCAAAGAGTAGTTGCACATTTTATGCTTCTGTAAGCTTGGCACATATTTCAAAGAGTAGTTGCAATTGCACGATCCTTCGAATATTAATATTTTATTAAAATATCGTTGCCCGGCCATTTTCTCCGACGACAATTATCTCATCATGATTAACATATCTAAGCTGAAAACCATACCTGACCAGCAGCCAAACCAAACCAAACCAAACCTAACCGAAACAAACAAAAACGCCCATGCGCCAGGATCGAACGATGGGTTCACATCGCATTGTATCAATCCGGTGTCCGTATCTAGCGGTCCAGAGGCTCCAGACTGCAGGTCACCTCAACATTAATGCAGCCAACCACACTATGGGTTCCAGGGTAGGTCTTGAAAATGACTTTTCAGGAACAAGGGAATGGCTAGATGCTGTGAGTGTTTTTCCCTTTTCTTTCTCGATTTCATTTTATGTTATGCATTTATATCCTTTTACTTTTTAACATGAAATGTATTTTCTCTGTTTCTTTTTATTTGACGCTGTTTAGTTCATTTTAAAATGGAGTAATCAGCTGGGGACGTGACCTTTTCAAAAGAAAAGGTAGTGTATATTATTATGTCGTGTACAGGCAGGCAATATAGCATGTAGTAGGTGTGTGAGTGATGCGTCTGAGTACTGTACTAGCTGGTATGCAAGTCTGTTTGGAAGCTGAGGAAGGGACGTCGTTGCCCTTGCCGCAGCGTGTTCGACAACAACAAGGCAATAACAGTACAACAACTTAACTAGTAGTAGTACGTACCCCATCAAACAGGACGGGTTCAAATCCTCTTCATTACTGTAGGTGCAGTAGAGGTATGCATTACTGCAGGTGCAGTAGCGATAGCTGACATGTAGGCCTTACAAGGTGTGGGATCCACATGTCAGTCACCTCTACTGCACCTGCAGAGGATGAGCACCCAAACAGGACAAACACAGTGTACTTCCTTTTTCCTTGTTTTTTGATGTGATGAACCCCCCACAAAGGCTCCCTTCCTCCTATAGTGAAAATTAGCCAGAGCACCTGTCAATCTGTCATGAACAATTTTCTTTAGAAAATGAAAATTGTTTCCAGCCTTTAATGTCCGTACAAAGACTTCAAATTGCTATAAAATTCAGCTACGTCGTTGATGGGATGGGGAACAAAAATTCAAATATTGTGCTTGACAAATTACTCTATTATTAAATTTCAATCCGTCAGTGTGGTGAAGAATTCTAACACAACAGTCTTCAATAATGATATACTCACCATCCGAAACATCTCCTTAACAACCTGCACATAAAGGATGAATATTTACAATTATCAAATATTAAATTATTTTGACATCATTAAATCACCAAACATAATATGGATGTCTGAACCAACATAATTCTTTTATTTATTACTCCCTCCTGTTCATTTTAATTGTCGTTTCAGACAATTGGATTGAACTAAAACTGAACTGGCCGGTATTGTCGGAACGTCAAATATTTTGAACCCGGAGGTAGTATATCGATAAGCCATCCACTAACATATGGGGAACAAATCAGGATGTTATTAACCCAGTAGTCATATAAACAGTCATCTAGAATGACGCTACATGATAACAATAAAAGAATAGATGATTAATTGTTTCATTACAATTATATAAACAACACTTCTAGCTTTCATATCAATTTTTTTATAATATTATCTTTTGTTAGAATATTGGTCCACAAGAAAATATTTCACATAAGATTTTGCTATTATGGAAGTTAATTGATTTTGAGACCAGGCATTTTTTTACAAAAACACCTAGAAACAGTTCATGTTTTTTGACTTGTTCTAGTTCATGGTCCATAAATATAGTGATGCCATTGGCGTATTGTAGATTTGACAAACCATCATGTATTAGGTGTCGGATGACGGTATTTATTTGTCTATCATCATAGACGATGCTACAATTGAACAGACTTGGTGCCATTGGGTCACTTGTCGCAACCCTTACTTTGTGTTGGAAGTGGCCCAGTGGGATCATTAACTTTAATCCTAACACTACCCCAGTGACATCATTAACTTTAACGGAAATACTCTTTTCCAGGTGCCTGAGAATAAGGGTCTTTTCAGGTGGCCGTTGGTCCAGCTTTGAGATTCGTGCACCACACTTTTCTTCTTCCTCGATCTTTTCATGATTCCGTTCTCTCCCGACTGCATCGGGCGGAGACCCGACGGCGGTGCAGGTCGCGGAGCCCAGCGGCAGCAGTGCGGCAAGGCGCGATGCTTGGAGGCGGAAGCGGCGGCGCAGATCCCGTCGGCGGCGGCAGCGGGGCGGAGCTCGGAGGCAGCGGCGGTAGCATGGAGCCCGGCGACGGTGGCGCGCGGTGACTCGGCAAGGTACGAAGCTCGGAGGTGGCAGCGCGGAGAGCCGACAGGCCGGCGGCCAGAGAGGAAGAAGACGGTGAGGAATTTTGTGATTTTTAATTGTTAATTTGTATTTCGTAAGAATTACGTTAGTTGTAAAATATTCCATCAAAATAATTATGTGATTGTAGGAACCATAGAAAAAATTGTCAGTTTTTTTATATATTAAGATTAATGGTTAATTATAATAATTAGTTGTTAATGAGTCCTTAATTACCTGCCGTCTGGATTTTTTCTAGATTTCAGACAGAAGCTCATGTCGAGGCAAACCTACCTAGCTGAAGAGTACTATATGCGCGAACCAAATGTAACCGTAGCCACAAAAATTAGAGATTTGCTAGTTCTCACTGGCTGAGAACTAGAAAATCTCGTCGTCCATTTGCACCACTTAGGGTGCTAAACCTTGCATTCTGAAGATTTATTTGAGTAACAGGCATTAACTTTGTCGTTGGCTTTTTTTTAAAGTAATTCTGAAAATTATTGCTGCCATTAACCAAAAAAAAAATCTAAGGACACGGTTAGATATAGTCAGTAAATTTATCTGGCTCAAGTTTATGAGTGCAAAGATGGCCGTCCTAATCGAAGCTCCCACCACGATATCGCGGTTGACAGATAATTAAGTGGACAGTACCGAAAGTTTTTTTATTAATACACAATTTTTAAATGTTTTTAATATAAATAATACACAAAACAAAAATTTCAAAACTGACCCACTTTTGTCTTTGGCATGGACGAAATTTGAATTTCGTCCATGTCATGAACAAAATTCAAATTTCGTCAATGCTAAGGACAAAATATTTTAAGCTGGCGCACATGTACGTTTCACTACAGGAATCAATTAAAAGGCCGTCGGCCATATAGCCGTCGGTTACGTACTGCAGCCGATGGTTTTACTTTATGAACGTTGGTGCACCGACGACTATAGCCGACGACTTAAAGTCAACGTATTTAACTTCTATGACCGTTGGTGCCGACGTCTTTAGAGTTTATGACTGTCGGTTGCGCCTGACCGACAACTTTAACTCGTCAGTGGTCCACCGACGCCGTGGATTTAAAATTTCTACCTATCTTATCCAAAATTCACAAATAAATTGGTTTATTCCTTTCCTCTGCTAGTTGAGAATGGGATTTTGGATTGCGATTTCCTTTATTTGATGACTGGAATGTGCCCCTTCTTCCTGTACTCTTAGCTTACTGTCAGCTTCGTGCCTGATCAACTAATAAAACCTTAATCAAAACTACTACTAAGGCAATTAAACCGTCGGTCACAGGAACCGACGGCTTTGAGTTTTGAACCTTATTTTATGGAGACTTAGAGTAAGAATTTGCAAATTTTTTCATAATACAAAATGCAGAGTAGACTGTTGATATATTTATGCAATGAGGAACATATTGTTGTAGTGTTCGGAATCAAAAGTTATTGAATATGGAATTATGCTATACGATCATAATTGTTCAGCTTTCAAAAATGTATTTTATTTTATGTATTAGTTTTGAAATATTTAGACGTACAATTGCTTCAAATCCTTACATAATTAACTGTAGTGTTAGTTCTGATGAGCCTAAGGACTGAGTTTCCAATATATTTCGTCTATTGAATTGAGATATACTGATTTTCGAAGTTGGTATGATGATGACATAAACTGAACAATTGTGATCATATTACATAATTCAATATTCAATAACTTTTGATTCCGAAAACTACAGCAATATGCTCCTCATTGCATAAATATCTTAACAATATACTCTACATTTTATATTATGAAAAAAATTGCAAATTCTTATTCTAAATCTTCATAAAATGAGGTTCAAAATTCAATAAAATATACTTGTGCGTCAGCTCAAAATGAATTCCGTTCTTGGCATGGACGAAATTTGAATTTTGTCCATGCCAAGGACAAAGGTGGGTCGATTTTGAAACTTTTTCATTGAGTTTGTTATTTATATTAAAAATGTTTAAAAATCGTATATTAATAAAAAAATTCCACTACTGGACGGGATATGCACATTTCAGTACCCGCTCGCTTTATCATGCACCTCCGTACTTATGTAGTAAGGACTCTAACCACCCAATATACTAAATCTCGGATAAAAATAAGGATGCAAACTACGTAGTCTTTCTTGCGTCACCGTTCTTATTATGACCTTATTATTACTATTTATTTGACACTGATTAGTTCATTTTTTGAACTAACCAGGGTTAAATAAAAAAGAACGGGTGGAGTTAGGTTTAGCAACTAACTAGTTAACTTCAACGACGGACGGTATCTGACTGAATTTTAATCTTACATAAAAAATGAAGTCATCGACTCATCATATATGTTACACATTCAGAAGCAGCAGTTCAGTTCAGTGGCAAGGCGTGATGAGCATCATGAACGTGTGCTCTCTCTACGTACAGGACTACTGGCCCCGGCCGTGCCATGCTTGCAACGGTGCTGGTAAGGAAACGCCGACCATCATACACGTCGCTGTAGCTGTCCCCGCCGAGGTAGGTGGCGCGCGAACTTAACCACGCGCACAAACAATCGAATTGTAAGGGGCGCACGGCTACACAAACTCATGTCAGAGGCAAACCTACCTAGCTGAAGAATATGCGCAAGCAAACCAGGTGCGACCGTAGCCATAAAAATTAGAGATTTGCTAGTTCTCAGTGACAGAGATTAATCGGTGAATGAACGAAAAAATTGTCGAGGAAATACTCCTTTTATTCAAAAATAAATAACGTTTAGAAAACTAAATTTAGTTGAAATCGAACTAGATTTTTTATCCTAAATATCATTTATTTCAAAACAGAGGAGTACTAGTTTCCGTCAGTCTAAACAGATTGAATGGGACAATTAAATTTTCAACGTCGATTTTATCATGGCTGGTAATCTGCTCCAACTATAGTTGCATGCAAGCTTGGCGAGAGTAGAGATTAATTCCCGTGTTCTGAACAATGACGGGCCTCTTTATTCACAAATTAATTCCTTAATCTATTTCCCCGTGTATTGCATTGCCCTGTTTGGTATCCTAATTACATGATGCAACTGAATAATATATCATTAATTCCTGGTAAATATGTACTGCCCGGGTAGCTAGCAGCAGCCAGGCGAGGCGGAGCAGAGGGTACCTAACTAACCATTACAGGTATGAGGAGACGTCCAGTGACTGACTTGTTGTCTCGCAGGCAGCTACCACACGAGGTAGGAGGGCACGGCGCCGGTTGACGCGCCTCGCTCTGCTGCTTCCCCCGGCGGCTGGGGCGGGGCGGTCGCGTGGCCACGCGACCCAACTAACCCCTTCTTCCCCGCCGCTCCACAGCGCGCAAGTGTCGGAACACGTGTCGCGCGCCTCACCGCCTTTGTCGTAGCGCTCACGTGGCCTCCATCCGCCCGTCCAACTGACCTAACACGCCTCCTTGGTCCCGTCGTCCGCCTATATATGCCACCCGCACGTCGGACCTGCCATTAACAGCAGCCAGAGACACCAGAGAGCACCATCTCCGGCGCCGGCGAACGCTAGCTAGCTGCTGCTCATCGTCTGTCGGCTCGTCGTACACTTACTGGTTTATTACTACGACCCAGCTAGCAGCTAGAGCCTCTGGTACGAGCTAGTCTCACCCGAGCCGATCGAGACCCGGCCCGGAGGAGGAGCTGAGATGGCCGGAAAAGGAGCGAAGGTGACGGTGGAGGAGGTGAGGCAGGCGCAGCGCGCGTCAGGGCCGGCCACGGTGCTGGCCATCGGGACGGCGACGCCGGCCAACTGCGTGTACCAGGCCGACTACCCGGACTACTACTTCAAGATCACCAAGAGCGACCACCTCGCCGACCTCAAGGAGAAGTTCAAGAGGATGTGTGAGTTCCCAACCCAACCCCCAACCCCTGCTCGAACTCTCCTACCACCTCCACCTCTGCACCTAGCTGCTCCGATCCGTCCTTGAAGCTATCAGCAGCGGCTGCTCGCAGCATGCTTGCTTGCCAGCAACGAACCCATGCATGCTGCCGCTGCTCGCTCGCTCGCTCGCTTGCATCGTCTAATTGTCCGCGCCGTCGTCGTCATCGTCGTCGTATGCGCACACAAGTGCCATGACTACTCGACTCGTACGTGAGCTGCTGCAGCATCGATCGGCTCTTTCTCCTCCATCCCACGATGAATCCGTGGTACGCAGAAAAAGGAAGTAGTTACGGCTAAACAAATTAGCTGTTCCAAAAGGCTAGCTACTTTAACAAGGCATAATATAGAAACTAGTTTACGTCTTAAACTGAGTAGTAGTAGTTAGGAGGTTACGTTACAACAAGCTGCTGAGCTTGTGCACCCCATGCATACGAATCTCGTGTTCCAAGATTTCAGGTCCCAGTAGTGAGGCACACACGGAACGGAAGCTAACTTATTAGTCCATGCGCACATAGAATGCATGACACCAAGAGAGATATACACCACCAGGGACAAGCTAGTAGTGAACTTTTTAAAGGACGTCACTGTTAATAATCTGACTAATACTTAGTTAAGTAATAGCCTACTTAAGCCAATTCGCCTGTTTTGTTCTTGGGAACAACCTGTTAACTAGCTTGCAGAGAGGGAGAGGGGGCATCATCTGCTCTTGCTGCCGGCATGCAGATGCCTTCCACTCTGTGTCTTGGCCACAAACATGCCACGCAGACGACTAGATATGATACTGTACACATCAACTATAGGTCATGTTTTTATTAAGACAAGAACAAGATGCAAATAATTTATCGCAAATTAGTCAGATATCACCACGCGACAAGTAGAGCAGCATGCACGGGTGAGTGAAGTTAACATGTACTAGTATCATTTTTGGACGTGTCACGAGAGACAAGTAGCTAAGGGTCACTGTATGACGTTGACGTCGTTCCATTTGTTCGCATGTCGACGTGAGACCTAACTCGAATCGAATTAATTAATTAATGAAGATGCTTGTTAATCGATGTTCATTAAGAGCTAGCAACGCCTCTGCTTACCTAATTTTGAGGCACGAGAATGGAAGATAGGCACCTGGCTCTTACTACTTACTAACAGTCATGCATGGTCTCTGTGGTTGCAGGCGACAAGTCGATGATCCGCAAGCGGTACATGCACCTGACGGAAGAGATCCTGCAGGAGAACCCGGACATGTGCGCGTACATGGCGCCGTCGCTCGACGCGCGGCAGGACATCGTGGTGGTGGAGGTGCCCAAGCTCGGGAAGGCGGCGGCGCAGAAGGCCATCAAGGAGTGGGGCCAGCCGCGGTCCAAGATCACGCACCTCGTCTTCTGCACCACCTCCGGCGTCGACATGCCCGGCGCCGACTACCAGCTCACCAAGCTGCTGGGCCTGCGCCCCTCCGTCAACCGCCTCATGATGTACCAGCAGGGCTGCTTCGCCGGTGGCACGGTGCTGCGCGTCGCCAAGGACCTCGCCGAGAACAACCGCGGCGCGCGCGTGCTGGTGGTCTGCTCCGAGATCACCGCCGTCACGTTCCGGGGCCCCTCCGAGTCCCACCTCGACTCGCTCGTCGGCCAGGCGCTGTTCGGCGACGGCGCGGCGGCGGTCATCGTCGGCGCCGACCCCGACGAGCGCGTCGAGCGCCCGCTGTTCCAGCTCGTCTCCGCCAGCCAGACCATCCTCCCGGACTCCGAGGGCGCCATCGACGGCCACCTCCGCGAGGTGGGGCTCACCTTCCACCTCCTCAAGGACGTGCCGGGGCTCATCTCCAAGAACATCGAGCGCGCGCTGGAGACGGCGTTCCAGCCGCTCGGCATCTCCGACTGGAACTCCATCTTCTGGGTCGCGCACCCCGGCGGCCCGGCGATCCTCGACCAGGTGGAGGCCAAGGTCGGGCTCCACAAGGAGAGGATGCGCGCCACCCGGCACGTCCTCTCCGAGTACGGCAACATGTCCAGCGCCTGCGTCCTCTTCATCCTCGACGAGATGCGCAAGCGCTCCGCCGAGGACGGCAACGCCACCACCGGCGAGGGCTTCGACTGGGGCGTGCTCTTCGGCTTCGGCCCCGGCCTCACCGTCGAGACCGTCGTACTCCACAGCGTCCCCATCGGCAACGGCGCCGCCGCATGATCACCCATCTAATCGCACACTACTGCACCAGACACATACTCCCACTCCACTCTACATATCTCCATTAATTATCCACACACCTCCACCGATCTACACGTCAAAATTCTATCTATCTCTGCAATTTCAACGATAATAACTACAACTACTGCTACTGCTATATATCACCAAGTAATGTTCACTACTTCCCCTCAAAAAGTAATGTTTTTACTACTCTTGTACTTGTCCCGTGTCGGTGTAGGATCGATTCTACTGCGATTATTAATTTCCAGTAGCTAAAGGTAAACAAGTGTTGAATTGGTGGTGAGGTACTGTTACCTGTGTAAGACAAAGCTTGGCTGGGTGTTTAGTTACCTTGTGTTCGTTTGATGGAAAAAAAACTTGTGTGGTGATGAACAATGGTCAAATTAGTTGGCATCTTCAGAGCTGCTAGCTACTCGATCAAACATGCATGTATCAGTTGTGCTCGTGGACTCTAGTTCCTGTGAATCATTTGATTCAATAATTCAATTCAATTAATCAAGGGCCCAATAAGTTTCTGAATTTATTTTTTTTTAAAACGAAGTAGCGCTCGAATACTCTAAGAAAAAAGGATGAGCTATGGGAATTCTAAGGATCGAACCCGTACTGTTGGCTCTCACACCTGGACAGGCCAACCACCCAATCAGAGGCCGGTTCTCAAGTTTCTGAATTTGTCTCATGAATATATTGCGAACCTCTCCAGAGGTCGATAGTGGAAAACAAAAAAGTTCCAAAAGTATTCTATTTTTCCGTTTTGGAAAATCAGGAAATTTCAATAGGAGTTGAAATGCAAGCGACATAGGTGGTAGTTTGAAACGTACACCATATGTTTGCTTAAAAAAACTGTAGACCATATGCTGATATGAAAGAGAGGAGATATATGTTGGCATGAACAATGTTGTAGTTAGGAATTTCAGACTTTCATATAATCTAATACAAATTTATTTATGTTTTATCCGTCAATAGTAATTAAAATGAAAATTTGCCAAATTTTAGGAGCTATTTGGCAAAAACAGCAAAAATATGAAAAAAATCGAGCAAAAAAGAATACGAGCTCCATGTACATTACTCGTGGATTCTGTATGCTCACTTATCGCGGAGCGATACTATCAACGAATGGTCAACTTGAGTCACGGACTCTTTAATTTGTGCGGGAACCAATTTTCAGCTCGTTTTCTTCCCACGGCGCATGCCGCCGACGACGAAGTCATGCCGGGATGCCGAGCTGCTCTCCCGGGCGTGGCTTTCTCGTCCTGGTCCGATGTGTCTTGACTACCCATTCCTTTAATTAACTCTTCAAAATCAACAAAGATTGCTTTTTTCTAGTCCTGAGATCTGGTCATATGATTATGCAATAAAGTGTGTCAAGTAAATACTCTCTCTTTTGTAGCTTAAATAATTGTCGTTTTGCTGGTGCATTCATTCTGATTACAAATACAAACGATATGGAAATGAGCAACGGTCGACTAGCAGGCGAAGCAGGCGACGGGGGGGCGATCCTCCCATGTCTGCCGCGTAGATTGACTCAACCCCAGAAATCAAGCCTGAAAACCCACAGATTTCCCTCACTATCCACCTCCCATCCCAAATCCATCTGCAACAGCTTTGATCTCCACTCTCCCAACACCCCCCAACCCCAGATAGCCACCGATAAAGTTGAAGAGGTTCCACCAGATGACATCTCGAGACCACGGAGGGAGGAAATCCGAGCGGATCCATGGCGAAGCCTGCCAGAGCAGGGCCTACTCGCCTCATCCGAGGAAGATGGCTACTCTGCTTCCTCAAGATCATTGCGGAGGAACCGAGGACCCCTCAATCTGTCAGAAGGCGCCAAGGTATGTGCAAATCCGTCCCGTAAATCCTATTTAGAGGCCCTACTTTCGGAGATGCAGGAGTTTAAATCCTTAAGAGAGACCCCTTCGCCGCTGACGGGAGCTGCTCATCCGTCGATGAGATCCCGGCGGCGGGTGAGGTTCAACGAGCGCGTTCACTCAGTCATCTTCGATGTGCTGGAGCCACCGATAAACCTATTGGGCCGTATCGGTACCCAGATGGGCCAATACAGTCAAGCCTGGACGGAGAAACAGGTAGCAGCAAAGAAAACTAACCCTGCATCGGGAACATTCGAAGAGTTCAATGCACTACAACAACCGCAGTACAACTGCATGCGGCCGATAGAAACCGCTCACTCAGACTCAGGATGGCAAGAAGTCAAGCACAAGTACTGGTGGAGGAGACAGACAAGACAACGCAGCCGCCCAGGCCAAAGCCGTAATCATTCCTCAGATCGCCTACAAGATTTCAAAACAAAGTTGAAGGGACGCTGCTATAACTGCCTGGCCAAAGATCACTTCAGCTTTCAATGTCGAGACCCCCCGTCTTGCCTCCGGTGTAAAAAGAGTGGTCATAGAGCATATCGATGCCCAAGTATCCTACACCCCAAGCGTGAACACACTCAGACTCCCTCACCCACAACAATGGAAAGATGGCTTTCGCTAGGGAGCTCCTCGAGAGAGCCACGAGGAATTCGTGAGGGGCGCCACCATCCAGTAGAAACTGCGAACCGGGGGAGCATGATCCTCTTCCCCGGAAACCCGCGTCTCCGACCAAGATTGACGGAGATGGTGGCGTGGTCCTCGGGCGAGATGATCCACCGACGCAATATGCTTGAGAAGAATGCCCTTCTGGTGACAGAAAAGGGGCCGTTGGGGGTGACATCCAGGGAGGAGATAGCAGCGGTGCTTTGTCAGCATTTTGCACTTCGTCGGTATGAGTTCCAGGTATACCGCTCCAACCCCTACCCTTTCACTCTAATCTTTGCAGAGAGAGCCATCCGTGATAGGGTCTTTACTAAAGGAAAAGTACAGGATGGACCTTTTGAACTGCAATTCCATTCCTGGCATAGTGATAAGCTTGGAGAGAAAATGTGCATCCCATACCACGTCAAGATCACTTTAGAAGGGCTACCACAGTTTGCATGGAACCAGGAGGTGGTTGACAAGATCCTATGCGACAACTGTGTCGTTCATCATGTTGATATAGCGACTCGCAGCAGGGATGATCACCGTTTTTATGTCTGCTGGGCTTTCTGCCAAGACCCGAACAGGTTGCCTCAGATGGTCTATCTGACTCTATCGGACCGCCCGGATGAAGTGGGTCAGGAAACCGAGCTTCACGTCACAAGACCGAGAGGTATACAACGTGGGCACACATTCAAGGTTCTGATACACTTGGACACGGTAGAAGACCTCAGATTCTACCACTTCCCAGCATCTGAGCTGGAGGCGCAGGGAAGAGTGCATTTCAGATCACTACCCTGGCAGCCGGGGAGACCAGATGGAGACATTGAAGAAGAAGACATCCACCGGCCGGAGAGGCTTTGTAGGCCTTTGGAAGAGCCTAGACGGCGGCCACGGGATGATGAAGATGACAGGGGGAGTGGCAGAGATGGGAGACCACACAACATCATGGGTCGCATGTCCCGATGGATCGATAATAGAGCTAGAGGGCGCAGCAATGGCCACGGCAGGGACTCGAACAGAGGTTGGTCTGGCAGTGGAGGGCCGGATAGATACCACAGATATGGGCGCAGCCCATCCCCCCCTCCAGCCAGGTTCAACGACCAACCAGATATGTGCCGTGCGGTGAGATCCCTCTGGAAAGCCAAGGGCGCAAGTCAACCAGAACCCCTTTGGAAGGACAAGGGAGTAAGCCAACCAGAATCCAGCAGGACAAATGACTGCACAGAGAGACAAAGGAATATTCACCAAGAAGAGCCGACCCCCCAACTCAAGATTCAGCTTGCCCCATCTGGGTCAGCCAGAGACGCTGGCTATGTTTCGGAGGCCATTGTACTCATATCATCTGAGCAACCTTGCTGGGGAACACCCAAAACAACTCTGGCACCACCGAGGCAACCAACTGACAGAGATACAATAACTGACCGCAGAAATGTAGACAGTGCACTGCAAGAGACACCGATAGTGAGTGGTCTGATATCAGGGGAAACACTTAATCTCAGTGTGTCGGCTGAAGCGATGGAAGAGCACAATGCAGTACAAGAGCCACCGATAGTGAGTGGGCTGATATCAGGGGAAACACTCAATCTTAGTGAGGGGGCTGTGGAGATGGAAGAGCACAGGAACCAGGGACCAGCTGAACAAGACCTGCCTTTAGATCCACATGACGACAACTCACCTCAAGTAGGAAGCCAGCAGGAACTCAACCAACAGACACAACAAGCAGAGGACAATCTCTCACAACTGCTGGAGGCTATGACAAAACCGAAAGAGAAAGCTATCCTGAACAACCCTCAGCAACAGGGCAGCCAGCCCAGAAAGGAGGCAGGAACGTCCATCAAGGGCACCAGAAGCAGTCCGAGACTCAAGAACAAGCTTAATGGACACAAGACTCTAATTAAGATGGCCCAAGAGGTCCTAGCAAAAAAATGGGGTCTGCTGGAACAGGATCAGAACATGGATGAGGCCACTCTCCAGAAGTATGTAGACACCTATAAGAAGCCACTCTCAGAGGCTGAAATTGAGGCTATCTCCAAGCTCACTAAAGTGGCCATGCTTAAAAAGAAGAACAAGAGTGATAAGCCAGGGAAGAACCTGCTGAAACCTGGTACTCACAAGGAGAAAGCCTCCAAAAAGAAGAAGGTGCCGGCAGAAGATGCGGCGTAAGGGCCCTTAGAGATCCCTAGTAGCCTTTTGTATCCATGTGTGCTCCAGCATTATTGCTTCTTATCGGGCCCTCCAGCGCCTGGCTGCGAGGGAGCATCCCGCTTTGTAATAGTCGTAGTAACCTTGCTGCTCTCGAAATAGCTCTTAAACTCTTGAAGATGTACCGCTTACCCTTTTGTGGCTCTGGGAACTACTTATGTAAGACTATGCAGACCTGTGCTTATATATGTATGTGTGTGCATTTCTCTGCTTATATGTGTATGGCTGTGAGCCGTTGTGGTGGCCTTTTCTTACCCCATGAATGAGAGAATCAAGAATTATAGCTTTTTATTTTGGAATGTCAGGGGTCTCAACAACCCAGCTAAACAGCAGGATATAAAACATGTGATTCAAACTCACAAGCCGGAGTTGGTTTGTCTCCAGGAGACCAAACTAGCGCATGTGGACGCAAGTGTAATCGCGGATACACTCGGCAGAGAATTCACTGATAACTTTTGCTTCCTCCCGGCTGATGGCACCCGTGGAGGGATCCTTCTTGCAACCAACAACAGATACCTGAAGTTTCGAGATACATTCCAAGAGCAGTATTCGCTAACAGCTACAATTGTGGACAGTAGAACACAATCGTCATGGACGCTGAGTGGAGTTTATGGGCCGCAAGGAGATCTGGAAAAAAGACAGTTCTTACAGGAACTGAGAGACCTAAAGTCGAAAGCAAGACAACCATGGGTCATCCTAGGAGACTTCAATCTAATATACCAAGAACAGGATAAAAACAACGGAAGAATAAACCGCAGCCTCATGAGACGCTTCAGAAGAGCACTGGATCATATGGAGGTGAAAGAAATACCTTTACTGGGGAGAAAATTCACATGGTCAAACGCACAAAGCTCGCCGACAATGACGAGAATTGACAGAGCCTTCTGCTCAGTACAATGGGAGGAGATTTACTGTAACCCGATCTTACAGCCATTATCCTCATCCACCTCAGATCACTGTCCTCTCCTATTACAACCTTTGAGACCACAGAGATTCCCACCTTTGTTCAGATTCGAATCTTACTGGAAGAATATGCAAGGTTTCTCAGAATGTATTCAGCAAGCTTGGGCCCAACCTGTCTTAGGCACTCAAAACCCCATGCAGCGTCTTCACAGCAAACTGGAAATAACAGCAAAAGCGCTAAAGAAATGGGCGAGAACCATTGTCCCACAAGGTAGATTGGCTGCAGCACTCTGTAGAGAAGTTATTCATAGACTCGAATCAGCACAAGAGACTAGGCAACTATCCCAAGCAGAGCTCACCCTGTTAAGCACCCTCAAACTTAGACTGATGGGACTGGCAGCAATAGAAAAATCAAGAGCCCGGCAAAAGTCACGAATTACCTGGATGCGTAAGGGAGACGCGAATACAAGATACTTCCAAACGATTGCAAGCGGTAGGAAGCGAGCAAATTTCATCCAGAAGCTACACTCAGCGACAGGCCCGGTGTTTGATCAGGAAAATAAAGCTGAGGCAATTTTCCATCATTTTGCTCAACACCTAGGACAGGCAGCCCCAAGAAACTACTCTCTGAACCTCATGCAGTTGGGATGGCAGCCTTTGCAATTGAATAACCTGGACCGTCCCTTCTCGGAAAATGAAGTATACACGGCAATTAAATCCCTCCCGAAAGAGAAGGCGCCTGGTCCGGACGGCTTCATAGGCCTATTCTATCAAACCTGTTGGGAGGTTGTCAAACAAGACATCATGGATGCTATCTCACAATTCCACAACATGAACACACAGGGTTTACACCAGCTCAATCAGGCCTATGTAATACTGATCCCGAAACACCAGGAAGCTGTGCATATATCGGACTTCAGACCGATCAGCCTCATGCACAGTTTTGCGAAGCTCTTATCCAAAATCCTCGCATGTAGACTCCAACCCTACATGGGACAAATGATCTCGATGAATCAAAGTGCGTTCATCCAAAAAAGATGCATTCATGACAACTTCATCTTTGTTCAAGAACAGATACGACAACTACACAAGAAGAAAGTTCCTTCACTATTCATCAAGTTAGATATTACAAAAGCATTCGACACGGTCGGCTGGCCATACTTGCTGGAAGTCATGTCTCACCTGGGTTTCAGCATGCGATGGAGAAACTGGATTTCCATCTTATGGTGCACGGCTACATCATCTGTTATCCTTAATGGGGTGCCAGGTAAGACGATACAACATGCTCGGGGAGTGAGGCAGGGTGACCCCCTGTCACCGATGCTCTTTCTGCTAGCCATGGAACCACTTCACAGAATGTTTGACTATGCACAAAATATGGGAATGTTGCAGCCAGTCGGAAAGGGATTATCCAGTCTAAGAGTATCACTTTACGCGGATGATGCAGCAGTGTTCATCAAGCCAGACAGGAATGACTTTAACATCACCAAACTTATACTACAGATATTTGGTGAAGCGTCTGGACTAATCACCAACTTGGCCAAAACCAAAATCTATCCCATCCGTTGCAATGAGATCAGGTTGAGTGAGGTCTTGGACTCTCAGCAGATGATGGACTCATTCCCAACAACCTACCTGGGTCTACCTCTACATTACAGAAAGCTTCCCAGGACTTCTACCCAGTTGATAATAGACAAGGTACATGGGAGAATACCAGCTTGGAAAAAGAACATGTTATCTTATGCTGGAAGAGAAACCTTGATTAAGTCAGTCTTATCAGCCATACCTACCTACTTTTTAACTGTCTTCAAGTTACCAAACTGGGCAGTTCGCCAAATAGACCGTATCAGAAGAAACTTTCTATGGAAAGGCCCAGAACTGCCTACTCCTCACGCTGGCAACAAATGTCTGGTGAAGTGGTCTATCTGCACACGTCCGAAGAACATGGGCGGACTAGGAATAAAAGATCTGGAAAAATTCAATAGAGCACTTCGTCTCCGCTGGCTTTGGCTCAACTGGGATGCTCAGCAAAGACCTTGGAAAACCCTTCTTAGAACTGAAGACAAACTGGAACGTGACCTATTCTTCATGTCTACCCAAATAACGATTGGAAACGGGAAAGACACTCCATTCTGGGATGCTCATTGGTTACAAGGACATGCCCCGAAACTACTGACCCCAAATCTTTATGCACAAACACGATACAAACACAGATCGGTAAAGAAGGAACTGACAAACAACAATTGGATCAGAAGTTTGGGTACATGTGACACTGAGGAGCTTCTGGGGGAATTTTTACTGCTCCATTCATTCATTCAACTAGTACAGTTAAATGGAAACAAAGACCATATCTCATGGAAATGGACAAGCAATGGTGCATTCACGGTCCGATCTGCTTACAACATACAGTTTATAGGGACCATACTGCAACCCACCACCTCAGTCATATGGCAAGCATTGGTGGAACCGAAATGCAAATTCTTTGCCTGGCTAACTTGGCATCAACGAGTACCCACATCAGATAGTCTCATCAAAAAAGGAATGCAGATCGATCCCAATTGCCCCCTATGTCACAACAATCCAGAAACCATCAACCACATATTAACAGATTGCATTTTCACTAAGGCTGTCTGGGACGAGGTCGTCAGAAGGCTCCACATTCAGCAACCGATCTCTGATATGACAGATATACATCACTGCTTCAATACGTTGCAAGGGACAAGTCGATCCAGAAACAAGCGGACGATGGCGGGATATGTTATAACCTTTTGGTGGAACATGTGGAAAGAACGAAACAGAAGAATATTCGAACAACAATCAAATTCCTCGCAGAGAGTAGCTCAGATGGTCATCCTCGACGTTCAGATGAGGGAATTTAGCCTCTTAGAGAACTCTGGTGATGACTAATTTTACTTTGTGGATTGCCTAGTAGTTGAACTGGCAGTAAGCCATGTTTATCATGTAAAGTATGTGGTTTGCCTGTATGTTGTAACTGCTCTATCTTAATGAAAGGCAGCTCTCCTGCCGTTTTGATCTTTCAAAAAAAAAAAATAATTGTCGTTTTGTAGCTTAAAAATAAATTACAAAGCGACAAGTATTTAGAGACACAGGAGAGGAGGATAGAGTAATCATTATGCATGACAGCTAGATAGCGACGCGCCGACGCCCAGGTGTTTTACAAAGACATGCTACCAAAACCCAGGTGTGGCAACGAATCGAACACGTAGTTCAAAAAGACACCATGAATCTGAGCTTTCGAAGTGTGCCTCACCAACACACCCAAAAAAGCGTACACAAGATGGCATATCTTTAGCTAGCTAGATTGTTGCCTTAACCTGTCAATCCATAGTCCATCAAATGCTCCATCTTCATTTCAAAACCTACAACGAGTAATAACCATGATTTTCTGCCGTCAAACATCAACTTTAACCAAACAAGGAATGTGTACCAGCAGCTGTACTTCCTACCGGTCACCTTCAGTAATGGCAAGCAAGTGTATCAAGCTGCTGGTGGTGTGTCAAGGAGAATGAATCGTCCTCATAGACTTTGGGCACAAATATTACATGACATGTGAAGTTTGTATGGAGCAAGCTCTATATGTGATTGCTTGATATGGTTGTAGTGAATTGTGGTGCATGCGAGCCAGTGCTGCTTTAGCTAGGTGGGAAGTATGTTGGTGATATGTTCGAGAGACAATCATAACAATTCAAAATTAAGGTTCGATGGACATTTGATCCATATATTATTAGAATATTAACGAGCCTACGACCTAAAAGCATATTAGTGTGCCTTATAACTATCAGGGGTAGGGTTAGGGACGGATTACTCCACCACGTGAGAGCCCTAGCCGCCATCCCTCGCAGGTCTCACGTCGAAACCCTTGCTGCACACGCGGTGCACACCAGCGCACCGCTGTAACACCCGTACTTCTCTAAAATAAGGAAATATAAAAATGAAACAGATTAAAGAAGAAAATAATAAAAGAAAGAGAAATAAAAGAAAAGAATAAAACTTCCCAGCCCAAATCTTCTTTCTGGCCCAACCCCTTCCACCCTTCCCCTCAGCCCATGCCAAACTCCCCTTCCTTCCCTCTCTCTCTCTCTCACTGGGTGCGGGCCTCGCATGGCAGCGCTTTCTTCCCCAACCGCTTGCTCGCGCCCGCTCGCCCGTGCGCGTGCACGCGCACGCGCGGCAACCGCCGGCGCCGTGCCTCTTGCCCACTCGCGCCCCCTCCGCCCCAGCAACTGCCGCCCTATACAAGTACCTCAGCCGCACCCCTATTCTCTCCCCCATTCCCCGTTCTCTCCTCACCACGAACCCTAGCCACGAGTCCACCATGGCTGCCACTCGGAGCTCGGTGCGCTACGGAGTTGAGCCATCCCGATCATCCCCGACTCGCTCCAGGGCCCCGTGACGCAGCATCACCCCCGTAGAGCCTCTTCTGGGCGCGAATCGACGCTCGATACGCCTCATCATCGGCAGCGAAGTCTGACTGCCTCGCCCCACCGTCGAGAGCCCGTCTATGATCGATTTCCCGCATGATAGATGCCTTATGTGAGTTCTCCGATTTCCAATCTTTCTCCCCATCCACTTCTCGTCGAGTTTTAAGCATCGAACTACGTTTCGGCAAAGTCTGGCGAGGTCCATCCATGCCGCCGCCTCATACACTTGCTATTATTTTTCATAAATGCTGCTTGGTGAAAAGAAGAATCGATGAAGACAAGTGTGAATTAAATACGGTCCGTAGAAGGTCGCGTAGCTGCTTGTGCATGCACCTTTGAAACATCTCTGCACCCCAACTTAAGCCTGACATAGTCAATCCTCGTTAGTGAGTCAGCATCAACCTCCAAAGTAACTCTAACCAGTGATCCAACATAATATAGAGTCTCAACGCTCCTTTAGATCATACGACACTCCCCTCACCCAAACCAAGTTGACTGAAGTTCCCCAGTAGCTCCCACAGCCGAAGTCCACATGCTCAAAGTTATAGATGCAGTAGTAGTAGTCATTTCCAATTTGAAGTGGATGCGCTCTTGTATTGTCTTAGTTGAAGGAAACTTCGTTGTGAATGTTGATTCATCCACAACCCTAGCCTTCCAGAGCCAAGAAGAAGCGCCATACTTCATCATGAATTCTTGTTCGATCTATTTTTTATTAGCTGATCGACTAACCACTTTGATTACTGCAGTGTTCATCCTATCATTCAAGGTAATGTAAGAGGGACAATCTGGTATGGCGAATAAGCTCTGTCCCTGGACCTGGGCGGCGTACAGCTGGGTAGTATGGGCCTGTTTGGTTGTATGCCTAAGTTGCCTAAGCCTAACTTTAGTCATTTGCCACACTTGTGGCACAGCTAAGCTACCTAATGTTAGTTGTTGTTTGGTTTGTTACCGTAGCCTAAGCTTAGGCGCACCTAAGAAAGTGTGGCATGCTTAGGCGGTTGATTTGAGCGCCTCAGTTGAGGCAATTTTTTGTTAGGCAATAGATGTAAAAGTTGCCTAACTTTTGTGGCGCGCCTAACTTTAGTCAATAACCAAACACTCGCCTAAAACAGTGTGGCATGTCTAACGTTAGGCTTAGGCAACTTAGACATAGAACCAAACAGCCCTTATGTTCCCATGGGAGCTTTATATATCATTGAGTTGTATCGTGACTCATCTTGCCACACTTCTCACAACGTTTCACATTGGGACAGTTGTAGGAAATGTGATCTAGGGCTCCACATTTGTAGCATTGTCTGACTTTGTCTTCACTGTCCCTTGATCCTTCTGACGCCACCACCTGCTTCCCTTTGTTCTTCACAGACTCACCAGATTGTTCTTTACTACCTGCTTTCCATCCCATTTGTTCAATTGATCAGATTCAGAGCCACCTCCTTGCTTGGTTGCAGATCCAGACTGCTCGTTGCAGTGACCAGCAAAACCCTGACCACCTTGAGCCTGATCCATGTGCCCACTGTGCCATGATAAATTCCCTCTCCCGCGGCCGTTACTCCCTCTGCCTCGGCCATCGCCTCCTCTCCCCCATCTACCTCTATTCCATGCTGAGCCATCATAGTCCCAACTCCGACCTCCACCTCTTCCACCGCGGCTAGCCCCTTCTTTTGTGCCACCAACTCTGGCATCTGCACCCCCAAACTCTTCCTTCCCACTAATGATCACCGACGCTGGGGTAGTCTTCAAGGCCTGGATGTATGATTTGTTCTCCCCCCAAAAGTGACCACATATCTTGTCAAGATTGGCAAAGGAAACTTGCGGTGGATGTGTGGTGGATGAAGTAGAACTGGGTGGTGACGACTGCTTCGATGGGGTAAACCCTAGGGTTCTTCCCGCTGACAAATTACCGAAAGCTCCCCTCCCTTTTTCTCTTTCTCGCGAGCACTCTGAGACGGATGCAACCCTCCTAAAATTCCACCTACACCCTTGTTGAGAGCAGAAATTCCTCGAAGCGAAACCAAGTTCGAAAGAGATACATGGCAAGCCCCTTTCACATTCAAACCAAGACCCTTCACCGCCTTTTGCCCTCGTCCTCCTAGAGCAGTACTCTCTTTCCAAGCATACGATCGAGCACCCAGATGATAGGACCGAGTGGAACTCACCCAAAGATCTCGACGATGGAAACCACCCGAAAAACCACCAACCTTCTATCTTGAGATCCCCTTTCCAGGAATCACCCACACAGCACCCTTCTGAAAGCATCTAGGCCCCCACGAGTTACGGTTTCGGTGATTAATGACAACCGTTAATTACCACTAATGAGTTTGTGGATGCGAGGTTTCATGTACAATGAATCAAACGTCGATCAATCACTCATAAATGTCATCTACTGCTCATTGGATGCAAAAGGAGACCCCTCAACGAACTAACCTAAGGGGTTAATCGGAAACAAATGAGGAACTCGTACAACGACGCAACCTTATCAAAATTGGCAACACAAGAAGCTTCATATCCATCAGAAGAGCCATACAAACAAGTGTTCAAGAGGTCACAAGTCCAAAATCCAAAAGATCAGTCCAACTCAACTCGAAGGAAACAAATTGTACACACCGGATCATCCGGTGATCTGAAGAATGACTGCATCGGTCGATTTGGACTCAACAGAAGAAGAAGACCTCAGAATGAAGTACACACGGGATCATCCGATGTGTATCAAGTGAACATCGGATGAATACAACAGTAAGCAAATTTTCTGAAGTGTTCTGAAGGACTGAACACCGGATCATCCGATGTTGAAGGCAGATGCACATCGGTCGATTACAACAGAAGCAAATTATCAGCTCAACCAGACTGAAGATCTATTCATCGGATCCTCCGATGATGAAGGAGGTGAAGCATCGGTCTAATAACGGTCATTTCTGACAGAATGACGTCAGCTAATCTAATTAGACCGATGCTCATAAAAGGGGGTCATCGGATCATCCGATGTACACAGAAAAAGTAATCAGCCCACTTTTCCAACGGCTAATTCGGTTGGGCTGAGTATTTAACCCCCTCCCACCAGTCATTTCGGGGTGGCTGGACAACAAGAGCACCACTACACATTCCCCAAGTGTCCAAGACTTAGAATACTCATTTTCACACTCTTGTAACCCTTTCACACCTCAAGATATAGGCTAGTTCCTCTTAGAGTTAAGCTTGTGTGCGTCCTCCCTGGGTGAGTGGAGACTCTAGAGTAGGGAGAGCCGTGAGAAAGTGCATTCTTGGTGATTGCACTCACCTTGTATCAAGAGGAGAGTGAAGAGATCGCTCCGGAGCTTGCCGAGACCATTGTGGAAGCCCGGAGGATCGAAGTTGTACAAGGCTTGAGCTCCACCTTGCCAAGGATGGCGAACGGAGGAAGTTAGTGGATTCCCTCGTCTCGGTGACTTGGGAGTGGCGATACCCTTAGGTGGGTGCCACAACGTGGACGTAGGTGGATCCTAGTGATCTCACCGAACCACGGGAAAAATCGACGTGTCCCCGTGTCTTCGAGCGTTTGCATTCCTCCTCCCTACTCCTTTACGATTACGCAATTCTCAATTCCGCACTTAATTCTCTTAATTGCACTGTTGGCTTGCTTAGAGAATTAGATTTCACTTAAGCTTTAAATTGACTTAAAATTTGAAGTAGCCCAATTCACCCCCCCCTTGGGCATTCGATCCCTACAATTGGTATCAGAGCAAGGTTGCTCATTGGATCATTCTAGCTTCACCGCTAGAGAGCAAAAATGGCCAAGAATGGGGGTTCGGTTCCTACCTTCGAGGGCAAGAATTTTGCTTATTGGAAAGCACGCATGCGCGCTTACCTTGAGGCAATTTCTCCCGAAGTGTGGGAAGCGACCCATGCGGGGTTTGGCAACCATGAATATATTGGTGATCAACTAAAATGGGATGCTAAGGCTAGGAATGCTATTTATGAGTGCATTAGTCAAGATGTATTTGCTAGAATTGCTAGTAAGGAGAAAGCTTGTGAAATTTGGGCTTGCTTGATTGAGATCCATGAGGGTTCCTCTCGTGTCAAAGAGCTCAAATATCACTTGCTTAAATCCAAGTATGATGATTTTAAAATGCTTCCTCATGAGAATGTTAATCAAATGTTTTCTCGCTTAAATGTACTCATTGAGGAAATTAATGCTCTTGACATTGCTTCTCTTGGCAAGGGACTCATCAACCGCAAGATCCTCATGCTACTTCCCAAGCCCAAGTACAACATCATCAACTCAATGCTCCAAAAGGAGTCACTTGACAACATTGAGGTTTCGGAGCTCATTGGAGAGATACATGCTCATGAGATGAGTGTGCTTGGAATGATGGAGGAGTCATCATCATCAAAGACCATTGCTCTCAAGGCCTCAACCAAGAAGACACATACCAAGAAGAAGAAAGTGGTTGAGCCTAGCTCAAGTGAGGAAGAACAAGCTACAAGTGAAGATGATGATGATGATGAGCTTGCATTGATGATGAGGAAGTTTTCACGTCTCAACTCAAAGATTGCCAAGAAGGGATACTCGTTTGATCCCAAGAAGAAAGTCTTCTTGCCAAGGAGAGATGAAAACAAGACGTGCTACAATTGTGGCGATCAAGGCCACATATCATATGATTGTCCAAGACCGGACAAGAGGAAGGACAAGGGCAAGCATCGCAAGCTAGAAGAGAGTGATGATGATGAAGATGCAAAGCCCAAGCGCACCTTTGGAAAGAAGAAACTTGACAAAGGCAAGAAGACCAAGCTCTTTCCAAAGAAGAGAAGAGGACCTCAAAAGGTCTTCATGTGCGAAGCAAATGAGTGGGTCACCGATGAAGAAACAAGTGATGATAGTGAAGATGAGGAAGAAAACTTGGCAAGCCTCGCTATCGTCAACAAGGATGACTCACCCCTTCCTCCACCGCCTATGTGCCTCATGGCGAAAGGTAACACAAAGGTATGTGATGACTCAAGTGATGATGAACTTTCTCCCGATGAACTAGCATCTATGATTAATGAATATCATGCCATTATCAAAAGGGAAAAGGCTAAGGTTAAGGCACTTGAGCTAACTCGCGCTAAGCTAGAGGGTGCCAACCTCGATTTGCAAGACAAGTATGTCACCATACTTAATGAGCATGAAACGCTCAAGTCACATGTCAAGCAAATCGAGGAGGAGAAGGCTCAAATCAAGCTTGAGTTCCATGAGCTTGACTTAGCTAACTCGGCACTATTGGCTAAGCATAACGAGTTAGTTCAAGAGCATGAGACATTTAGTCTTTCCTATGAAGCAATGGAACTAAAATTGAATAACTTGAAGAAAGAAACTCTTGATGGCAAAACACCCGCTAGTTCACATGCCACTAACAATTTGCATGAGTCTTTGCCATTGAAAGCTAATAGGGAGAAGGAGCTAATGGACGAGATCGAAAGTCTCCGCACTAGTGTGGCTAGACTTTCCAAGGGAGAGGACAAGCACAAGGAGATCCTCTTCCAACAAGCTAAAGGCTTCAACAAGAGGGGACTTGAGACCTTCCCTACGCCCAACAAATGGAAGGTGCCCTCACCGGAGCTTAGGACAAGCTTCATCAAGGAAGTGGGATCCTATTGCCAACATTGTGAGGTCACCGGACATCACACTAGGGAGTGCCCTCTTCCCACTCGTCCTTCTCCAAAATTACCTCCTAACTATTCATCTACTTTCAATGATTGTCACTATCTATTGAGCAAAGTAGGTGGAAAGGTGAAGGCGAAGTTCATTGGCAAAAACATCAAGGGCATGAAGGGGAAGCTCCCCAAGCAACTTTGGGTCCCAAAATCACTTGTATCACACATACAAGGACCTAAGTTGGCTTGGGTTCCTAAACTCAAAAACTAACTTCATGTGTGTAGGTGAACTACAAAGCCGGAGGAAAACATTGGGTACTCGATAGTGGGTGCACTCAACACATGACCGGCAATGATGGTATGTTCACCTCCATAGAAGACACCGGCAATCATGAACAAGTCACCTTTGGTGATAACTCAAAGGGGAAGGTAATTGGTTTAGGTAAAATTGCAATTTCTAATGACTTGTCCATTTCGAATGTGCTTTACGTTAAGTCTCTTAGCTTTAATTTGCTCTCTATTGCTCAACTTTGTGATCTTGGACTAACGTGCACATTTGACAAAGATGGTGTTGTGGTGTCTAGTGTAGCTAGCAAAGAGCTAATATTCAAGGGCTTTAGGCATGGTCATCTATATTTGGTGGACTTCTCCAACAAGAGCGCAAGCCTAACCACTTGTCTTTTCACCAAGACAAGTTTGGGGTGGCTATGGCATCGGAGGATTGCTCACATAGGAATGAGCAAGCTCAAGAAGTCCTTCAAGCTAGGGATGGTGACCGGCGTAAAGGACGTGACGTTTGAAAAGAACAAGCTATGTAGCGCATGTCAAGCCGGGAAGCAAGTGGCTTCGCACCATCCGATGAAGACAATGGTGTCTACCTCCAAGCCGCTCGAACTACTTCACATGGACCTCTTCGGACCGTCCACCTACCAAAGCCTTGGCGGTAATCTCTATTGTCTCGTTATTGTTGATGATTACTCTCGCTATGCTTGGACTTTGTTTTTAGGTGACAAGGGTGAAACCCCGGAAGTCTTCAAGACCTTTGCAAAACGAGCTCAACGGGAATTCCAACTTCCCATCATCAAGGTCCGGAGTGACAACGGCACCGAGTTCAAGAACTACAATATTGGGGAGTGGTGTGACCGTGAAGGAGTCAAGCACGAATTTTCGGCTACATACACCCCTCAACAAAACGGTGTTGTTGAGAGAAAGAACAAGACACTAATCACCCTCGCGAGAGCCATGCTTGATGATTATGGGACGTCGGAGAAGTTTTGGGCGGAAGCGATCAACACGGCATGCCATGCCGCAAATAGAGTCTACCTTCATCGACTTCTCCAAAAGACTCCCTACGAGCTCCTCATTGGGAGAAAGCCCAACATCTCCTACTTCCGGGTCTTCGGATGCAAGTGCTACATCTACCGCAAGAAAAGACTTGGTAAGTTTGAAAGAAGGTGCGATGTTGGTATTTTCCTTGGTTATGCGTCAAACTCAAAGGCATATCGAGTATTCAACCAAACCTCCGGGTTAGTTGAAGAAAGTTGTGACGTTGAGTTTGATGAGACTAATGGCTCCCAAGAGGAGAGTTTTGGTCATGATGATATAGATGATGAGCCTCTACGAGAAGCTATGAAGAACATGACCATAGGAGACATCAAGCCCGAAGTTGAGGAGAGCCATGATCAAGGGGGAGCTTCAAGTCCGAACATCAACACCTCCATGGCGCCTCAAGTGGATGAAGAAGAAGACAAAGATGATCCATTGCCTATGCAAGACCAACAAGCCACACAACACCAAGAAGAAGATGAAGTCCAAGATGAAGTCCAACCACAAGACGAGCAAGATGCTTCACCACCACCAAGTGACTCACAACCGTTGATGAGACATGGGCGCATCTCCAAGGCACATCCAATGGATCAAATCATTGGAAGTCCTTCACGGGGAGTAAGTACTCGTTCACGTCATGTTGCATCTTTTTGTGAGCACTACTCTTTTGTGTCGTGTGTAGAACCCAAAAGCATTGAGGAAGCTCTCCAAGACTCCAATTGGGTGATGGCTATGCAAGAGGAACTCAACAACTTCACCCGCAATGAAGTTTGGGTGTTGGAGGAGCGACCCAAGGACAAGAATGTGATTGGAACGAAGTGGGTCTACCGCAACAAGCAAGATGAGAATGGCGTGGTGGTCCGCAACAAAGCTAGGCTTGTGGCGAAGGGATTTGCTCAAGTTGAAGGTTTGGATTTTGGGGAGACATTCGCCCCGGTAGCACGGTTAGAAGCTATCCGCATACTCCTTGCTTTTGCTTCTCATCATAATATCATGCTTTATCAAATGGATGTTAAGAGTGCATTTCTCAATGGCTATATTAATGAACTTGTGTTTGTTGAGCAACCTCCCGGGTTTGAGGACCCAAGAAACCCTAACCATGTCTATAGGCTAAACAAAGCACTCTATGGACTCAAGCAAGCTCCAAGGGCATGGTACGAGCGCTTAAGGGACTTCCTCGTCATGCAAGGTTTCAAGATTGGGAGGGTGGACACTACACTCTTCACCAAGGACATCGACGGAGACTTATTTCTTTGTCAAATTTATGTCGATGATATTATTTTTGGCTCAACTAACAAAGCTCTTAGCCATGAGTTTGGCAAAATGATGTCTAGGGAATTCGAGATGTCAATGATTGGAGAGCTCAACTTCTTCCTAGGATTTCAAATCAAGCAACTTCAAGAGGGGACCTTCATCCATCAAGAGAAGTACACTAAGGACCTCTTGAAGAAATTTGAGATGGGAGATTGTAGCTCAAGAAGCACTCCAATGGCGACAAATTGTCATCTCGACGCGGACATGGACGGTAAATCTATTGATCAATCTCATTACCGTTCCATGATTGGTTCATTGCTATATCTTACCGCATCTAGGCCCGATATTATGTTTAGTGTGTGCTTGTGTGCTCGCTTTCAAGCGGCACCTAAAGAATCGCACAAGAAGGCGGTCTTTAGGATACTTCGGTATCTCAAGCATACCCCAAGTGTAGGTTTGTGGTACCCCAAGAACGCTAGTTTTCATCTCTTAGGTTACTCGGATTCGGACTTTGCCGGATGCCGTGTAGACCGCAAGAGTACCTCCGGGGGTTGCCACTTACTTGGGCGTTCCCTAGTTTCTTGGTCGAGCAAGAAGCAAAATTCCGTGGCTTTGTCCACCGCGGAGGCGGAGTATATAGCGGCCGGTGCATGTTGTGCCCAAATCCTATATATGAAGCAAACCCTCTTGGACTTTGGAATTAAGTTTGGTTGTGTGCCTCTCCTTTGTGACAATGAAAGTGCGGTTAAGATAGCTAGAAACCCCGTTCAACACTCCCGCACTAAGCACATTGATATTCGCCATCACTTCTTGCGGGACCATGAGGCTAAGGGAGAAATCTCTTTGCAAGGTGTTAGGTCCGAAGAACAATTGGCGGATATCTTCACCAAACCACTTGATGAGAAAACTTTTTCTAGGCTTAGAAGTGAGTTAAATGTGCTAGATGCATCTAACGTCATGTAAATTGCCATGTTCATGTAAGGTTGCATGTCATATAGGTCTTGCCTAACTCCCAAAGGATAGGGGCGAGCTAGAAATAGTTTTCCCTGAGTAAGCCTTTGGCAGGTTTAAACTTGGCAAGATAGATTTATTTTATGCCTTGCATGATTCCTGTCATATAGACTTGCATTCATCTAATATTTTGCATTATCTTGTTTGACATTGCATACGGTAGATTGTCACAAAGGGGAACCCACATCATGAGAAGGAGACTTGTTTGAAATGCAATATCTCAACTCATATGATGTGGAAAGAGCAAAATTCTAAAGGAACATGCTTTAATGAGATAGAAGTTTCCATACTCTAGCTCACAAAGCATGGGCCTACATTTTCGTGGTTTTTCCCTCCTAATTCTCTTTGTGTTCTCTATTTGCTTAAGGGCTTAGCCGATATGTGGCACTATATCGAAAAGCCTTATTAGGATTAGGAGGTGCCCAAAAAGTCCTAAGACTCATTTTATCTTTGTGTGTTTAAAGTCCAAGGACATATATGGGCAGTCTTAGGTTTTCTGTAGTCATCGGATTATCCGATGCTAAGGCCAGAACAGTCATCGGATCAGTTGGTGCTTCAGTTCAGAGTTCAGTTCAGCCAGCATCCAGAAATCGACCGATGAGTTCATTTCAGGAAACATCGGAGCATCCGATGTTCAATCTACTGGTGCCCTGCAGAATTCGACCGATGATCGACGAAGTGCACGTCGGATCATCCGGTGTTCAACGAGGGTTTTTGGACTAACTCTCTGTTGAGTTCGACCGATGCTTGCCACCAATGCACATCGGTCGATCCGGTGTGTTTGTAACGGTTAGGTCACGGGACCCTATTTAAGATCGTACGGCCGGTTTTCTTCGTCTCTTCCCGATCACCGCCGCCTCCATCGCCCCCTTCGCGCCCTCGCCGTCGGTCAGCCGCCGCCGCCGTCCCCAAGGGCGCCGCCGCCTCTCTCCCGACCGCCGCCGCCGCGCCTCCCCAGGCCGCGCCGCCGCCGTCGCCTCTGTCGGCTGCCGCCGCCGCCTCTCCAGGGCGCCGCCGCCGCCCCTCCAGGGCGCCGCCGCCGCTTCTCCTCTGGTCGCCGCCGCCACCACCAGACATCACCTCCTTCACCAGCCTCCACCGCCGGCAGTTCTCCCTGCTAGGGTTTCTCGCCCGAGCCATCGATCGTCGCCGTTCGTCGCCTTTCATCGATCTCGTGTCTTTTCGTCGACGAGGTTTGTTCCGTGCAGCGCGACGTCCTTCATTGTTTCCCGTCATCTTTTCGCTAACCATTGCTCTCGAATTTCTTGAAGATGGCCCGTGATCGCAAAGGCAAAGGCAAGGCTATCGAGGAGCCCGTCGCAAAGAAGCCAAAGCTGTCGAAGGATGCACGACGCGCAGAGTTGGCCGCTCGCGCCGCCGAGGAGCGCAAGCGCGGCCATCGCGGATCCCTCCGGATTCGCGAGGCACGTGAGAGGCAGTCGCAGCAGCAGCCGCCGGTGCAGCCAGTGCCGCCGGACGACTCTGAGGACGAGGACGAGACTGCGGTGACGCCACTGGTTCGCCGGCGCACCGTCAGGACTCGAGGGGGAGGTCAGACCCCCACCGCGAGTCGCCGCCCCACTGCGGCCGACCTCGCTGAGGACAGAGAGGCCCAGAGGGCCATCTACGAGATGGATACTGCTGCCAGGGTCGCCGAAGACGTCAGACTGACAGATTACCGCAAGTACAAGGCCAAGCAGTTGAAGAAGCTCAGATGGACTGCACTGCCTGAGGAGTGGTTCCCGCAGCCCAGGGACACTCGTGTGGACCCCCGGTTCTGGACGGTGACGCAGGCGTCTTTGTACGAGACGTACAGACGTCGGGGGCACAAGCTGTTCCAGCACACGTACATCGATTGGGATCAGCTTGCAGCGGCAGTGGGTCACGGCATCAGGCCGTTCTTTGAGAGGTACAGAGGACTGGTGGATCTGCTGTCGCACCAGAGGAGTGTCTACGTGGAGGAGTGGGTCCGTGTGTTCTACGCGACACTCTACGTCGCTGAGGGACGTCGGTCCATTCACTTCATGTTCATGGGGCAGCAGCACGACGTATCCAGAGAGAGACTGGCTCAGCTGCTGGGAGTGGACACACACCTCACGTGCCTGCACGAGGTTGTGTACGGAGGAGCAGACCCGCCGAGGAGGCCGCTGACAGGGGGAGTGTCACCCCCGTTTGAGGAGATCAGAGGCTTGTTCACCCACCCTTTCACGCCAGATCAGCCGAGGGTGCCAGCTCTCCTCACACCTGCAGCCAGGACCGTTCACCACATTCTCAGGCGTACACTTCTACCGAGGTCCGGCTACTTAGAGGGGTTCACCAGCCTCCAGCAGACCATCCTGTTCTACGTCATGAACGGGATGGAGTTCGACATCGTAGATGTGCTGATCTGCGAGATGGAGGACGTGATCACTGACGGAGTCGGCATGCTGAGACAGTTGGTCTACGGTCACTGGATCAGCCGTCTGTTGTTCCTGCTAGCGCCAGAGGACTCGCCAGTCACCGCACCCATGACAGAGATGCACGCCACGAGGTTCGGCCACTACCGGGTGCCGGCTCCTGGAGACCGCCGTCTTGGTCGTCCAGTCGAGCGACAGGTCAGAGCTCGCCTCTCCGAGGAGGACTGGACCGAGTTAGCTCAGGAGGATGAGGCGCTCGCTCAGGCTGAGGCTCAGGGAGGTGGACTTGAGCACGTGTGGTCAGACAGTGACACCAGCGACAGTGTTGAGGAGTACTTCCCTCCTCCGCCTCCTTCTCCGAGGCAGCACGACGCGGAGGCGGGAGCTTCCACTGCTGCACCACCGACGCCTCCACCAGTGTCAGAGGCTCAGGTGTCCCAGCCGTCCGAGCTCACCACACTGCTCCAGCAGATGGTCGAGCAGCAGCGGCAGGACCGGCTTGCAGCCGAGCAGGCCAGGGCAGAGCAGGCTGCGCGGCTCGCAGAGCTTCAGAGGCAGCAGACAGAGATGCAGCTAGAGATGGCCCGCTAGAGGCGCGAGGACACGGACCGGTTCACGAGTCTGGTGGACCAGATGCACCGGAGGACACTGGACCAGCAGCAGCAGACCCAACAGGCGATGATGGGTATCCTGGGGTTGATCACCAACCTCTACCAGCAGACCGGGATAGCCCTTCCGCCACAGCACACCGGTCTCAGTCAGCCTCCAGCAGCACCTCCTCTGGCTCCAGCTTCAGTTCCAGCACCGGCGTCGCCGATCCCGAGCTACAGCATGTCTCCACTGCTGGCTTCGACGGTGCCGTTCCAGTTCTCGCCTCTCCCGGCCGTGCCTTCTCCACCAGCAGCTCCAGCTCCAGCGGACCCTCCAGCAGCTCCAGCTCCAGCCACGTCAGCACCTCCGGCTCCTCCCGCTCCAGCACCAGCTCCGGCGACGTCTACCTCGAGCAGCTCCGACACCGCCGACGTCGACCGCTTCACCGTCGCCCCGAGAGCTCCAGAGTCCTAGGTACTCCTCTTCCCTTTTTGGTGTCTTGATGCCAAAGGGGGAGAAGAGTTAGAGTTAGGGGGGAGTGTCTTGGGCTTAGGGGGAGTGCTAGTTATCTATTTGCTTTCAGACTTGTTATTTGCTTCTATTTGAGACTTGATTGTTATCATTTGCTACTATTTGTAATTCAGTATGCTACTTCACTCTTATGATTTATATTTGATCACTGTTTGAGCCTTCGAGCTCCTTGTGTTGCATGTTGTTCCGATTACATTTCTTTATGAGCATTGCGTTTGCGTTTCAAATTCCATTACTTTTATGCTCTACTCGTTGTGTTGTCATCAATCACCAAAAAGGGGGAGATTGAAAGCATCTAGGCCCCCACGAGGTACGGTTTCGGTGATTAATGACAACCGTTAATTACCACTAATGAGTTTGTGGATGCGAGGTTTCATGTACAATGAATCAAACGTCGATCAATCACTCATAAATGTCATCTACTGCTCATTGGATGCAAAAGGAGACCCCTCAACGAACTAACCTAAGGGGTTAATCGGAAACAAATGAGGAACTCGTACAACGACGCAACCTTATCAAAATTGGCAACACAAGAAGCTTCATATCCATCAGAAGAGCCATACAAACAAGTGTTCAAGAGGTCACAAGTCCAAAATCCAAAAGATCAGTCCAACTCAACTCGAAGGAAACAAATTGTACACACCGGATCATCCGGTGATCTGAAGAATGACTGCATCGGTCGATTTGGACTCAACAGAAGAAGAAGACCTCAGAATGAAGTACACACGGGATCATCCGATGTGTATCAAGTGAACATCGGATGAATACAACAGTAAGCAAATTTTCTGAAGTGTTCTGAAGGACTGAACACCGGATCATCCGATGTTGAAGGCAGATGCACATCGGTCGATTACAACAGAAGCAAATTATCAGCTCAATCAGACTGAAGATCTATTCATCGGATCCTCCGATGATGAAGGAGGTGAAGCATCGGTCTAATAACGGTCATTTCTGACAGAATGACGTCAGCTAATCTAATTAGACCGATGCTCATAAAAGGGGGTCATCGGATCATCCGATGTACACAGAAAAAGTAATCAGCCCACTTTTCCAACGGCTAATTCGGTTGGGCTGAGTATTTAACCCCCTCCCACCAGTCATTTCGGGGTGGCTGGACAACAAGAGCACCACTACACATTCCCCAAGTGTCCAAGACTTAGAATACTCATTTTCACACTCTTGTAACCCTTTCACACCTCAAGATATAGGCTAGTTCCTCTTAGAGTTAAGCTTGTGTGCGTCCTCTCTGGGTGAGTGGAGACTCTAGAGTAGGGAGAGCCGTGAGAAAGTGCATTCTTGGTGATTGCACTCACCTTGTATCAAGAGGAGAGTGAAGAGATCGCTCCGGAGCTTGCCGAGACCATTGTGGAAGCCCGGAGGATCGAAGTTGTACAAGGCTTGAGCTCCACCTTGCCAAGGATGGCGAACGGAGGAAGTTAGTGGATTCCCTCGTCTCGGTGACTTGGGAGTGGCGATACCCTTAGGTGGGTGCCACAACGTGGACGTAGGTGGATCCTAGTGATCTCACCGAACCACGGGAAAAATCGACGTGTCCCCGTGTCTTCGAGCGTTTGCATTCCTCCTCCCTACTCCTTTACGATTACGCAATTCTCAATTCCGCACTTAATTCTCTTAATTGCACTGTTGGCTTGCTTAGAGAATTAGATTTCACTTAAGCTTTAAATTGACTTAAAATTTGAAGTAGCCCAATTCACCCCCCCCCCCCTTGGGCATTCGATCCCTACACCTTCCATGGGTTCCAAGTCACGCCCTGAAATGCGCCATGAGGGGCGCCCTGACCTTCAGGACCCGAGAACCTCCATAGGAGATGCCAGGATCACGACCACAAGCGCCAATGGAAGGGCCAATCGCCACGAAAATCGCCAGAGCCAGAGGAGCTACCCATTTTTTTAACCTTGTTCATGCCGTGGAGAACATGTCAAGCCTGACAGTGACAAGGCTTGTGACGTTCAAGGATTGTGCGGCGCCAGCCATAGAAGAAGAAGACTTTATTCTGGAGCTTGTCGATGATTGTGTGCTAGAGGTGTGGCTGCTGGAGCTTACGCTCGAAGCAGATGAGAATGTGTCCGCTATTGTTGAGAGAGTAAGGGTGGGTGGGGAAGAAGAAGGATCTTCATTGAAGGCTAGAGGAATAAACACACATTCAAACAGCGTTTTCTTGCGCCGAGTGGGATGGCGGTCCTAGCTGAGACCTCGCCGGATTCCCCGGTGACCCTGTCCTCCGCCGGGTCCTCGCCGTCGCAAGGCACTCCGCCGCCCGATAGCTCTGTCTCCCTTCCCTCCTTGCTCCCGCCCATCCCTGACCTCATTCCGGCAACCATTGATCCCTGCCTTTCCGCGGCAATAAGCACCCAGCTTCCTTCCCCGTCTCACTCGTCTCCCTCTCAGCTCTGCCTAAACCCTACCACCTCTCCATCTGCCAACTCTGATGGCGAGGAGCTTCTTGACTGGGGGTCAATAGAGGAAGAAGGCGGAGCATTCACTCTCTGTTCCTCGGTCCTGCTCTGGGAGGCCATCTCCCCTTTGGTCCAGCAGTTTGCTCTGCCCACCCTCCGTCGCTTGCCTGCCCCTCGCCCGGCAGTTGCCATTACTCTTCCGGCCCAGCCGCTGTGGCAGTCGCCGCGCTCACCCCCTCGTCGTCTTAAATCCGAAATCTGGATCCATGCTCGCTCTGCCACCTCTGCCCCCAAGCCGGGTATGGGCCAGCCGGCGACCTTTGCTCCAGAAGTTAATCCGGAGTCCCCGAAATGGACGCGGGTGGTCTCCAAGGCCGCACGGCGCAGCGCCGTCCACTCCTCCTCGGCAGCGCATGTAATGCCCTACCAGGCTAGGCCTGTCTCTCCTCGAGACCCGAAGCTCGCCGGCCGCCAGGTTCCCCCACCTCCAGCTCGTGCCCTTAATGCGTTTTCACGGAACAAGGTGAGCTTGCCTGGCGGAACCGAAAAGGGGATCCTGCCGCTTCCTCCTTACCCTCCGTCCTCTTCCGCACCTCGCCGTTTTCCCCCACGCCTCCTCGCCTTTAAAGAGCGCTTCAAAGGCCGCTGCTTTCGATGCCTTGCTTCAGATCATCAGCGTATTCACTGTCGTGAACCCCGAACCTGTCTTGCTTGTGGTGGTTCCGGCCACTTCGCCCGAGCTTGCCGTGCACCACCCCGTTCCCATAACCATACACCGAAACCCAGCGTGTTCTCTCGCATCTCCTTCCCACCGCTTCCGGCTCAGCATCACCCCACCTCTCGCCGGCAAACCTACGCTGAGGCGACCCGCTCCCCTGCTCGGATGGCGGCTCCAGTGTCCCACATCCCTGGCTTCCGCGAGGAGAGGCCTGTCATGGGCTCCGCCGTCGTCACCCCTGACGGCGCCATGACGACTGACCACGACAGCATGCTGGCACGAGCGGTCGTACTGTTTCCGCTGGACATCCACGTTCAGCCGACGGCGCATGAGATGCTCGGGGTGCTGAGTACCCAACTTGGCATCCCGCGCTCACAAATGACCATCGCCCCTCACAGGCCGGAGAGCTTCTTCGTCATGTTCGACCACCCCGAGCAACAACTTATGGCAATCCGCAGGGAGCGAGTCTACTACGGCTCCACCGCATTCAGGATCCGTGCTTGGAGGGTCTGGCCGGTCCAGGCGCGTTGGAATTATCATGTTAAGATTGTGGTTGAGGACTTGCCTCTACATGCTTGGTGTGTGCAGGGAATCAACCAGATTTTTGGTGACCTCTGCCTGTTTGATCACTTTGACAACTCCTCCTACACCCGAGCCAATACAGAGACTTGTACCTTCTGGGCGTGGATGGCAGACCCTAGCCGTCTGCCATGCCTGAAGATGGTCACCTTTTTCCCGCCCCGAGACCCGGAGGCGCCGGCGATGGAGTACCCACCGGTGGGGAAGAGCGTGGAGATCGTCATCCACATCGCCGAACTGCACTGCTGGTCTCCACCACCAAACTCTTTACCCAGGTCATGCATCAGTGACGTGCCGTCTACCTTATCCCCCGACTCCGATGAGGATCTGCAGGTCAACTGTCAGCGGTTTGATTGGATGGTTGGAGTTCCCGACCACTTCATCTTCCCCATTCGGCCGCCCCCTCAGGACTGTTGTCGCCAGTTCAACTCCTTCAACCCCTTCGACCGGACGGATGGGGACGCCGGCGGCTCTCACCAGGGTAGAGCCAGACCGCGCCGTGGCTCCCCTCGAGGCCGTCCGGGTGGCCGGCCCTACCGCAACGGCAACACTGGAGCTGGTCGCGGCTTCGGGGGTAGCCACCGTCGTCAACAAGCTACGCCTCGTGACAACCACCTTGCTCGGGGCCGCACCCTGCTGGTTTCGCTGGTGCGTATCCGTCGCCGGGTGGCCCCGCGTAGGGATGACGAAGGGTGGGACCGACGTAGGTCCCCATCGCCAGCTCCGCGCCCAGCGTCGCCCTCCTCTCCAGCCCGTGAGACCCTGCGGCCGTCTCCCCCGAACAAGACAGCGCGAAGCCTGACAGCCGTGCCGACATCGCCATCCCGTGACGGGCCTGCACCATCCGCACTGGTGCCTCCGACTCTGCTGCAGTGTCAGGCGAAGCCATGCCCTCCTGCACTTGCCATTCTATCAGAAGATCCCATCCAGTCTGCTCTCTGCTCCCAAAAGGCGGGTGGTGTCGAGCCCGGAAACGGACTCCTGTCAGACCCGATGCTGCTAGAGATACATCGTAGCTCCCCAGTGCCCTCAGCTACTGGTCGCAAGGAGCTGGAACCCCTCTTGGCTGCTGAGGCGGCCACTCAGCGGGCAGACAGCGAGGATGGGCCAGTAACACTCCCATCTCCTCTAGGCAACGCTTCAAGCTCGGCCCACCCTGTCTACTCCCCCCTTGCTGGGCCGGAGGTCCCCGGCCTGTCGGCACTATTCAAACCCGCGTCTCCCGCCATCCTGGGTGAACCGCCGGAGAAAACGCGCGCCACACGCGTTACAACTGGTGTGGCAGACAAAGCCAGGCGGAGCAAGAGGCAGGCCAAAAACCACTCCACGATTCCCGTGGCAATGAGGGCCACCGAGCGCCTGATTCGAGAGCTGGATCTTGCGGATGACGGCAAAGAGATTGGACCCTCAACTCTGCAGAAGTACGAAGCTCTATACAAGCAGCCGCTCCCCCCAAAGGCGATCTCTGCTATCCGTAGCATCACTTGCCTCGCCCGTGATGCTCTTACCCGCACTACTGCTTCCTTGGTGGCGGAGGAGCTCGGCGCCCAGGCCATAGCCTAGTGGGGAGGGCGTCGCTGATGGCCGAGTTAATTATGAGTCAATTATGTTACCAATGTCATCAACTTCCCGTTCTAGTGTTCTGGTTGTACTGTTAGTCGGTCTAAGTCTGTGTCAGTGTATGGCTAGTTTGTGGATGGCTTGGAGGAGACCCTTCTTGGGGCTATTGGCAGCGGTCTCCTTCAGTTACTGGTGTTGCTGGATGGTGTCTACCTCTAAGAGCAGTGTCTGCATTTGGTTAATCAATGGATGAGTGTCTTATCTTACTTACCTGGAATGTTCGTGGTCTCAACCTTCCAGCGCGGCGCGAAGCAATGCGCCAACAGCTTCTCCAGGCGCGCGCCAATGTTGTATGTATCCAAGAAACAAAGTTGCAGACTATCGATCATCGCATTGCCACATAGCTCCTTCCAGTCTCTCTATCAGATTTCTGTTTCAAACCAGCTCAGGGTACCCGAGGTGGCATACTAATTGCTTGGGATTCAACCCTATTCCGCGGACAAAATACGGAGACCCAGGAATTCTCCCTGTCGCTGAACCTAGAGGATCACTCGCACTTCTCTCTGTTCAAGATCACAGTGGTTTACGGGCCAACAGGGAATGCAGAAAAGGGGCGCTTTCTTCAGCAGCTGGTGCAGTCAAGACCCCCGTCCGACATCCCTTGGCTCTGTGTAGGGGACTTCAATCTGATTTATAATGCAACAGACAAGAGCAACCATATCTATAGCCGCCACTGGATGACATCTTTCCGGGACGCGCTTAACTCTGCACAATTGATTGAGCTTCCACTGCAAAATAGAGCCTACACATGGAGCAATGAACGACGAAACCCTACCATGGTGCGCTTAGACAGAGCTTTCTGCTCCGGGCTATGGGACCTCAATTTCTCCAGCCATCAACTGCATGCACTCTCCTCATCTATGTCGAACCATTGTCCATTGCTCCTAGCTGCACAACCAAGGCTCTGCGACCGTCGCTTTCGTTTTGAGGCCTTCTGGACAAAAGCATCTGGCTTCCTTGATGTAGTACGCGGCTCTTGGAACCTTCACCTGCAAGCTGCATCTCCAATGGTATTACTGCACAACAAGATGACGCGTCTGGCTGGCACCCTTAAAAAGTGGAGCAGAGACAACTTTGGTCGCGCCAGGATGCAGCTGCTCATCGCATCTGAGGTTATAGCACGGCTGGACAAGGCCATGGAATCCAGGATATTGTCCGATGATGAACACTCCCTTCGGAAGGATCTCAAAGTGCGTGTTCTTGGTTTAGCTGCACTGGAACGATCCCGTAGACGACAGACGTCCCGGATTACATGGCTACGTGCAGGGGACGCGACGACCCGATTCTTTCATCTCAAAGCCAATGGCCGTGCTCGGCGCAACCACATCACTCATCTTACAATGGAGGATGGCACGACATTATGGTCTCATGAGGACAAAGAGCAGCATCTGACCCAGCACTTTCAACAGATACTTGGTTCAGTTTCTAGACGCACTTGGACGCTAAACTGGCGCGCTCTAGAACTATCCTCGGTTCGTTCTGATTTAGATCATCCATTCTCTGAACACGAGATCCTAGGCGCGATCAACCACTCTCCAATAGAAAAATCGCCCGGGCCAGATGGCTTCACAGGAGCTTTCTATCGGACGTGTTGGTCCATCGTTAAGTCGGACATTGTTGCAGCCTTCCAACAGTTCTACAACCTCAACACCGGCTCCTTCGCCCTACTGAACACAGCCGAGATAACCCTGATGCCCAAAGTGCCAACACCAACAAGTGCAAAGGACTATCGGCCTATCAGCTTAGTACATTCATTCGCAAAACTCATCTCCAAGGTGCTGGCTTCTAGGCTATCAACTGTTATTGATGATATGATTCCCGAGGCTCAGAGTGCTTTTATAAAAAAAGAGAAGCATACAAGAAAATTACCTGGGAGTCCGAAGCCTGCTGCGGGATCACCAACAGGCCCGACGACCGATTCTTATGCTCAAACTGGACATTTCCTGCGCTTTCGACTCGGTGCGCTGGGATTACCTCTTAGAGCTCTTGGAGGACAGGGGCTTTCCACCACGTTGGCGAAACTGGCTGTCCTTGTTGTGGTCCACAGCAAAATCATCCGTCCAGTTGAATGGCTCCAATGGTCCTGCAATCTATCATGCAAAGGGATTGCGGCAAGGCGACCCCTTATCGCCATACCTATTCATCCTGGCAATTGACCCTTTATTGCACTTGTTCAACCGTGCCACGGAAGCTGGTCTAATCTCCCCTCTGCGAGGCACGGCATCCCGTCTCCAACTTTCACTTTTTGCAGATGATGTTGCGCTCTTCCTCAACCCTGTCAGGGAGGATGTTAACATGGAAATGCAGATCCTGTCCCTCTTCGGGGATGCATCGGGTTTGAAGGTCAATATGGCCAAGAGCTCAGTCATTCCACTGCACTGCCATCACCTGGACCTTGATACTGTGTTATCAGATTTCCCTGGGGAGAGAGCATGTTGGCCGATAAAATACCTTGGGTTCCCCGTTACCCCCCACAAAACTACAATGCATGATCTACAAGAGCTGCAAGACCGGCTGGCAAGTAAGCTGGCGACTTGGCAATGTGGCCTTCTCAGTTTTGCAGGGCGTCGGGAGCTCGTCCACACAACACTGTCGGCCATGGCCACCTACCTCTTATCAGCAATGAAACTGCCGAAGTGCTTTCTCTCTCAAATGGATCGGACTCGCCGGCGTTTTCTCTGGGCAGGGAGCCGACCGATTACCAGTGCACAATGCAAAGTCAGTTGGCCCCTGGTGTGCAGACCACTTCCACACGGCGGGCTAGGGCTGAAGGACTTGGACAAATTCAGCAGGGCGCTACGGCTTCGATGGCTATGGCGGTCATGGACCAGACACGACGGCCTATGGGAGGATCTTCACTTACCTGTTGATAGCACAGACCTCTCCCTCTTCATGGTAGCCACCACTGTCACGATAGGTAATGGGAAACGGACACCTTTCTGGACCTCTAGATGGCTAAATGGGGAGGCTCCGGCCCTGCTATTCCCTGAACTGTTCGCTGCTAGCAGAGGCAAGAAACGCACCGTCGCACTGGCCATGCAGGAGTCCAACTGGATGAAAGATTTGTACCACAATCTCCAGCCTTGGCACATACTGGACTTCCTTCGCTTGTGGTCACTGGTCGCCGATTTTCTGGAGCAGCCCCGACCAGACGAGCCGGATCAGATCAAATGGCGTCTACTGCAACGGGGAATAAAGCGCCAAGTCTGCATACCTGATACAATTTGAAGGGTCCCTTCGATCTTCCATGCAGGACATGGTCTGGAAGGCTTGGGCTCCACCTAGATGCAAAACATTCACCTGGCTCCTTCTCCATAACCGAATTTGGACATCTGACCGACTCCTGCAACGACAATGGCCAAATTCTTATTTCTGCCCGCTGTGCATGAGGAACCTAGAAACGGCCATTCACCTATTCAAGGAATGCTGGGTTTCAAGGTATCTATGGACGCAGCTTGCACAATGGTTGGGAGCCAGCACACTTCTCCCAGTCTCGTGGACTAGTGATGGCTTCATCCTCGACTGGCTGGGCAAGCTGTCTCCAGCGGACAAGGCATGGCGGAAGTCAGGCCTCCAAACCGTGATCATCGCAACTTTATGGGAGATCTGGAGTGAACGCAATGCCCGCATCTTTAGGTCTTCTATGCGCTCAGTAGCGCAGATGTTCTCTGATATCAAAGACACTCTACGTCTCTGGCAACTCGCCGGAGGGCCTTCTTATAAACCCCCACAGCTGCAGATGTCCTAGCAACGTGGGTCTTGTAAATAATTATGTACTATCTCAATCTTTTCATCTTATAATACATATACGTGTTCAAAAAGAAGGATCTTCATTGCGCTCTGATTACCATGAAAACACTGGATGCACAACGCAATGATCATGTTCATGTCATTGCTATAAATAGACGAGTACATAGTGTAATCGACGACGTGCGAGTCATGAGTACATCATGATCCTAATATACAGGAGGTTGTTATGATCATGTTGTTGTGGACGTACAAAAGGTTGTGGAAACCACCCTAAACCCTAAACCTCAGTATGCGCTTCGTCCCTCCCCACCAGCGCGACCCCCATGTCAGGGCTCCGTCTTCTGGTCCGAGGAGAGTGACTAGCGTCGCTGGTCTGGCTCGAAGCCACAACCGTCTCCATGTCCATCGTGACACTGAACCTAGTGCCGGCAGTCTCATGGACCTAGACGCACGACATGTTAACCTTGGTGGAGCGCATGGTAGGCGTTCTTTGTCGGCGTGAGCGCATGGTGGTCGTTCGACAAATTGGCTGAGCCACGTGAGAATAGAGCAGCAAGACAATGTCCATCCCTATTCTTTCTAATTCCTTGTACCAAACAAAAAACAGCATTTTCTTATCCCTCTTTAATCAAATAAGTCTTGTGACCATCCCGTTCCTACAAATAGAGATGGTTTTGTCCTGTACCATCTCATCCTCAAGCCAAACACATAGTCCTTTCTAAAATACAGCTGCACTAATAAGTTGTAGAATTTTATTTTTGACATAGTTTCTACTTATTTCTATGAAAAAAATAATTATCTAAGAATCTATATGTCAAACATGATCTCAATATTGAGATGATGAAGGCTTCTATTGCAAACAATTGTACATGACACATATGGATTTAGGAGGAATATGTTGGCCAATTGGATCCATCTGTGAGTGGCGATTACGATCTAACTTAATGTCACAATCTTTTTTTTTTTTGAAGAAGAACATCAGGAAAGCCCTACTGTAAGATGTATTAATCCGAGGTGGATAATACACAAAGTATTAAGGGGTACTACATTTTGGCCGTTGTTGCCCTTTCTTGAGCACTCCTTGGCTATACAATTGATAGGGAATCCAACAAATGAATCTTGCCAAGGAGCTATATCATTAGCCCTCTTTTAGCCTAGGACAATCAGGCCATCAATGGTCTAAATATGATTCATGATCTCTCGAGCAAATTTTAACATTCCAAATTACAAGAACTACCAATTAATCACATATGACACGTATTAGAATCCCTGTTTTGTCTGACAATCATTTCGTGAATCACGAACAAATCCATGTCTAATGAGTTGTCAAAGACCAATTGACAAACAAATGATCAATAGAAATGGAACTGAACAACACTACAGAAACAAACACGCACGCATCACGATTCGACACTCCTGTGGAACACATGCACATAAACAATTAAATTGTGATATCTACTTAATAAGCGAACGATGAAGCCTTCGGAAGCCGGTTGCACCTTTTCACGCTCGTCCCGTCGTGCTCACTCCGTTTCAGGACCCATCGCTGGGGGCGTCGACCTTCAACGGCTCCCAGTGTGGCACGACGTCGCTGAAGAACCTGCCGACGATGCGCGCCTCCAGGACGGCGATGGCGTCGGGGTGCTTGATGCAGCGCGGCGTCTTGTACTGGTTCACCGACGAGCCGTGGGACACGCAGAGGTCCATGAGCGCGTCGAAGGCGCCGGGCGACACCACGCGGATCTCCAACGGGCCGACGGACCGGTCGCGGCTACGGCACCGGCGGTAGACGGCGTCAAGCCCGGCCTCCACGGCGGCGCAGCAGGCCGACATGACCTTGGCCACGGCGGCGGCTCCCTCCTCGTCGTCGTCGCCGGACATGCATGGTGGCGGCGGGGTGAGCTCCCAGAAGAGGACGTAATGGCCCGGGATGGAGGCCGTGTCGGCGTAGGCGGTGTACTCGGAGAGGATGGCGCCACCGAGCGGCACGAGGAGGCTCTTGGCGGCGGTGACGGCGCGGAGGAGGTCGTCCTCGGTGGTCTTGTCGGTGTCCACACTGAGCACCACGTTGCGGCGGTGCACGAACCTGAACTGTGGCACCGCGTTGTAGAAGCCAGACACCTGCAGGATGTCGCCCACGCGGTAGCGGTACAAACCTGCGCCCAAAATACATCACATAAACACCGAAACAGGTACAAATGAATCAATGCAAAAATTGTCAAGTTCGGAATATGGAAAACTACAGGTTTAATTAATTTCTGTTGGAGCTTTGGAAGACCATGCATGCTATCTTGACATTGTCGATCGTCTCCATACATTGGACACACTTGAGATATTGATTCTTGAGCTTGCATGAAACTAGCATAAATAATGTGAGCAAAAGCCAGATAGGCTACATTTTTATCGGACCAGTGTAATTGTAACTTGGTTATATTCATTTTTTTAACTGTGTCATCACTAAAAATGTTTTTGCATACTAATTCTTTGGCTTGAGCTTGACTCCATAATGACCCCTCTAATAATAAATTAATATATTGCAGAAAATATCATTAATAATGAAAATGATGACTCTAGTAAGTCTATTAGATGTACTGATTACTCTCTTCTTTCTCAAAAGATTGTCATCTTTAGTTCATTTTTTGAACTAAAGGTAACAATCTTTTGAGAAAGGAGGGAGTATATGTTTATCATTTGAAAAGACATAACTTTTTGGGACAAAAAAATAACTTGAAATGACTATAAAATCTTATGGGGGTATACATATCCTACAGTAACGGGCACATTGACTTTAAGTGCCCCCACTAACACGCTTCTGCAGAGCTTTTGCACATGCAGTGACAATCTATCTTGATTCAGTTCATTAACCAGCCTTCTCCTCAACGGCATAATTTAAGGTATTGAATATCTATCAAGTGATGCCAGATTCAGCTTATTCAAGAAAAATGCAGGACTACAATAGATGAAGCTTATAAAATACGGTTGTGGGGTTGAGATGGAGGTCAGATTGACTGGATATCATTTTGATGAATGTCACATCGGGATCATCGATCTTCTTGTGGCATGGTTTGTCTGGATATCATTTTGGTAATATTATCTACTTGTCAAAGAAATCTTTTACCATTTTGTTCTGAAAGGGAAGCCCGGTGTATGACGTAGCTCCCGCTTGCGCAGGATTTCAGAAGGATCCGATGCAGAATCTTTTGTACGCAGTCTTTCCATGCATTTCTATAAGAGACTGTTTCTAAGACTTAAACATGTGACCTCATATCACAAGGCAACAACTTTACCACTGCACCAAGGCTCCCCTTCATTTTACTATTTTCTTCTAAGATCAATTATTTTCAGTAAAAAGAAGCTTCAACACAAGTAGAAAGCTACTCCTTCCGTTTTCAAAAGTTTGTCGCTTTGTATTTCATTTTGAACTACAAAACTACAAAAAAATTTGGACAGAGGGAGTACCAGGCGAAAAGTGACAAGTGAGTGCAATTTTATTCCATACATGAATGTCGTAGGAGAAAAGATAGTGGGGTAACAAATTGACCTAGTGGGATGTCCAAAAGCTACTGTCAAAGAATCTAGAGCTTTTGTAATCACAGAGATCCATTTTTAATAACTGAGATAAATAAACAAATATTTCCTCAAGAAATAAAGAAACATATATAATTAGTAAAGTACAAAAAAATCATATTATCCCAATCTTTATTATTCTTTCGATATGTTAAGATGAGGATGCTATTCTTCCTTCACATCTTCCACAAGGCAATATTTTTATTTCAGAGTCACATATTTTCTTGAACTTATTAATGACGATTAAAGTTGAAATGAAAAGCAACTTACAATGACCGAGATAAAATTATTGTAATGTGAAATGACAAAAAAAAAGCGGTGTAAAATAGGCAATCAGTGCACTGTGGCTGACGAAAACAAGTGTAAATTCTGCCAACCAGTGGAGGGGCATCACGGATAAGGTAAAAGCCAACGAAACAAAAATAACAAACTAATAGAAATCATGACTAAACGCACTAAATATCAAAGGCACACTTATGCTTATCTTTGACATAAAGATCACCATGCTAGCGTGGTATCACATCAAAAAATTCAATTTCCTTTTCAGTTTCAGCCAAAAGGGGGCTCTGATTTACTTTTAGGATAATATATAAAAAAAGTACTCTCTCGATCTCAAAATACTTGTCACTTAGGACAAAAAAACATAGTTCAAAATGAACTATGTTTTTTTTTTCTAAATGACAAGTATTTTGAGATGAAGGATGTACCAATCAATTTACTTACCTCTTTTCGATATGAGGAAAGGTAAAGAGGACTGATAATTACATTTCTAAAAGGTCGTGAAATATTGTCTTTAGAGTTTATTTTAGCCTTGTGTGCAAACAAAAACTCTCACTGGGATATCGTATAGAAAATCACAAACTAGTAAGATATGAATTGTCCAGCTAGCCCCCCCCCCCCCCCCCCCCCCCGACACGGCTTCCCTCCTCCTGTTTGTACTCTTATGCATCCTCCAGCTGATGTGTTATTATCTTATTTGTTGTGAAGGTACGGTAGTTAATTTAAACATTAAAAGTGAGACCAATAACATTTTGACACATCAGTAGGAGAACGCATGAGAGGAAGGAGGACGCATGAGAGGACTGAACGGGAGGAGAGAAGCCGCATCCCCGGCTTTCCAAAAAAAGAATGAACGATTTTTTCACTTTTCTTTAAAATGACGAAACATGTGCTAATATATCCTGACAATTATTTAATTTAATACATTAAAATAATGAATTTTAGGTATTTTCATTACCAATCTTCACCTTCTTAGATGAAAGTCTTCCGTGTGACAATTTTATTTAAAATTTACCTACCAATCTTCACCTTCTTAGATGAAAGTCTTTCGTGTGACAATTTTATTTAAATTTTACCGGCACACATCCTCGAAGACTGTCATTTTCGGACTCATGCAATTCCAGCCATTTATATTTGATAGGACGGCATTGAACGCGTGTAAAACAACCTTCAATGCATCGACTTGAAATGTAAATTAGCTACAGCGAAACCCAGAAGGAAAAGATGCACCACGCAGGGGCTCACCTGTGAACGTGGTGACCACGAGCTCGTAGTAGCCGCCGACCTCGACGTCGACGAGGTCCACCACCTTCAATTCCGGGGCGTCCTCGCCGTCCTTCTCCACCTTGATGAACTCGTAGTAGCACATATTTGGCAGCAACGTGTACGCCACGTCCTCCGGCCGGTCCATCGGCCGGAGGTTGATCCCGAAGTAGCTCTCCGACGAGGCGTACATGGTCGACACCAGCGGCAGGCCGCCGCCGTAGAACTCGAGAAGCGGGATGTACTGCGCCATGGACCCGGTCACGATGACGTCGATGTACTTGGTCCTCGGCCACAACCGCCGCACGATGCCCCGCCACGACCCGGCCGCGCACTCGGCGGCGACGGCTTCGGCGAGCTCCGGGTCGGGCCGGGCCACAACCCGGGTCACGGCCTCCCAGCAGGCCCGGTCGGTGACGCGGGTCGGGTCGACGCGGCCACCGCGGATGTCGTCACAGAGCGCGCGCCAGTTGCCTTCGAGGAACTTGACGGCGCGGAGGAAGGCGGAGGCGAAGACGGCGCCGACGCGGAGCACCTCGCCGCGGCGGACGAGGCCGCAGAGCAGCTGCGCGTACATGCTCTGCGCGCTGTCCGGGCACAGGATCGCGTCGTTGGGGCTCGTGTACCGCGTGTACGGGCTGTCGGGGCGCTGCCGGAAGTGCCGGCTCTTGTAGTAGCTCGTCAGCACCGGCCGCGCCACCAGCCCCGACGCCGTCGTGATCTCCGGCTTCACGAACAGCAGGTACATGCCACGCCCTTCGTCCAGACCGTCCACGTACCTGCATGATGCCGACGTGCACACGACTCACTCGATCAGGGTCACACGTGTCGGGGTCCATGCGTGTGCGTGTGCGTGTGCTCGTGCTCGTGCGTTATGCATGGAGACATGGAGGGATGGCAAGCTAGTAGGAGCCAAGGACCACTACCGAGACTTACTTGTTTATGACGGGGACGAGAAGATTGTAGATGAAGGTCTTGCGGTCGAGCTCCTCCTCCGTCGACGGCATCAGCTTCGGCTGACCGCCCGACGTGCCGGAGCTGCGATTGAGGAGTCCAGCACCGCACCGGGGTGATCATCAGTGACTGAAATTCCGCAGGCTAGGACAACGTACGTAACTGTGACCGAAGGGACGAAGACGTACCTCGTGAGGAGCTCGGTGATGGGCTTGGAGGAGATGAGCGACGACGGCGCGCCATTGGCGATGCGCTCGATGTACGGCTTGACGTCCTCGTACTCCACGACCGGCACACGCTCCTTGAACGCGGCGGCGAGCTCGCTAGCGCTGTAGTGTCCCTCGACGCCGCCGTCGCCGAGGAAGCAGCGGAGGTAGTCCGTGGCGGCGTTCATGGCGAGGATCCTGCCGAGGACGCGCTGCTGCATGGCGCCGGCGTGCGTGGTGAGGTCCTCGATGAGCTGCAGGCACGCCGGGCCGTCTTGCGGGTCGCATACAGGGATAAGCGGCGGCAACGACAACGCCGGCGGTGATGTCGACGGCCAGGAGGAGGAAGAGAGAGGAGGACGGTGACCGTAGTCATGGTCGGGCGCGGCAGGGGACCTGGACGTCGTCGTGGTTGACATTGCTAGATCCATGCAGGCATGCACTCGCTGTTCCAGGACATTAAGCGGCTCGTACTACTGCCTGCGGACTTTTACTGTTGTGGCAGAGCTGAGCTGCTCTTTCTATGCGTCTCATACATATATATACAGTGATGCCTCTCTGCTGCGTGTCATAAGAGAGAGAGAGAGAGATTGGTGTGATTTGTTTCCCTTCTCTATCTCCTTTTCCTGTGGTATGCAGCAAATTTATGGGGAAGAGAGCACAAGGTAGTGTGCACGTTATTTGTGTCAAGGGCCTACACATGTGCCATGTCTTGGAGCTTGTGATTAGATGCATCTATTATGGGTCAAAGGTTCATATGGTTGCATTCTTAATTTTGTTTGTTTGTGTAATTGTCCATCTATGCTTTCCATTGCAAACAAAACCAAATGCTTGTAACACGAGTCACCAGATTTCATTGCGTATGCATCAGTTCTAGTTTGTATGAACAGAATGTGAAAGCTAGAACCAGCCTCTCTATACTCCTGAACCCTGAGGATTGAGATATTCATGCACTTGTTCTGATACCTCTAGTTCACTTGGGTCTCAATTTGCATGAACTGAATTCTGCAAGTCCAAAGGCTTGCAGCTGTTGAAAAAATTACTCCCAGTTTATCATACTTACAAAGACTAAAATTTATCATATTGACAAAATGTACATGAAACCCAGGGTTTTTATTTTCTATTTTCAAGAGAAGGTAGCAAGGTCAACAACTCAATCTGATCTTCTCCTGTATAGACACAGGAACATGATTTATATTTAATTTACGTCTATATCTATCTAAAACTTTGAGCTTGCCTTCTGACAAACTGCAGATTCCTGTAAGAAATAAGAAATATTTTCTTTGATGCTTTTCCAGGTCTAAAATATAGTGGAGCCATTTGAATCATTGACCAGTCTGTGCCTGGAACTGTTACCTTGACCAGCAACATCAAAAATTTTCTGTTGGATAGAGATACCAGCAAGAATGTACTGTTAAGCACTTATTTATGTGATGCGGATTTTGTGAACTCCTTTTGTTCAGATTATTTTCCCCTGCTTGCAGATCAGTTGTCAGACGCCAAATCGACTGCTTGAGATTGTAGTAGATATGATAATCTGGGTTGATGTGCAAACAAATAAGTTTGACTTTGACAGAAATATTTACAGCAAAGATTAAACGAGTTTAGTACCATTTGCTGACCTTTGGGTGACCTGTTAGTTGGGGCTTTTATAATGCCTGAAATGTCTCTTCCTGAAGACGTAAGCTCGGTGGGCTGCCAAGAAAGCATTTTAGTAGAATGTTAAGCTGACTCCATAATGGGACATCTTAATTTCAGTCAAGGCTCTAGCTAGAGAGTAGAGTGACACACATGGCTAGTCGCCTAGTCCTAGCTGTCTCAGTTTTATTGGTGCTTAAATATATACCTAATCATTCCTGCCAACAAGTACATTCAAATCCCACTTCATCGTATAAAATAATACGAATCCAGAATCTGGTTAACTTACACATATGCTCCCTGCCTTGTTCCATCATTTGATAAACTTGTGTTATTCAAGAAATCTGTTAAATCAGATGTGAGGTGATTTTATTTAGTCAGTGAAGATTACTAAAAGATTGAACAGGATCTTGACGGCAAGCTTGCATCAGCTGTCCATCGAAACAGTCTAAAAAACAAATATGGTATTGCTATCATAAGAATCTATAGGGTTGTGTTTCAATGTTTACCTGATCAAATTTTTACACGGGTATTAACCCAAGAGCCTACCAAGATTCTGGCTTGATCACGTCCGGATTTGAAAATATGTTCTGTATATATCACTGTTTAACACTGAACCTAGAATCAGAATATTGTCTATTCATAATCATCGATGTGCATTGAATTGTGCCCTTTGCTTATAATTATCCAGATAGAATTTTTCCATATATGGCCAGCCATTCAAGTGGGAATTCGCACAGGTCTAGCATTTTTCTACTGCCTAGTATGTTAAGTATCTCGTTTCATACGTCATAGACCGTCAAGACAACTCTAAGTGCCAAATGACATAAGCAGACTTTCTGCACATTGAGCATTCTGCTTGCAAAGTGCCAACTTTTTTTGATACGTTAGCAAACATGTGCACATTGTACATTCTGCAACTTCCTATTTCTATTAGCTGTTTGACTATAATAAATCAATTTCCTATTATATTAAAAAGATACAAGTATAATAATAAGATCCTACACTGCTCTGAGTTGCATCTCTATTGCAGAACAGGATGTGATGGTTATCGGCACTGGAAAATGAGAGAATAGTCTCTGAGCAGTAAATAGTTGGGCTAGTCCAAACATGTCATGTCTTTTATGTTTATTTATTGCGTAACAAAGCAACTTTCACAGTAATACATGGGAAAAGACAGATTTGTTGCCTGGTGAATATTTAAATCAATAAATCAACGATCTGAAGGATTTATCAGATTAAATTGACCTTACACAGGAATATATGAAGCTAGATAATTCTTCAAAAATGAATAAAGAAGCTGCACGAGAAGTAGCAAAGATGTAGTTGATAAGATCATAGGACTTAATTTTCAGGAGACATGAGATCCTTGAAAAGGGCAGGAAAGGAGGAGGAAAACAAGGGAGAACATAGCAAGTGTCCCATAAGCAGCTGGTTTAATGTACAAAGTGCCAAAACCATGTATCTATCAGACACTACTCTTCCACCTCGCAAATACAATCACAGATATACAGAGAAACAACCTGTACGGTCCTGGAGTCCAGGGAGGCAAAGATTGAGAGCAGAAGGAAAATACAATAATTGAATCGATGATGGATAATCATGTTAATTAATTGATTGATCGAATTGTGATGACTTGAGCAGTTGAGTGATGAGACAGTCAATGGTATCGTTTAATCAAAAGGGATGATGTGATTTGAGTGCATTTATCATAACTTTTATCTTGTTGGTTCAAAGAAAAGTCAATACATACCAAATATTGAAACTTTTCCTGTTGGTGGTGCAGGTCTTTTCACCTCATCTCGGTTACCACCGGATAGGCACTTTGGTGTATGCCAAAGTCCTCCATTCCCGGTACTGGTGTGAACTTTGTCCATAAGTAAATTTTATTTTATTTTTAGAAAATTGAAATAAACTTCAAGCCTCTGCGTATCTGCACACAAAGTTAATATTATTGCATATTTTCAGCTTCAGCGCTGATGATCCAAGAAAACAAAAGATGCAAAATTATGCATGACAAAGTCTTATTATATTTTTATCCGTGAGAGGTGAACAACTCCAATGCAATGGTTTCCAATTTTCTGCTCGCTAACCAGAATGACTACTTTGTCATATCGTCATGCCGCAGCAGCACCAAAACCACAGCCGGTATGTTTCCCTGGAGATAGCCTGCATAAAAGAGGAATATTTGCAGTTTTCAAAGATTAGATAAAGTACATTTTATTTATTCTATGTCTTGCATTCCTGTGTGAATACCATTGCCCTGCGAACTGAAAAAAAATGTGGTTGGTTGATTTATCACAATGGGATCTGTACAAGCTTTTAAATTTTCAGTGAAACTACAGGATTCTCCACCTTCTAAGGAGTTAAGAAAATTATCATCTATTGGGATTAGTGCAAATCTGTACTGTGCTATTTCATTGCCAACATTGTTAACCAGTACATATTGCAATTGAAGAAATCTAATGGCAAAACCTAATATTATATAGTATGTTCTCAATCGTCATTTTGAAGCATGCAAACAATCATTCACTGATCACATTCTATGATGAAAAGGGGAAAAACAATCACCCTTAGGACGGTCTGTACAACTTCTTGTGATGAGCTCATTATATACTCTATCGACACATGAAACTAGAATAACAACCTTAGGAAGCTACTTTGCACTTTCTGGTGGTGATGTGTGTAGTGTGATCATCCTTGACTAATGATAATAATATTAACATCTTTCAATGATGCATAGATAGACCACAGGACCACCAGTAATTTTCTCCTAGCTTGTAGAGATAATATTATGCAAGGTACAACCGCAAAATCTTGTCCTGAGGACCACAAGGCACTGGTGAGCTCGCGTCAGTCCCTTGCCTCCCTTTGGGATGCATTTTTATGGGTCTTAGCTATACTCAAAGCAGGATGAGTTAGAGAAAGATTGCAAAGTACAGGTGACTTTTTGGATCAAAACCTTGCCTTGCACATCATCTATGCAGGCCCCTATAAGTCTTTCCACGTACCTTCCTAGTTGTCCACAATATTAGAAGTGACTAGTTCCTGCTCTGCCGAGATAATGATACAGGTTGCTATGAAATGGAGTGGATAAGAAATATTCTTGATAAAGGTTTATGGACTTTTTCCCAATAAATCTCACCAGGTTGTACATGGTGTTACCGTCTATCCTCAGGATAATAGATTACAGGGTTCAAAACTCAAAATTATTCTAAGAAAGCAATGAAAAAATGAAGCTTTGCTAGCGCTTATTGGTTTAGTTTCAGCATACTCCTAAACTGACCAATTTTCAGAAAACAAGATCTGGTTCAGCATAGTAAGTTGGCAGATTGCAGGTTATCTGGTCTGGAACTAGTACACACTGACTACTCATCACACTAGTGACTAGTTCAGTTCTGCCCCAGAACACAAGTGTTAATTGTCTCTGAAACTAATCATTTTGACAGGATGGGCGCGACGACCTAAGAGCACCAGATCCAAGAAACGAGTGGTCCTAAAACAAACTAAAAGAACTGAGGAGAGAAAACGCTGAGAAAGAAAAGTGTTATGAACACGGCAACTTGTGCTCTGTGAAGCCCTACAAGTAAGATCACCATGGGGGACAGGCCACATGAGCTCAAGTGATGCTCTCCTACGACGAGCCTAAGCCTCACACTCACATGGCATATTGCCGATAAACAAAGGCCACTTTTTCCTCCCTAACCATAGGTGGCCACTAAAGTAGGATCCTGAAATCCCTCCCTCCAAGAAGTGCACATGAGGTCTGCACATGGCCCATTATTTGATCTGCCACTAAATCCCGCATGATCATGCTGCTAGCTCACATAACCGTCTCTCACACGCCGACCAATCTTCAGTCGGACAGCTGTTGAGATCGGATGCAGCAGCATCTGGGATAAATTTTGCTGCAATCTAGAAAACAAAGTCAGCCGGATGCATGCTGTGATTCCAACTGCCCCCTCCCTGAAAAGCAGTCCCTGAACATGCCCTGTGATTTGTTTTTGCTGCTACCATATGCAGATGGCACATATATTCAGGTGATGACGAGAGAACCCTTTGACCTGAAAACTTGTGTTTCAACGACTCATCAAGACTCCAAAGAGTGTTCCCTAAAGTCGTTTGTGAGCTTGATTAGTCTCCGGGTTCTTCGCAGTTCCATAAAATGTGTGACAATAATAGCTGTGTGTATGTTTAGGTTGCAGGAGGCCTGGAATCTAATGCAGCTGACCATACATACCAAAGTGGAGAGAATGGATCCAGAAACGAGAGGAAGTTCCCTCAGGTGCTTGTTTCATTTCAGCCAATGTTCTTGGCGCGGGCAGCAACACAACTATAACGGCGAGCACGAAAAATACGGACCCGACAAAACCCATATGAGAGAAACCGTGACCTGACCTGCGTAGCGGTTGCCGCCGTAGAGCAGAGTGTGGTGCAGTGGATACGACGACGACGACGACGCCAAATGTTTCTCGCGGGGCCGGTAGCACGCCAAGGTAGAGCAATGTATAGTTCTCCAAATGGGCTGGGCCTATCGGGCGGCCCGAGGCCCAGCACGAAAAAACACGGCCCGAGCACGAGCCCGACCCGAAGTGAATAGTGCCGGGCCGGCCCGGGCACGATAGTCGGGCCGTGCTTGGGCCGGCTTCCCAGCACGTTGGGCCAGCCCGAGCCCGGCACGATTTTTAAGTCGGCCCATCATGGCCCGATAATTTTACAAATCTGCCAGTCTTATTTCTAACCGTTGGATCTAATATTAGATGGATATATAAATACAACTTCCTTCTCAGACCTTAGCCTCCCTGCCTTCTCAAACCCTAGCCGCCCCTCTCTCTCCCCCAGTCCCCAATCGCATGGGGCTCCCGCCAGCCGTGCGCCCGCCGGCCCCCAGCTTCGCGCCCGCGCGCCCGCCGGCCCCTGGCCTCGCGCCCGCCGGCTGCCGGCCCCCGGCCTCGCTCCCGCCGGCCCCAGCCTCGCGCCCGCGTCCCCCGGCCGCGCGCCGGCCGGCCCCCCTCCTCGCGCCCGCCGGCTGCCGACCCCCGGCCTCGCGCCTGCCGGCCCCCCTCCTCTGGCCCGCCGGCCATGGCCCGTCGGCCTCGCGCCTGCCGGCCCCCCTCCTAGCGCCCACCGGCCTCCGGCCTCGCGCCCGCCGCGCTCCCGCCGTCCGCTCGGGCCGCCGGGCCGCCGTGCCCGTCGTGCCGCCGTGCTAGCCCGGCACGAAAAAGCGACCTCCGTGCCGTGCCTGGGCCGCACGGTGAGCACGACGGCACGGCCCGACACGGCACGGAAGACGGATCGGGTCAAGTCGTGCCGGGCCCCATCGTGCCGGGCCATATCGGGCCCGTGCCGGGTCCGTGCCGGGCGGCCCATTTGGAGAACTATGGAGCAATGGCGGCGGCTGGGTGCGGAACTCGGAGCAAAGAAGCGTATAAGCAGCAGGCCGAGACAGGCCCATAGGAAATCAGCAACAGGCCGGCCCATGCAGTCGACACCCGATCCTCAACTAGGCCTGTTGAGAGGCGGGCCCATGCAGTCGTGCTGTACGTAGTGGGCTTGTTGAGAGGCTGCGGCCCACTCCACATCGTCTTCCGCCGCGAACTCGGATTCGTGTCCGCCGCGGCTTTCGCGCGCGTCAATTCTGCGCTGCTTCTCTCACCAGCTTCCGACTCGGACCCCCGCGCCGCGCTCTGTCGCCATGGGCAGAGACGCTTGCCAAATATAAAGTACGCAAAGTGTAGCGAATCCTTTCCATCTCGCTTCCCTCCCACTCCCAGTCTCACGCTTCCCCTTCACCCATCGGCGCGCGCTAGGGCAGAGCCTCTCGCGACCCAGCGCGTCGCCATGGCAGCACTCCGTCGCTGGACGCCGTTCCTCGGCGCGTTCGCTCAGATCGACGCAACCATCGAGGCCGCCGCCGCCGCTGCCGGCGAAAGCACCTCCCGCGAGGCGTTCCGGCGCGGGAGGGACCGGATCGTGGAGGCTCTCCGTGTCGCCGCGGATGACGACGACGACGGCGTGGCGGAGGAGATCGGCGCGCTGCTCGACGCCGCGATGGCCGAGTCGCTCGTCACGCTGCGGGACGCTGTGCCCGCGTCCGCGGTGAAGGGCGCGCTGGTGTCGGGGGAGGTCGTGGCGGCGCTCGGCGAGCTGATGACGAGGCACGCGTCGGCGCGGGTCCGCGGGCTCGCCCGCGACGTCGTGCGCGGGTGGAGGGCGGGCGTCGAGGAGGAGGTCCTCACGGCCACGGCCGCCCTGCGCGTGCTGGACGGCGCGTCGGCCCGGCCGCTGCCTCGTCCCATGGGCGGGGAGAAAACGACCACCGTCTTCGCCGGCGGCAACAGAGACGACGTCGCCGCGAAGAAGCAAGCTGCGATCATCCCGGAGAAGAAGCAGACGCAACTGAAGAAGAAACCGGCCATCGTTGCCGGCGGTGATGCCAAGAAGCAAGCTGAGATCTTCCCGGAGATGGAGAAGCTGACTTTTCCCAAGAAGCCGGAGGCGGGTCGGATCGTTCGCAGCCGCGACGCCAAGACGGCCGTGGTTCCCGAACCCAAGACGAGTGACCCGATCTTCGGCCGCGCTCGTACCAAGGTGTCGGCGTACACGGAAGCTTCAGCAGAGATCCCAGCGCCGCCGCCGCCCAAGAAGACATTGGCGCCAACCACGATCCGCGGCGTCGGAGACAAGAGGGCGACGATGGTCCCGCCCAAGCCCAGCAACGCTGAAGAGATGAAGATGCAGGACACAAAACGCAAGCTCCACGAGCGGTACCAGCAGGCTGAGGACGCGAAGCGGCGTCGCACGATACAGGTGATTGAGGCTCCGCTGCCGCTGCCGCCGCCGCCGCTGAAGAGGGCGGCGGGACGTGCGTCCTGCGCAGGCGAGAGGCGCTTCTTGGTCTCATCGATTCCGAGGAGGGTTTAGTTTAGTCCAGGATCCTGGTCTGTACGCTTCTTGATGAGCCACGCCAAACTGACTTGGTTCATTCTGTTTCGCAAGATCGACTTAATCTGAATGAATGTCCGGTCAGAAAACTAAAGTTTCCTATGAAATTTTTCATGATAAGTTTGGTTTTTGTGATACGGCAGTTAGATATTGTAAGCGAATGGCTGTCATCTTTTTAGTTGTAATACTAAGAGGCGCTCTGTAATAGGGACATTTGCAATGACACATACCATGTACCTCAACATCTTAATCAACGAAATCCCCAAAAAACATCTTATCTACGAATTCCACTGAAAAACATCTTAATCTACGAAGCGTAACAGCAACAGATCCAGAGAAGATAGAGAGAAATTTGACTCTGTTTAAGACAAATTCAGAATTTGACTTTCATAAAAATGTTTATTATAATGTGTATAGCATCTCTACAAAAGTTTACAATTTTTGGAGGTTTCTAGGTATTTATTTTCAATTTTACATAAAACGGGTAGAAATAAAACTCGAAGAAAAATGAAAAATCCAGTGGGACCCACCTGTCATCCCATCTCTTTATCTCCCTACCCTACCTACCTTCATGCATACACCAATCTGCAATCTGATGCGCAGACGCCATTGGAGCATGGTGCTCGACACGTACTCAGCAAATAGAGGAACAAGACAGAGAACCGGTTTTGAGAAACAATAAGTAAGAAATCTAAATAGGAGACAAAAATCGGAGATGAGTGTTCGTATTCGATCAGCTAAAATGAGACGCACCCGCATCAGAGCTCCCTCGATTGAGGGTAGAAGGAGACGACCTACTTTAAGGCGCGTCTTAGTTAATTATGTATCTGAGACGCGTCCGCTTCTCTAACAAAAAGAGACGGGTTTAACTAGAGCTCGACTCATATTAGTAAAGTAAAGGAGACGGTCTTTCCTAGGCGGGTGTCTTCTTTTATCATCGAAGCGGGTGCGTCTCCCATACCACCGGTCGGGCGTGTTTCCTTTTGTCATGGAAGCGGACTCGTCTCTCATTCCCTTTATAGAGAGACGATCGTTAAAAAGGATCGCCTCGATTTTCTATTGCCCTTATACAAGCTCCTAGCTATGGCAGAATAAGTGGCTGTCAGATCTGCCCTGTTCTTTCCCTCTCTGCAGATGCCTTTTTAAAAATCTTGCGGTGATTATCAGGGGCCCTTAAAACAAAGGGACAATCCTCTCCTTGTATCATGTTCCTTACTATTTTCTTTACTCTTTTAGATCTTGACTATCATGGTTTCGAATTTCTTTGATTTAGGAGAAACTCAAATAGGAGACAAAGATCAGCGATGAGCACAAAGGCGGCCGTCACTGATATGGGTAAACGAGACGAGCACGCTTCAACGAGAATGCTGGTTCACGAAAGAAAGGCGTGGCTGAGCGTAAAAGGAGACGGGCTACTATATGGCTCATCTCATTTAAAAAAATATTCGTGACGCGTTCGCACCTCTGACAAACGGGAGACGAACTTCTGTCAAAGCTCATCTCCTATTGACGAAAGGAAATGAGACGGGTTTTACCGAAAGCTCGCCGCGCCCGCTCCTCTCCCAAAAAGGAGATGTGCTTGACAACAAAGCATGTCTCCTATTCTCGATGTCTCCTTTGGCTTTGTGATTTTGTCCATATTGCTTCGGTTCACTTGATACCACACAAACATGAACACATCACTGAACTTAGTGCACATTCACTTGATAACTAAATCATTCTAATGTAGAACACCTTCACTGTAGTACGATTTAAATCAAAAAATAATCAAAGCCTTCTTTATTTATGAATTGTGATTCCTAAGGAACACGGCAAACACACCATATTCATTTACACAGTTGAACACACAAGATAATATCCTTTACACAGATGAACACAAATAAATTTCATTCATTAAGATAATATATTACAAAACACAAGAAAAAAGTACAAGAAGAAACAAGAAAAGAAAAGCATCAACTTAAAACAACAAAAGAAAAACTAAATCCTACTCCCCCTCCTCCTCCTCCTCCTCCTCCTCCTCCTTCGGCAGCGACTCCGGCGCCGGTGCAACAGTAGCCTGGGCCGACTACTCCGGCTACGTCGGTTGCTTCGGTTGCACTGGCAGTGTAACCTCGCGACCGAGATTCCTCTCAGTCGCTGCCACCAGGTTTAATGAGAGAAGGGCAAATGAGAGACAAGCACTATACAGGCTCATCGCTGAGTTTTGCTATTTTTATCTCTCGCGCGCTCTCTCCCAACACTTGGCGAAAATTTTCGCGCAAAACTTATTCGCGTTCTCTCAACCTAGAAACCGCAGCTCTGACACCTCGGTCACCTTGTCCCCGGAGCACGCCGCTGCCTGATCATCCTGTCCCTGAAGCACACCGCCGCTTGATCGTCCCGTCCCCTGAGCACACTGCCACTGTCCCTCTTCCTCAACTAGCTCTTCGTCATTGTCGCGCTACCGCCATACATCGACCCCGATCCCGTCGTCGACTCTGAACTTCGTCATTAGAGAGTTGAGGAACCGTCACTCCGGCGCCTCCGCCAGCTCGCCCTAGAGCACGTCGTCGCCGCGTCCCCTGTCCCCGAAGCACGCCGCCGCCTCGACCCTACCCTTAGAGCGTGTCGTCGCCGTCGACCCCGACCTCGGTAATCGATATGAATCAAGCCCTAACCAACACATTTCCAAATTTGCTCAAATAGTGGTAGTAAAAGTTTCAAATTTTTGGCAACCACAACCCTCCTAACACCGCCAGCCTACTGTCATCAGAGAGTTGAGGAACAACCGCTTTGGCGTCTCCGCCAGCTCATCCCCGGAGCACGCCACCGCCTTGCCGTTGCCCTCAGAGCGTGCATTTCAGTGATTTTATTGAATTAGAGGATGTCCAATGAAGGCTCATCGTTAATGAAGTCATTGATCCGAAGGGATAATTTTCATTACGGTATACGTTCATCTTCCTTGTTTATGTCCAATGCAGAAGTAATGTATTTGTTTTGACTATCATGTGTATTATCAATTCTGATTTGCAAACCTTTGAAACTGCATGAATTGTGGTTGATACTAGCATTTGTCATCCCAGTAAGTTTGAATTCTACCTCTGCAGCCATGCTGAAATCAAGGTACCTATGCGATAATTGGTGTTGCTCTCACGAGTTTTTGATATCAGTCTATTAATACATAAATGGAATGTAAATGTTTGTTTTTTCAGGGGACAAGGAAATCAGCTCACTACCATGTCGTTTATGATGAGAACAATTTCTCTACTGATGCTTTACAGATGCTCACCAACTGTCTGTGCTACACGTAAGCTCAGCTCTCTATTCACTAACAGTTCATGTGTTTGATAATGTTTTATATGATTTCAGTGATTTTTTATTGATCTTTCACTAAATCCCATTTTATCGTGTGGCAGGACTATGAAACCGCCTTCAAGAGCACATTAGAGAGAGGCTATGAATGCTCATCGTTAATGAAGTCATTGACCTAAAGGGAGAATTTCCATTACGATATACATGATTAGATGATGACAGTTATGATGTGTATAATTAGTTACTTGATAATCAGGGTGAATATGAGACCTTCTTTGTGTAATTAGTTACTTGCTAACCACGATTGACATTTTGTTAATATTTGATAGATCAATGTGTGTGATCTCCATTTGGCTATACATATGTTTCTATATGTGTATGTTGCTAACACTGGTAACGTGGCTGCAAAATCCTGTCTAGCTCCAGGATGCAGCCGGCAATCAGTATAATCAAAAATGGGGGCACCTAATAGGAGACGAGCATCTAACAGGGTATGTCTCCTTGTTAGTGCTATAGCGACTCTACCGATAAACAATCCGCGATGAGCTGTAACGAAGCTCCTCTCGAATTACTTAAATAAAGAAGACCCGCTTCCTCAAAGCCCGTCTCAGATAAGTCAATAAATATGCAATGAGCTTCCATAAAGCCCGTCTCGGATCAGTCAAAAAATCTGCGACGTGCTCCCTTAGAGCTTGTCTCTCATGTATGCTGATCGATGATGCGTCCGCCGATCGTCTCCGATGACTCGGTAAAGCTCGTCTAATATTGCTCAAAGAAAAGAGATGCGCTATCTTTGAGCTTGTCTTGCACTTATGCTGATCGGCGACACGCCCATCGCTCATCTCTGATGACTACGTAATACGAGATGCAACGACGGAGACACACTGTTTGTTCGTCTTCGTTCTTCGTACGGGCTCGACTCGGATGGGCCTTTCTCACGTAGTGCAATGGATTAATTTCTTTTGTGTAAGTCACTTGATCCATGCAGTACACTGTGGGCTTGTTGTGAGGCGGGTGGCTGCGCGCAACGGCCCACTCCACTAGGGTTGGCATTCAGTTAACCGACACAATTTGGTTTGGTTTTTTGTTTTTTTTTCAAAATTTTATTTTTTTTAAAAAAAAATGGAAACCGAAATGTAACATTTGAAATGAAAAACCTGTCAATCGGTTAATCAGGAAATTCGGTTCGATTTTCGGTCAATCGGAAAAACCGAACTTAACTCTCAATCTCTCTCTTGTTGTGGTCATTGTAGGCGATGGGCAGAGTGAGGTGCCCATCGGGAGACTAGATCGCGACCGTCAGAGGTATGGCAGGGCAGCGAGCTCGCCGGACGGAGGTGACGACACGTGAACGACGGCGGCATTGGAGGTGTGCGACAGGCCGGGCAGGGGGGGTGACTGGGAGCGAAGCGTCATGGGCTTAGGACATTGCAGTCGGCGGGGAACTCGACGGTCGATGGGCATGGCCACGTGATGCGGCTGGGGCGCTCAGCGACTCGGTGCTGAGCTCGCTCGACATCGGGCATCAGGAGGCTCTGTCGTCTGTGCTGCTGGCGGCGCCGCGGCGGGGCATCGGGAATGCTGAGTGGCGGTCGCATCGAGCGGGTCGGCACGGGGAGGGCGGGGTGGGGGTGGGGGTGGGGGCAGGGGAGGGGCGTGGGGTGGGTGAGTTATGGTTGAGCTGGTTGATGGGCCTTGGGGCAGGATGGGATTAGTGTAGTTAGGGATGGTCTAAGTTGGGTTGGGCCGTAAACCAGAAAGACTAAGTTTATTGAGTCTAATTCGGTTTATTCGGTTAATCAAAGAAAAACCCAAAAACCGTAAAAAAATCAATTTTCTCATTATGAGAACTGAAATCTATTCCAGTTGGATCGGTTTTGGTTAATTCAGTTTCGGTTCTGGTTAATTTAGTTTTGATTTCCGGTTTTGTTGCTCACCCCTGCAATCCACTTCGTCTTACTCTACCATTGTCCAAGTCCTAGCTGCCTGGAGCAGTGCACGCATCGGCAAGGCTAGTAATACTATTTATCAGTGTTTGAAATCAAAGATTTTTTCATAGGGTCATTAGATTTGCTTCGATATTCATGTTGGCTTCCTTTTATCTTCTCTTCCTTAACCCTAACTGTCGGTACCCTGCATACCGAATACCCCTTGAGACTACAAAAAGAGCAAAGGAACTTCACCTGTCTGAGTTGAAGACCTCCGAAGGTCCCACATGTCATACAAGACCGGACCTACCTCCCTTCGATGGTTAGTCCTAGTGCTTCCACGTGTATCCTGCAACCGGAGCTACATCCCACACATGGGAAAGCTCCGGGCTAAATACTTGTGCGGCACCCCCGTACCTAACCCCCAACAGAGGGAAGCTCCGATACCGATACGTGTACAACAACACCGGACCTGCCCGTCCCAGACGGTAAGCTCCAGAGCTGCCACGCGTCCAACCGCCGGACCTTCAACTTCAACAATCGCACTGGTGGACCCCCAACGGCTCGGACCTTCAAGGGACAATTAAAGAGACTTCAACACCCGGTTAAGTGTCATTAATACCATCTTAATGACACACGATCGAAGAGCCCTTAATACTAGTAATGGCACTGTCAAGACGCCTTACCACACTATTAAGGGTAATTAAGCTCATTAATTGTGTATTAAACATCAGTAACCGCCAGGGCCACATGTCGGGCCAGGCTAACGATGTAACGACCAATCCTTGTACTATAAAAGGACTGGTCGAGCGATACACAGGGGAGACTCTTCCAGACTCTGCTCTGACACAAGCCCACAAGCTCTCAGACGCTCAATACAACAACTACACACCCCGTGGAGTAGGATATTACGCTTAGACGACCCGAACCACGTAAATCCTCATGCCAACTTGCCATCGTGTTCTCAATCTCCGTGCGCCCACAACCGAACTACAAACTCCACGGTCTGCCAACGGTAGTACCAGGAGAATTGCCGGAATCCCACTCCGACACTAACCTTTAGTCTGACTCTCGATCCCGATTTCCGAAGGCGACATGGAGTCCCGATGAACGGCACGATAGCGCGCGGAGCTTGCGGTAGCGGCATGCGGAGCTCATACATCGGCGTACAGAGCTCACGATGTGTAGCGAGCGGCGAATGCGTGACAGTAGAGGCACGACACCGGCTTTAAGGAAGAATAATGTTAGAAAATTATTAATTGATTGTTAATTTGTTTTTTAAGGATTATGTTATTTGTAAAATAGTTAATTAAAATGATTTTGTGATTGCAAAGACCATAACAAAAGTTGATTATTGTGTTAATTGTTAGTATTGAAGGTAAATTGCAAGGATTAGTTGTTAAGTACCCGTTGTTGAAATCTTACTAAATTTCATGCGTCTAAAATCACGGCGGACCGGGTCAATTAAAGTTCCACCATGAATATGTGAAATTGAACAGTAAACCACCCATGAGGATGGATGGAGGAGCACCGGCGTAACCATGATTAGAGATGGTAATGAGTATCCATTACCCGCATATCCTTGGATATCCGATCTGATGGATATGGATTTGGATAGGATTATGTACACATGGGTACGGGTTCGGATAGCGGATAAAATCTAATGCATAATTTTATCAGGTAAGAAAAAGACATACTCATATCCGTATATCCGAATTCGAATAATCACATGTGGGTTTTATATAATATTTTATAAATATTTATGCAATGGTTAATAATAATCAAAATTTTATTATCGTAGGGAAAAATAAACTATTTTTATGAGCATTGATTTTTGAGTAAAAAATATAATAGACTTTTGTGTATTGTGAGAATGTATGTTTTATGTACTGTTATGTGTTGAACATATTTTTTTGTTGAAGAGATGAATTGGAACTGCAGCAATATGCAACCTGTACGCAATGTTCCGGGTAAACCGCGGGTAAAAAAATATACGCGGATAACGATTACGGGTAACGGTAGTACCCGTTACATGTAATAGGTACGGGTTCATATGCAGATAATATCCACCTAGTACTAGGGACACTACGTAAGAAACTCAAATAGGAGGCAAAGATTGGCGATGAGCGCAAAGACGATCGTCTCTGATATGGGTAAACGAGATGAGCCCTCTTCAGCGAGGATATGTACATAGCTCGACTGAGTGTAAAAGGAGACGAGCTACTATACGGCGCGTCTCAACTATGAAAACATCTGAGATGCGCCCGCTCTTCTGATAAAAGAGAGACGGTCTTAACACAAAGCTCGTCTCCTATTTACGTAAGGAAATGAGACGAGCTTTATAGAAAGGTCGTCTCCTGCTCTTGACATTCTTAGCTTAAAGCACGTCTCCTATTTACAAAAGGAAATGAGACGGGCTTTACAGAAAGCTTGTCTCCTTTGGCTTCGTGATTTTGTCTCTTTTGCTTCGGTTCACTTAATATGACACAGACATGAACACATTCACTGAATGAATTAGTCCGTTTTAAATCCAAAAAATAATCAAATCTCCGTTCCTTATTAATTGTCATTCTTGACAAATACGATGAACACACGACACATTCATTCATTCACACAGATAAACATGCAAGATAATATTCATTCACGCAGATGAACACAAATAACACATTCATTCATTAACACAATATATTACAAAACACAAGAAAAAAGTATAAGAAGACACAAGAAAAGGAAACCAACGAAAGAAAAACTAAATCATACTCCCTCCTCCTCCCCCTCCTCCTTCTCCTCCTCCAGCACAGCCTCCCCAGGAGCTTGTGCACAAGGAGCCTGGGCCAACTGCTTCAACGGTGCAACCTCGAGACCGAGTTTCCTCGCCATTGCCGCCACCAGGTTCCTGCGTCCCTAAACGCTACGCTCCTGGGCCATCGCCTCGAACAGAGTGTCGAGATGATCGACCACACCCATTAGGGCGTAGAGGTAGTTGATAGTGGTATCCATTCCAGTAAATTCTAGAAGGGTTCCCAGACCCAAGTAACTCATGGCGCGAGACGTACTATTGTACGCATCTCGCATCATAACGAGGTGCAGGTCATTGTTGAGCCGCTCAGGGGAGTCGCAACACTTTTTCTTGAGAGGTGGCTCCCTCGGCGGGCTTGATGGAGGAACTGTGGCCATGGTGGGTCATCAGCACGGAGAATACAAAGAAGAGAAATGAAAGATGCAAAAGGGAGACGCGCTTGTGGAGAACTGATGGCGCACCTTATATTAAGGTATGTGCGGAGTCGACGATGGAGCAGTTCATTTTGCGCACATTGATGAGATGACGGGACGCTTCAAAACCACTCGCGTTGGGGAAACAAAAGGTCGCTCGCTTCGGCCACACTCTGGTCGCAATTAAGTTCTCGACAGCTCCTCCTCGTCGGGTCGCGTCTCCCTTTTGCATTGAGTTGCAAATGTTCATTGAGTTGCAAATGTTTATTATCTTTGCGTGCGAAGTGGCAACAGACACTCACGATGTTAACTCTGCGCGCGAGTGGCAACATACGCTCATTATATTAACTGGGTGCAAGTGGAAATAGACGCGCACGATTAACTGCACACATCCCTTTGTCGTGTCTCCTCGCATGGGCAAAAGCAAGACTCACAAATGAGAGACGGGCATTATACACACTTCCCCCAGACCCGCTGAGAAGCAGCCCGCGGAGGTTCTTTTGTGGTTGGGGCACGCAGAGATCAATATCAAGATGGTGACCTCAGATATTTATGTGGTTCGGTCCGCCTGAGCGTAACACCCTACTCCACGGGGTTTGTGTAATTGTATTGTGCGGGTGTGTTCGCTAAGGTCAGGTCGCAATAGCCTGGATCCAAATGTCCCCCCATGTTTGTGCGGGGCAGCCCTTTTATAGCTCTAAGGACTGACCGTTACAAAGCTGGTCTGGCCCGACATGTGGCCCTGGCGTGCTTAATGACCTAATACACTGTCTAAAGAGTATTAAGTACAATTAATAGTGTGGTAATGTGCCTTCATGGTAGCGTTACCCCTATTAACGGTGCACTGATCGTGTGTCATTAATATGGCATTAATGACACATTATCAGACCTTGTAACTGCCGCTTTAACCATCCTTGAATGTTTGTAATGGTCATGGTCGGCTTGTATTCCTGTTGGTGACGAAGGTACAAAGGCTCCACACGTGGCAGATGCGGAGCTTTCCCTTGCGGGAGGGTAGGTCCGGGGTTGCTGTACACGTGTCGGTTCCGGAGCTCCTCTCTAATGGGGGCTAGGTCCGGGACTGTTGTACACGTGTAGTCGCCGGAGCTTCCCTTGGTTGGGAGTTTTGTTCCGGTCTTACTTAACACGTGTTAACCCAGGAGCCAGCCATGTGAGGGGAGCGGGTCCGGTGCAACGTGGCATGTGGGACCTACATGGGCCTTCGACTCCGACACGTGGAACTTTCTTGCACTTGTTGCGGTATCATGGGGTACGCGGTACGTAGGGTACCGACAGTGGCCCCCGAGCCCACCTCTAGGAGAAACCCCTTGGGTTAAGTTGTTCTGCCAGAGGTGGGGCCATTCTCGATTCCCGCGCTTTGATTTTCACAAAAGTCCTCTGATGCGCCATAGAGTGACGGTTCGGGAGTGAACCTTCGACGCGTGGCTTGTTATGAATACAACAGATGAGATCTTTGAGTGCAGATCTCACGCAATTGAAGGTCGTCGGTTCCCAATACGAACATCGTATCGGTTCCGCGCGCCCTGTCAAAGCGCCGACTTTGGGTTTCCCGTCGCCCATCATGGCAATGGTTGGCCTTAGGTAAGGGCCTCGATCTCTTTGTCGGGGTGGCCCCAGGCCCACTTGTCATTGACGGGGCAGATTTTTGAAAAGTACCTTTGATCTCATTGCGGTTTCCATCCAAGCGTCGCAGAGGCTTACTTAAGAAGGAAAGTGCACACGGTTTGAGGACTCTTTACGTCTTCGATCATCTTTGCGCTCAGAGTCTCCCAAACTCCGCCTAACTTTCCATCCTTTGCTCCACTTTGCCGCGATGGAGTTAGGTCTCCCCAAGAGCCACCTCAAGAGCGATGATGATCTGAAGAAGGTTCGAACTTACATGGGGTGGTCCAGCAATTCCTTCAACCATCTGGTCCGCGCCGGCAAGCTCTCGTTCAAGAAGGAGCGCGACAGCGACATGGTGTACTTCTCAGCGTACGCCATGGTGGGGCTGATCCCACCTTTCTCGACTTTCCTTTTGATGCTGCTGGACTTCTATGGTCTACAGTTGTACCACCTTGGCTCTTGTCGGTGATGTGGAACCGGCAGATCTCCCTACACTGCTAAAGTGATAGGGGAGTTTGATGTTCGGTATGGGCGCGCGGAGATTCAAGAAGGTGAGTAGGAATTGACACAGGAGACACAAGAGTTTACGTGGTTCGGGTCGCCTGAGCGTAATACCCTACTCCACGGGTGTGTTGGTGTTGTATTAGCTGTTTGAGCTTGTGTTGAGCGTCAATGGCGTGTCTCTCTCTCTCTCTCTCTAGCCCCTTGAACGTGTCGTCGGCCTGTCCTTTTATAGTACAAGGGCAGGCCGTTACAAGTTAGCCTGGCCCGACATGTGGCCCCGGCGGTTACTAGTATTGACACTTATTTAACACATTTAATTGCTCTTAATGACCCTGTAACGGGCTTTGACAGCACTGTTATTGGTGTTAAGATCGTACGTTTAAGTGTCATTAATATGGTATTAATGACACTTAATCGGGTCTTGAAGTCCTTGATTCCCCTTTGAAGATCCGGAGCCGTTGTGGGGTCTTCCGGAGGTTAGAGGCTGAAGATCCGACGGTTGGACACGTGGCAGCTCCGGAGCATACTGTGGATACAGGTAGCTCCGGGGCTATCCGACACGTGTCAGGTCCGGAGCTTCTCTCGGTCTGGGGCTAAGTCCAGAGGTGCCATTTCGGTACATGGCCCGGAGCTTCCCCCTTGTGGGCGGTAGCTCCGGTTTGGTAGTACACGTGGCGACCCAGGGATTAACCATGTTGGAGAAGCGGGTCCGGTTATGTCTGACATGTGGGCCTTCGAGGGTCTTCAAACCAAGTACATGATTTTCCTTTGAGATCTTTATAACCTCAAGGGGTGTACGGTTTCTAGGGTACCGACAGTGGCCCCCTGGACCTACCTCCGGGGAAGTCATTCCGCCGGAGGTGGGTCCATCCTCGCGACCTTTGAACTGAGTCTTCAAGGGTCTTTGAGGGTGCCGTTGGCAAGGACTTGGAATTAAATCCTCGCCGTGTGGCGTATCCCGCGTGCGGCAGATGAGATCTTTGGCGTGCGGATCTCACGCAATTGAAGGTCGCCGGTTCCCAATACAAAAATCGTATCGGTTCCGCGCGCCTTGTCAGACCGCCGCCTTTGGGCTTCCCGCCTCTTGATGACAACCGTTCACCTGGGTAAGAACCTCGACTTGATCGTCGGGGTGGTCTCGGGCCCGCTTGTCATCGGCTGGGTGGAATTTTTGGGTGGTACCTTCGACTTCCTTGCGATTTCCATCCAAGCGTTGCGAGGGCTTACTTAAGAAGGAAAGTGCGCATTGTCGGGAGTTCTTTACACCTCTCATCTGTTCTTGCGATCAAACTCCCAACTTGTGCTTCGCTTTTCTTCTCTTGCCTGGCTGTGCTGTGATGGAGTTGGGTCTCCGCGAGAGTCGCTTGAAGACCGATGGCGACCTGAAGAAGGTCTGGGCCCTCATGGGATGGTCCTCGGACTTCTTGAACCGCTCGGTCCGCGCCGGTGGAGAGCTCCCGTTCGAGAAGGAGCACTCCGGCGAAATGGTGTACTTCTCCTCGTACGCCATGGTGGGGTTGATCCCACCTTTTTCTTGATGCTGCTAGACTTTTATGGTCTGCAGTTGTATCACCTTGGCCCTCACTCCATTCTCCTCGTGTCTATCTTCGTCCACTTCTGTGAGACGTGGGTGGGCATCCCCCCTGCATTGAACTCTTCCGGACCTTCTTCACCATCCACACCACTGGCCGGAGCAATGAGTACCTTGGCTTCTACTACTTCGTGAAGCGCAAGAAGTGCCCATTCAAGTACCTCCAGTCATTTCCCTCTGGGAAGTGGGATGACTGGAAGAAAGACTGGATAGTCGTCAGGGTGGAGGAGCACGAGAGGTTGGAGCTGCCCGATGGTCTTCCCGGCATCGACACGACGATCTGGAGTGAAGCTCCGGTGCTGGCAGAAGCTTTCAACCCTGCTTTGACCAGGATCCGCCAATGCGTTGAAGGAGTATTGACTCCTCAGGCGGTATTTTGCAATTTCTTGGTCAACAGGTGGGCGCCGCTGAAGAGGAGGGAGAAACTTGCTTGGGCCCTCAACAGCGTGATAGACGACGACCGGGTTGAGACCGGGTTGAAGTCCAACATGGTGGGTAAAACCTTGGAGTTCCACCTTAAGAAGTTCCAGCACGGCATCGACGTCGAAGGCGACGACTTGACTCCGTCATCAGCTTTTCTTCCTCTGAACGTGGAAGTGGAGTTCAGCAGGGAGCTCTGGCGGAAGATGCCCATGCTTGACGACCTTGGTGTCGTCGAGAGAAGACCAACCTCTGGGGTAGCGATCCCCGGAGTACCCAAGGATAGCTCGGGCTCTGTTCTTAAGCTGAGGGGAGAAGTCATCGGCAAGGGCAAGGAGCTGGCGGATGAACCAGTGAGCCGGAAGAGGAAGTTGCAGTACGCCAACAGAAGGTCCGTCGGGCCCACTACTTCTGCGTCGGCTCCTTCTCCCCGGAGGGGAAGGTCCTCTGCAGCTACGGCGAATGTTCCCGTAGTGGGGTCATCCCGAAACGCGACTGTTCCCGCGGTGGGGTCCTCTCGGAGCGCGGCTGTCCCCGTAGTAGGGTCCTCCCGAGGTGTTAGCTCCGGGCGTGCAACTCCAGCTCCTGGGCCGGTGGAGGCCTCCAGGTCCGGGGGTTCTTCCCGATCGAGGGGAGCCTCGACCCGGGAAACACCCGTGGCCGCGACGAGTTCCGGGGGGCCTTCCGGAGCTTCTGCGCCGGCTATGGCTAGCCCAGAACGCCCGGGAAAAAGGTTTTGCGCAAGCTGGTGCAGAAGCCTCCCAAGGTAATTTTTGATTTCTACCTTGGATAGTTGTTTTTATTGTAGCAACTATTTTTTAATTTTCTTCGTTCATCATCTGCAGCGTCTCCAAGAAGGGGAATGAGGCTCCACCCTTAGCCACAGTGGCTGAAGCCGTGAGAGTGGGAGCTTCTGCTCCTGTCTCGGTGCCGCCCCAAGTGGTGGTTGAAGCTGCGACAGCTCCGGCACCGGCTGTCGTGGTCATGGACCTCGACTCATCCCCAGAAGTTCCCGTGGTAGCGCCGGACCACGGGAGTGAAGATGCGCCAGTGGCACATGTCCCGGTGGTTGAAGCCCCGGGTTCTGGTGCTGCGATGATGGAAGCTTCGGCTGTTGAGCCGGAGGAAGCAGTAATCCCAGCCTCTGAGCCGGAAAATGTTGAAGCTCCGGCGGTTGAGCCGGAGGTGATTGAAGCTCCGGCGTGTGTGCCGGAAACTGAGGTAGTTTCGGCAGTTGGGCCGGCTACCTCCGAAGCACCGGCCGCTGAGCCTGTCATTGTTGGAGCTCCGACCACAGGGCCGATCGATGTTGAAGATCTTCCGGCTCCTGAGCCGGTTGTTGAAGAGGTGACGGAGCTTGAGCCCTCATCGGAAGAGGTGCCCAGATCGGAGCTAGTAGCGGCTCCTGCTCCGGAAGTGACGACGTCGGAGGTACCTGCGGCCGAGCCAGAGTGCCCCAGCGAAGTCGCTGGCCCCCAGCCTGAGGGGGTGAACGAAGATTTGGTGGCGGGGCCTTCCTCGATGGCGACTAAGGCCATCCCGGAGGACGGCCCTAGTGCCATGGAGACCCAGGGGACCACTCTTGTAGAGTGGGACCTAATTTTTGTATCTGAAGACCTGCTGGAACCAGTGGAGGAGACCCCAGCAGGTCTGGAACCCATCCCGTTGTCGCTGTCCATTGACAACGCATGTTCCAGTCTGCGTCAAGTCCAACTGGCCTTCTTCCACGACAGCAAGGCTCTTGAAGAGGAGCGCCAAACCCTTAGGCGGTGGCGTAATCGGCTCTACTCCGAGACCAAGCTGGCGCAGTCGAGGCTAGCGGATGACATGGAATGGATTAAGCGGGAGAAGATCCGCCTGGAGTACTGGGGCAAGTTACTGGATGACAGGGAGAGTATGACTCGTGCCCTCGACGCTCAATCCCGGGAGATCTACGATCAGGCCAAAGCTGCCAATAATGCGGCCGATGCACGCCATGAACAACTTGAGGCCATTAACACTGCACTCATCAAGCGCCGAGAGGCACTTGAAGAGAGGGAGAAAAGGCTCGAGGATGAAGAGCAGAAACTCCTAGAGCTGCAGGATGACGTCCTGAGGAGGGAGGAGGAGCTCACCGAGAAGGTGGCTCTGGATGACAAGGGTCTCGAGGAGCGTGCCAAGAAATTTGAAGAGCGCTGCCAAGAGGAAGAGGAGAAGACCTGGGTGCGAGGACAGGAACTCTACGAACAAGAGTGTGCCCTTACTGCCAAGGAGAAGAAAGTGAGGGGTAGAGAGAAGGACCTGGTTGACCGCCGGAACAAGATCCACCTCTGGGAGGAGGAGCTCGGAAAACTCGAAAGGCGGGTTGTTGAAAAGATTCAGCAAAACGCCAAAGAAGTTGAGCACCTTGCCCGTGAGAATTCTGAACTTGTGGCGACCAGAAGATCCCTGGAAGAGATGAAGGGCTTGAGGGCTGAGGACTCCCTACAGATTTGGGAGTTCTTGAGCAAGGCCAATGATGCACTGACACCGATGGGTTTCAGCCCCGTGCGCCCGAATGATCCGGAGCCAGAGCCGGACCTAGCGCTGCAGGCGTTGAGCGCAGCAGGTAGCAAGCTCTCCAAGGTGGGCGATGTCATCGTGGACCAACTGGAGGTTGAGGGGCAATCCCTGGTGAAGAACGTCGCAGAGTACATGCTGACGTGCTACACCAGCCGGAACTCCCAATTTCCTCTGGACCCGGTGCTTGAAGGTCCCGTCGAAGGAGAAGGCGAAGCTACCCGAGCCAGCGTATCGGAGGTTGCCCAGAAGGTCGCCCAATTCTTCCATAGGGTCTAGGACCATCTCTATAGTTCTCACTTGTATTTTCTCTTCTTCTTCCTCAATTTTGTAATCCCTTGTCTCCAGATGTAATCCCTTGTCTCCAGATAAATGAAATCCCCAAAATTTTTGTGAATTTCAATTTTTGTCTTCAACACTCTTATCTTCACTTGGCCCCCTGGTAGATGTACACAATTTGATTGTGAACATGTACCAAAAGGATATTGTGCATTGTTGAAGACTCTTTTGCTCTGAACTTGTAGAATTTAGGTTCGAAGTCTTCGATAGTGAAGGCCCCCTGAGATTGTCGGAGCTTAGAAGCTCCGACATTGTCTATCGCTGGAGCTTAGTAGCTCCGGCAATAGTCTCTATAAACGCGTAGAGCATCGATAGTTAATCCTCCGGGGTGTCGGAGCTTAGTAGCTCTGGCAGTGACCTTTGCCAACACTCAGTTTGTTGGCAGCAGACTCCATTTATGGGGTCTTCTCACCATCTTTTATTCGGCGTCGACGGCTGGCCCCCTTAGGGGAGTCGGAGCTTAGTTAGCTACGGCTTTTCTCCATCAACGTAGATTTTATTTTTCCTGCACACTTAAGCCAAGAAAAATAGTAAAATTTGTTTCTTGTCTATAACTTCGTCGCGGCTTATGACTCTCAAGAATATTTTAAGTCAAACACGATTCTAAATACAATGGAATGTGTTGTCTTTTCTTCTAGATCCAACTGTACACGGACCCGCCTTACTTCGGCCTGCCGGGGTGTAGGTAGAGTGGCGTACTTAGGGTGCTTGACCAGGCTAAGTCGATAACACACTCCAGCCCTAGATTGGCTTGGTGGCTTTCAGGCGAGTTGGCCATGAACAATATTTGAATCCAAAAGAATTGACAATACAACTCGAATCATATATAAACCGGTCGAACTAAAATTTCTTAAGAATTGCACGTCTTTGTTATAGACAAGAAAGAGAAAAATAAAAATGTTGAGCCTGTACAGAATAAATGCACATGGAGTCTATTTCATATGAAAATGTCTTTCATTATAGGTCCGGGGTACAGGGGAAACAAGTACACTCTTAGGGTACGGAACCAGGCTAAGCGTGTTTCATTTCTCGTTTGACCCAGGGTAGTTAGCCACACTTTTAGTCCGGAGACTGTGACAAGTGTTGCATGAACTTTGCGGACCTTTCGGGAAAGGTCCGGCTGCTCTCCCGGAGGAACTACCCGACTCTTTACAATGACTCTATAACATACATCTCAAGTTACTCAAGACTCACCTCCGTGGTATTAAGTGTAGAACTTACGGAGGTGCTCGATGTTCCAGGGATTTGGGAGAGGTGTCCCATCCTCGGTAGCCAAGCGAATGCTTCCGAGACGGGATACTTTAATCACTCGGAAGGGCCCCTCCCAGCCGGGGGAGAGTTTGTTTAACCCTTCTCTGGATTGTATTCTCCGTAGCACCAGATCACCTTCCTTGAGCTGTTGGTTGTGTACATGCTGCTGGTGATAACGCCGTAGGGCTTGACGATATCGGGCATTCCGAACAGCTGCTTGGCACCTTCCCTCCTCAAGGAGGTCTAGGTCTTCACGCCGGAGCTGGTCCTGCGCGGCTTCGTCGAAGGTCCGGACCCGGAGCGAACCCAAGGTGATTTCCAGAGGAAGGATTGCTTCAGCTCCGTACACCAGAAAGAATGGTGTCTCTCCGGTTGCCGGTTTGGAGATGTCCTGTTGGCCCATAGAGTGGGCAGAAGTTCTTCGATCTAGTTGGCTCCATGTTTTTTCAAGCGCTCATAAGTGCGCGGTTTAAGTCCTTTAAGGATTTCAGCATTTGCTCTCTCGGCTTGGCCATTGCTGGCTGGATGAGCTACAGAGGCGTAGCAAACTTGTATGCCGAGGTCTTTGCAATATCCTTGGAATGCGGAGCTTGTGAATTGGGTCCCATTATCAGTGATGATTTTGTTTGGGACTCCAAATCTGCATACAACGGACTGCAGAAAGTTGATAGCAGATTGCTTGTTGATTGTCACAACTGGAGTTGTTTCCGGCCACTTGGTGAACTTGTCAATGGCGACGTACAGGAACTTGTAACCTCCGATGGCTCTTGGGAAAGGTCCCAAGATGTCCATCCCCCACACAGCGAAGGGCCATGCAGGAGGTATCATTTGTAAGGGCTGAGCTAGTGTGTGAATTTGCTTTGCATGAAATTGGCATGCTTCGCATTTCTTCACCAGCTCAGTTGCATCCTGGAGTGCTGTAGGCCAGTAGAAGCCATGCCGAAAGGCTTTACCAACCAACGTGCGGGAAGACGCGTGGTTCCCACACTCGCCTCCATGGATTTCTGTGAGGAGCTCGCAACCTTCTTCCCTTGTGATGCACCGCATTAGGATGCCGTTGGCACCGCGCCAGTAGAGATCCCCTTCTACCAACGTGTATCTTTTAGCCAATCTGACTACCCGGTCAGCGGATACATCATCATCAGGAAGGATGTTGTCTTTCAAGTAGTTCCGGATCTCCGAGATCCATGCATCGGAACTAACTTGAGCATTTGAGTCTTGCGTGCTGGGTTGCTCGGAGCTTCCGGCAGCACCTACGACCCTTGATGGCTGCCATGGTAACAGGGCCATCGGGACCATCAGCTTCGGGATGTTGATCTCGCCCCCTTCGCTCAGTTCGGCAGGCTGAGTTGTGGGTTTCGACAATCTCCAGACAAAAGTTCCGTCAGGAGCCAAAGCTCCGGTTGACGCTTTCGTCGAGAGTTCATCGGCTTCAGCGTTGTGAGCATGCTGAACATGGTGGAGATCTAGGACTTCAAAGTCCTTCTGAAGCCTCTGGACTTCAAGGAGGAAAGCAGCTAACTGGAGATTATTGCAGGAGCATTCACCCTTCACCTGCTTAATGATGAGCTGTGAATCTCCCTTGACCAGCAGTTGCTTGACACCATATGACAGTGCCACCTTTAGTCCGTAGATGAGTGCTTCATACTCTGCCATGTTGTTGGTTGCCTTGAAGTCAAGGTGTACCATGTATTTCACCTTCTCCCCAGTCGGTGCAAGGAGAAGGATTCCAGCTCCGGCCCCCTGCTTCTGCATGGAGCCATCGAAGTAGAGGGTCCAGTGAGGCTCAGTGAAGGTTGGAGCTTGATGCTCCGTCTTCTGCTCACTGGGGCCCCCAGGGTTTGATGGAGAGGGAGTCCATTCTGCCACAAAATCTGCCAATGCTTGACTCTTGACTGCTTGCCTTGAAATAAATTCAAGATCAAATTCAGCCAATTCCGCTGCCCATTTTGCAATATTCCCAGTTGAATTGGGATTATGCAAAATTGCTCGAAGTGGGTAAGAGGTCACCACTGAGACTTTGTGAGCTTGGAAGTAATGGCGAAGCTTCCTGGAGGCAATAAGAACTGCATAGAGCAGCTTATGCACCTCTAGGTATCGAGTCTTGGCATCATGTAGTACTTCACTAATGAAGTACACTGGGCGCTGAATGGTCCGGACCCTCCCGGAGGGGTCTGGAGCTTCCTCTTCACTGACCCGGATCCTCTCGGAGGAGTCCGGATTTTCTTCAGGGACCTCCGGGTTCTGGCTGGAGGAACCCGGAGCTTCCTCAGAAATGACCTGGACCCTCCCGAAGGGGTCTAGGTCTCCTGAAGCGACTTCTTGTGGATTCGAATATGAGAGCTGGGACCCAGACTCGCTTTTAGGAACCTCCGGACCCTCCTGAAGGGGTCTAGATTCCTGAGTATGGGGTAGTTCTGGTCTCTCCACAACCAGAACCATACTGGCGACTTCGTCAGTAGCTGAAATATAAAGCAACAAAGGCTCACCAGGGTTCAGAGCTACCAGAATTGGTAGGGTGGTGAGGAACTGTTTCAGCTCCTGGAATGCCTTTTCTGCTTCTTCGGACCATTGGAATGGTCCGGACTTCCTCAATAACTTGAAGAAGGGCTGCTAGACATCCAGTTAATTTTTGGACGTCCTTGATGCGGGTTGGTGGCCGCATGTCTTCAATGGCCTTAATCTTCGCCGGATTAGCTTCTATGCCCCGGTGACTTACCAGGAAACCAAGAAGTTTTCCGGAGCTAACCACGAAGACACACTTGTCTGGGTTTAGCTTTGTGCGGGTGGCCCGCAGCTTGTCGAAGACAGCCTGCAAGGTGTCAAGGAGTGACTCCTTGTTCCTGACCTTGACCACGATGTCATCAACGTACACTTCCACTATGTCTCTAATAAGTTCTTCAAAAGTTTTATACATAGCTCGTACAAAAGTTGAAGCTGCATTCTTGAGACCAAAGGGCATGGCTGTGTAACAATACAATCCATCTACTGTGATGAATGAAGTATGCTCTTCATCTTCCCTAGACATCCTGATTTGATGATATCCGGAATATGCATCTAGGAAACACAGTAATTCACACCCGGAGGTGGAATCCACTATCTGATCTATTCTAGGTAGTGGGAATGGATCTTTTGTACATGCCTTATTTAGTGTGGTGTAGTCGATGCACATTCGAAGCTTCCCGCCGGCCTTGGGCACAACGACTGGGTTTGCCAGCCATTTTGGATGGAAGACTTCTCGGATGAATCCGGCTTCAAGCAACTTTTTATTTCTTGTCGGATGAAGTTCTGTCGTTCTACGAATTGCTTCCGAGGCTTCTGATGCACAGGCCGAGCATCGGGGTAGATCTTCAGATTGTGCTCAATCACTTCCCTGGGGATCCCAGACATTTGTGACGGTTGCCAAGCAAACACGTCGACGTTAGCCCGGAGGAAAGTGATGAGCGCGAGTTCCTATTTGTCGTTCAATCCTCCCGATATACGGGTGGTCTGAGTGGCATTGGAACCAATTTGGACGACTTTGACGGGAATGTCGGTGTCGCCGCTTGGCTGCACTCGAGGTGCAGAAGCCGAGCCTCGTTGACGAATGCTCGGGGGTTTTGGAGCTTGTTCCTGCCTGGAGTCCTCCTCTTGCGCCGTGGTGAGTGCATGGAGCTCTTCCAGTGCAGTTACTCCGGCAGTGCGATCTCCGCGGATCCGAAGAACGCCTACTGGCGTTGGCATCTTCAACACCAGATAGCCATAATGAGCAGCTGCCATGAATTTGTACAGGGCAGGTCTACCCAAGATGGCATTGAAGGGTAAGTTGATCTGCGCGATGTCGAAGACCAACTTCTCGGTGCGGTACTTCTCCCGTGTCCCGAAGGTAACAGGGAGAGTAATAGCTCCGAGTGGGGTGATGGCCCCCGGACCTACTCCGGAGAAAGGTCGAGAGGGGTGGAGATCCGAAGGTCGGAGCTGAAGCTTAGTGAAAGCTTCGAAGCTGATGAGGTTAAGCCCCGAACCTCCGTCTACCATGACGTGGTGGAGCTGGATGTTGTTGATGGTAGGAGATACCATCAAGGGTAACTGTCCTGCTCCAACCATGCTCCGGGGACAATCCGAAGCATCAAAAGTGATGGCTGTATCCATCCACTTTCGGTGAGGTTCCGGCCTGACTGTAGGAGCTACAGCGGCCATATCCCGATGCATAGTCTTGATGACGTGACGGGAGGTGATATCCCATGATCCACCAAAAATGGTGTTCATGATCTTCCGACGCTCGTTGTCAGAGACGTCAGAATCATCGTTGATGGAGGTGTAGACGGCCTTCAGGACCTTTTTGGGATCCTAGAACTCCAACTCCTCTTCTGCCGGAGCTTCGTCGACTTTTTGCTTTCCTTCCCTCTGTCGGAAAGGAGATTCCTCTCGGCGCTTGTTGTAGCGCTCGGCAAGGTTTTGGACCTCCTGGCAGTCTTCCAAACTGTGGCTGCCCGTTTTGTGAATGGGACACCACACTTTGGGTTTGCCACCGTCTTCAGAAGATGGTCGAGGTCGCTTCCCGGGGCGTGGCCCCCGGCCACCCGGAGCTGCAGCAGCTGCAACATTGGATGTGTCGGCCGACGGCTTCTTCTTGCCGTTGGTCTTCTTTTTCTTCTTGCCACCCTCGGAGGTAGCGGCTTCTTCTTTTGAGGATTTCTTGTGACCCTCCGAGGTTGGTTTGGAGTGCATCTCACGGCCCTCCGCAGCTCGGACACATTTGTCAGCCAAGCTAAAGAGTTCCGTGACACTGGTGATCTCCTTGATCGCCAGTTTCTCCAACATCTTCTTATCCCGTACGCCCTGTCTGAATGCTACAATGACAGAGGCGCTAGAGATAGAAGGGATAGTGTTTCGTACCTGAGAGAACCTCTGGATGAATGACCGCAAGGATTCTCACCCTTTTTGCACGACCGCAAAAAGGTCTAGTTTAGTGCCTGGTCGGGTGTATGAACTCCCGAAGTTGGCAGTAAACTGATGGCATAGCTCCTCCCAACTGTTGATAGAGTTGGGTGGAAGGCTCATAAACCAGGACCTGTCAGTCCCAGTTAAGGCCATTGGAAAGTAATTGGCCATCATGGCCTCGTTTCCTCCAGCTGCCAAGATTGCAGTGGAGTATATCTGAAGAAATTCGGCGGGATTGACAGTCCCGTCGAATTTTTCCGGCAGGTGAGGCCAAAACTTCTGTGGCCATCTAACCATGCGTAGGTGCATGGCCAAGGCTGAACAGCCTCCTCCTACTCCTTCAGGAGTAGAAAGGTCCTGAGCTTCCCGTCTTTCACGGGCACGCTCAATATGGACTCGGCCATCCTGCTGGTGGTATCGGCGATCAAGCTCCGCTCGAAGGTCATGAGTCGAAAGCCTGGATACCGTGTGAGTACGTCGTGCCCCGGAGGGCAATGACGTCACTTGTTGTGACACAACACGTCTTCTGCTATTGGAGACGTGCGGGCCAAGTCTACCAGACAAAGTCCGCCACTGTGACGGGGCTCGTCCTGAAGGAGGAGGACCCTGGTTGCTGAGGCGTTCGGCTGCTGCTGCAACCAAATGCTCCACATCGGCCCTCCACTACTCCAGTGCATCCCGGGATGCATCCGGAGGTGGTGGGCGTTGGAGAAGAGCACGCGCTGCATGAAGCGCGTGTTCCGGGTTGTCATGATTTGCCGACGCAGTGATTGACGCCGGTGCACCATCACACTGCCCAGCACGATTTGCTGGAGGAGACGGTGGTGGTGGGAGTGTGACTCCTGCTGGTGCTGAGGCTCCTGCTGGTGGCTGCCTATTGGAGGGATTGCCTCCAACAGCCTGAATAGCAGGTTGACCGTTGGATGATCCAGCAGCTGAGTTCACCATTCTCAAAATCTCAGGCGTCCCTACCTGGCGCGCCAACTGTCGGTGATTTGGAACCGGCAGATCTCCCTACACTGCTAAAGTGATAGGGGAGTTTGATGTTCGGTATGGGCGCGCGGAGATTCAAGAAGGTGAGTAGGAATTGACACAGGAGACACAAGAGTTTACGTGGTTCGGGCCGCCTGAGCGTAATACCCTACTCCACGGGTGTGTTGGTGTTGTATTAGCTGTTTGAGCTTGTGTTGAGCATCAATGGTGTGTGTGTCTCTCTCTCTCTAGCCCCTTGAACGTGTCGTCGACCTGTCCTTTTATAGTACAAGGGCAGGCCGTTACAAGTTAGCCTGGCCCGACATGTGGCCCCGGCGGTTACTAGTATTGACACTTATTTAACACATTTAATTGCTCTTAATGACCCTGTAACGGGCTTTGACAGCACCATTATTGGTGTTAAGATCGTCCGTTTAAGTGTCATTAATATGGCATTAATAACACTTAATCGGGTCTTGAAGTCCTTGATTCCCCTTTGAAAATCCGGAGCCGTTGTGGGGTCTTCCGGAGGTTAGAGGCTGAAGATCCGACGGTTGGACACGTGGCAGCTCCGGAGCATACTGTGGAAACAGGTAGCTCCGGGGCTACCCGACATGTGTCAGGTCCGGAGCTTCTCTCGGTCTGGGGCTAAGTCCAGAGGTGCCATTTCGGTACATGGCCCGGAGCTTGCCCCTTGTGGGCAGTAGCTCCGGTTTGGTAGTACACATGGCGATCCAGGGATTAACCATGTTGGAGAAGCGGGTCCGATTATGTCTGACATGTGGGCCTTCGAGGGTCTTCAAACCAAGTAGATGATTTTCCTTTGAGATCTTTATAACCTCAAGGGGTGTACGGTTTCTAGGGTACCGACAGCTCCCATTCTCTTCTTCTTGTGTCGATATTCGTCCACTTCTGCGAGATGTGGGTGAGTATTCCCCCCTGCGTCGAGCTTTTCCGCACCTTCTTCACCATCCACACCACCGGCAAGGGGTCCGAGTTTCTTGGCTTCTACTATTTTGTGAAGCGCAAGAAATGCCCCTACAAATACTTGAGGTCGTTTCCTTCCGGCAAGTGGGACGACTGGAAGAAGTATTGGATCATCGTCACAGCAGAGGAGCACGAGAAGTTGGAGCTGCCCGAAGGTCTCCCTAATGTTGACACTAATGCATGGAGTGTGGTTCCGGTGCTGTCAGAGGCCTTCAACCCTGTCTTGACCAGGATCTGCGAATGCGTGGAAGGTGGAGTGACCCCTCAGATGGTCTTCTGCAACTTCCTGGTCAACAGGTGGGCTCCGCTGAAGAAGAGGGAGAAACTCGCATGGGCCCTCAACAGCGTGATGGATGACGACCGGATTGAAACCGGTCTGAGATCCAACTTGGATGGCGCAGCTTTGGAGCTTCATCTCAAGAAGTTCCAGCATGGAATTAACGTTGAAGGAGACGACTCAACTCCGCCGGTGGCTTTCCTCCCTTTGAACGTGGAGGCACAGTTCAGCAGGGAGCTCCAGAGGAGTATGCCGGCGCTTGACGACCTTGGTGAGGTGGAAAGGCTTCCGACCACCATATTGGCGATCCCTGGAGCTTCCGAGGGTGGTCCTGCCCCCGCCTCGAGCCAAAGGACTGAAGACGTCAGCAAAGGCAAGGGAAAAGAGCCAGCTGAGCCTTCCACCCAGAAGAGGAAGTTGGAGCATGCTGACGGGAGGTCCGTCAGACCTGCTCCTTCCACGACGGCTGCTTCTCCCTGGAGGGGGAGGTATTCTGCTACTACCCCTGCTCCGGTGCAAGCGTCTTTAAGAGGCGTAAGCTCCAGGCAATCGACCCCGACCTCGGTACCAGCTAGTAGCTCCAGGTATGGGAGTTCTTCCCGACGAAGGGAAGCTCCGGCTGAAGGAACTCCGACAGCTGCAAGTATTCCTCAGCTGAGGTCCGAAGTAGTTGTCTCACCAGATTTGGTGGGCTCTAGCTCCGGGCCTCAGAAGAAGAGGTTCCGAGGCGACTGGGGTGGTAGCATCCTGAGGTAAGCATTGATTGCTCACCATAAAATGTCAATCTTGCTTTTGGATGTGTCTTTAATCTTCTCTTCCCTTTATTTTTATGGTGCCGAAGAAGGGACCGAGAGCTCCAGTGCATGTTGCAACGGCTGGGGCTGCACCTGCCGAAGCTCCGACTTCGATCGTTGAGCCTCCTCGTCAAGCGGAGGTGGAAGTCGTGGAAGCTCCGGCGCCAGCTGTCGTGAGCCTAGACTCGGAGTCCTCACTTGAAGCTTCTGTGGTAGCGCCGAACCACAGGAGGGAAGTTGAAGATGTGCCCCTGGCGGTAGAGGCTGATGCTCCAGCATCGGCAATGCTAGAAGTTCTAGCTTCCGAGCCGGAAGTTGCTGAAGCCCTGGCTACTGAGTCAGAGGTAGCTGAAGCCCCGACTATTGACCCAGAGATCACCCAGGCTCCGGCCCTTGTGCCGAAAACGGTTGAAGATCCGGTGGCGGGGCCAGAAGTGGTAGAGGGTCCGGCTACTGAGCCGGAGGAGGTTGGAGGTCCGGCAGCCGTGCCGAAGTTGGTTGAAGGTCCGGCGGCTGTGCCGGAGGTGGTCACCGCGCTAGAGCCCGAGCCAGCATAGGTTGAGGCCCCAGTTGAAGCTCCTGCTACTGCTCCAGAAGTGGTGGTCTCGGAGGTACCAGGGTCGGAGACAGGGCAGCTTGCAGGACCAGCGACAGGTTCATCAACGTCGGAGCTGTCGACTAAAGACCCAGAAGCGGTGCCTTCACCTGCTCCGAAGGCGGAAGTTCCCCCTGTGGGTTCTTCTGCTGCCACTGAAGGGCTCCAGGAGAGTGGCCCTAGCGCCGAAGGAGTACAAGGGACTATTATTGTAGAGTGGGACCCAATTTTTGTGATGGAGAACCCGTTTGAACCTGCGGAAATGATCCCGACAGGCCCAAAACCTGTCCCTCTGGCGTTGTCCATAGAAAACGCCTGCTCAAGTCTTTGGCAGGTCCAGCTTGACTTCGATCATGAGAGCAAAGCATTGGAGGAGGAGAGAAACACCTTGAGGCGTTGGCGCAACAGACTCCATTTTGAGACCAAGCTTGCTCAGACAAGGCTAGCTGACCACAAAGAATTGATCAAGGGGGAGAAGGCCCGGTTGGAATACTGGGACAAGTTGATGGAAGAGAAGGAGGCTGCCATCCGGGCGCTCGATGCTAACTCCAGGGAAATCTTGGAGCAAGCTAAGGAGAGACGTGACACTGCTGACGAGTGTTATGAAAATCTCGCAGAGTTGAATGAGACTCTCCTAAAGCATCGAGCGGACCTGGAGGCGAGGGAGGAAAAACTCCTGGGGTAGCAGGAGGATGTGGTGAGAAGAGAGGCAGAGGTCACCCAGAAGTTGACTCCGGGTGAGAAAAATTTGGCAGATCACATCAAAAAGCTGGATCTATGGAAGGAGGAAGAGAGGAAGAAGAACTGGAAGGTGGGGCAAGAGCTCTCGAAAAGAGAGTCTGACATTGCTGCTAGGGAGGAGAGAGTCAAAGGTAGGGAAAATGACCTAGCTGAGAGGCAGAACCGCATCCACCTCCGGGAGACGGAGCTGGCTGACCAGGAGAAGCAGGTTGCTGAGATCATGCAGCAGCATGCTAAGTTGGCTAAGCGACTTGCCCATGAAGGTTCAGTAGCGGCCGCCCGGGGGTCACTGGAGGAGTTGCGGAGCTCGAAGGCGACTGAGTACTTGATGGTATGGGACTTCCTGGGGCATGTGGACAGGGCCCTTGTGCCTCTTGGTTTCAGTCCAGTACGCCCAGAGAACCCGGCGTAGGAGCTGGACCAGACGCTGGTGGTACTTAGCTATGCTGGCAGCAAACTCGACGCGATGGGTGACATCATCGCTGATCAACTGGATACGGAGGGTAAATCCTTGGCCAAGAACATCGCTGAGTATGTCTTGGCATGTTACCGGAGCCGAGACCCCCAGTTCTCCCTTGATCCGGTCTTTGAAGGAATCATCGCCGAAGAGGAGGATGTCGCCAGGGCTAGTGTCCAAGAAGCTACTGAGAAGGTTGCTTCATTTTTCCACAGGACCTAGATCCTCCAGTAGCTAGGACTTTTCTCCCTTTGTCCCTTGTAATCTCAATTTTGTAATCGAGTTCTTCTGATTAATGAAATCCTCCTTTTTGCCTTGAATTTCACTTTGTCTTCAATATAATGTGCCGTGTCTTGTTGGCCCCCTGGTACATGTGTACAATTGAGGTGTGTACATGTACCAAAGGTTATGACAGTATGTTGAAGTCTTCAATTTTGAAGCATCAAAGACGGGCCCCCTGGAATGGTCGGAGCTTGGTAGCTCCGGTGTCAACATATTAGATGTTGACGGCAGACCTATCTTGGGAGATGTTGGAGCTTAGTAGCTCCGGTGTCGTCCACCATCGCTATGAATTTTTGCTCTTCCTGCACATTAAAGGCAAGAGAGAAAGTAAAATTCGTCCTCTTGTCTATAAATTGGTTGTGACTTATTATTCTTATTTGGACTTTAGATCCGAAGAAACTCAACATGATAACATGCATTTTGATAGAATCTTCCTAGATCCACATGCCTTTTTAGTACTCACCCTACTAAGGCCTGCTGGGGTGTAGGTAGAGTGGCGTACTTAGGGTGCAGGACCAGGCTAAGTCAATAGCACACTCTAGACATATGTTGGCTTGGCGTTCAGGCAAGTAGACTATGTAGTAGTGTTAAAATAAAAAAAGACTATCAATAAGGCTTGTAATGCATGTGAATTACTTGGAACAAAGCTCAAAAAGATTTGCAAACCTTCATTATAGACAAGTGGGGTAAAAATAATTTGATATATTGAGCCTTGTACAAAAAGTAAATGCACGTGGAGTCTGTTTTTACACAACAATGCCTTTCATTATAGGTCCGGATTACAGGGGAGACAAGGACACACTTAGGGTGTTGGACCCAGCTAAATGTGCTATACATCTTGTACTAACCCAGAGCAAGTAGTTACACATTTAGTGTTGTGACTGTGTCAAGTGTTACTTGAACTTCCCGGACCCTCCCGGAGGGGTCCAGATGTTCTCCCGGAGGACTTGCTCGTCTCTGTATAATGACTCTACAACATGCATTGTGTGTAATTGCAGACTCACCTCTGTGATTTTAATTATAAAACTTACGGAGGTGCTCGATGTTCCAAGGATTGGGAAGTGGGATCCCATCCTCAGTTGCCAAGTGAACGCACCCTGGTCGGGATACTTTGATGACTCGGAAAGGACCTTCCCAGCTGGGGGAAAGTTTGTTCATCCCTTCATGAGTTAGTATCTTCCAAAGCACCAGGTCGCCTTCTTCAAGTTGTCGATCACGCACATGCCTTTGATGATAGCGCCGTAGTGCTTGGCGATAACGTGCATTTCGAACAGCTGTTTGGCCCCTTCCCTCGTCGACGAGGTCAAGGTCTTCACGCCAGAGCTGGTCCTGCGTGGCTTCGTCGAAGGTCCGGACCCGGAGGGACCCCAAGGTGATCTCTGGAGGAAGGACCGCTTCAGCTCCGTACACCAAGAAGAATGGAGTCTCCCTAGTTGACCGATTAGGTGTTGTCCTATTCGCCCATAATGTGGACGGAAGCTCTTCAATCCAGTTAGCTCCGTGCTTTTTCAAGCGCTCGTATGTGAGCGTCTTGAGTCCTTTTAAGATTTCTGTGTTTGCTCTCTCGGCTTGGCCATTGCTTGCTGGTTGAGCTACTGAAGCGTAGCTAAGTTTAATACCGAAGTCTTCGCAATACTCTTGGAATGCAATACTTGTGAATTGAGTTCCATTGTCAGTTATGACTTTGTTTGGAACTCCAAATCTGCATATAATGGACTTCAAGAACTTGATTTCTGATTGTTTATTGATTGTTACTACTGGAGTTGCTTCCGGCCACTTGGAGAACTTGTCGATGGCGACATATAGGAACCTGTAACCTCCGACGGCTTTTGAGAAAGGTCCCAAGATATCCATGCCCCACACAGCGAATGGCCATGTAAGAGGTATCATTTGTAGTGATTGAGCCGATGTGTGAATCCATTTTGCATGGAACTTACATGCTTCATATTTATTCACTAGCTCAACAGCATCCTGAACTGCTGTAGGCCAATAAAAGCCATGCCGGAAGGCTTTACCGACCAACATGTGAGAAGATGTGTGGTTCCCTCACTCGCCTCCATGGATTTCCGTGAGGAGATCGCGACCTTCTTCCCTTGCAATGCACCGCATTAGGATGCTGTCGGTACCCTAAAAACCATACACCCCCTGAGGTTACAAAGATCTCAAGGGAAGGACATCAACTCAAATTGAAGACCCTCGGGGGCCCACTCGCCAGACGTGACCGGACCCGCTTCTCCAACATGGTTAACCTCTAGGTTGCCACGTGTACTGTCAGCCCAGAGCTATTACCCGCAAGGGTGAAGCTCCGGGCCAAGTACCGAAACGGCACCTCCGGAGGTAGCCCCCGACCGAGAGAAGCTCCGGACATGACACGTGCCAGGTCACCCCGGAGCTTCCCGCTTCTCCCAAGCAAGCTCCGGAGCTGCCACGTGTCCACACGACGGAGCTAGATGCTTAAAGCCCCCGGGAGACGTTGTAACGGCTCCGGATCTCCAAAGGACAGCCGCAGACTTCAAGATCCGATTAATTACCATTAATTCCACGTTAATGATAATTAATCGGACAGCCTTAACACCTGTAACGGCACTGTCGGAGCCGTTACAGGGTTATTAACAACAATTAATCTCGTGTATCAATACTAATAACCGCCAGGGCCACATGTCGGGCCAGGCTGACTTGTAACGGTTGGTCCTTGTACTATAAAAGGACAAACCGACGATGCACAGAGGGGCGAACACTCTGAAGCTCACAAGTTAATACAACAAACACACACCCGTGGAGTAGGGTATTACGCTCAGGCGACCCGAACCACGTAAACCACCGTGTCACTCGTGTCCAAATCGCATTTCACTTTCTTAGATCTCCGCGCGCCCAGACCGAACCACAAACTCCTTCAAACACTTTTCATAGTGTTAGGGGATCTGCCGACTCCAACAGTCGACAGTTGGCGCGCCAGGTAGGGGCGCCTGAGATCTTCAAGAATGGTGAATTCTGCAGCTGGATCATCCAACGGGCAACCTGCTGCTCAGACTGTCGGAGGCAATCCCTCCAACATGCAACCACCGGCAGGAGCCTCAGTTCCAGCGGGAGTCACACTCCCACCACCACCATCTTCTCCGGCAAGACATGCCGAACGACATGATGGTGCACCGGCGTCACATTCTGCGCCGGCAAGTCGTGACAACCCAGAACACGCGCTCCATGCAGCGCGGGCTCTCCTTCAGCGACCACCACCTCCGGATGCATCTCAAGGTGCCATGGAGCAATGGAGAGCTGATATTGAGCATTTGGTCGCAGCAGCGGCCGAACGCCTCAACAATCAGGGTCCACCTCCTTCAGGGCGGGCCCCGTCGCAGCGACGAACGTTGTCTGGAAGACTTGGTCCACATGTCTCCAACAACCGGAGAAGAGCTGCGTCACAGCAAGTGACGTCGTTGCCCTCTGGGGCACGACGTGCCCATACTGCATCTCGGCTTTCGACACACGACCTCCGAGCGGAGCTTGATCGCCGATACCGCCAACAGGATGGCCGTGTCCACATCGAGCGAGCTCGAGAAAGACGAGATGCTCAAGATCTTTCTACTCTGGAAGGAGTAGGAGGAGGCTGTTCCGCCCTAGCCATGCACCTGCGTATGGTTAGATGGCCACAGAAGTTCCGGCCACACTTGCCGGAAAAATTCGACGGGACTGTCAATCCCGTAGAATTTCTACAGATATACTCCACTGCGATCCTAGCAGCTGGAGGAAATGAGGCTGTAATGGCCAATTACTTTCCAGTGGCCTTAACTGGGACTGCTAGGTCCTGGTTTATGAGCCTTCCACCCAACTCTATCGACAGTTGGGAGGAGCTATGCCGCCAGTTCACCGCCAATTTCGGGAGTTCATACACCCGTCCGGGCACCGAACTGGACCTTTTTGCGGTCGTGCAAAAAGGAGGGGAATCTTTGCGGTCATTCATCCAGAGATTCTCTCAGGTACGTAACACAATCCCTTCTATCTCAAGCGCTTCTGTCATTGTAGCATTCAGACAGGGTGTACGAGACAAGAAGATGTTGGAGAAACTGGCGATCAAAGAGATCACCAGTGTCACGGAGCTCTTCAGCCTGGCTGACAAATGTGCCAGAGCTGCGGAGGGCCGTGAAATGCACTCCAAACCAGCCTTGGAGGATCATAAAAAATCCTCCAAAGAAGAAGTCGCTACCTCCGGGAGTGGCAAGAAGAAAAAGAAGACCAACGGCAAGAAGAAGCCGTCGGCCGGCACATCCAACGTTGCAGCCACTGCAACTCCTGGTGGCCGGGGACCACGCCCCGAGAAGCGACCTCGACCGTCTTCCTCAGACGGTGGCAAATCCAAGATGTGGTGCCCCATTCACAAAACGGGCAGCCACAGGCTGGAGGATTGCCGGGAGGTCCAAAACCTTGCCGAGCGCTACCACAAGCGCCGGGAAGGGTCTCCCTTCCGCCAGAGGGAGGGAAAACAAAAGGTCGATGAAGCTCCGGCTGAAGAGGAGTTAGGGTTTCAAGACCCCAAAAAGGTCTTGAAAGCCGTCTACACCTCCGTCGACGATGATTCCGACGTCTCCGACAACGAACGTCGAAAAACCATGAACACCATCTTTGGTGGATCATGGGACATCACCTCTCGTCGCGTCATTAAGACCATGCGACGGGATATGGCTGCTGTAGCTCCTATAGCTAGACCGGAGCCACATCGAAAGTGGATGGACACACCCATCACTTTCGATGCTTCGGATTGTCCTCAAAGCATGGTCGGAGCTGGCCAGCTGCCCTTGATGGTATCCCCCACCATCAACAACATCCAGCTCCATCATGTCCTGGTAGATGGAGGTTCGGGGCTTAATCTCATCAGCTTCGAAGCTTTCACTAAGCTTCAGCTTCGATCTTCAGACCTCCAGCCCTCTCGACCTTTCTCCGGAGTAGGTCCGGGGGCCATAACCCCACTCGGAGCTATCACTCTCCCTGTTACCTTCGGGACCCGGGAGAAGTATCGCACCGAAAAGTTGATCTTCGACGTCGCTCAGATCAACTTACCATTCAACGCCATTTTGGGTAGACCTGCCCTGTACAAATTCATGGCAGCTGCTCATTATGGATACCTGGTGTTGAAGATGCCGACACCAGTAGGCGTTCTCCGGATCCGTGGAGATCGCACTGCCGGAGTAACTGCTCTGGAAGAACTCCATGCACTCACCACAGCGCAAGAGGAGGATTCCAGACAGAAGCAAGCTCCACAACCTCCGAGCATTCGTCAACGAGGCTCGACCTCTGCACCCCGTGTGCAGCCAAGCGGCGACACCGACATTCCCGTCAAAGTCGTCCAAATTGGTTCCGATGTCACTCAAACTACCCGCATATCGGGTGGCTTGAACGACAAATAGGAACTCGCGCTCATCACTTTCCTCCGGGCTAATGTTGACGTGTTTGCCTGGCAACCGTCACAAATGCCTGGGATCCCCAGGGAAGTGATTGAGCACAATCTGAAGATTTACCCCAACGCTCGACATGTACACCAGAAACCTCGGAAGCAATCTGTAGAGCGACAGAACTTCATCCGACAAGAAGTGAAGAAGTTGCTCGAAGCCGGATTCATCCGAGAAGTCTACCATCCAAAATGGCTGGCAAACCCAGTCGTTGTGCCTAAGGCCGGCGGGAAACTTCGGATGTGCATCGACTACACCACACTGAATAAGGCATGTCCAAAAGATCCATTCCCACTACCTAGAATAGACCAGATAGTGGATTCCACCTCTGGGTGTGAGTTGCTGTGTTTTCTAGACGCATATTCAGGATATCATCAAATCCGGATGTCTAGGGAAGATGAAGAACATACTTCATTCATCACAGTGGATGGATTGTATTGTTACACAGCCATGCCTTTTGGTCTCAAGAATGCAGCTTCAACTTTTGTACGAGCAATGTACAAAACTTTCGAAGAACTCATCAGAGACATAGTGGAGGTGTACGTTGATGACATTGTGGTCAAAGTCAAAAACAAGGAGTCCCTCTTGGATACCTTGCAGGCTGTCTTCGACAAGCTGCGGGCCACCCGCACAAAGCTAAACCCAGACAAGTGCGTCTTCGGGGTTAGTTCCGGAAAGCTTCTTGGTTTCCTGGTAAGTCACCGGGGTATAGAGGTTAATCCGGCGAAGATAAAAGCCATCGAAGACATGCGGCCACCAACCCGCATCAAAGACGTCCAAAAATTAACTGGATGTCTAGCAGCCCTCAGTCGATTCATTTCAAGACTGGCGGAAAGGGCACTTCCCTTCTTCAAGTTACTGAGGAAATCCGGACCATTCCAATGGTCTGAAGAGGCAAAGAAGGCATTCCAGGAGCTGAAACATTTCCTCACCACTCTACCAGTCTTGGTAGCTCCGAACCCTGGTGAGCCTTTATTGCTTTATATTTCAGCAGCTGACGAAGTCGTCAGTATGGTTCTGGTTGCGGAGAGACCGGAACTACCCAATACTCAGGAATCCAGATCCCTTCGGGAGGATCCGGAGATTCCCGAAAGCAGGTCTGGGTCCCAGCTCCCAGACTTGAATCCTCAAGAAGCCACTTCAGAGGACCCGGATCCTTCTGATAGGATCCAGGTCATTCCTGAAGAAGCTCCGGGTTCCTTCACCCAGAACCCGGAGGTCCTCGAATATAGTTTGGACCCCTCCGACAGGGTCCGGATCAATGGAGAGGAAGCTCCGGACCCCTCCGGGAGGGTCCGGACCGTTCAACGCCCAGTATACTTCATCAGTGAAGTGTTACATGATGCCAAGACTCGATACCTAGAGGTACATAAGATGCTCTACGCAGTTCTTATTGCCTCAAGGAAGCTTCGACACTATTTCCAAGCTCACAAAGTCTCGGTGGTAACCTCATATCCACTTCGAGCAATTCTGCATAATCCCAATTCAACTGGGAATATAGCGAAGTGGGCAGCGGAACTGGCTGAATTCGACCTCGAATTCATTCCAAGACAAGCAATCAAGAGTCAAGCGTTGGCAGATTTCGTGGCAGAATGGACTCCCTCTCCATTAAACCCTGGGGGCCCCAGCGAGCAGAAGAAGGAACCGCAAGTTCCGGCCTTCACTAAGCCTCACTGGACCCTTTACTTCGACGGCTCCATGCAGAAGCAGGGAGCCGGAGCTGGAGTCCTTCTCCTCACACCAACCGGGGAGAAGGTAAGATACATGGTGCACCTTGATTTCAAGGCAACCAACAACATGGTGGAGTACGAAGCACTCATATATGGATTAAAGGTGGCACTATCCTTTGGTGTCAAGCAGTTGCTGGTCAAAGGAGATTCACAACTTGTTATCAAACAGGTGAAGGGTGAATGCTCCTGCAATAATCTCCAGCTGGCTGCTTATCTCCTTGAAGTTCAGAGGCTTCAGAAGGACTTCGAAGTCCTAGACCTTCACCATGTTCAGCGTGCTCACAACGTTGAAGCTGACGAACTCTCGACCAAGGCGTCAACCGGAGCTCCGGCTCCAGACGGAACCTTTGTCCGGAGGATGTCAAAACCCACAGTTCAGCCTGCCGAGCTGAACGAAGGGGGCGAGATCAGCATCCCGAAGCTGACGGTCCCGATGGCCCTGTTACCATGGCCGCCATCAAGGGTCGTAGGTGCTGCCGGAAGCTCCGAGCAACCCAGCACGCAAGACTCAAATGCTCAAGTCAGTTCCGATGCATGGATCTCGGAGATCCGGAACTACTTGAAAGACAACATCCTTCCTGACGATGATGTATCCGCTGACCGGGTAGTCAGATTGGCTAAAAGATACACGTTGGTAGAAGGGGATCTCTACCGGCGCGGTGCCAACGGCATCCTAATGCGGTGCATCACAAGGGAAGAAGGCTGCGAGCTCCTCGCAGAAATCCATGGAGGCGAGTGTGGGAACCACGCGTCTTCCCGCACGCTGGTCGGAAAAGCCTTTCGGCACGGCTTCTACTGGCCAACAGCGCTCCAGGATGCTACTGAGCTAGTGAAGAAATGCAAAGCATGCCAATTTCATGCAAAGCAAATTCATACACCTGCTCAGCCCTTACAAATGATACCTCCTACGTGGCCTTTCGCCGTGTGGGGGATAGACATCTTGGGACCCTTCCCAAGAGCCGTCGGAGGTTACAAGTTCCTGTATGTCGCCATCGACAAGTTCACCAAGTGGCCGGAAGCTACTCCTGTTGTGACGATCAACAAACAATCTGCAATCAATTTTCTACAATCTATCGTGAGCAGATTCGGAGTCCCAAACAAGATCATCACTGATAATGGGACTCAGTTCACAAGCTCCTCATTTCAAGGATATTGCGAAGACCTCGGCATACAAGTTTGCTACGCTTCCGTAGCTCATCCTGCCAGCAATGGGCAAGCCGAGAGAGCAAACGCAGAGATCCTTAAAGGACTCAAAACGCGCACTTATGAGCGTTTGAAAAAGCACGGAGCTAATTGGATCGAAGAGCTTCCGCCCACTCTATGGGCTAACAGGACTTCTCCGAGTCGGGCAACCGGAGAAACACCCTTTTTCCTGGTGTATGGAGCAGAAGCGATCCTTCCTCCGGAAATCACCTTGGGTTCCCTCCGAGTCCGGACCTTCGACGAAGCCGCGCAGGACCAGCTCCGGCGTGAAGACCTAGACCTCCTCGAGGAGGGAAGGTGCCAAGCAGCTGTTCGGAATGCCCGATACCGCCAAGCTCTACGGCGCTATCATCAGCGGCATGTACACAACCGACAGCTCGAGGAAGGCGATCTGGTGCTACGGAGAATACTATCCAGAGAAGGGCAAAACAAACTCTCCCCCGGCTGGGAAGGACCCTTCCGAGTGATCAAAGTATCCCGTCCCGGAAGCGTTCGCTTGGCTACCGAGGATGGGACACCTCTCCCAAATCCTTGGAACATCGAGCACCTCCGTAAGTTCTACACTTAATTCCACGGAGGTGAGTCTTAAGTAACTTGAAGTGTATGTTATAGAGTCATTGTACAGAGTCGGGTAGTTCCTCCGGGAGAGCAGCCGGACCTTTCCCGAAAGGTTTGAAAAGCTCATGCAACACTTGATACAGTCTCCGGACTAGAAGTGTAGCTAATTACCCTGGGTTAAACGAGAAACCAAACACACTTAGCCTGGTTGCGTACCCTAAGAGTGTACTTGTTTCCCCTGTACCCCGGACCTATAATGAAAGACATCTTCATGTGAAATAGACTCCACGTGCATTCATTTTTGCATAAGGCTCGACATTTTTATTTTTCTCTTTCTTGTCTATAACAGAAATGTGCAATTCTTAAGAAGTTCTAGTTTAACCGGTTTATGTACGATTTGGGTTGAATTGTCAGATTTTTTAGATTTAAATATCGTCTGTGGCCAACTCGCCTGAAAGCCGCCAAGCCATTCTAGGGCTGGAGTGCGCTATCGACTTAGCCTGGTCAAGCACCCTAAGTACGCCACTCTACCTACACCCCGGCAGGCCAAAGTAAGGTGGGTCCATGGACAATTAGATCTAAAAGAAAAGACAATTCATCCAATCATACTAAAAATCGTGTTCAGCTTGAAATTCTCTTGAGAACCGTAAGCCGCAACGAAGTTATAGATAAGGAACGAATTTTACTGTTTTTCTTGGCCTAAGTGTGCAGGAAGAATAAACCCAACATTGATGGAGAAAAATCGGAGTTAACCAAGCTCCGACTCCCACCGGCGTTAACTTGAAGATGGTGAGAAGACTCTATCACTAGAGTCTGTTGCCAGCAAGCCAGGCGTGGCAAGGGTCATTGCCGGAGCTACTAAGCTCCAACACCTTGAAGTATTAACTATCGACACTCAACGTGTTGGTAGAGGCTATTGCCGGAGCTACTAAGCTCCGACGATGGGCAATGCCGGAGCTTCTAAGCTCCGACGACTTCAAGGGACCTTCACTATCGAAGACTTCGGACCTAAACTACACGAGTTCGAAGCAAATTTGTCTTCAACAAAACTCAACATCCTTTTGGTACATGTCCACAATCACATTGTGCACATCTACCAGGGGGCCAAGTCAAGTGAAGACAAAGATGTTGAAGACAAAAAATGAAATTCACGAAAAATTGGGGATTTCATTTCATTTGAAGACCAGAGATTACATCTGGGGACAAAGGATTACAAAATTGAGGAAGAAGAGAAGATACAAATAAAGGCTAAGAAAGATAGTCCTAGACCCTATGGAAGAACTCGGCGACCTTCTGGGCGACCTCCGACACGCTGCCTCGGGTAGCTTCGCCCTCTCCTTCGACGGGACCTTCAAGCACCGGGTCCAGAGAGAATCGAGGGTTCCGGCTAGTGTAACACGTCAATACATACTCTGTGACGTTTCTAGCCAGGGATTGCCCCTCGACCTCAAGCTGGTCCGCGATGACGTCGCCCACCTTGGAGAGCTTGCCACCCGCAGCGCTCAACGCCTGCAATGCAAGGTCCGGCTCCGGCTCCGGATCATCCGGAAGCACGGGGCTGAAACCCATAGGCGCCAGCGCATCGTCGGCCTTGCTCAGGAACTCCCAAATTTGCAGGGAGTCCGTCTTCCTCAGGCCCTTCATTTCTTCCAGGGACCTCCGGGTCGCCGCCAGTTCTGAGTTCTCGCGGGAGAGACGCTCAACTTCTTTGGCGTTTTGCTGAATTTTCGCAGCAACCCGCTTTTCGAGTCTCCCGAGCTCCTCCTCCCGGAGGTGGATCTTGTTCCGACGGTCGACCAGGTCTTTCTCCCTAGCCTCTATTTTCTTCTCCCGGGCGATGAGGGCACACTCATACTCGTAGAGTTCCTGCCCTCGCACCCAGGTCTTCTCCTCCTCTTCGAGGCAGCGCTCTTCCAATTTTTTAGCGCGCTCCTCGAGGCCCTTGTCCGCCAGAGCTGTCTTCTCGGCGAGCTCTTCTTCACGTCGCAAGACGTCATCCCGTAGCTCCAGGAGTTTTTGCTCCTCATCCTCGAGCCGCTTTTCCCTTCCCTCAAGCGCCTCTCGGCGCTTGATGAGTGCGGTACTGATGGCTTCGAGTTGATCGAACCGGGCGTTGGCCGCATCATTGGCAGCTTTAGCTTGGTCGTGGTACTCCCGGGATTGGGCGTCGAGGTTGTGAGTCATGCTCTCCCTCTCGTCCAGCATCTCACCCCAGAGCTCCAAGCGGACCTTCTCCCGCTTGATCCATTCCTTGTCCGCAGCGATCCTCGACTGCGCCAGCTTGGTTTCGAATTGGAGTCTATTACGCCACCTCCTAAGGGTTTGGCGCTCCTCGTCAAGAACCTTGCTGTCGTGGAAGAAGGCTAGTTGGACTTGGCGCAGACTGGAGCAAGCGTTGTCGATGGACATCGACAGCGAGATGGGCTCCGGACCTTCTGGGGTCTCCTCCGCTGGTTCCAGCGGGTCTTCATTTACAAAAATTGGGTCCCACTCTGCGAGAGCGGAACCCCGAGCTTCCAAGGCACTAGGGCCCTCCTCCGGGATGGCCTCAGTCGCCACTGAAGAAGGTCCCGCCACCAAATCTTCATTCGCCCCCTCAGGCTGGGGGCCGGCGACTTCGTTCAGGCACTCTGGCTCCGCCACGGGTACCATCGACGTCGTCGCCTCCAATGGCTCCGGCCGGGACGCTTCTTCTGAGGGGAGCTCAAGCTCCCCCGCCTCCACCACCACCGGCTCTGCAGCCGGCGCTCCAATAACTACCGGCCTTGCGACCGGAGCTTCAGAAGTAACTGGCTCAATTGCCGGAACCACTTCAACTTCCGGCTCGCACGCCGGGGCTTCAGCTGCCTCCGGCTCGACCGCCGAAGCTCCAGCATTTTCCGGCTCTGAAGCCGGGACCGCTACTTCCTCCGGCTCGACAGCCGGAGCATCTACTTCTGCAGCACCAGGGCCCGGAGCTTCAACCTCCGGAGCGGGTGCCGCTGGCGCATCTTCAATCCCGTGGTCCGGCGCTACCACGGGAACTTCTGGAGACGAGTCGAGGTCCATGACCACGACAGCCGGCGCCGGAGCTGTCGCAGCCTCTGCCTGGGGCAGCACCGGAGCTGGAGCAGAAGCCCTCTTAGCCTCAGACACTGTGGCTGAGGGCGGAGCTTCACTCCCCTTTTTAGGAACGCTGCGGATGAAGAATGAAGAAATTGAGCAAACAGATGCTATAATTAAAAGTTAATTGAGGTAAGCAAGAAAAATTACCTTGGGAGGCTCACGCACCAGCTTGCGCGGAACCTCTTTCCCGGACGTTCCGGGCTGGCCACGGTCGGCGTAGGAGCTCCGGGAGGACTCCCAGGACTTGCCGTAGCCACGGGCGTTTCCCGGGTCGAAGTTCTCCTTGACCGAGAGGAACTCCTAGACCTGGAGGCCCTCACCGCTTCTCGAACCGGAGCCGCCCGTCCGGAACTGGCACCACCGGAGGGACCCGTCACAGGAACAGCTGCACTCCGGGAGGATCCCACCGCCGGAACAGTAGCGCTTCGAAAAGACCCCACCACGGGGACAGATGCTACAGCGGCGGAGGATCTTCCTTCCTGAGGACGGGGAACCGGCGGTGAAGTAGCAAGCCCGACGGACCTTCCGTCAGCATGTCGCAGTTTCCTCTTCCGGTTCTCCGGCTCCTCCGCCAGCTCCTTGCCCTTGCCGGTGACCTCAGCTCTTGGCTGAGAGACAGGGGCGGAGCCGCCTTCCGACAACCCGGGGATCGCCAACGGGGCGGTCGATCTTCTCTCGACGACGCCAAGGTCGTCAAGCGCGGGCATCTTCCGCCGGAGCTCCCTGCTGAACTCAACTTCCTCGTTCAGGGGGAGGAAAGCCGGTGGCGGAGTCAAGTACGCTCCGTCTACATCGATGCCGTGCTGGAATTTCTTGAGGTGAAACTCCAAGGACTTCCCCACCATGCTGGACTTCAACCCGGTTTCAACCCGGTCTTCGTCCATCACGCTGTTGAGGGCCCAGGCGAGCTTCTCCCTCCTCTTCAGCGGTGCCCACCTGTTGAACAGGAAGTTGCAGAACACCGCCTGGGGAGTCAATCCTCCCTCCACACATTGGCGGATCCTTGATAGGACGGGATCGAAGGCTGCCGCCAGCACCGGAACTTCGCTCCACACCGACGTGTCAATGCCAGGCAGACCTTCTGGCAGCTCCAACCGCTCATGCTCCTCCACCCGGACAACTACCCAATCTTTCTTCCAGTCATCCCACTTCCCGGAAGGGAACGACCGGAGGTACTTGAACGGGCACTTCTTGCGCTTCACAAAGTAGTAGAAGCCAAGGTACTCGTCACTTCGGCCGGTGGTTTGGACGGTGAAGAAAGTGCGGAAGAGCTCGATGCAGGGAGGAATGCCCACCCACATCTCGCAGAAGTGGACAAAGATGGACACAAGGAGAAGGGAGTGAGGGCCAAGGTGGTATAGCTGCAGACCATAGAAGTCCAGCAGCATCAAAAAGAAGGAAGAAAATGGTGGGATCAGCCCCACCATGGCATACGATGAAAAGTATACCATTTCGCCGGAGTGCTCCTTTTTAAAGGGAAGCTCTCCTCCGGTGCGGATTGAACGGTTGAAGAAGTCCGACGACCACCCCATGAGGGTTCGGACCTTCTTCAGATCGCTCTCCGTCTTCAAACGACTCTCACGCAGACCCAACTCCATCGCAGCACAGCTAGGCGAGAGAAGAAAAGCAAAGCACGAGTTGGGAGTTTGAGCGCAAGAACAGATGGAAAGCGTAAAGAACTCCCGACGGTGCGCTTTCCTTCTTAAGTAAGCCCTCACAACGCTTGGATGGAAACTGCAGGGGAATCAAGCATACTACTCAAGGATTCAACCCAGCCGATGACAAGAGGGCCCGGGACCACCCCGACGACCAAGTCGAGGCTCTTACCCAGGCAAACAGTTGTCATCACGAGGCGGGAAACCCAAAGGCGGCGGACTGACAAGGCGCGCGGAACCGATACGGTTTTCGTATCGGGAACCGACGACCTTCAATTGCGAGAGATCCGCACGTCAAAGATCTTATCTGCCGCCTGAGGTGCGCCACGCGTCGGGACTCAACCATAAAGCCCCGCCAAAGGCACCTCCGAAGACTCTTGAAGACCCAGTTCAAGAGTCACAAGTATGGACCCACCTCCGGCGGAACGACTTCATCCCGTTGGCCTTCCCCGGAGGTAGGTCCAGGGGGCCACTGTCGGTACCCTAAAAACCATACACCCCCTGAGGTTACAAAGATCTCAAGGGAAGGACATCAACTCAAATTGAAGACCCTCGGGGGCCCACTCGCCAGACGTGACCGGACCCGCTTCTCCAACATGGTTAACCTCTAGGTTGCCACGTGTACTGTCAGCCCAGAGCTATTACCCGCAAGGGTGAAGCTCCGGGCCAAGTACCGAAACGGCACCTCCGGAGGTAGCCCCCGACCGAGAGAAGCTCCGGACATGACACGTGCCAGGTCACCCCGGAGCTTCCCGCTTCTCCCAAGCAAGCTCCGGAGCTGCCACGTGTCCACACGACGGAGCTAGATGCTTAAAGCCCCCGGGAGACGTTGTAACGGCTCCGGATCTCCAAAGGACAGCCGCAGACTTCAAGATCCGATTAATTACCATTAATTCCACGTTAATGATAATTAATCGGACAGCCTTAACACCTGTAACGGCACTGTCGGAGCCGTTACAGGGTTATTAACAACAATTAATCTCGTGTATCAATACTAATAACCGCCAGGGCCACATGTCGGGCCAGGCTGACTTGTAACGGTTGGTCCTTGTACTATAAAAGGACAAACCGACGATGCACAGAGGGGCGAACACTCTGAAGCTCACAAGTTAATACAACAAACACACACCCGTGGAGTAGGGTATTACGCTCAGGCGACCCGAACCACGTAAACCACCGTGTCACTCGTGTCCAAATCGCATTTCACTTTCTTAGATCTCCGCGCGCCCAGACCGAACCACAAACTCCTTCAAACACTTTTCATAGTGTTAGGGGATCTGCCGACTCCAACAGTCGACAGATGCCATTGGCACCGCGCTGATAGAGATCCCCTTCTACCAACGTGTATCTTTTAGCCAATCTGACAATCCGGTCAGCAGATACACTGTCTTCAGGAAGGATATTATCTTTCAAGTAGCTCCGGATCTCCGATATCCATGCATCGGAGCTAACTTGAGCTTCTGAGTCTTGAGTGTTGGGTTACTCGGAGCTTCCGACAGCACCTACGACCCTTGGTGAATGCCACGGTAACAGGGCCACCGGGACCGCCAGCTTCGAGGTGCTGGTCTCGCCCCCTTCGCTCAGTTTGGCAGGTTGAGCTGTTGGTTTTGATAACCTCCGGACGAAGATTCTGTCAGGAGCCGGAGCTTCGGTTGAGGCTTTCGTCGAGAGTTCATCGGCTTCGGAGTTATGAAGGCGTTGAATATGATGGAGATCCAGGACTTCGAAGTCCTTCTGAAGCCTCTGGACTTCAAGGAGGTAAGCAACTAATTGAGAATTGTTGCAGGAGCATTCACCTTTCACTTGTTTGATGATGAGTTGTAGATCTCCCTTCACCAATAGCTGTTTTACACATAAGATAATGCCACCTTGAGTCCATAGATGAGGGCTTCATGCTCCGCCATATTGTTGGTTGCCTTGAAATCAAGGTGTACCATGTACTTGACCTTCTCTCCGGTCGGAGCTAAGAGAAGGATTCCAACTTCGGCCCCCTGCTTCTGCACGGAGCCATCGAAGTAGAGGGTCCAGTGAGGCTTAGTGAATAATGGAACTTTGAGCTCTGGTTTCTTCTCACTGGGCCGCCAGGGTTTGATGGAGAGGCAGTCCATTCTGCCACAAAGTCGGCCAAGGCTTGACTTTTAATTGCTTGTCTCGACAAGAATTCTAGATCGAATTCTACCAGCTCTGTTGTCCACTTTGCAATATTCCCAGTAGAATTAGGGTTTTGCAAAGTTGTACATAGTGGAAAATAAGTTACCACTGATATTTTGTGGGCGACAAAGCTTTCTTGAGGCGATAAGAACTATGTAAAGCAGTTTATGCACCTCAATGTATCGAGTCTTGGCGTCGTGGAGTACTTCACTGATGAAGTACACTGGACGTTGGACTGTCCGTACCCTCCTGAAGGGGCCCGAAGCTTCCTCCTCATCAACCCGGACCCTCCCAGAGGGGTCCAGACCTTCTTCTGGAATTTCCTGGTCCCTGCCGAAGGAACCCGAAGCTTCTTCTAGAGTGACCCGGACCCTCCCAGAGGGGTCTGGATCTTCTTGTTTAGTAGCAGTTACTCCTTCGTTTGAAGGAGGTTGATCCTCTAGCATCTCGCCTTGAGGATTAGGCTGAGGGTTGGTACCCAGACTCACCTTCAGATAGCTCCGGACCCTCCCGGAGGGGTCTAAACTCCTAAATTGGGGATGGCTCCGGTCTTTCCGCGACCAGGACCATACTGACATCCTCTGTAGTTGCCAAAATGTAAATCAGTAAAGGCTCACTAGAGTTCGGAGCTACCAGGATTGGTAGTGTGGTGAGGAGCAGCTTCAGCTCTTGAAACGCTTTTTCTACTTCTTCAGACCAATAAAATGGTCCGGTCTTCCTCAAGAGTTTGAAGAAGGGTAGCGCCCGTTCTGCCAGTCTTGATATAAACCGGCTGAGCGCAGCTAGACATCTAGTCAACTTTTGGACATCTTCAATGCAGGCTGGGGGCCGCATCTCTTCTATAGCCTTGATCTTCACCAGATTTGCTTCGATTCCTCGATGAGTCACCAAGAACCCCAGAAGCTTTCCAGAGCTAACCCCGAAGACACACTTGTTCGGGTTCAGCTTGGTGCGCGTAGTGCGCAGCTTGTCGAAGACGACTTGTAAGTTGTCAAGGAGTGACTCCTTGTTTTTGATCTTCATGACGATTTCATCAACATACACCTCCACCAAGTCTCTAATTAGCTCTCCAAATGTTTTGTACATGGCTCGCGCAAATGTTGAAGCAGCATTTTTAAGACCAAACGACATGGCAGTATAACAATGCAATCCATCTACTGTTATGAAGGCAGTGTGCTCTTCATCTTCCTTAGACATTTGGATTTGATGATATCCAGAATATGCATCTAAGAAACACAGTAGTTCACACCCGGAGGTAGAGTCCACTATCTGATCTCTTCTTGGTAGTGGAAATGGATCTTTTGGACATGCCTTATTTAAGGTGGTGTAGTCGATACACATCCAAAGCTTCCCACCAGCCTTGGGTACAACAACTGGGTTTGCTAGCCATTTTGAATGGAAGACTTCCCGGATGAATCCAACTTCGAGCAATTCTTGATTTCCTGTCGGATGAAGTTTTGTCGCTCGATTGATTACTTCTGGGGCTTTTGGTGTACAGGTCAAGCATCTGGATAAATCTTCAGATTGTGCTCAATCACCTCCCTAGGGATCACAGGCATTTGTGACGGTTGCCAGGCAAACACGTCGACATTAGCCCGAAGGAAAGTGATGAGCGCGAGTTCCTATTTGTTGTTCAGACCACCCGATATACGAGTAGTCTGAGCAGCATCGGAACCGATTTGGATGACTTTGACGGGAATATCAGTGTCGCCGCTTGGTTGCACATGAGGTGCGGAGGTAGATCCTTTGTGACGAATGCTTGGAGGATTCGCAGTTGGCTCCTTACCGGATACTTCCTCCCGCGCTGTGGTAAGCACATAGAGTTCTTCCAATGCAGTGACTCCTGAGGTATGATCTCCACAGATCCGGAGAATGCCCGTGGGTGTTGGCATTTTCAACACCAAGTAACCATAATGGGCAGCAGACATAAACTTGTATAAAGCTGGCCTGCTCAAAATGGCATTGAAGGGCAGACTGATCTGCGCAACGTCGAAAACCAGTTTCTTGGTTCTGTAGTTCCCCCGGGTCTCGAAAGTCACTAGGAGTGTAATGGAACCAAGAGGAGTAATGGTTCCCGGACCTACTCTGGAGAAAGGTCGGGATGGGTGAAGGTCCGAAGGCCGGAGCTAAAGCTTAACGAAATCTTCGAAGCTTATAAGGTTTAGCCCGGAACCTCCATCCACCATTAAATGGTGGATTTGGATATTGTTAATGGTGGGTGACACCATCAACGAGAGTTGACCAGCCTCGATCATGTTTTGGGGGCAGTCTGAAGCATCGAAAATGATGGGTGTATCCATCCACTTCTGATGTGGTTCTGCCTTAGCAGCAGGAGCTACCATGGCCATGTCCCGCCGCATTGTCTTGAGGATGCGACGAGAGGTGATGTTCCAAGAACCACCATAGATGGTGTTCAGGGTTTTCCGACGTTCGTTGTCGGAGGCGTCGGAGTCATCGTCGACAGTGTTGTAGGCGGCTTTCAAGACGTTTTTAGGGTCCTGGAAACCTAGCTCATCTTCAATCGGAACTTCATATACTTTTTGTTTTCCTTTCCTTTGACGGAAAGGAGCTTCTTCCCGACGCTTGTTGTAGTGCTCGGTAAGGTTCTGGACCTCCCGTCACTCTTCCAAGCTGTGTCGATTCGTCTTGTGGATTGGACACCATGCTTTAGAATTGTTGTCATCCTTTGATGAAGGACAAGGTCGCTTCTCGGGGCGTGGCCCCTGGCTTCCAGGAGCTGCAGCAGCAGTAGCTAGAACGCTGGCCGACGGCTTCTTTTTGTCATTGGGCTTCTTCTTCTTATTGCCACTACCAGAGGTAGCAGCTTCAGTTTTGGAGGACTTCTGGTTAGCCTCCGGAGCTGGCTTGGAGTGCATTTTACGGCCCTCCGCAGCTCTAGCACATTTGTCAGCTAGGCTAAAAAGTTCCGTGACGCTGGTGACTTCTTTAATAGCCAGCTTCTCTAGCATCTTCTTATCTCGAACTCCCTGTCTGAATGCAACGATAACAGAAGAGCTCGAGATAGATGGAATGGTATTTCGTACCTGAGAGAATCGCTGGATGAAGGACCGTAGCGACTCCCCCGACGTTTGCTTTACAGCAAACAAGTCTAATTCAGTGTCGGGCCGGGTATAGGAGCTCCCAAAGTTGGCAGTGAATTGCTGGCATAGTTCCGCCCAACTATTAATGGAGTCGGGTGGAAGACTCATGAAACAGGACCTTGCAGTCCCTGTTAAAGTCACTGGGAAGTAATTGGCCATTACAGCCTCGTCACCTCCCGCTGCCAATATGTCAGTTGAGTAAATTTGAAGGAATTCGGCGGGGTTGACTGTCCCATTAAATTTTTCTGGCAAGTGAGGCCGAAACTTCTGTGGCCATCTGACCATGCATAAATGCATGGCCAGGGCAGAACAACCTCCTCCTACTCCTTGAGGAGCAGGGTTGTCCCGAGCGTCTCGCCTCTTGCAAGCACGATCGACATGGACTCGGCCGTCCTGTTGCCGGTAACGGCAATCCAGTTCCGACCGCAGGTCATGAGTCGGAATCCTGGTGATGGTATGGGTGCGTCGTGCCCTAGGGGGAAACAAAGTCACCTGTTAGGAGGCAACACGTCTCCTTTGTTGAGAGGCTTGTGGACCAAACTGGCTGGACAGGGTCCGTCATTGTGAAGGTGCTCACCCAGAAGGAGGAGAACCTTGATTGTTGATGCCTGCAGCCGCAGCTGCAACCAGATGGTCGATATCAGCCCTCCACTGCTCCATAGCACCATGGGGTGCGCCTGGAGGTGGTGGATGTTGCAGAAGAGCTCGCGCGGCAATGAGCGCGTGCTCGGGGTTCTTGTTTCCCGATGCGGTGATCGACGCAGATGCCCCATCTCATTGACCGGCATTGTTTGCCGGAACAGATGGTGCTACAGTGTCTGCCGGAGCGTTGGCACCTGTTGGTTGCAGAATGTTGGAGGAGTTGCCTCCAGCAGGTTGTTCAACATGATTGTCGTTGGATGATCCAGTAGCTAAATTTACCATCTTGTGATCTTGAGAGCCCCCTTCTTGGCGCGCCAAATGTCAAAGTGTTTGATACGACACTTCCCTCGGACCCGCTGAGAAGCAGTCCGCGAAGGTTCTTTTGTGGTTGGGGTACACAGAGATCAATATCAAGATGGTGACCTCATAAATTTACGTGGTTCGGGCCGCCTGAGCGTAACACCCTACTCCATGGGGTTTGTGTAATTGTATTGAGCGAGTGCGTTCGCTAAGGTCAGGTCGCAATAGCCTGGATCCAGATGTCCCCCATGTTCGTGCGGTGCAACCCTTTTATAGCTCTAAGGACTGACCGTTACAAAGCTGGCCTGACCCGACATGTGGCCCTGGCGTGCTTAATGACCTAATACACTGTCTAAAGAGTATTAAGTACAATTAATAGTGTGAACGGTGCACTGATTGTGTGTCATTAATATGACATTAATGACACATTATCAGACCTTGTAACTGTCGCTTTAACCATCCCTGAATGTCTGTAATGGTCATGGTCGGCTTGTATTCCTGTTGGTGACGAAGGTCCGAAGGCTCCACACGTGGAAGATCCGGAGCTTTCCCTTGCGGGAGGGTAGGTCCGGGGTTGCTGTACACGTGTCGGTTCCGGAGCTCCTCTCTGACGGGGGCTAGGTCCGGGACTGTTGTACACGTGTAGTCGCCGGAGCTTCCCTTGGTTGGGAGTTTTGTTCCGGTCTTACTTTACACGTGTTAACCCGGGAGCCAGCCATGTGAGGGGAGCGGGTCCGGTGCAACGTGGCATGTGGGACCTGCAAGGGCCTTCAACTCTGACGGGTGAAACTTTTTTGCACTTGTTGCGGTATCGTGGGGTACCCGGTACGTAGAGTACCGACAATTATGATGTGTGTAATTAGTTACTTGGTAAGCAGGATGAACAGGGGAATATTCTTTGTGTAACTACTTACTTGCTAACCATGATTGACACTTTGTTAATATTTGATTGATCAATATAATTTAATGTGGAATCTCTATTTGTCTATATATATTTTTTGTATGTGTATGTTACTTATACTAATAATATGATTGTCAAATACTGACTAGATCCAGCCGGCAAGCAGGATAAATAGGGGATGAACATATACAGGAGACGAACTTGACGGACGGAGGAAGAAGACAGCGAACCGGGTTTGGGCCGTGCGTTAAATTCATTTGTGTACGTCACTTGACCCATGCAGTAGTACCTGCATGCATACGTTTGGGCTTGTTGTGAAGCGGGCCGGCTGCGCGCAACGACCCACTCCACATCGTCTTCCTTCACCACCGTCCAAGATTCGGAAACAGGCCAGAGTTGGTCGGATTACGACGCGAACTCGGATTCGTGTCCGCCGCGGCTTTCGCACGCGTCAATTCTGCGCTGCTTCTCTCACCAGCTTCCGACTCGGACCCCCGCGCCGCGCTCTGTCGCCATGGGCAGAGACGCTTGCCAAATATAAAGTACGCAAAGTGTAGCGAATCCTTTCCATCTCGCTTCCCTCCCACTCCCAGTCTCACGCTTCCCCTTCACCCATCGGCGCGCGCTAGGGCAGAGCCTCTCGCGACCCAGCGCGTCGCCATGGCAGCACTCCGTCGCTGGACGCCGTTCCTCGGCGCGTTCGCTCAGATCGACGCAACCATCGAGGCCGCCGCCGCCGCTGCCGGCGAAAGCACCTCCCGCGAGGCGTTCCGGCGCGGGAGGGACCGGATCGTGGAGGCTCTCCGTGTCGCCGCGGATGACGACGACGACGGCGTGGCGGAGGAGATCGGCGCGCTGCTCGACGCCGCGATGGCCGAGTCGCTCGTCACGCTGCGGGACGCTGTGCCCGCGTCCGCGGTGAAGGGCGCGCTGGTGTCGGGGGAGGTCGTGGCGGCGCTCGGCGAGCTGATGACGAGGCACGCGTCGGCGCGGGTCCGCGGGCTCGCCCGCGACGTCGTGCGCGGGTGGAGGGCGGGCGTCGAGGAGGAGGTCCTCACGGCCACGGCCGCCCTGCGCGTGCTGGACGGCGCGTCGGCCCGGCCGCTGCCTCTGTCATGACCTTGACACGGCAGCTGGTGGCGGGAGACGATATGCAGGGCGCTAATATGGGCTCATACGAGCAGGCCATCGTTAAGGCTCAGGAGGGAAAGATCGGTGACGGCCCAGAAGCTACGGGATTGGAACCGGCTATATAACACGCCGCGAGGGGGGCAGGGAATCAAGTTTGTTACCGTTCTGTTTCTTCAACCACTTACTTCCTTCTCCAATCTTCCTACCTCTTCTCCTCCTGTAATCTCTAGCTATCATGTAATCTGAGACCAAGATGATGAGGTGATGAAATGGAGTGAAGTGATGCCTCCCAGTTATCTTGTTTCTTGCTTTATTTTCTGAAGTGTTCGTTTGTTGATTGTTCTGTTGTTCCGAGTTCGTTCTTTGCAAGTTCGTGTACGGATAGATCGAGTGATTCTGGAAGATATTACACTGGTATCAGAGACGGGTTATTGTGAACTCCTTCTGTGGTGATTTCCCTCGATTTGTTTTGGGGGTTTGATCAAGTTTTCACCACGGCTCCTTTCAAACCAAACGCCCAGACTCGTTTTCTGGCTGACAAAATGGATGAATCTGATGTTTCTATTCGTGAAACTCTCGCGAAAATCAATGAGAAGCTTGAGTCCATGGACTCTAAGTTTTCTGCTGAACTCCGTGAGGTGAATTCTAAGGTTGAGATTGCGACTTCTTCTCTGAATCTTGTGCAGCAGGAACAAGTGAATGTGGCTAGAAAGATGAAGCACATCATGGGTTATGCTACCACGATGAATGATGCTGGGTTGATGGGACATGCTCCTCAAACACGTCCTTCTTCATCCATGACTACACCAAGGCCCATGTCTCCTGCAAGTATTCCTCAACACCCTGAAGAACCTATACTGCACACTGCTAAGGTATATCAGACTCCAACCAACCCATTCTATACTGTTGTCAAATCTGAGATGGACACAACTAATGATGGTAAAAGACCTTGGATGCCTAAAATGAATTTTCCTGTGTTCGATGGCACGGATGTTAAAATATGGTTAGATAAGTGTGACACTTATTTCGGGCTATATCAAACACCATGTAGCTTCAAGGTCCAGGCTGCATCACTTCACATGGTCGATAAGGCAGCATGTTGGTACCAATCTTATAAACATACTATTGGTTTTCATGGTTGGGAGCATTTCACTCAAGCAGTCTTAAAGGAATTTGACACTGATATTCATAGGCTGAAAGCAATGGAACTTGTAAGTCTAAAACAGTTAGGCTCTGTTGAGGATTATAGGAAATCCTTTGATCATCTTGCTTACCACATTCGTTTATATGACCCTACTCTGAATGAAACAATGCTGGTATCCCAATTTTTGAATGGACTGAGGGATGACATTAAGCACATGGTTGAGATGCACATGCCTGAGTCAGTGTCTAAAGTTGCAGTGTTAGCATCTGTCCATGAACAAATGCTGAGTAAACAAAAGAAAGGATCCTCAAAATTCTTTTCAAAGCTGGTGGCTAATTGGGGCAAGGAGCACAAACCAAATTATTCTGCTGCTGATATGTGGAAAGCAAAGCAACTTAAAGAGTATAGAAGACTCAATGGTTTATGCTTTAAGTGTGGAGATAAATACACTCCTGTCCATAAGTGTACTTCTGAACATTCTGGTACTCTGAATGCACTTTGGTCTCAATCAGCAGATGGTGGTGGATTTCTATCCGAAGAGATATTGGAGGCTATGGAATGCCCTATTAATGAAGATAGACCATCTGACCACTATATTTCTCTGAATGCAATTTCAGGTGTTTTTGACTGTAACACACTGCAATTGCAAGCACTTGTTCAGCACAAGAATATAATCATTTTGATTGACTCAGGGAGTTCTGATACGTTTGTTAATGCTAATATCATATCTACCCTATCATACCCTGTTTGTACAAGGTCACCTATGCAGGTCAGGGTGGCTAATGGAGATCATGTATTCTGCAATTCTGAAATTAAGAACTTTGAATGGTACATTCAGGGGAATACCTTTTCTTGTGATGCAAAAGTCATTCCTATGGGGGCTTATGATTTGGTGCTTGGTATGGATTGGCTCGAGTTATACAGTCCTATGTCTTGTGATTGGTTTAATAAGACAATTTCATTCCAGTACAACGGCACTAATATCACTTTGCAGGGTATCAGGCATCATCAGAACTCTACTCTGAAAGAAATGACTCATGATCAGGTCAGAAAATGTTTGAAGTCCAATGGTTTATGGGCAGCAGTTCTCTTAGAACCTGTGGTGGATCAAGACCCTGAGGCTATATTACAAAAGCAAGTATCAATACCCTTGCAAGTCAAAGAACTTATTCAACAGTTTGGTCATATTTTCCAAGAACCTTCTTCATTGCCTCCACATAGACAGTATGACCATGCTATTACTCTTTTGCCTAATACTGCACCTATTAACTGTAAGCCTTATAGATACTCACCTGAGCACAAATCTGAAATAGAAAAGCAAGTTAATGAAATGCTGCAGGCAGGACTCATCACCACTAGTCTCAGTCCCTTTGCATTTCCTGTACTTTTGGTGAAGAAAAAAGATGGAAGTTGGCGTTTTTGTGTTGATTACAGAAAACTGAATAATGTGACTGTCAAAAACAAGTTTCCAATGCCTGTCATTGATGAGTTTTTGGATGAGATTGCAGGGGCCATTTACTTTTCTACTATTGATCTCAGATCAGGCTTTCATCAAATTAGAATTGTACCCTCCGATGAACACAAAACTGCATTTAAGACCCACCATGGACACTTTCAATTCAGGGTTATGCCATTTGGGCTCACAAATGCCCCTGCCACATTTCAGTGTGTAATGAATTCTGTTTTTGCTGAATTTATGAGGAAATTTGTACTGGTATTCATGGATGATATATTGGTGTATAGCAAGTCATTGGAAGAACATATTCAACATTTGCAGCTTGTTTTTCAGAAGCTAGCTGACCACAACCTCTATGTGAAGTTCAGTAAGTGTTCCTTTGCTCAGACTTCTATTTCTTATCTGGGACATATAATTTCAGACAAGGGGGTTGCCACTGATCCTTCGAAAACAACTGTCATGCTTCATTGGCCTGTACCACATGACTTCACTGACCTCAGAGGATTCTTGGGGCTCACTGGATACTATAGGAAATTTGTGAAAAATTATGGTATAATAGCAAAGCCCTTAACTGCACTACTAAAGCTCAAACAATTCACTTGGTCTGTAGAAGCACAGCAGGCATTTGACAGACTTAAGGAAGCAATGTGTCACACACCAGTATTGGCCTTTCCAGATTTTTCTCAACCTTTTGATGTTGAAACTGATGCATGTGATTTAGGAATTGGAGCTGTACTATCACAGAGAGGCCATCCTATAACATTTTTTAGTAAAGCCTTGAGTGTGGCAAATCAGAGACTTTCAACTTATGAAAAAGAATTCTTGGCCGTAATGATGTCTGTAGAGAAATGGAGATGATACTTGCAAAGGGGTCCCTTCACAATCCATACTGACCACAAGAGTTTATGTCATCTCCAAGATCAATCTCTATCAACAGAGCTTCAAAAGAAAGCAATGTCCAAGTTGGCTGGACTGCAGTTCAAGTTTCAGTACAAGGAAGGGAAAATGAACAAAGCAGCTGATGCCTTATCTCGTGTGGGCCAATATTTTCAGATTTCTACAGCATCTGCTGTGATACCAGTATGGGTACAAGAAGTATTGAATGCATATAATTCTGATCCTAAGGCTAAAGACCTTCTGACTGAATTAGCAGTCTGTCAGTTGAATGACAAAGGATTTTCCTTGGACCAGGGTGTTATCAGGTACAAGACCAAATTGTGGGTTCCCCGGAATTCTGCTTTGCAAACAAAGCTTATTAATGCCTTTCATAATTCTGCTTTGGGGGGCCATTCAGGCACACAAGCAACTTATAAGAAGCTGAAAAATATTTTCTATTGGGTTGGACTGAAAGCTGATGTGGAAAACTTTATCAGGCAATGCAGTATCTGCCAGCAGGCAAAACATGAACATATAAAAACCCCTGGCCTGCTACAGCCATTGCCAGTACCTGAGGCATCTTGGAAGGACATTTCAATGGATTTCATTGAAGGATTGCCCAAGTCAGATGGCTATTCAGTCATTTTGGTGGTCGTAGATCGTTTCACAAAATATGCACACTTCATACCTTTGAGGCATCCTTTCTCTGCTCAAGTGGTGGCTAAAGTATTCTTCAGCAATGTGGTGAAATTACATGGCCTACCCAAGACTATTATCTCTGATAGGGACAAAATATTCACCAGTTCCTTCTGGCAGGAATTGTTCAAGCTGCTAGACACCACTTTGCAACTAAGTTCAGCCTATCACCCTCAACTAGATGGCCAAACTGAAAGAGTAAATCAATGCTTAGAAATGTATCTTCGTTGTGTGTTACAGGATATTCCTAAACAGTGGGTGAAATATTTGCCTATGGCAGAGCTGTGGTACAACTCCTCATATCACTCAGCAATCAAGTGTTCTCCTTTCAAAGCATTATATGGTACAGATCCATACACTGGTGTTATTCCTCAACTGCATACTTCAGACAATATTGATGTGGTTGACACTCTGAAGAATAGAGAGCTGATAACTGGAACTCTGAAAACTAATCTGGCAAAAGCTCAGTTGAGGATGAAACATTATGCTGACCTTAAGCGTTCAGAAAGGGAATTTTCAGTGGGAGATATGGTACTGTTAAAACTGCAACCATATTCTCAGAGTTCAGTTGTGAATCGTCCATATCCCAAATTGGCATTCAAGTTTTTTGGACCATTCAAAGTCATTTCTAAGATTGGAAACGTTGCATATAAGCTGGAATTACCTCCATCAAGTCAGATTCACCCCGTCTTCCATGTGTCACAATTGAAGCCGTTCACCCCAAACTCTAGACCAGTTTTCCACTCCATTCCTTCTGGCTTGCCGGCTGACATTACTGATGCTGTTCCGATGAGGATTTGGGAACGACGGCTGGTGAAGAAAGGGAATGCAGCCACAGTTCAAATTCGGGTTTCCTGGTCTGGACTCCCTGAACAGATTACAACTTGGGAAGACTATTATGTCTTGAAATCTCGCTACCCGGACGCTCCAGCATGGGGACAAGCTGGTTCTTCAGGAGGGGGTAGTGTCACGACCTTGACACGGCAGCTGGTGGCGGGAGACGATATGCAGGGCGCTAATATGGGCTCATACGAGCAGGCCATCGTTAAGGCCCAGGAGGGAAAGATCGGTGACGGCCCAGAAGCTACGGGATTGGAACCGGCTATATAACACGCCGCGAGGGGGGCAGGGAATCAAGTTTGTTACCGTTCTGTTTCTTCAACCACTTACTTCCTTCTCCAATCTTCCTACCTCTTCTCCTCCTGTAATCTCTAGCTATCATGTAATTTGAGACCAAGATGATGAGGTGATGAAATGGAGTGAAGTGATGCCTCCCAGTTATCTTGTTTCTTGCTTTATTTTCTGAAGTGTTCGTTTGTTGATTGTTCTGTTGTTCCGAGTTCGTTCTTTGCAAGTTCGTGTACGGATAGATCGAGTGATTCTGGAAGATATTACAGCCTCGTCCCATGGGCGGGGAGAAAACGACCACCGTCTTCGCCGGCGGCAACAGAGACGACGTCGCCGCGAAGAAGCAAGCTGCGATCATCCCGGAGAAGAAGCAGACGCAACTGAAGAAGAAACCGGCCATCGTTGCCGGCGGTGATGCCAAGAAGCAAGCTGAGATCTTCCCGGAGATGGAGAAGCTGACTTTTCCCAAGAAGCCGGAGGCAGCTCGGATCGTTCGCAGCCGCGACGCCAAGACGGCCGTGGTTCCCGAACCCAAGACGAGTGACCCGATCTTCGGCCGCGCTCGTACCAAGGTGTCGGCGTACACGGAAGCTTCAGCAGAGATCCCAGCGCCGCCGCCGCCCAAGAAGACATTGGCGCCAACCACGATCCGCGGCGTCGGAGACAAGAGGGCGACGATGGTCCCGCCCAAGCCCAGCAACGCTGAAGAGATGAAGATGCAGGACACAAAACGCAAGCTCCACGAGCGGTACCAGCAGGCTGAGGACGCGAAGCGGCGTCGCACGATACAGGTGATTGAGGCTCCGCTGCCGCTGCCGCCGCCGCCGCTGAAGAGGGCGGCGGGACGTGCGTCCTGCGCCGGCGAGAGGCGCTTCTTGGTCTCATCGATTCCGAGGAGGGTTTAGTTTAGTCCAGAATCCTGGTCTGTACGCTTCTTGATGAGCCACGCCAAACTGACTTGGTTCATTCTGTTTCGCAAGATCGACTTAATCTGAATGAATGTCCGGTCAGAAAACTAAAGTTTCCTATGAACTTTTTCATGATAAGTTTGGTTTTTGTGATACGGCAGTTAGATATTGTAAGCGAATGGCTGTCATCTTTTTAGTTGTAATAGTAAGAGGCGCTCTGTAATAGGGACATTTGCAATGACACATACCATGTACCTCAACATCTTAATCAACGAAATCCCCAAAAAAACATCTTATCTACGAATTCCACTGAAAAACATCTTAATCTACGAAGCGTAACAGCAACAGATCCAGAGAAGATAGAGAGAAATTCAACTCTGACTAAGACACATTCAGAATTTGACTTTCATAAAAATGTTTATTATAATGTGTAGAGCATCTCTACAAAAGTTTACTCCCTCCGCCCCCATGAACTTGTCGCTTTGTAGTTCATTTTTGAACTACAAAGCGACAAGTTCATAGGGATGGATGGAGTACAATTTTTGGAGGTTTCTAGGTATTTATTTTCAATTTTACATAAAACGGGTAGAAATGAAACTCGAAGAAAAATGAAAAATTCAGTGGGACCCACATGTCATCCCATCTCTTTATCTCCCTACCCTACCTACCTTCATGCATACACCAATCTGCAATCTGATGCGCAGACGCCATTGGAGCATGGTGCTCGACACGTACTCAGCAAATAGAGGAACAAGACAGAGAACCGGTTTTGAGAAACAATAAGTAAGAAATCTAAATAGGAGACAAAGATCGGAGATGAGTGTTCGTCTTCGATCAGCAAAAATGAGACGCACCCGCATCAGAGCTCCCTCGGTTGAGGGTAGAAGGAGACGACCTACTTTAAGGCGCGTCTTAGTTAAGTATGTATCCGAGACGCGTCCGCTTCTCTAACAAAAAGAGACGGGCTTAACTGGAGCTCGACTCATATTAGTAAAGTAAAGGAGACGGTCTTTCCTAGGCGGGTGTCTTCTTTTATCATCGAAGCGGGTGCGTCTCCCATACCACCGGTCGGGCGCGTTTCCTTTTGTCATGGAAGCGGACTCGTCTCCCATTCCCTCTATAGAGAGACGATCGTTAAAAAGGATCGCCTCGATTTTCTATTGCCCTTATACAAGCTCCTAGCTATGGCAGAATAAGTGGCTGTCAGATCTGCCCTGTTCTTTCCCTCTCTGGAGATGCCTTTCTAAAAATCTTGCGGTGATTATCAGGGGCCCTTAAAACAAAGGGTCAGTCCTCTCCTTCTCTCCTGTTCCTTACTATTTTCTTTACTCTTTTAGATCTTGACTATCAGTGGTTTCGAATTTCTTTGATTTAGGAGAAACTCAAATAGGAGACAAAGATCAGCGACGAGCACAAAGGCGGCCGTCACTGATATGGGTAAACGAGACGAGCACGCTTCAACGAGAATGCTGGTTCACGAAAGAAAGGCGTGACTGAGCGTAAAACGAGACGAGCTACTATATGGCTCATCTCATTTAAAAAAATATTTGTGACGCGTCCGCACCTCTGACAAACGGGAGACGAGCTTCTGTCAAAGCTCGTCTCCAATTGACGAAAGGAAATGAGACGGGTTTTATCGAAAGCTCGCCGCGCCCACTCCTCTCCCGAAAAGGAGATGTGCTTAACAACAAAGCATGTCTCCTATTCTCGATGTCTCCTTTGGCTTTGTGATTTTGTCCATATTTTTGCTTCGGTTCACTTGATATCACACAAACATGAACACATTACTGAACTTAGTGCACATTCACTTGATAACTAAATCATTCCAATGTAGAGCACCTTCACTGTAGTACGATTTAAATCAAAAAATAATCAAAGCCTTCTTTATTTATGAATTGTGATTCCTAAGGAACACGACGAACACACCACATTCATTTACACAGTTGAACACACAAGATAATATTCATTCACACAGATGAACACAAATAAATTTCATTCATTAACACAATATATTACAAAACACAAGAAAAAAGTACAAGAAGAAACAAGAAAAGAAAAGCATCAACTTAAAACAACAAAAGAAAAACTAAATCCTACTCCTCCTCCTCCTCCTCCTTCGGCAGCGACTCCGGCGCCGGTGCAACAACAGCCTGGGCCGACTACTCCGGCTACGCCGGTTGCTTCGGCTGCACCAGCGGTGTAACCTCGCGACTGAGATTCCTCTCAGTAGCTACCACCAGGTTTAATGAGAGAAGGGCAAATGAGAGACGGGCACTATACAGGCTCGTCGCCGAGTTTTGCTATTTTTATCTCTCGCGCGCTCTCTCCCAACACTTGACGAAAATTTTCGCGCAAAACTTATTCGCGCTCTCTCAACCTAGAAACCGCAGCTCTGACACCTCGGTCACCTCGTCCCGGAGCACGCCGCTGACTGATCGTCCTGTCCCTGAAGCACGCCGCCGCTTGATCGTCCCGTCCCTTGAGCACATTGCCACTGTCCCTCTTCCTCAACTCGCTCTTCGTCATTGTCGCGCTGCTGTCGTACGTCGACCCCGACCCCGCCGTCGACCCCGACCTTCGTCATTAGAGAGTTGAGGAACCGTCGCTCCGGTGCCTCCGCTAGCTCGCCCCAGAGCACGCCACCGCCTCGTCCCTGTACCCGAAGCACGCCGTCGCCTCGACCCTGCCCTTAGAGCGTGTCGTCGCCGTCGACCCCGACCTCAGTAATCGATATGAATCAAGCCCTAACCAACACATTTCCAAATTTGCTCAAATAGTGGTAGTAAAAGTTTCAAATTTTCGGCAACCACAACCCTCCTAACATCGCCAGCCTGCTATCATTAGAGAGTTGAGGAACAACCGCTTTGGTGTCTCCGCCAGCTCATTCCTGAAGCACACCCGCCTTGCCGCTGCCCTCAGAGCGTGCATTTCAGTGATTTTATCGAATTAGAGGATGTCCAATGAAGGCTCATCGTTAATGAAGTCATTGATCCAAAGGGATAATTTTCATTACGGTATACATTCATCTTCCTTGTTTATGTCCAATGCAGAAGTAATATATTTGTCTTGACTATCATGTGTATTATCAATTCTGATTCGCAAACCTTTGAAACTGCATGAACTGTGGTTGATACTAGCATTTGTCATCCTAGTGAGTTTGAATTCTACCTCTGCAGCCATACTGGAATCAAGGTACCTATGCGATAATTGGTGTTGCTCTCACGAGTTTTTGATATCAGGCTATTAATACATCAATGGAATGTAAATGTTTGTTTTTTCAGGGGACAAGGAAATCAACTCACTACCATGTCGTTTATGATGAGAACAATTTCTCTACTGATGCTTTACAGATGCTCACCAACTGCCTGTGCTACACATAAGCTCGGTTCTCTATTCACTAACAGTTCCTGTGTTTGATAATGTTTTTTATGATTTCAGTGATTTTTTATTGATCTTTTGCTAAATCCCATTTTATCGTGTGGCAGGACTATGAAACCGCCTTCAAGAGCGCATTAGAGAGAGGCTATGAATGCTCATCGTTAATGAATTCATTGACCTAAAGGGAGAATTTTCATTACGGTATACATGATTAGATGATGACAGTTGTCGACTGTTGGAGCCGGCAGATCTCCCTACACTGCTAAAGTGATTGGGGAGTTTGAAGTTCGGTGTGGGCGCGCGGAGATTCAAGAAGGTGAATAGGAGTTTGACACAGGAGACACAAGAGTTTACGTGGTTCGGGCCGCCTGAGTGTAATACCCTACTCCACGGGTGTGTTAGTGTTGTATTAGCAGTAAGAGCTTGTCACGTATGATTGCTTGTGAACGTCCCTGAGTGTATCATCGGCCTGTCCTTTTATAGTACAAGGACAGGCCGTTACAAGCTAGCCTGGCCCGACATGTGGCCCCGACGGTTACTAGTATTGATACACGATTAATTGCTGTTAATGATCCCGTAACGGGCTCCGACAGTGCCGTTACTGGTGTTAAGGTCGTCCGTTTAAGTGTCATTAATATGGCATTAATGACATTTAATCGGGTCTTGAAGTCCTTGGATCTCCTTTGAAGATCCGGAGCCGTTACAAGGTCTTCCGGAGATTAGAGGCTGTCAGGTCCGACGTTTGGACACGTGGCAGCTCCGGAGCTTGCTGTGGGAAGGAGGTAGCTCCGGGGCTACTAGTCACGTGTCAAGTCCGGAGCTTCTCTCGGTTCGAGGTTAAGTCCGGAGGTGCCGTTTCGGTACCTGGCCCGGAGCTTCCCCCTTGTGGGCGGTAGCTCCGGTTTGGCAGTACACGTGGCGACCCAGGGATTAACCATGTTGGAGAAGCAGGTCCGGTCATGTCTGACAAGTGGGCCTCCGAGGGTCTTCAACCCAAGTAGATGGCTTTCCTTTGAAATCTTTGTAACCTCAAGGGGTGTGCGGTTTTTAGGGTACCGACAGTGGCCCCCTGGACCTACTTCCGAGGAAGATCACTGGGGTGAAGTCATTCCGTCGAAGGTGGGTCCATCCTTGTGACTCTTGAACTGGGTCTTCAAGGGTCTTCGGAGGTGCCGTTGGCAGGGATTTACAGTTAGATCCCGCCGCGTGGCGCACCTCAGGCGGCAGATGAGATCTTTGACGTGCGGATCTCACGCAATTGAAGGTCGCCGGTTCCCGATACGAAAACCGTATTGGTTCCGCGCGCCCTGTCAGGCCGCCGCCTTTGGGTTTCCCGCCTCATGATGACAACCGTTCGCCTGGGTAAGAGCCTCGACTTGATCGTCGGGGTGGTCCCGGGCCCTCTTGTCATCGGCTGGGTTGAATTCTTGAGTGGTATCTTCGACTTCCCTGCGGTTTCCATCCAAGCGTTGCGAGGGCTTACTTAAGAAGGAAAGCGCGCACCGTCGGGAGTTCTTTACGCCTCTCATCTGATCTTGTGCTCAAACTCCCGACTCGTACTTCGCTCCTCTTCTCTTGCCTAGCTGTACCGCGATGGAGTTGGGTCTGCGCGAGAGTCGCTTGAAGACCGACAACGATTTGAAGAAGGTGCGGGCCCTCATGGGGTGGTCCTCGGACTTCTTCAACCGCTTGGTCCGTGCCGGCGGAGAGCTCCCCTTCGAGAAGGAGCGCGCTGGCGAGATGGTGTACTTTTCTTCGTACGCCATGGTGGGGTTGATCCCACCCTTTTCTTCTTTCTTCTTGATGCTGCTAGACTTCTATGGTCTGCAGCTATACCACCTTGGCCCTCACTCCATTCTCCTCATGTCTATCTTCGTCCACTTCTGTGAGATGTGGGTGGGCATCCCCCCTGCATCGAACTCTTCCGAACCTTCTTCACCGTCCACACCACCGGCCGGAGCAATGAGTACCTTGGCTTCTACTACTTCGTGAAGCGCAAGAAGTGCCCATTCAAGTACCTCCGGTCGTTCCCTTCCGGGAAGTGGGATGACTGGAAGAAAGATTGGATAGTCGTCAGGGTGGAGGAGCACGAGAGGTTGGAGCTGCCAGACGGTCTGCCCGGCATCGACACGACGATCTGGAGTGAAGCTCCGGTGCTGGCGGAAGCTTTCAACCCCGCCCTGACCAGGATCCGCCAATGCGTGGAGGGAGGATTGACTCCCCAGGCGGTATTCTGCAATTTCCTGGCCAACAGGTGGGCGCCGCTGAAGAGGAGGGAGAAGCTCGCTTGGGCCCTCAACAGCATGATGGACGAGGACCGGGTTGAGACCGGGTTGAAGTCCAACATGGTGGGGAAGACCTTGGAGTTCCACCTCAAGAAATTCCAGCACGGCATCGACGGTGATGACTTGACTCCGCCGTCGGCCTTTCTCCCCCTGAACGTGGAAGTGGAGTTCAGCAGGGAGCTCCGGCGGACGATGCCCGCGCTTGACGACCTTGGTGTCGTCGAGAGAAGATCAACCACCCGGGTGGCAATCCCCGGGATGCCCGAAGACGGCTCCGCCCCTGTCCCACAGCCGAGGGTCGAGGTCATCGGCAAGGTCAAGGAGCTGGCGGATGAGCCGGAGAGCCGGAAGAGGAAGCTGCGGCATGCCGACGGAAGGTCCGTCAGGCCCGCTACTTCCGCCTCGGTTCCTTCTCCCCAGGGGGGAAGATCTTCTGCCGCCGTGGCGACTATCCCCGTAGTGGGGTCCTTCCAGAATGATACTGTTCCTGCAGTGGGATCCTCCCGGAGCGCGTCTGTCCCCGTGGTGGAACCCTCCTGGGGTGCTAGCTCCGGGCGCACGACTCCGGCACCTGGGACGGTGGGAGCCTCCAGGTCCAGGGGTTCCTCCCGATCAAGGAGAGCCTCGACCCGGGAAACGCCCGTGGTTGCAACAAGTTCTCGGGGGCCTTCCGGAGCTCCTACGCCGACCATGGCCAGCCCGGAACGTCCGGGAAAAAGGTTCCGCGCAAGCTGGTGCGGAAGCCTTCCAAGGTAATTTTTAATTTTTACCTTGGTTAACTTTTTAATTGTAGCAACTGTTTGTTTATTTTCTTCGTTCATCATATGCAGTGTCCCCAAGAAGGGGAGTGAGGCTCCACCCTCGGCCACAGTGTCTGAGGCCGTGGGAGCTTCTGCTCCTGTCTCGGTGCCGCCCCAGGTGGTGGCTGAGGCTGTCGTGGTCATGGACCTCGACTCGTCCCCAGAAGTTCCCGTGGTAGCGCCGGACCACGGGAGTGAAGACACGCCAGCGGCACCTGTCCCGAAGGTTGAAGCATCGGGTCCTGGTGCTGCAGTGATGGAAGCTCTAGTAGTTCCGGCTTTGGAACCGGAAAGTGCTGAAGCCCCACGGTTGAGCCGGAGGTGATTGAAGCCCCGACATGCGAGCCGGAAGTCGAGGTAGCTCCGGCAGTTGAGCTGGCTACCTCTGAAGCACCGGCCGCTGAGCCGGTGATTGTTGGAGCTCCGGTCATGGGGCCGGTTGAAGATGAAGATCTTCTGGCGCCTGAACCGGTGGTTGAAGAGGCGAGGGAGCTCGAGCCTCCCTCGGAAGAGGTGTCCCGGTCGGAGCCAGTAGTGGCTCCTGCTCCGGAGGCGACGACGTCGGTGGTACTTGCGGCCGAGCCGGAGTGCCCAAGCGCAGTCGCTAGCCCCCTGCCCGAGGGGGCGAATGAAGACTTGGCGGTGGGGCCTTCTTCGATGGCGACTGAGGCCATCCCGGAGGACGACCCTAGTGCCTTGGAAGCTCAGAGTTCCACTCTCATAGAGTGGGACCCAATTTTTGTATGTGAAGACCCGCTGGAACCAGCGGAGGAGACCCCAGCAAGTCCGGAGCGCATCCCGCTGTCGATGTCTATCGACAACGCCTGCTCCAGTCTGCATCAAGTCCAATTGGCCTTCTTCCACGACAGCAAGGCTCTTGAAGAGGAGCGCCAAACCCTTAGGCGGTGGCGTAACCGACTCCACTTTCAGACCAAGCTGGCGCAGTCGAGGCTAGCGGATGACAAGGAGTGGATCAAGCGGGAGAAGATCCGCCTGGAGTACTGGGGCAAGCTGCTGGATGATAGGGAGAGCATGACTCATGCCCTCGACGCTCAATCCCGGGAGATCCACGATCAGGCCAAAGCTGCCAACGACGCGGCCAATGCTCGGCACGAACAGCTTGAGGCCATCAACACCGCACTCATCAAGCGCCGAGAGGCACTTGAAGAGATGGAGAGACGGCTCGAGGACGAAGAGCAGAAACTCCTGGAGCTGCGGGATGACGTCCTGAGGAGGGAAGAGGAGGTCGCCGAGAAAGTAGCTCTGGCTGACAAGGGCCTCGAGGAGCGCACCAAGAAGTTGGAAGAGCGCTGCCAAGAGGAAGAGGAGAAGACCTGGGTGCGGGGGCAGGAACTCTACGAATACGAGTGTGCCCTTGTTGCCCGGGAGAAAAAGGTGGAGGCTAGAGAGAAGGACCTGGTCGATCGTCGGAACAAGATCCACCTCCGGGAGGAGGAGCTCGGAAGACTTGAGAGGCGGGTTGCTGCAAAGATTCAGCAAAACGCCAAAGAAGTTGAGCGCCTCGCCCGTGAGAATTCCGAACTGACGGCGGCCAAGAGATCCCTGGAAGAGATGAAGAGCTTGAGGATGGCAGACTCCCTACAGATTTGGGAGTTCCTGGGCAAGGCCAATGACGCGCTGACGCCGATGGGTTTCAGCCCCGTGCGCCCGGATGATCCGGAGCCGGAGCCGGACCTTGCGCTGCAGGCGTTGAGCGCAGCTGGTAGCAAGCTCTCCAAGGTGGGCGATGTCATCGTAGACCAACTGGAAGTTGAGGGGCAATCCCTGGCAAAGAACGTCGCAGAGTATGTGCTGACGTGCTACACCAGCCGGAACTCTCAATTTCCTCTGGACCCGATGCTTGAAGGCCCCGTCGAAGGAGAAGGCGAAGCTACCCGAGCCAGCGTATCGGAGGTTGCCCAGAAAGTCGCCGAGTTCTTCCATAGGGTCTAGGACCATCTCTTTAGCTCTCACTTGTATTTTCTCTTCTTCTTCCTCAATTTTGTAATCCCTTGTCTCCAGATGTAATCTCCTGTCTCCAGATGAATGAAATCCCCAAATTTTTGCGAATTCCACTTTTTGTCTTCAACATCTTTATCTTCACTTGGCCCACTGGTAGATGTACACAATTTAATTGTGAACATGTACCAAAAGGATATTGTGTTTTGTTGAAGACGCATTTGCTCCGAACTTGTAGAATTTAGGTCCGAAGTCTTCGATAGTGAAGGTCCCCTGAGGTTGTCGGAGCTTAGAAGCTCCGGCATTGTCCATCGCTGGAGCTTGGTAGCTCCGGCAATAGCCTCTATCAACACGTAGGGCGTCGATAGTTAGTCCTCCGGGGTGTCGGAGCTTAGTAGCTCCGGCAGTGACCTTTGCCAACACTTGGTTTATTGGCAGCAGACTCCATTTACGGGGTCTTCTCACCATCTTTTATTCAGCGTCGACGGTTGGCCCCCTTGGGGGAGTCGGAGCTTAGTTAGCTCCGGCTTTTCTCCATCAACGTAGAGTTTATTTTTCCTGCACACTTAAGCCAAGAAAAATAGTAAAATTCGTTCCTTGTCTATAATTTCGCCGCGTCTTATGATTCTAGAGAAAACTTTAAGTTGAACGCGATTTTAAATACAACCGTATGCGTTGCCTTTTCTCTTAGATTCAACTGTCCATGGACCCGCCTTACTTCGGCCTACCGGGGTGTAGGTAGAGTGGCGTACTTAGGGTGCTTGACTAGGCTAAGTCGATAGCACACTCCGGCCCTAGATTGGCTTGGCGGCTTTCAGGCGAGTTGGCCATGAACGATATTTGAATCCAAAAGAACTGACAATGCAACTCAAATCGTATATAAACCGGTCGAACTAAAATTTCTTAAGAATTGCACGTCTCTGTTATAGACAAGAAAGAGAAAAATAAAAATGTCGAGCCTGCACAAAATAAATGCACGTGGAGTCTATTTCACCTGAAGATGTCTTTCATTATAGGTCCGGGGTACAGGGGAAACAAGTACACTCTTAGGGTACGAAACCAGGCTAAGTGTGTTTCATTTCTCATTTGACCCAGGGTAGTTAGCCACACTTTTAGTCCCGAGACTGTGACAAGTGTTGCATGAGCTTTGCGGACCTTTCGGGAAAGGTCCGGCTGCTCTCCCGGAGGAACTACCCGACTCTGTACAATGACTCTATAACATACATCTCAAGTTACTCAAGACTCACCTCCGTGGTATTAAGTGTAGAACTTACGGAGGTGCTCGATGTTCCAAGGATTTGGGAGAGGTGTCCCATCCTCGGTAGCCAAGCGAACGCTTCCGGGATGGGATACTTTGATCACTCGGAAGGGCCCCTCCAAGCTGGGGGAGAGTTTGTTTAACCCTTCTCTGGATAGTATTCTCCGTAGCACCAGATCGCCTTCCTCGAGCTGTCGGTTGTGTACATGCTGCTGGTGATAACGCTGTAGAGCTTGGCGATATCGGGCATTCCGAACAGCTGCTTGGCACCTTCCCTCCTCGAGGAGGTCTAGGTCTTCACGCCGGAGCTGGTCCTGCGCGGCTTCGTCGAAGGTCCGGACCCGGAGCAAACCCAAGGTGATTTCCGGAGGAAGGATTGCTTCAGCTCCGTACACCAGAAAGAAGGGTGTTTCTCCGGTTGACCGGTTTGGAGAAGTCCTGTTGGCCCATAGAGTGGGCAGAAGCTCTTCGATCCAGTTGGCTCCATGTTTCTTCAAGCGCTCATAGGTGCGCGTTTTTAGTCCCTTAAGGATTTCTGCATTTGCTCTCTCGGCTTGGCCATTGCTGGCTGGGTGAGCTACGGAGGCGTAGCAAACTTGTATGCCGAGGTCTTCGCAATATCCTTGGAATGCGGAGCTTGTGAATTGAGTCCCATTATCAGTGATGATCTTGTTTGGGACTCCGAATCTGCTTACAATGGATTGTAGAAAGTTGATAGCAGATTGCTTGTTGATCGTCACAACTGGAGTTGCTTCCGGCCACTTGGTGAACTTGTCAATGGCGACATACAGGAACTTGTAACCTCCGACGGCTCTTGGGAAGGGTCCCAAGATGTCCATCCCCCACACAGCGAAGGGCCATGTAGGAGGTATCATTTGTAAGGACTGAGCCGGTGTATGAATTTGCTTTGCATGAAATTGGCATGCTTCGCATTTCTTCACCAGCTCAGTGGCATCCTGGAGCGCTGTAGGCCAGTAGAAGCCATGCCGAAAGGCTTTTCCGACCAGCGTGCGGGAAGATGCGTGGTTCCCACACTCGCCTCCATAGATTTTTGTGAGAAGTTCGCAGCCTTCTTCCCTTGTGATGCACCGCATTAGGATGTCGTTGGCACCGCGCTGATAGAGATCCCCTTCTACCAGTGTGTATCTTTTAGCCAATCTGACTACCCGGTCAGCGGATACATCATCATCAGGAAGGATGTTGTCTTTCAAGTAGCTCTGGATCTCCGAGATCCATGCATCGGAGCTAGTTTGAGCTTTTGAGTCTTGCGTGTTGGGTTGCTCGGAGCTCCCGGCAGCACCTACGACCCTTGATGGCTGCCATGGTAACAGGGCCATCGGGACCGTCAGCTTCGGGATGCTGATCTCGCCCCCTTCGCTCAGTTCAGCAGGATGAGCTGTGGGTTTTGACAACCTCCGGACAAAGATTCCGTCAGGAGCCGGAGCTCTGGTTGACGCTTTAGTCGAGAGTTCGTCAGCTTCAGTGTTATGGGCACGCTGAACATGGTGGAGGTCTAGGACTTCAAAGTCCTTCTGAAGCCTCTGGACTTCAAGGAGGTAAGCAGCTAGCTGGAGATTATTGCAGGAGCATTCACCCTTCACCTGCTTGATGATGAGCTGTGAATCTCCTTTGACCAGCAGTTGCTTGACACCATATGACAGTGCCATCTTTAGTCCGTAGATGAGTGCTTCATACTCCGCCATGTTGTTGGTTGCCTTGAAGTCAAGGTGTACCATGTATTTTACCTTCTCCCCAGTCGGTGCAAGGAGAAGGATTCCAGCTCCGGCCCCCTGCTTCTGCATGGAGCCATCGAAGTAGAGGGTCCAGTGAGGCTCGGTGAAGGTTGGAGCTTGATGCTCCGTCTTCTGCTCGCTGGGGCCCCCAGGATTTGATGGAGAGGGAGTCCATTCCGCCACAAAATCTGCCAACGCTTGACTCTTGACAGCTTGTCTTGAAATAAATTCAAGATCGAATTCAGTCAAGATCGAATTCAGCCAATTTCACTGCCCACTTTGCAATATTCCCAGTTGAATTAGGATTATGCAAGATTGCTCGAAGTGGATAGGAGATCACCACCGAGACTTTGTGAGCTTGGAAGTAGTGTCGAAGCTTCCTGGAGGCAATAAGAACTGCATAGAGCAGCTTATGCACCTCTAGGTATCGAGTCTTGGCATCATGTAATACTTCACTGATGAAGTATACCGGGCGTTGAATGGTAAGTTGATCTGAGTGACGTCGAAGACCAACTTCTCAGTGCGATACTTCTCCCGGGTCCCGAAGGTAACGGGGAGAGTTATAGCTCCGAGTGGGGTAATGGCCCCCGGACCTACTCTGGAGAAAGGTCGAGAGGGCTGGAGATCCGAAGGTCGGAGCTGAAGCTTAGTGAAAGCTTCGAAGCTGATCAGGTTAAGCCCCCGAACCTCCGTCTACCATGACATGGTGGAGCTAGATGTTTTTGATGGTAGGAGATACCATCAAAGGTAGCTGACCTGCTCCAACCATGCTCCATGGGCAATCAGAGGCATCGAAAGTGATGGAGGTTGTCGGTACTCTAAAAACCATACACCCCCTGAGGTTACAAAGATCTCAAGGGAAGGACATCAACTCAAATTGAAGACCCTTGGGGGCCCACTCGCCAGACGTGACCGGACCCGCTTCTCCAACATGGTTAACCTCTAGGTTGCCACGTGTACTGTCAGCCCAGAGCTATTACCCGCAAGGGTGAAGCTCCGGGCCAAGTACTGAAACGGCACCTCCGGAGGTAGCCCCCGACCGAGAGAAGCTCCGGACATGACACGTGCCAGGTCACCCCGGAGCTTCCCGCTTCTCCCAAGCAAGCTCCGGAGCTGCCACGTGTCCATACGTCGGAGCTAAACCGCTTCAAATCCCCGGGAGACGTTGTAACGGCTCCGGATCTCCAAAGGACAGCTGCAGACTTCAAGACCCGATTAATTATCATTAATTCCACATTAATGACACTTAATCGGATGATATTAACACCTGTAACGGCACTGTCGGAGCCGTTACAGGGTTATTAGCAACAATTAATCTCGCGTATCAATACTAGTAACCGCCAGGGCCACATGTCGGGCCAGGCTGACTTGTAACGGTTTGTCCTTGTGCTATAAAAGGACAAACCGACGATACACGGGGGGGAGAACTCTCGAACACTCTGAAGCTCACAAGTTAACACAACAAACACACACCCGTGGAGTAGGGTATTACGCTCAGGCGGCCCGAACCACGTAAACCACCGTGTCACTCGTGTCCAAATCGCATTTCACTTTCTTAGATCTCCGCGCGCCCAGACCGAACCACAAACTCCTTCAAACACTTCTCATAGTGTTAGGGGATCTGCCGACTCCAACAGTCGACAGTTGGCGCGCCAGGTAGGGGCACCTGAGATCTTCAAGAATGGTGAATTCAGCAGCTGGATCATCCAACGGGCAACCTGCTGCTCAGACTGTCGGAGGCAATCCCTCCAACATGCAACCACCGGCAGGAGCCTCAGTTCCAGCGGGAGTCACACTCCCACCACCACCATCTTCTCCGGCAAGACATGCCGAAAGACATGATGGTGCACCGGCGTCACATTCTGCGCCGGCAAGCCGTGACAACCCAGAACACGCGCTCCATGCAGCGCGTGCTCTCCTTCAGCGACCACCACCTCCGGATGCATCTCAAGGTGCCATGGAGCAATGGAGAGCTGATATTGAGCATTTGGTCGCAGCAGCAGCCGAACGCCTCAACAATCAGGGTCCACCTCCTTCAGGGCGGGCCCCGTCGCAGCGACGAACGTTGTCTGGAAGACTTGGTCCACATGTCTCCAACAACCGAAGAAGAGCTGCGTCACAGCAAGTGACGTCGTTGCCCTCTGGGGCACGACGTGCCCATACTGCATCTCGGCTTTCGACACACGACCTCCGAGCGGAGCTTGATCGCCGATACCGCCAACAGGATGGCCGTGTCCACATCGAGCGAGCTCGAGAAAGACGAGATGCTCAAGATCTTTCTACTCTGGAAGGAGTAGGAGGAGGCTGTTCCGCCCTAGCCATGCACCTGCGTATGGTTAGATGGCCACAGAAGTTCCGGCCACACTTGCCGGAAAAATTCGACGGGACTGTCAATCCCGTAGAATTTTTACAGATATACTCCACTGCGATCCTAGCAGCTGGAGGAAATGAGGCTGTAATGGCCAATTACTTTCCAGTGGCCTTAACTGGGACCGCTAGGTCCTGGTTTATGAGCCTTCCGCCCAACTCTATCGACAGTTGGGAGGAGCTATGCCGCCAGTTCACCGCCAATTTCGGGAGTTCATACACCCGTCCGGGCACCGAACTGGACCTTTTTGCGGTCGTGCAAAAAGGAGGAGAATCTTTGCGGTCATTCATCCAGAGATTCTCTCAGGTACGTAACACAATCCCTTCTATCTCAAGCGCTTCTGTCATTGTAGCATTCAGACAAGGTGTACGAGACAAGAAGATGTTGGAGAAACTGGCGATCAAAGAGATCACCAGTGTCACGGAGCTCTTCAGCCTGGCTGACAAATGTGCCAGAGCTGCGGAGGGCCGTGAAATGCACTCCAAACCAGCCTTGGAGGATCATAAAAAATCCTCCAAAGAAGAAGTCACTACCTCCGTGGGTGGCAAGAAGAAAAAGAAGACCAACGGCAAGAAGAAGCCGTCGGCCGGCACATCCAACGTTGCAACCACTGCAACTCCTGGTGGCCGGGGGCCACGCCCCGAGAAGCGACCTCGACCGTCTTCCGAAGACGGTGGCAAATCCAAGATGTGGTGCCCCATTCACAAAACGGGCAGCCACAGACTGGAGGATTGCCGGGAGGTCCAAAACCTTGCCGAGCGCTACCACAAGCGCCGGGAAGGGTCTCCCTTCCGTCAGAGGGAGGGAAAACAAAAGGTCGATGAAGCTCCGGCTGAAGAGGAGTTAGGGTTTCAAGACCCCAAAAAGGTCTTGAAAGCCGTCTACACCTCCGTCGACGATGATTCCGACGTCTCCGACAACGAACGTCGAAAAACCATGAACACCATCTTTGGTGGATCATGGGACATCACCTCTCGTCGCGTCATTAAGACCATGCGACGGGATATGGCTGCTGTAGCTCCTACAGCTAGACCGGAGCCACATCGAAAGTGGATGGACACACCCATCACTTTCGATGCTTCGGATTGTCCTCAAAGCATGGTCGGAGCTGGCCAGCTGCCCTTGATGGTATCCCCCACCATCAACAACATCCAGCTCCATCATGTCCTGGTAGATGGAGGTTCGGGGCTTAATCTCATCAGCTTCGAAGCTTTCACTAAGCTTCAGCTTCGACCTTCAGACCTCCAGCCCTCTCGACCTTTCTCCGGAGTAGGTCCGGGGGCCATAACCCCACTCGGAGCTATCACTCTCCCTGTTACCTTCGGGACCCGGGAGAAGTATCGCACCGAAAAGTTGGTCTTCGACGTCGCTCAGATCAACTTACCATTCAACGCCATTTTGGGTAGACCTGCCTTGTACAAATTCATGGCAGCTGCTCATTATGGATACCTGGTGTTGAAGATGCCGACACCAGTAGGCGTTCTCCGGATCCGTGGAGATCGCACTGCCGGAGTAACTGCTCTGGAAGAACTCCATGCACTCACCACAGCGCAAGAGGAGGATTCCAGACAGAAGCAAGCTCCACAACCTCCGAGCATTCGTCAACGAGGCTCGACCTCTGCACCCCGTGTGCAGCCAAGCGGCGACACCGACATTCCCGTCAAAGTCGTCCAAATTGGTTCCGATGTCACTCAAACTACCCGCATATCGGGTGGCTTGAACGACAAATAGGAACTCGCGCTCATCACTTTCCTCCGGGCTAATGTTGACGTGTTTGCCTGGCAACCGTCACAAATGCCTGGGATCCCCAGGGAAGTGATTGAGCACAATCTGAAGATTTACCCCGACGCTCGGCCTGTACACCAGAAACCTCGGAAGCAATCTGTAGAGCGACAGAACTTCATCCGACAAGAAGTGAAGAAGTTGCTCGAAGCCGGATTCATCCGAGAAGTCTACCATCCAAAATGGCTGGCAAACCCAGTCGTTGTGCCTAAGGCCGGCGGGAAACTTCGGATGTGCATCGACTACACCACACTGAATAAGGCATGTCCAAAAGATCCATTCCCACTACCTAGAATAGACCAGATAGTGGATTCCACCTCTGGGTGTGAGTTGCTGTGTTTTCTAGACGCATATTCGGGATATCATCAAATCCGGATGTCTAGGGAAGATGAAGAACATACTTCATTCATCACAGTGGATGGATTGTATTGTTACACAGCCATGCCTTTTGGTCTCAAGAATGCAGCTTCAACTTTTGTACGAGCAATGTACAAAACTTTCGAAGAACTCATCAGAGACATAGTGGAGGTGTACGTTGATGACATTGTGGTCAAAGTCAAAAACAAGGAGTCCCTCTTGGATACCTTGCAGGCTGTCTTCGACAAGCTGCGGGCCACCCGCACGAAGCTAAACCCAGACAAGTGCGTCTTCGGGGTTAGTTCCGGAAAGCTTCTTGGTTTCCTGGTAAGTCACCGGGGTATAGAGGCTAATCCGGCGAAGATAAAAGCCATCGAAGACATGCGGCCACCAACCCGCATCAAAGACGTCCAAAAATTAACTGGATGTCTAGCAGCCCTCAGTCGATTCATTTCAAGACTGGCGGAAAGGGCACTTCCCTTCTTCAAGTTACTGAGGAAGTCCGGACCATTCCAATGGTCTGAAGAGGCAGAGAAGGCATTCCAGGAGCTGAAACAGTTCCTCACCACTCTACCAGTCTTGGTAGCTCCGAACCCTGGTGAGCCTTTATTGCTTTATATTTCAGCAGCTGACGAAGTCGTCAGTATGGTTCTGGTTGCGGAGAGACCGGAACTGCCCAATACTCAGGAATCCAGATCCTTTCGGGAGGATCCGGAGGTTCCCGAAAGCAGGTCTGGGTCCCAGCTCCCAGACTTGAATCCTCAAGAAGTCACTTCAGAGGACCCAGATCCTTCCGATAGGATCCAGGTCATTCCTGAAGAAGCTCCGGGTTCCTCCACCCAGAACCCGGAGGTCCCCGAAGATAGTCTGGACCCCTCCGACAGGGTCCAGATCAATGAAGAGGAAGCTTCGGACCCCTCCGGGAGGGTCCGTACCATTCAACGCCCAGTATACTTCATCAGTGAAGTGTTACATGATGCCAAGACTCGATACCTAGAGGTACATAAGATGCTCTACGCAGTTCTTATTGCCTCAAGGAAGCTTCGACACTATTTCCAAGCTCACAAAGTCTCGGTGGTAACCTCATATCCACTTCGAGCGATTCTGCATAATCCCAATTCAACTGGGAATATTGCAAAGTGGGCAGCGGAACTGGCTGAATTCAACCTCGAATTCATTCCAAGACAAGCAATCAAGAGTCAAGCGTTGGCAGATTTCGTGGCAGAATGGACTCCCTCTCCATCAAACTCTGGGGGCCCCAGCGAGCAGAAGAAGGAACCACAAGTTCCGGCCTTCACTAAGCCTCACTGGACCCTTTACTTCGACGGCTCCATGCAAAAGCAGGGAGCCGGAGCTGGAGTCCTTCTCCTCACACCAACCGGGGAGAAGGTAAGATACATGGTGCACCTTGATTTCAAGGCAACCAACAACATGGCGGAGTACGAAGCACTCATATATGGATTAAAGGTGGCACTATCCTTTGGTGTCAAGCAGTTGCTGGTCAAAGGAGATTCACAACTTGTTATCAAACAGGTGAAGGGTGAATGCTCCTGCAATAATCTCCAGCTGGCTGCTTATCTCCTTGAAGTCCAGAGGCTTCAGAAGGACTTCGAAGTCCTAGACCTTCATCATGTTCAGCGTGCTCACAACGTTGAAGCTGACGAACTCTCGACCAAGGCGTCAACCGGAGCTCCGGCTCCAGATGGAACCTTTGTCCGGAGGATGTCAAAACCCACAGTTCAGCCTGCCGAGCTGAACGAAGGGGGCGAGATCAGCATCACGAAGCTGACGGTCCCGATGGCCCTGTTACCATGGCAGCCATCAAGGGTCGTAGGTGCTGCCGGAAGCTCCGAGCAACCCAGCACGCAAGACTCAAATGCTCAAGTCAGTTCCGATGCATGGATCTCGGAGATCCGGAACTACTTGAAAGACAACATCCTTCCTGACGATGATGTATCCGCTGACCGGGTAGTCAGATTGGCTAAAAGATACACGTTGGTAGAAGGGGATCTCTACCGGCGCGGTGCCAACGGCATCCTAATGCGGTGCATCACAAGGGAAGAAGGCTGCGAGCTCCTCGCAGAAATCCATGGAGGCGAGTGTGGGAACCACGCGTCTTCCCGCACGCTGGTCGGAAAAGCCTTTCGGCACGGCTTCTACTGGCCAACAGCGCTCCAGGATGCTACTGAGCTAGTGAAGAAATGCAAAGCATGCCAATTTCATGCAAAGCAAATTCATACACCTGCTCAGCCCTTACAAATGATACCTCCTACGTGGCCTTTCGCCGTGTGGGGGATGGACATCTTGGGACCCTTCCCAAGAGCCGTCGGAGGTTACAAGTTCCTGTATGTCGCCATCGACAAGTTCACCAAGTGGCCGGAAGCTACTCCTGTTGTGACGATCAACAAACAATCTGCAATCAATTTTCTACAATCTATCGTGAGCAGATTCGGAGTCCCAAATAAGATCATCACTGATAATGGGACTCAGTTCACAAGCTCCTCATTTCAAGGATATTGCGAAGACCTCGGCATACAAGTTTGCTACGCCTCCGTAGCTCATCCTGCCAGCAATGGGCAAGCCGAGAGAGCAAACGCAGAAATCCTTAAAGGACTAAAAACGCGCACTTATGAGCGTTTGAAAAAGCACGGAGCTAATTGGATCGAGGAGCTTCCGCCCACTCTATGGGCTAACAGGACTTCTCCAAGTCGGGCAACCGGAGAAACACCCTTCTTCCTGGTGTACGGAGCAGAAGCGATCCTTCCTCCGGAGATCACCCTGGGTTCCCTCCGAGTCCGGACCTTCGACGAAGCCGCGCAGGACCAGCTCCGGCGTGAAGACCTAGACCTCCTCGAGGAGGGAAGGTGCCAAGCAGCTGTTCGGAATGCCCGATACCGCCAAGCTCTACGGCGCTATCATCAGCGGCATGTACATAACCGACAGCTCGAGGAAGGCGATCTGGTGCTACGGAGAATACTATCCAGAGAAGGGCAAAACAAACTCTCCCCCGGCTGGGAAGGACCCTTCCGAGTGATCAAAGTATCCCGTCCCGGAAGCGTTCGCTTGGCTACCGAGGATGGGACACCTCTCCCAAATCCTTGGAACATCGAGCACCTCCGTAAGTTCTACACTTAATTCCACGGAGGTGAGTCTTAAGTAACTTGAAGTGTATGTTATAGAGTCATTGTACAGAGTCGGGTAATTCCTCCGGGAGAGCAGCCGGACCTTTCCCGAAAGGTTTGAAAAGCTCATGCAACACTTGATACAGTCTCCGGACTAGAAGTGTAGCTAATTACCCTGGGTTAAACGAGAAACCAAACACACTTAGCCTGGTTCCGTACCCTAAGAGTGTACTCGTTTCCCATGTACCCCGGACCTATAATGAAAGACATCTTCATGTGAAATAGACTCCACGTGCATTCATTTTTGCATAGGCTCGACATTTTTATTTTTCTCTTTCTTGTCTATAACAGAAACGTGCAATTCTTAAGAAGTTCTAGTTTAACCGATTTATGTACGATTTGAGTTGAATTGTCGGATTTTTTAGATTTAAATGTCGTCTGTGGCCAACTCGCCTGAAAGCCGCCAAGCCATTCTAGGGCCGGAGTGCGCTATCGACTTAGCCTGGTCAAGCACCCTAAGTACGCCACTCTACCTACACCCCGGCAGGCCAAAGTAAGGTGGGTCCATGGACAATTAGATCTAAAAGAAAAGACAATTCACCCAATCATACTAAAAATCGTGTTCAACTTGAAATTCTCTTGAGAACCGTAAGCCGCAACGAAGTTATAGATAAGGAACGAATTTTACTGTTTTTCTTGGCCTAAGTGTGCAGGAAGAATAAACCCAACATTGATGGAGAAAAATTGGAGTTAACCAAGCTCCGACTCCCACCGGCGTTAACTTGAAGATGGTGAGAAGACTCTATCACTAGAGTCTGTTGCCAGCAAGCCAGGCGTGGCAAGGGTCATTGCCGGAGCTACTAAGCTCCGACACCTTGAAGTATTAACTATCGACACTCAACGTGTTGGTAGAGGCTATTGCCGGAGCTACTAAGCTCCGACAATGGGCAATGCCGGAGCTTCTAAGCTCCGACGACTTCAAGGGACCTTCACTATCGAAAACTTCGGACCTAAACTATACGAGTTCGAAGCAAATCTGTCTTCAACAAAAATCAACATCCTTTTGGTACATGTCCACAATCAAATTGTGCACATCTACCAGGGGGCCAAGTGAAGACAAAGATGTTGAAGACAAAAAAATGAAATTCACGAAAAATTGGGGATTTCATTTCATCAGAAGACCGGAGATTACATCTGGGGACAAAGGATTACAAAATTGAGGAAGAAGAGAAGATACAAATAAAGGCTAAGAAAGATAGTCCTAGACCCTATGGAAGAACTCAGCGACCTTCTGGGCGACCTCCGACACGCTGGCTCGGGTAGCTTCGCCTTCTCCTTCAACTGGGCCTTCAAGCACCGGGTCCAGAGGGAATCGGGGGTTCCGGCTAGTGTAGCACGTCAACACATATTCTGTGACGTTCCTAGCCAGGGATTGCCCCTCGACCTCCAACTGGTCCGCGATGACGTCGCCCACCTTGGAGAGCTTGCTGCCCGCAGCGCCCAACGCTTGCAGCGCAAGGTCCGGCTCCGGCTCCGGATCATCCAGAAGCACGGGGCTGAAACCCATCGGCGCTAGCGCGTCGTCGGCCTTGCTCAGGAACTCCCAAATTTGCAGGGAGTCCGTCTTCCTCAGGCCCTTCATCTCTTCCAAGGACCTCCGGGCCGCCGCCAGCTCCGAATTCTCGCGGGAGAGGCGCTCAACTTCTTTGGCGTTTTGCTGAATCTTCGCAGCAACCCGCTTTTCGAGTCTTCCGAGCTCCTCCTCCCGGAGGTGGATCTTGTTCCGGCGGTCGACCAGGTCTTTCTCCCTAGCCTCTATTTTCTTCTCCCGGGCGATGAGGGCACACTCATACTCGTAGAGTTCCTGCCCTCGCACCCAGGTCTTCTCCTCCTCTTCGAGGCAGCGCTCTTCCAATTTTTTAGCGCGCTCCTCGAGGCCCTTGTCCGCCAGAGCTGTCTTCTCGGCGAGCTCTTCTTCACGTCGCAAGACGTCATCCCGTAGCTCCAGGAGTTTTTGCTCCTCATCCTCGAGCCGCTTTTCCCTTCCCTCAAGCGCCTCTCGGCGCTTGATGAGTGCGGTACTGATGGCTTCGAGTTGATCGTACCGGGCGTTGGCCGCATCATTGGCAGCTTTAGCTTGGTCGTGGTACTCCCGGGATTGGGCGTCGAGGTTGTGAGTCATGCTCTCCCTCTCGTCCAGCATCTCACCCCAGAGCTCCAAGCGGACCTTCTCCCGCTTGATCCATTCCTTGTCCGCAGCGATCCTCGACTGCGCCAGCTTGGTTTCGAATTGGAGTCTATTACGCCACCTCCTCAGGGTTTGGCGCTCCTCTTCAAGAACCTTGCTGTCGTGGAAGAAGGCTAGTTGGACTTGGCGCAGACTGGAGCAAGCGTTGTCGATGGACATCGACAGCGAGATGGGCTCCGGACCTTCTGGGGTCTCCTCCGCTGGTTCCAGCGGGTCTTCATTTACAAAAATTGGGTCCCACTCTGCGAGAGCGGAACCCCGAGCTTCCAAGGCACTAGGGCCCTCCTCCGGGATGGCCTCAGTCGCCACTGAAGAAGGTCCCGCCACCAAATCTTCATTCGCCCCCTCAGGCTGGGGGCCGGCGACTTCGTTCAGGCACTCTGGCTCCGCCACGGGTACCATCGACGTCGTCGCCTCCAATGGCTCCGGCCGGGACGCTTCTTCTGAGGGGAGCTCAAGCTCCCCCGCCTCCACCACCACCGGCTCTGCAGCCGGCGCTCCAATAACTACCGGCCTTGCGACCGGAGCTTCAGAAGTAACCGGCTCAATTGCCGGAACCACTTCAACTTCCGGCTCGCATGCCGGGGCTTCAACTTCCTCCGGCTCGACCGCCGAAGCTTCAGCATTTTCCGGCTCTGAAGCCGGAACCGCTACTTCCTCCGGCTCGACAGCCGGAGCATCTACTTCTGCAGCACCAGGGCCCGGAGCTTCAACCTCCGGAGCAGGTGCCGCTGGCGCATCTTCAATCCCGTGGTCCGGCGCTACCACGGGAACTTCTGGAGACGAGTCGAGGTCCATGACCACGACAGCCGGCGCCGGAGCTGTCGCAGCCTCCGCCTGGGGCGGCACCGGGGCTGGAGCAGAAGCCCTCGCAGCCTCAGACACTGTGGCTGAGGGCGGAGCTTCACTCCCCTTCTTGGGAACGCTGCAGATGAAGAATGAAGAAATTGAGCAAACAGATGCTATAATTAAAAGTTAATTGAGGTAAGCAAGAAAAATTACCTTGGGAGGCTCACGCACCAGCTTGCGCGGAACCTCTTTCCCGGACGTTCCGGGCTGGCCACGGTCGGCGTAGGAGCTCCGGGAGGACTCCCAGGACTTGCCATAGCCACGGGCGTTTCCCGGGTCGGAGCTCTCCTTGACCGAGAGGAACTCCTAGACCTGGAGGCCCTCACCGCTTCTCGAACCGGAGTCGCCCGTCCGGAACTGGCACCACCGGAGGGACCCGTCACAGGAACAGCTGCACTCCGGGAGGATCCCACCGCCGGAACAGTAGCGCTTCGAAAAGACCCCACCACGGGGACAGATGCTACAGCGGCGGAGGATCTTCCTTCCTGAGGATGGGGAACTGGCGGTGAAGTAGCAAGCCCGACGGACCTTCCGTCAGCATGTCGCAGTTTCCTCTTCCGGTTCTCCGGCTCCTCCGCCAGCTCCTTGCCCTTACCGGTGACCTCAGCTCTTGGCTGAGAGACAGGGGCGGAGCCGCCTTCCGACAACCCGGGGATCGTCAACGGGGCGGTCGATCTTCTCTCGACGACGCCAAGGTCGTCAAGCGCGGGCATCTTCCGCCGGAGCTCCCTGCTGAACTCAACTTCCTCGTTCAGGGGGAGGAAAGCCGGTGGCGGAGTCAAGTACGCTCCGTCTACATCGATGCCGTGCTGGAATTTCTTGAGGTGAAACTCCAAGGACTTCCCCACCATGCTGGACTTCAACCCGGTTTCAACCCGGTCTTCGTCCATCACGCCGTTGAGGGCCCAGGCGAGCTTCTCCCTCCTCTTCAGCGGTGCCCACCTGTTGAACAGGAAGTTGCAGAACACCGCCTGGGGAGTCAATCCTCCCTCCACACATTGGCGGATCCTGGACAAGACGGGTTCGAAAGCTGCCGCCAGCACCGGAACTTCGCTCCACACCGACGTGTCAATGCCGGGCAGACCGTCTGGCAACTCCAACCGCTCGTGCTCCTCCACCCGGACAACTACCCAATCTTTCTTCCAGTCATCCCACTTCCCGGAAGGGAACGACCGGAGGTACTTGAACGGGCACTTCTTGCGCTTCACAAAGTAGTAGAAGCCAAGGTACTCGTCACTTCGGCCGGTGGTTTGGACGGTGAAGAAAGTGCGGAAGAGCTCGATGCAGGGAGGAATGCCCACCCACATCTCGCAGAAGTGGACAAAGATGGACACAAGGAGAAGGGAGTGAGGGCCAAGGTGGTATAGCTGCAGACCATAGAAGTCCAGCAGCATCAAAAAGAAGGAAGAAAATGGTGGGATCAACCCCACCATGGCATACGATGAAAAGTATACCATTTCGCCGGAGTGCTCCTTTTTAAAGGGAAGCTCTCCTCCGGTGCGGATTGAACGGTTGAAGAAGTCCGACGACCACCCCATGAGGGTTCGGACCTTCTTCAGATCGCTCTCCGTCTTCAAACGACTCTCACGCAGACCCAACTCCATCGCAGCACAGCTAGGCGAGAGAAGAAAAGCAAAGCACGAGTTGGGAGTTTGAGCGCAAGAACAGATGGAAAGCGTAAAGAACTCCCGACGGTGCGCTTTCCTTCTTAAGTAAGCCCTCACAACGCTTGGATGGAAACTGCAGGGGAATCAAGCATACTACTCAAGAATTCAACCCAGCCGATGACAAGAGGGCCCGGGACCACCCCGACGACCAAGTCGAGGCTCTTACCCAGGCAAACAGTTGTCATCACGAGGCGGGAAACCCAAAGGCGGCGGACTGACAAGGCGCGCGGAACCGATACGGTTTTCGTATCGGGAACCGACGACCTTCAATTGCGAGAGATCCGCACGTCAAAGATCTTATCTGCCGCCTGAGGTGCGCCACGCGTCGGGACTCAACCATAAAGCCCCGCCAAAGGCACCTCCGAAGACTCTTGAAGACCCAGTTCAAGAGTCACAAGTATGGACCCACCTCCGACGGAACGACTTCATCCCGTTGGCCTTCCCCGGAGGTAGGTCCAGGGGGCCACTGTCGGTACTCTAAAAACCATACACCCCCTGAGGTTACAAAGATCTCAAGGGAAGGACATCAACTCAAATTGAAGACCCTTGGGGGCCCACTCGCCAGACGTGACCGGACCCGCTTCTCCAACATGGTTAACCTCTAGGTTGCCACGTGTACTGTCAGCCCAGAGCTATTACCCGCAAGGGTGAAGCTCCGGGCCAAGTACTGAAACGGCACCTCCGGAGGTAGCCCCCGACCGAGAGAAGCTCCGGACATGACACGTGCCAGGTCACCCCGGAGCTTCCCGCTTCTCCCAAGCAAGCTCCGGAGCTGCCACGTGTCCATACGTCGGAGCTAAACCGCTTCAAATCCCCGGGAGACGTTGTAACGGCTCCGGATCTCCAAAGGACAGCTGCAGACTTCAAGACCCGATTAATTATCATTAATTCCACATTAATGACACTTAATCGGATGATATTAACACCTGTAACGGCACTGTCGGAGCCGTTACAGGGTTATTAGCAACAATTAATCTCGCGTATCAATACTAGTAACCGCCAGGGCCACATGTCGGGCCAGGCTGACTTGTAACGGTTTGTCCTTGTGCTATAAAAGGACAAACCGACGATACACGGGGGGGAGAACTCTCGAACACTCTGAAGCTCACAAGTTAATACAACAAACACACACCCGTGGAGTAGGGTATTACGCTCAGGCGGCCCGAACCACGTAAACCACCGTGTCACTCGTGTCCAAATCGCATTTCACTTTCTTAGATCTCCGCGCGCCCAGACCGAACCACAAACTCCTTCAAACACTTCTCATAGTGTTAGGGGATCTGCCGACTCCAACAGTCGACAGAGGTGTCCATCCACTTTCGATGAGGTTCCGGCCTGACTGTAGGGGCTACAGCGGCCATATCCCGCCGCATAGTCTTGATGACGCAACGAGAGGTGATATCCCATGATCCACCAAAAATGGTGTTCATGGTCTTCCGACGCTCGTTGTCAGAGACGTCAGAGTCATCGTCGACGGAGGTGTAGACGGCCTTCAGGACCTTTTTGGGATCCTGAAACCCTAACTCCTCTTCAGCCGGAGCTTCATCGACCTTCTGTTTTCCTTCCCTCTGTCGGAAAGGAGATCCTTCCCGGCGCTTGCTGTAGCGCTCGGCAAGGTTTTGGACCTCCCGACAGTCTTCCAAACCGTGGCTGCCCGTTTTGTGAATGGGACACCACACTTTGGGTTTGCCACCGTCTTCAGAAGACGGTCGAGGTCGCTTCTCGGGGCGTGGCCCCCGGCCACCCGGAGTTGCAGCAGCTGCAACGTTGGATGTGCCGGCCGACGGCTTCTTCTTGCCGTTGGTCTTCTTTTTCTTCTTGCCACCCCCAGAGGTAGCAGCTTCTTCTTTGGAGGATTTCTTGTGATCCTCCAAGGCTAGTTTGGAGTGCATCTCACGGCCCTCCGCAGCTCTGGCACATTTGTCTGCCAGGCTGAAGAGTTCCGTGACGCTGGTGATCTCTTTGATCGCCAGCTTCTCCAACATCTTCTTGTCTCGTACGCCCTGTCTGAATGCCACAATGACAGAAGCGCTTGAGATAGAAGGGATAGTGTTGCATACCTGAGAGAACCTCTGGAGAAGGACCACAAAGATTCTCCCCCTTTTCGCACGACCGCAAAAAGGTCCAGTTCAGTGCCTGGTCAGGTGTATGAACTCCCGAAGTTGGCAGTGAACTGACGGCACAGCTCCTCCCAACTGTTGATAGAGTTGGGTGGAAGGCTCATAAACAAGGACCTGGCGGTCCCAGTTAAGGCCACTAGAAAGTAATTGGCCATCACAGCCTCGTTTCCTCCAGCTGCCAAGATTGCAGTGGAGTATATCTGAAGGAATTCGGCGGGGTTGACAGTCCCGTCGAATTTTTTCGGCAGGTGCGGCCGGAACTTCTGTGGCCGCAGGTGCATGGCTAGGGCTGAACAGCCTCCTCCTACCCCTTCCAGAGTAGAAAGGTCCTGAGCTTCCCGTCTTTCACGAGCACGCTCAATATGGACACAGCCATACTGCTGGCGGTATCGGCGATCAAGCTCCGCCCGGAGGTCATGAGTCGACAGTCTGGATATCGTATGGGTGCGTCGTGCCCCAGACGGCAACGACGTCACCTTTTGTGACGCAGTTCGTCTCCTGTTGTTGGAGACGTGCGGACCAAGTCTACCAGACAAAGTCCGCCGCTGCGACGGGGCCCGTCCTGAAGGAGGAGGACCCTGGTTGTTGAGGCGTTCGGCCGCTGCTGCGACCAAATGCTCCACATCGGCCCTCCACTGCTCCATTGCATCTCTAGATGCATCCGGAGGTGGTGGACGTTGGAGAAGAGCACGCGCTGCATGGAGCACGTGTTCCGGGTTGTCATGACTTGCCGACGCAGTAAGTGACGCTGGCGCACCATCACGTTGCCCAGCACGATTTGCTGGAGAAGATGGTGGTGGTGGGAGTGTGACTCCTGCTGGTGCTGAGGCTCCTGCTGGTGGCTGCCTGTTGGAGGGATTGCCCCCAACAGCCTGAGCAGCAGGTTGGCCGTTAGATGATTCAGCCGCGGAGTTCACCATTCTCGAAAATCTCGGGCGCCCCTACCTGGCGCGCCAACTGTCGACAATTGGAGCCGACAGATCTACCTACACTGCTAAAGTGATTGGGGAGTTTGAAGTTCGGTGTGGGCGCGCGGAGATTCGAGAAGGTGAATAGGAGTTTGACACAGGAGACACAAGAGTTTACGTGGTTCGGGCCGCCTGAGTGTAATACCCTACTCCACGGGTGTGTTGGTGTTGTATTAGCAGTAAGAGCTTGTCACGTATGATTGCTTGTGAATGTCCCTGAGTGTATCGTCGGCCTGCCCTTTTATAGTACAAGGACAGGCCGTTACAAGCTAGCCTGGCCCGACATGTGGCCCCGACGGTTACTAGTATTGATACACGATTAATTGCTGTTAATGATCCTATAACGGGCTCCGACAGTGCCGTTATTGGTGTTAAGGTCGTCCATTTAAGTGTCATTAATATGGCATTAATGACATTTAATCGGGTCTTGAAGTCCTTGGCTCTCCTTTGAAGATCTGGAGCCGTTACAAGGTCTTTCGGAGATTAGAGGCTGTCAGGTCCGACGTTTGGACACGTGGCAGCTCCGGAGCTTGCTGTGGGAAGCAGGTAGCTCCGGGGCTACCAGTCATGTGTCAAGTCCGGAGCTTCTCTCGGTCCGGGGTTAAGTCCGGAGGTGCCGTTTCGGTACCTGGCCTGGAGCTTCCCCCTTGTGGGCGGTAGCTCCGGTTTGGCAGTACACGTGGCGACCCAGGGATTAACCATGTTGGAGAAGCAGGTCCGGTCATGTCTGACAAGTGGGCCTCCGAGGGTCTTCAACCCAAGTAGATGGCTTTCCTTTGAAATCTTTGTAACCTCAAGGGGTGTGCGGTTTTTAGGGTACCGACAACAGTTATGATGTGTATAATTAGTTACTTGGTAATCAGGGTGAAGAGACCTTCTTTGTGTAATTAGTTACTTGCTAACCACGATTGACATTTTATTAATATTTGATTGATCAATGTGTGTGATCTCCATTTGGCTATACATATGTTTCTATATGTGTATGTTCCTGACACTGACAACGTGGCTGCAAAATCCTGTCTAGCTCCAGGATGCAGCCGACAATCAGGATAATCAAGAATGGGGGCACCTAATAGGAGACGAGCATCCAACAGGGTACGTCTCCTTGTTAGTGTTGTAGTGACTCTGCCGATAAACAATACGCGATGGGCTGTAACGAAGCTCCTCTCGGATTACGTAAATAAAGAAGACCCGCTTCCTTAAAGCCCGTCTCAAGTAAGTCAATAAATCTGCAATGAGCTTCCATAAAGTCCGTCTCGGATCAGTCAAAAAATCTGCGACGTGCTCCTTTAGAGCTTGTCTCTCATGTATGCTGATCGACGATGCGTCCGCCGATCGTCTCCGATGACTCGGTAAAGCTCGTCTAATATTGCTCAAAGAAAAGAGATGCACTATCTTTGAGCCTGTCTCGCACTTATGCTGATCGGCGACACGCCCATCGCTCATCTCTGATGACTACGTAATGCGAGATGCAACAACGGAGACTCACTGTTTGTTCGTCTCCGTTCTTCGTGCGGGCTCGACTCGAATGGGCCTTTCTTACGTAGTGCAATGGATTAATTTCTTTTGTGTAAGTCACTTGATCCATGCAGTACACTGTGAGCTTGTTGTGAGGTGGGCTGGCTGCGCGCAACGACCCACTCCACTAGGGTTGGCATTCAGTTAACCGACACAATTTGGTTTGGTTTTTTGATTTTTTCAAAATTTTATTTTTTAAAAATGGAAACCGAAATGTAACATTTGAAATGAAAAACCTGTCAATCAGTTAATCAGGAAATTCGGTTCGGTTTTCGGTCAACCGAAAAAACCGAACTTAACACTAACTCTCAATCTCTCTCTTGTTGTGGTCATTGTAGGCGATGGGCAGAGTGAGGTGCCCATCGGGAGACTAGATCGCGACCATCAGGGGATATGGCAGGGCAGCAAGCTCGCCGGACGGAGGTGACGACACGTGAACGACGGCGGCATCGGAGGTGTGCGACAGGCCGGGCAGGGGGGTGACTGGGGGCGAAGCGTCATGGGCTTAGGACAGTGCCGCCGGCGGGGAACTCGACGGTCGATGGGCATGGCCACGTGATGCGGCTGGGGCGCTCAGCGACTCGGTGCTGAGCTCGCTCGACATCGGGCATCAGGAGGCTCTGTCGTCTGTGCTGCTAGCGGCGTCGCGGCTGGGCATCGGGAATGCTGAGTGGCGGCCGCATCGAGCGGGTCGGCACGGAGAGGGCGGGGTGGGGGTGGGGGTGGGGGGGGCAGGGGAGGGGCGTGGGGTGGGTGAGTTATGGTTGAGCTGGTTGATGGGCCTTGGGGCAGGATGAGATTAGTGTAGTTAGGGATGGTCTAAGTTGGGTTGGGTCGTAAACCAAAAAGACTAAGTTTATTGGGCCTAATTTGGTTTATTTGGTTAATCGAAGAAAAAACCAAAAACTGTAAAAAATTGATTTTCTCAGTATGAGAACCGAAATCTATTCTGGTTGGACCGGTTTTGGTTAATTCAGTTCGGTTCTGATTAATTTAGTTTTGATTTCCGGTTTTGTTGCTCACCCCTGCAATCCACTTCGTCTTACTCTACCATTGTCCAAGTCCCAGCTGCCCGTAGCAGTGCACGCATCGGCGAGGCTAGTAATACTATTTATCAGTGTTTGAAATCAAAGATTTTTTCATAGGATCGTTAGATTTGCTTCGATATTCATGTTGGCTTCCTTTTATCTTCTCTTCCTTAACCCTAACTGCCGGTACCCTGCGTACCGAATACCCCTTGAGACTACAAAAAGAGCAAAGGAACTTCACCTGTCTGAGTTGAAGACCTCCGAAGGTCCCACGTGTCATACAAGATCGGACCTGCCTCCCTTCTATGGTTAGTCCCAGTGCTTCCACGTGTATCCTGCAACCGGAGCTACATCCGACACATGGGAAAGCTTCGGGCTAAATACCTGTGCGGCACCCCCGGACCTAACCCTCAACAGAGGGAAGCTCCGGTACCGACACGTGTACAACAGCACCGGACCTGCCCGTCCCAGACGGTAAGCTCCAGAGCTGCCACGCGTCCAACCGCCGGACCTTCAACTTCAACAATTTGACTGGTGGACCCCCAATGGCTCGGACCTTCAAGGGACAATTAAAGAGACTTTAACACCTGGTTAAGTGTCATTAATACCATCTTAATGACACACGATCGAAGGGCCCTTAATACCAGTAATGGCACTGTCAAGGCGCGTTACCACACTATTAAGGGTAATTAAGCTCATTAATTGTGTATTAAACATCAGTAACCGCCAGGGTCACATGTCGGGCCAGGCTAACGATGTAACGACCAGTCCTTGTACTATAAAAGGACTGGTCGAGCGATACACAGGGGAGACTCTTCCAGACTGTGCTCTGACACAAGCCCACAAGCTCTCAGACGCTCAATACAACAACTACACACCCTGTAGAGTAGGGTATTACGCTTAGGCGGCCCGAACCATGTAAATCCTCATGTTAACTTGCCATCGTGTTCTCAATCTCCGCGCGCCCACAACCGAACTACAAACTCCGCGGTCTGCCAACAGTAGTACCAGGAGAATTGCCGGAATCCCACTCCGACACTAACCTTTAGTCTGACTCTCGATCCCGATTTCCGAAGGCAACATGGAGTCCCGATGAACGGCACGATAGCGTGCGGAGCTTGCGGTAGCGGCGTGCGGAGCTCCTACAGCGGCGTACAGAGCTCACGATGTGTAGCGAGCGGCGAATGTGTGACAGCAGAGGCACGGCACCGGATTTAAGGAAGAATAATGTCAGAAAATTATTAATTGATTGTTAATTTGTTTTTTTAAGGATTATGTTATTTGTAAAATAGTTAATTAAAATGATTTTGTGATTGCAGAGACTATAACAAAAGTTGATTATTGTGTTAATTGTTAGTATTGAAGGTAAATTGCAAGGATTAGTTGTTAAGTACCCGTTGTTGAAATCTTACTAAATTTCATGCGTCTAAAATCACGACGGACCGGGTCAATTAAAGGTTCACCATGAAGATGGGAAATTGAACAGTAAGCCACCCATGAGGATGGATGGAGGAGCACCGGCGTAACCATGATTAGAGATGGTAATGAGTATCAGGAGGAGCACCGGCGTAACCATGATTAGAGATGGTAATGAGTATCCATTACCCGCATATCCTTGGATATCCGATCTGATGGATACGGCGCGTCTCAACTATGAAAACATCCGAGATGCGCCCGCTCTTCTGATAAAAGAGAGACGGTCGTAACACAAAGCTCGTCTCCTATTTACGTAAAGAAATGAGATGAGCTTTATAGAAAGGTCATCTCCTGCTCTTGACGTTCTTAGCTTAAAGCACGTCTCCTATTTACAAAAGGAAATGAGACGGGCTTTACAGAAAGCTTGTCTCCTTTGGCTTCGTGATTTTGTCTCTTTTGCTTCGGTTCACTTAATATCACACAGACATGAACACATTCACTGAACGAATTAGTCTGATTTAAATCCAAAAAATAATCAAATCTCCGTTCCTTATTAATTGTCATTCTTGACAAACACGATGAACACATGACACATTCATTCATTCACACGGATAAACATGCAAGATAATATTCATTCACACAGATGAACACAAATAACACATTCAATCATTAACACAATATATTACAAAACACAAGAAAAAAATATAAGAAGACACAAGAAAAGAAAAACAACGAAAGAAAAACTAAATCATACTCCCTCCTCCTCCTCCTTCTCCTCCTCCGGCACAGGCTCCCCAGGAGCTTGTGCATAAGGAGCCTGGGCCAACTGCTTTGACGGTGCAACCTCGAGACCGAGGTTCCTCGCCATCGCCGCCACCAGGTTCCTACGTCCCTCAATGCTACGCTCCTGGGCCATCGTCTCGAACAGAGTGTCGAGATGATCGACCACACCCATGAGGGTGTAGAGGTAGTGGATAGTGGTATCCATTCCAGTAAATTCTAGAAGGGTTCCCAGACCCAAGTAACTCATGGCGCGAGACATACTATTGTACGCATCTCGCGCCATAACGAGGTGCAAGTCATTGTTGAGCCGCTCAGGGGAGTCGCAACACTGTTTCTTGAGAGGTGGCTCCCTCGGCGGGCTTGATGGAGGAACTGTGGCCATGGTGGGTCGTCAGCACAGAAAATACAAAGAAGAGAAATGAAAGATGCAAAAGGGATACACGCTTGCGAAGAACTGATGGCGCACCTTATATTAAGGTCTGTGCGGAGTCGACGATGGAGCAGTTCATTTTGCGTGCATTGATGAGACGACGGGACGCTTCAAAACCGCTCGCGTTGGGGAAACGAAAGGTCGCTCGCTTCGGCCACACTCCGGTCGCAATTAAGTTCTCGATAGCTCCTCCTCCTCGGGTCGCGTCTCCCTTTTTCATTGAGTTGCAAATGTTCATTGAGTTGCAAATGTTTATTATCTTTGCGTACGAAGTGGCAACAAACACTCACGATGTTAACTCTGCGCGCGAGTGGCAACAGACGTTCATTATATTAATTGTGTGCGAGTGGCAACATACGCGCATGATTAACTGCACACATCCCTTTGTCGTGTCTCCTCGCATGGGCGAAAGCGAGACCCACAAATGAGAGACGGGCATTATACACACTTCCCCCAGACCCGCTGAGAAGCAGCCCGCGGAGGTTCTTTTGTGGTTGGGGCACGCAGAGATCAATATCAAGATGGTGACCTCAGAGATTTATGTGGTTCGGGCTGCCTGAGCGTAACACCCTACTCCACGGGGTTTGTGTAATTGTATTGAGCGAGTGCGTTCGCTAAGGTCAGGTCGCAATAGCCTGGATCCGAATGTCCCTCCATGTTTATGCGGTGCAGCCCTTTTATAGCTCTAAGGACTGATCGTTACAAAGCTGGTCTGGCCCGACATGTGGCCCTAGCGTGCTTAATGACCTAATACACTATCTAAAGAGTATTAAGTACAATTAATAGTGTGGTAACGTGCATTCATGGCAGCGTTACCCCTATTAACGGTGCACTGATCGTGTGTCATTAATATGGCATTAATGACACATTATCAGACCTTGTAACTGCCTCTTTAACCATCCTTGAATGTTTGTAATGGTCATGGTCGACTTGTGTTCCTATTAGTGACGAAGGTCCGAAGGCTCCACACGTGGCAAATGCGGAGCTTTCCCTTGCGGGAGGGTAGGTCCGGGGTTGCTGCACACGTGTCAGTTCCGGAGCTCCTCTCTAATGGGGGCTAGGTCTGGGACTGTTGTACACGTGTAGTCGCCGGAGCTTCCCTTGGTTGGGAGTTTTGTTCCAGTCTTACTTAACACGTGTTAACCCGGGAGCCAGCCATGTGAGGGGAGCGGGTCCGGTGCAACGTGGCATGTGGGACCTACAAGGGCCTTCAACTCTGACACGTGGAACTTTCTTGCACTTGTTGCGGTATCGTGGGGTACGCGGTATGTAGGGTACCGACAGTGACCCCCGAGCCCACCTCTAGGAGAAACCCCTTGGGTTAAGTTGTTCTGCCAGAGGTGGGGCCATTCTCGATTCCCGCGCTTTGATTTTCAGAAAAGTCCTCTGATGCGCCAATAGAGTGACGGTCCGGTAGTGAACCTTCGACGCGTGGCTTGTTATGAATACGACAGATGAGATCTTTGAGTGCAGATCTCACGCAATTGAAGGTCGTCGGTTCCCAATACGAAAACCGTATCGGTTCCGCGCGCCCTGTCAAAGCACCGACTTTGGATTTCCCACCGCCCATCATGGCAATGGTTGGACTTAGGTAAGGGTCTCGATCTCTTCGGCGGGGTGGCCTCAGGCCCACTTGTCATTGACGGGGCAGATTTTTGAAAAGTACCTTTGATCTCATTGCGGTTTCCATCCAAGCGTCGCAGAGGCTTACTTAAGAAGGAAAGTGCACACGGTTTGAGGACTCTTTACGCCTTCGATCATCTTTGCGCTCAGAGTCTCCCAAACTCCGCCTAACTTTCCATCCTTTGCTCCACTTTGCCGCGATGGAGTTGGGTCTCCCCAATAGCCACCTCAAGAGTGATGATGAACTGAAGGTTCGAACCTACATGGGGTGGTCCAGCAATTCCTTCAACCATCTGGTCCGCGCCGGCAAGCTCCCGTTCAAGAAGGAGCGCGACGGCGACATGGTGTACTTCTCAGCGTACGCCATGGTGGGGCTCATCCCACCTTTCTCGACTTTCCTTTTGATGTTGCTGGACTTCTATGGTCTGAAGTTGTACCACCTTGGCCCCCATTCTCTTCTTCTTGTGTCGACATTCATCCACTTCTGCGATATGTGGGTGGGTATTCCCCCCGCATCGAGCTTTTCCGCACCTTCTTCACCATCCACACCACCGGCAAGGGGTTCGAGTTTATTGGCTTCTACTATTTTGTGAAGCGCAAGAAATGCCCCTACAAATACTTGAGGTTGTTTCCTTCTGGCAAGTGGGACGACTGGAAGAAGTATTGGATCATCGTCATGGCAGAGGAGCACGAGAAGTTGGAGCTGCCCGAAGGTCTCCCCAATGTTGACACTGATGCATGGAGTGTGGTTTCGGTGCTGTCAGAGGCCTTCAATACTGTCTTGACCAGGATCTGCAAATGCGTGGAAGGTGGAGTGACCCCTCAGATGGTCTTATGCAACTTCCTGGTCAACAGGTGGGCTCCGCTGAAGAAGTGGGAGAAACTCGCATGGGCCCTCAACAGCGTGATGGATGAAGACCGGATTGAAACCGGCCTGAGATCCAACTTGGATGGTGCAGCTTTGGAGTTTCATCTCAAGAAGTTCTAGCATGGAATTGACGTTGAAGGAGATGACTTAACTCCATCGGCGGCTTTCCTCCCTTTGAACATGGAGGCGCAGTTCAGCAGGGAGCTCCGGAGGAGTATGCCGGCGCTTGATGACCTTGGTGAGGTGGAAAGGCTTCCGACCACCAGATTGGCAATCCCCAGAGCTTCCGAGGGTGGTCCTGCCCCCGCCTCGAGCCGAAGGACTGAAGACGTCAGCAAAGGCAAGGGCAAAGAGCCAGTTGAGCCTTCCAGCCAGAAGAGGAAGTTGGAGCATGCTACCGGGAGGTCCGTCAGGCCTGCTCCTTCCACGACGGCTGCTTCTCCCCAGAGGGGGAGGTATTCTGCTACTACCCCTGCTCCGTTGCAAGCGTCTTTAAGAGGCGTAAGCTCCAGGCAGTCGACCCCGACCTCGGTACCAGCTAGAAGCTCTAGGTACGAGATTTCTTCCCGACGAAGGGAAACTCCGGCTGAAGGAACTCCGATAGCTACAAGTATTCCTCAGCTGAGGTCCGAAGCAGTTGTCTCACCAGATTTGGTGGGCTCTAGCTTCGGGCCTCAGAAGAAGAGGTTCCGAGGCGACTGGGGTGGTAGCATCCCGAGGTAAGCATTGATTGATCACCCTGAAATGTTAATCTTGCTTTTGGATGTGTCTTTAATCTTCTCTTCCCTTTATTTTTAGGGTGCCGAAGAAGGGACCGGGAGCTCCAGTGCATGTTGAAACAGCTGGGGCTGCACCTGCCGAAGCTCCGACTTCGATCGCTGAGCCTCCTCATCAAGCGAAGGTGGAAGTCGTGGAAGCTCCGGCGCTAGCTGGCGTGAGCCTGGACTCGGAGTACTCACCTGAAGCTTCTGTGGTAGTGCCGGACCACAGGAGGGAAGTTGAAGATGTGCCCCTGGCGGTAGAGGCTGATACTCCAGCATCGACAATGCCAGAAGTTCTAGCTTCCGAGCCGAAAGTTGTTGAAGCCCTGGCTGCTGAGCCAGAGGTAGCTGAAGCCCCAGCTATTGAGCCGAAGATCACCCACGCTCCGGCCCTTGTGCCGAAAACGGTTGAAGATCCAGCGGCGGGGCCAGAAGTGGTAGAGGGTCCGGCTACTGAGCCGGAGGAGGTTGGAGGTCCGGTAGCCGTGCTGGAGGTGGTTGAAGTTCCGACGGCTGTGCTGGAGGTGGTCACCGCGCTGGAGCCCGAGCCAGCAGAGGTTGAGGCCCCAGTTGGAGCTCCTGCTGCTGCTCTAGAAGTGGTGGTCCCGGAGGTACTAGGGTCGGAGACAGAGCAGCTTGCAGGACTAGCGACATGTCCTTCAACATCAGAGCTGTCGACTAAAGACCCAAAAGTGGTGCCTTCACCTGCTCCGGAGGCGGAAGTTCCCCCCGTGGGTTCTTCTGCTGCCACTGAAGGGCTCCAGGAGAGCGGCCCTAGCGCCGAAGGAGTACAAGGGACTACTATTGTAGAGTGGGACCCAATTTTTGTGATGGTGAACCCGTTTGAACCTGCGGAAATGATCTCGGTAGGCCCATAACCTGTCCCTATGGCGTTGTCCATAGACAACGCCTGCTCAAGTCTTCGGCAGGTCCAGCTTGACTTCGATCATGAGAGCAAAGCTTTGGAGGAGGAGAGAAACACCTTGAGGCGTTGGCGCAACAGACTCCGTTTTGAGACCAAGCTTGCTCAGACAAGGCTAGCTGACCACAAAGAATTGATCAAGGGGGAGAAGGCCTGGTTGGAATACTGGGACAAGTTGATGGAAGAGAAGGAGGCCGCCATCCGAGCGCTCGATGCTAACTCTAGGGAAATCTTGGAGCAAGCTAAGGAGAGACATGACACTGCTGATGAGCATTACGAAAAGCTCACAGAGTTGAATGAGACTCTCCTAAAGCATCGAGCAGACCTGGAGGCTAGGGAGGAAAAACTCCTGGGGTAGCAAGAGGATGTGGTGAGAAGAGAGGCGGAGTTTACCCAGAAGTTGACTCCGGGTGAGAAAAATTTGGCAGATCACAGCAAAAATCTGGATCTATGGAAGGAGGAAGAGAGGAAGAAGAACTGGAAGGTGGGGCAAGAGCTCTCGAAAAGAGAGTCTGACATTGCCGCTAGGGAGGAGAGAGTCAAGGGCAGGGAAAATGACCTAGCTGAGAGTCAGAACCGCATCCACCTCTAGGAGACGGAGCTGGCCGACCAGGAGAAGCAGGTTGCTGAGATCATGCAGTAGCATGCTAAGGTTGCTGAGTGACTTGCCCATGAAGGTTTAGAGCTAGCGGTCGCCCGGGGGTCACTGGAGGAGTTGCAGAGCTCGAAGGAGATTGAGTACTTGATGGTATGGGACTTCCTGGGGCATGTGGACAGGGCCCTTGTGCCTCTTGGTTTCAGTCCAATACGCCCAGAGAACCCGGCGTAGGAGCTGGACCAGACGCTGGCGGTACTTAGCTCTGCTGGCAGTAAACTCGACGCGATGGGTGACATCATTGCTGATCAACTTGAGACGGAGGGTAAATCCTTGGCCAAGAACATCGTTGAGTATGTCTTGGCATGTTACCGGAGCCGAGACCCCCAGTTCTCCCTTGATCCGGTCTTTGATGGAATCATCGCGGAGGAGGAGGATGTCACCAGGGCTAGTGTCCAAGAAGCTGCTGAGAAGGTTGCTTCGTTTTTCCACAGGACCTAGATCCTCCAGTAGCTAGGACTTTTCTCCCTTTGTCCCTTGTAATCTCAATTTTGTAATCGAGTTCTTCTGATTAATGAAATCCTCCTTTTTGCCTTAAATTTCACTTTGTCTTCAATATACTGTGTTGTGTCTTGTTGGCCCCCTGGTACATGTGTACAATTGAGGTGTGTACATGTACCAAAGGTTATGACAGTATGTTGAAGTCTTCAATTTTGAAGCATCGAAGACGGGCCCCCTGGAATGGTCGGAGCTTGGTAGCTCTGGTGTCAACATATTAGATGTTGACGGCGGACCTATCTTGGGAGATGTTGAAGCTTAGTAGCTCCAGTGTCGTCCACCATCACTATGAATTTTTGCTCTTCCTGCACATTAAAGGCAAGAGAGAAAGTAAAATTCGTCCTCTTGTCTATAAATTGGTTGTGACTTATTATTCTTATTTGGACTTTAGATCCCAAGAAACTCAATATGATAACATGCGTTTTGATAGAATCTTCCTAGATCCACATGCCTTTTTAGTACTCACCCTACTAAGGCCTGTCGAGGTGTAGGTAGAGTGGCGTACTTAGGGTGCAGGACCAGGCTAAGTCAATAGCACACTCCAGACCTATGTTGGCTTGGCGTTCAGGCAAGTAGACTATGTAGTAGTGTTAAAATCAAAAAAGACTATCAATAAGGCTTGTAATGCATGTGAATTACTTGGAACAAAGCTCAAAAAGATTTGCACAACTTCATTATAGACAAGTGGGGTAAAAATAATTTGATATATTGAGCCTTGTACAAAAAGTAAATGCACGTGGAGTCTGTTTTTACACAACAATGCCTTTCATTATAGGTTCGGATTACAGGGGAGAAAAGGACACACTTAGGGTGTTGGACCCAGCTAAATGTGTTATACATCTTGTACTAACCCAGAGCAAGTAGTTACACATTTAGTGTTGTGACTGTGTCAAGTGTTACTTGAACTTCCCGGACCCTCCCGGAGGGGTCCAGATGTTCTCCCGGAGGACTTGCTCGTCTCTGTATAATGATTCTACAACATGCATTGTGTGTAATTGCAGACTCACCTCCGTGATTTTAATTATAAAACTTACGAAGGTGATCGATGTTCCAAGGATTGGGAAGTGGGATCCCATCCTCAGTTGCCAAGCGAACGCACCCTGGTCAGGATACTTTGATGACTCGGAAGGGACCTTCCCAGCTGGGGGAAAGTTTGTTCATCCCTTCATGAGTTAGTATCTTCCGAAGCACCAGGTCGCCTTCTTCAAGCTATCGATCACGCACATGCCTTTGATGATAGCGCCGTAGCGCTTGGCGATAACGTGCATTTCGAACAGCTGCTTGGCCCCTTCCCTCGTCGACGAGGTCAAGGTCTTCACGCCGGAGCTGGTCCTGCGTGGCTTCGTCGAAGGTCCGGACCCGGAGGGACCCCAAGGTGATCTCCGAAGGAAGGACCGCTTCAGCTCTGTACACCAAGAAGAATGGAGTCGCCCCAGTTGACCAATTAGGTGTTGTCCTATTCGCCCATAATGTGGACGGAAGCTCTTCGATCTAGTTAGCTCCGTGCTTTTTCAAGCGCTCGTATGTGAGCGTCTTGAGTCCTTTTAAGATTTCTGCGTTTGCTCTCTCGGCTTGGCAATTGCTTGCTGGATGAGCTACTGAAGTGTAGCTAAGTTTAATACCAAAGTCTTCACAATACTCTTGGAATGCAGTACTTGTGAATTGAGTTCCGTTGTCAGTTATGACTTTGTTTGGAACTCCAAATCTGCATATAATTGACTTCAAGAACTTGATTGCTGATTGTTTATTGATTGTTACTACTGGAGTTGCTTCCGGCCACTTGGTGAACTTGTCGATGGCGATATATAGGAACCTGTAACCTCCGACTGCTTTTGGGAAAGGTCCCAAGATATCCATACCCCACACAGCGAATGGCCATGTAAGAGGTATCATTTGTATTGATTGAGCGGGTGTGTGAATCTGTTTTGCATGGAACTTACATGCTTCACATTTCTTCACTAGCTCAACAGCATCCTGGACTGCTGTAGGCCAATAAAAGCCATGCCGGAAGGCTTTACCGACCAGCATGCGAGAAGATGTGTGGTTCCCGCACTCGCCTCCATGGATTTCCGTGAGGAGATCATGACCTTCTTCCCTTGCAATGCACCGCATTAGGATTCCATTGACACCGCGTTGATAGAGATCCCCTTCTACCAACGTGTATCTTTTATCCAATCTGACAATCCGATCAGTTCAAGTAGCTCCGGATCTCTGATATCCATGCATCGGAGCTAACTTGAGCTTCTGAGTCTTGCGTGCTGGGTTACTCGGAGCTTCCGACAGCACCTATGACCCTTGGTGAATGCCATGGTAACAGGGCCACCGGGACCGCCAGCTTCGAGGTGCTGGTCTCGCCCCCTTCGCTCAGTTTGGCAGGCTGAGCTGTTGGTTTTGATAACCTCCGGACGAAGATTCCGTCAGGAGCCGGAGCTTCGGTTGAGGCTTTCGTCGAGATTTCATCGGCTTTGGAGTTATGAAGGCGTTGAATATGATGGAGATCCAGGACTTCGAAGTCATTCTGAAGCCTTTGGACTTCAAGGAGGTAAGCAGCTAATTGAGAATTGTTGCAGGAGCATTCACCTTTCACTTGTTTGATGATGAGTTGTGGATCTCCCTTCACCAACAGCTGTTTTACACCATAAGATAGTGCCACCTTGAGTCCATAGATGAGGGCTTCATGCTCCGCCATATTGTTGGTTGCCTTGAAATCAAGGTGTACCATGTACTTGACCTTCTCTCCGGTCGGAGCTAAGAGAAGGATTCCAGCTTCGGCCCCCTGCTTCTGCACGGAGCCATCGAAGTAGAGGGTCCAGTGAGGCTTAGTGAATAATGGAACTTTGAGCTCTGGTTTCTTCTCACTGGGCCGCCAGGGTTTGATGGAGAGGCAGTCCATTCCACCACAAAGTCGGCCAAGGCTTGACTTTTAATTGCTTGTCTTGACAAGAATTCTAGATCGAATTCTGCCAGCTTCGCTTCCCACTTTGCAATATTCCCAGTAGAATTAGGGTTTTGCAAAGTTGTACGTAGTGGAAAAGAAGTTACCACTGATATTTTGTGGTCTTGGAAGTAATGACGAAGCTTTCTTGAGGTGATAAGAACTATGTAAAGCAGTTTATGCACCTCAATGTATCGAGTCTTGGCGTCGTGGAGTACTTCACTGATGAAGTACACTGGACGTTGGACTGTTCGTACCCTCCCGAAGGGGCCCGAAGCTTCCTCCTCATCAACCCGGACCCTCCCGGAGGGGTCCGGACCTTCTTCTGGAATTTCCTGGTCCCTGCCGAAGGAACCCGAAGCTTCTTCTAGAGTGACCCGGACCCTCCCAGAGGGGTCTGGATCTTCTTGTTTAGTAGTAGTTACTCCTTCTTTTGAAGGAGGTTGATCCTCTAGCATCTCGCCTTGAGGATTCGTGGCTGAGGGTTGGTACCCAGACTCGCCTTCAGGTAGCTCCGGACCCTCCCGGAGGGGTCTAGACTCCTGAATTGGAGATGGCTCCGGTCTTTCCGCGACCAGGACCATACTGACAACCTCTGTAGTTGCCGAAATGTAAATCAGTAAAGGCTCACCAGAGTTCGGAGCTACCAGGATTGGTAGTGTTGTGAGGAGCTGCTTCAGCTCTTGAAACGCCTTTTATGCTTCTTCAGACCAATAAAATGGTCCGGTCTTCCTCAAGAGTTTGAAGAAGGGTAGCGCCCGTTCTGCCAGTCTTGATATAAACCGACTGAGCGCAGCTAGACATCTAGTCAACTTTTGGACATCTTTAATGCAGGCTGGGGGCCGCATCTCTTCTATAGCCTTGATCTTCGCCGGATTTGCTTCGATTTCTCGATGAGTCACCAAGAACCCCAGAAGCTTTCCGGAGCTAACCCCGAAGACACACTTGTTCGGGTTTAGCTTGGTGCACGTAGTGCGCAGCTTGTCGAAGACGACTTGTAAGTTGTCAAGGAGTGACTCCTTATTTTTTATCATCATGACGATGTCATTAACATACACCTCCACCATGTCTCTAATTATCTCTCCAAATGTTTTGTACATGGCTCGCACAAATGTTGAAGCAGCATTTTTAAGACCAAATGACATGGCAGTATAACAATACAATCCATCTACTGTTATGAAGGCATTGTGCTCTTCATCTTCCTTAGACATTTGGATTTGATGATATCCAGAATATGCATCTAAGAAACACAGTAGTTCACACCCGGAGGTAGAGTCCACTATCTGATCTATTCTTGGTAGTGGAAATGGATCTTTTGGACATGCCTTATTTAAGGTGGTGCAGTCGATACACATCCGAAGCTTCCCACCGGCCTTGGGTACAACAACTGGGTTTGCTAGCCATTTTGAATGGAAGACTTCCCGGATGAATCCAACTTCGAGCAACTTCTTGATTTCCTGTCGGATGAAGTTTTGTCGCTCGATTGATTACTTCTGGGGCTTCTGGTGTACAGGTCGAGCGTCTGGACAAATCTTCAGATTGTGCTCAATCACCTCCCTAGGGATCCCAGGCATTTGTGACAGTTGCCAGGCAAACACGTCGACATTAGCCCAGAGGAAAGTGATGAGCGCGAGTTCCTATTTATTGTTCAGACAACCCGATATACGAGTAGTCTAAGCAGCATCGGAACCGATTTGGATGACTTTGACGGGAATGTCAGCGTCGCCGCTTGGTTGCACATGAGGTGCGGAGGTAGATCCTTTGTGATGAATTCTTGGAGGATTCGCAGTTGGCTCCTTACCGGATACTTCCTCCTGCGTTGTGGTAAGCGCATAGAGTTCTTTCAATGCAGTGAATTCTGAGGTATGATCTCCACAGATCCGGAGAACGCCCGTGGGTGTTGGCATTTTCAACACCAAGTAACCATAATGGGCAGCAGACATAAACTTGTATAAAGCTGGCCTGCCCAAAATGGCATTGAAGGGCAGACTGATCCGCGCAACGTCGAAAACCAGTTTCTCGGTTCTGTAGTTCTCCCGGGTCCCGAAAGTCACTAGGAGTGTAATGGAACCAAGAGGAGTAATGGTTCCCGAACCTACTCTGGAGAAAGGTCGGGACGGGCGAAGGTCCAAAGACTGGAGCTGAAGCTTAACGAAAGCTTTGAAGCTTATGAGGTTTAGCCCGGAACCTCCGTCCACCATTAAATGGTGGATTTGGATATTGTTAATGGTGGGTGACACCATCAACGGGAGTTGACCAGCCCCGATCGTGTTTTGGGGGCAGTCCGAAGCATCAAAAATGATGGGTGTATCCATCCACTTCCGATGTGGTTCTGCCTTAGCAGCAGGAGCTACCATGGCCATGTCCCGCCGCATTGTCTTGAGGATGCGACGAGAGGTGATGTCCCAAGAACCACCATAGATGGTGTTCAGGGTTTTCCAACGTTCATTGTCGGAGGCGTCGGAGTCGTCGTCGACAGTGTTGTAGGCGGCTTTCAAGACGTTTTTAGGGTCCTGGAAACCTAGCTCCTCTTCAATCGGAACTTTGTAGACTTTTTGTTTTCCTTTCCTTTGACGGAAAGGAGCTTCTTCCCGACACTTGTTGTAGCGCTCGGCAAGGTTCTGGACCTCCCGTCACTCTTCCAAGATGTGTCGATTCGTCTTGTGGATTGGACACCATGCTTTGGAATTGTTGTCATCCTTTGATGAAGGATGAGGTCGCTTCTCTGGGCGTGGCCCCTGGCTTCCAGGAGCTGCAGCAGCAGTAGCTAGAACGCCGGCCGATGACTTCTTTTTGTCGTTGGACTTCTTCTTCTTATTGCCACTACCAGAGGTAGCAGCTTCAGTTTTGGAGGACTTCTGGTTAGCCTCTGGAGCTGGCTTGGAGTGCATTTCACGACCCTCTGCAGCTCTAGCACATTTGTCAGCTAGGCTGAAAAGTTCCGTGACGCTGGTGACTTCTTTAATAGCCAGTTTCTCTAGCATATTCTTATCTCGAACTCCCTGTATGAATGCAACGATAACAGAAGAGCTCGAGATAGATGGAATGGTATTTCGTACGTGAGAGAATCACTGGCTGAAGGACCGTAGCGACTCCCCCGACGTTTGCTTTATAGCAAACAAGTCTAATTCAGTGTCGGGCCGGGTATAGGAGCTCCCAAAGTTGGCAGTGAATTGCTGGCATAGTCCGCCCAACTATTAATGGATTCGGGTAGAAGACTCATGAACCAGGACCTTGTAGTCCCTGTTAAAGTCACTGGGAAGTAATTGGCCATTACAGCCTCGTCACCTCCCGCTGCCAATATGGAAGTTGAGTAAATTTGAAGGAATTCGACGGGGTTGACTGTCCCATTAAATTTTTCCGACAAGTGAGGCCAGAACTTCTGTGGCCATCTGACCATGCATAAATGCATGGTCAGAGCAGAACAACCTCCTCCTACTCCTTGAGGAGCAGGGCTGTCCCAAGCCTCTCGCCTCTTGCAAGCACGCTCGATATGGACTCGACCGTCCTGTTGCCGGTAACAGCGATCCAGTTCTGACCGCAGGTCATGAGTCGGAATCTTGGTGATGGTATGGGTGCGTCGTGCCCTGGGGGGCAACGAAGTCACCTGTTGGGAGGCAGCACGTCTCCTTTGTTGAGAGGCTTGTGGACCAAACCGGCCAGACAGGGTCCGTCATTGTGAAGGTGCTCGCCCAGAAGGAGGAGGACCTTGATTGTTGATGCCTGCAGCCACAGCTGTGGCCAGATGGTCGATATCAGCCCTCCATTGCTCCATAGCACCCTGGGGTGCGCCTGGAGGTGGTGGATGTTGCAGAAGAGCTCGCGCGACAATGAGCGCGTGCTCGGGGTTGTTGTTTGCCGATGCGGTGATCGACGCAGATGCCCCATCTCATTGACCGGCATTGTTTGCCGGAACAGATGGTGCTACAGTGCCTGCTGGAGCATTGGCACCTGTTGGTTGCTGAATGTTGGAGGGGTTGCCTCCAGCAGGATGATCCAGCAGCTAAATTTACCATCTTGTGATCTTGAGAGCCCCCTTCTTGGCGCGCCAAATGTCGAAGTGTTTGATACGACACTTCCCCTAGACTCGCTGAGAAGCAGTCCGCGGATGTTCTTTTATGGTTGGGGCACGCAGAGATCAATATCAAGATGGTGACCTCATAGATTTACGTGGTTTGGGCCGCTTGAGCATAACACCCTACTCCATGGGGTTTGTGTAAGTATATTGAGCGAGTGCGTTCGCTAAGGTTAGGTCGCAATAGCCTGGATCCAAATGCCCCCCCCCCCATGTTCGTGCGGTGCAACCCTTTTATAGCTCTAAGGACTGACCGTTACAAAGCTGACCTGACCCTACATGCGGCCCTGGCGTGCTTAATGACCTAATACACTGTCTAAAGAGTATTAAGTACAATTAATAGTGTGGTAACGTGCCTTCATGGAAGCGTTACCCCTATTGACGGTGCACTGATCGTGTGTCATTAATATGGTATTAATGACACATTACCAGACCTTGTAACTGTCGCTTTAACCATCCTTGAATGTCTGTAATGGTCATGGTCGGCTTGTATTTCTGTTGGTGACGAAGGTCCGAAGGCTCCACACGTGAAAGATCCGGAGCTTTCCCTTGCGGGAGGGTAGGTCCGGGGTTGCTGTACACGTGTCGGTTCCGGAGCTCCTCTCTGACGGGGGCTAGGTCCGGGACTGTTGTACACGTGTAGTCGACAGAGCTTCCCTTGGTTGGGAGTTTTGTTCCGGTCTTACTTTACACGTGTTAACCCAGGAGCCAGCCATGTGAGGGGAGCGGGTCCGGTGCAACGTGACATGTGGGACCTGCAAGGGCCTTCGACTCTGACGGGTGGAACTTTTTTGCACTTGTTGCGGTATCGTGGGGTACCCCATACGTAGAGTACCGACAATTATGATGTGTGTAATTAGTTACTTGGTAAGCAGGATGAACAGGGGAATATTCTTTGTGTAATTACTTACTTGCTAACCATGATTGACACTTTATTAATATTTGATTGATCGATATAATTTAATGTGGGATCTGTATTTCTCTCTTATATATATTTTTTGTATGTGTATGTTATTGATACTGATAATATGATTGTCAAATCCTGACTAGATCCACCCGGCAAGCAGGATAAATAGGGGATGCGCATATACAGGAGACGAACTGGACGGACGGAGGAAGAAGACAGCGAACCGGGTTTGGGCCGTGCGTTAAATTCATTTGTGTACGTCACTTGACCCATGCAGTAGTACCTGCATGCATACGTTTGGGCTTGTTGTGAAGCGGGCCGGCTGCGCGCAACGACCCACTCCACATCGCCTTCCTTCACCACCGTCCAAGATTCGGAAACAGGCCAGAGTTGGTCGGATTACGACGCGAACTCGGATTCGTGCCCGCCGGGGCTTTCGCGCGCGTCAAGTCTACGGTGCTTCTCCGACCAGCTTCCGACTCGGACACCTGCGCCGCCTCAGTCGCATTATTGGGCAGAGACGCTCGCCCATTATAAGTAGGCAAAGTGGAGCGAATCCTTTCCATCGCTTCCCTCCCACTCCCAGTCTCACGCTTCCCCTTCACCCATCGGCGCGCGCTAGGGCAGAGCCTCTCGCGACCCAGCGCGTCGCCATGGCAGCACTCCGTCGCTGGACGCCGTTCCTCGGCGCGTTCGCTCAGATCGACGCAACCATCGAGGCCGCCGCCGCCGCTGCCGGCGAAAGCGCCTCCCGCGAGGCGTTCCGGCGCGGGAGGGACCGGATCGTGGAGGCTCTCCGTGTCGCCGCGGATGACGACGACGACGGCGTGGCGGAGGAGATCGGCGCGCTGCTCGACGCCGCGATGGCCGAGTCGCTCGTCACGCTGCGGGACGCGGTGCCCGCGTCCGCGGTGAAGGGCGCGCTGGCGTCGGGGGAGGTCGTGGCGGCGCTCGGCGAGCTGATGACGAGGCACGCGTCGGCGCGGGTCCGCGGACTCGCCCGCGACGTCGTGCGCGGGTGGAGGGCGGGCGTTGAGGAGGAGGTCCTCACGGCCACGGCTGCTCTGCGCGTGCTGGACGGCGCGTCGGCCCGGCCGCTGCCTCGTCCCATGGGCGGGGAGAAAACGACCACCGTCTTCGCCGGCGGCAATAGAGACGACGTCGCCGCGAAGAAGCAAGCTGCGATCATCCCGGAGAAGAAGAAACCGACCGTTGTTGCCGGCGGTGATGCCAAGAAGCAAGCTGAGATCTTCCCGGAGAAGGAGAAGCTGACTTTTTCCAAGAAGCCGGAGGCAGGTCGGATCGTTCGCAGCCGCGACGCCAAGACGGCCGTGGTTCCCGAACCCAAGACGAGTGACCCGATCTTCGGCCGCGCTCGTACCAAGGTGTCGGCGTACACGGAAGCTTCAGCAGAGATCCCAGCGCCGCCGCCGCCCAAGAAGACATTGGCGCCAACCACGATCCGCGGCGTCGGGGACAAGAGGATGACGATGGTCCCGCCCAAGTCCAGCAACGCTGAAGAGATGAAGATGCAGGACACAAAACGCAAGCTCCACGAGCGGTACCAGCAGGCTGAGGACGCGAAGCGGCGTCGCACGATACAGGTGATTGAGGCTCCGCTGCCGCCGCCGCCGCCGCTGAAGAGGGCGGCGGGACGTGCGTCCTGCGCGGGCGAGAGGCGCTTCTTGGTCTCATCGATTCCGAGGAGGGTTTAGTTTAGTCCAGGATCCTGGTCTGTACGCTTCTTGATGAGCCACGCCAAACTGACTTGGTTCATTCTTTTTCGCAAGATCGACTTAATCTGAATGAATGTCCGGTCAGAAAACTAAAGTTTCCTATGAAATTTTTCATGATAAGTTTGGTTTTTGTGATACGGCAGTTAGATATTGTAAGCGAATGGCTGTCATCTTTTTAGTTGTAATACTAAGAGGCGCTCTGTAATAGGGACATTTGCAATGACACATGCCATGTACCTCAACATCTTAATCAACGAAATCCCGAAAAAACATCTTATCTACGAATTCCACTGAAAAACATCTTAATCTACGAAGCGTAACAGCAACAGATCCAGAGAAGATAGAGAGAAATTTGACTCTGTTTAAGACAAATTCAGAATTTGACTTTCATAAAAATGTTTATTATAATGTGTATAGCATCTCTACAAAAGTTCACAATTTTTGGAGGTTTCTAGGTATTTATTTTCAATTTTACATCAAACGGGTAGAACTAAAATTCGATGGAAAATGAAAAATCTGTTGGGACCTACCTGTCATCCCATCTCCATATCTCCCTACCCTGCCTTCATGCCTCCGCCAATCTGCAATCTGATGCGCAGACACTATTGGAGCATGGTGCTCGACACGAACTCAGCAGATAGAGAAACAAGACAGAGAACCGGTTTTGAGCAATTGATTAAATTCTTTTGTGTATGTCACTTGATCCATGCAGTACACTGTGGGCTTGTTGTGAGGCGGGCTGGCTGCGCGGCCCACTCCACTAGGGATGGACATTCAGTTTTCCGGTAAATTTGGTTCGGTCTTTAGATAACCTAAAAAACCGAACTTAACGTTAACTCTCAATCTCTCTCTTGATATGATCATTGTAGGCGGCGGGCAGAGCAAGGTGGCTGTCCGAAGGCTAGATCGCGGCTGTCAGGGGCTAAGGCAGGGCGGCGGGCTTGCCAGACGGAGGTGACAACACATGAATGACGGCGACATCAGAGGTGTGCGACAGTCCGGGGGGGGGGGGGGGGGGGGGGGGTTGACCGTCGGTGAAGCATCATGGGCTTAGACTGTCCACACCAGCGTACTCTAAAGCATACTCTATACACTATTTTCCTACTTTTACAGTACGTACTCTAAGACCGTCCGCAGTGGTACGCTGTAAAGCATACTAGATAAACTGTAGCGCAGTGTAAGTTTAGAGTATGTACTGCAAAAGTAGAAGGCAAATAGTGTATAAAGTATGCTTTAGAGTACACTGCTTTGGATAGCCTAAACTTCTACTACACTACAGTGTATACAATATGCTTTAGAGTGTGCCATTGCGGACAATCTTAGGACAGTCCCACCAGCGGGGAACTCGGCGGTCGATGAGCACGACCGCGTGAGGTGGCAGGGTGCTCGGGAGCTGGATGCTGAGCTCGCTCGACGTCGGGCATCAGGAGGCTCTATCGTCGGGGCTGCTAGCGGCGCTGTGGCGGAGCGTCGGGATTGTTGAGTGGCGGCCGCATCGAGCGGGTCGGCGCAGAGGGAGAGCGGAAAGTGCGCGGGTGGGTGAGTTAGGTTTGAGATGGTTGATGGGCCTTGGGCCAGGATGAGATTAGTGTAGTTAGGGATGGCCTAAAGTTCGGTTGGACTGTAAACCGAAAAGACTAAGTTTTTTGGGCCTAATTTGGTTTATTCGGTTAACTGAAGAAAAAACCAAAAACCGGAAGGAATCAATTTTCACAATATGAGAATCGAAATCTATTCCGGTTGGACCAGTTACAGTTAATTCAGTTTCGGTGTTGGTTTTTTTGCTCACCCCCTGCACTCCACTTCGTCTTACTCTACCATTGACCAAGTCCCAGCTGCCCGGAGCAGTGCACGCATCGGCAAGGCTAGTAATACTATTTATCATGTGTCTCAAATCAAAGATTTTTTAGATGATCGTTAGATTTGTTTTGATATTCATGTTGGCTTTCTTTTATCTTCTCTTCCTCAATCCTAACCTCTAGACCGACTCTCGATCCTACACTACTACAAAAAGCATTTTTACAGGCGCCTCAATTTTTCAAACACAGGCGGTCCTTAAAAATATGCGACTGTGATGACGAATGATATAATAACCGTCTGTGATGAAAGAACAACACAGGCGGATTTTAAAGAACAACCGTCTGGGTAAATACATGATCTTCAGAATCGGTTCTTAATTAAGAACCGTCTGTAATGCAACGAACTTCACAGACGGATTTTAAGAAACAACCGTCTGGGTAAATACATGATCTTCACAGACGGTTATTAATTATTAACCGCCTGCAATGCCATGAACTTCACAGACGGATTTTAAGAAACAACCGTCTGGTTAAATACATGATCTTCGTTGGCGGTTCTTGATTAATAACCGTCTGTAATGCAATGAACTTCACAGATGGATTTTAAGGAACAACCGTCTGAGTAAATACATGATCTTCGTTGGCGGTTCTTAATTAATAACCGTCTGTAATGCAATGAACTTCATAGCCGGTTCTTGATTATATAACAACGGCCTAAGAAGATCATGTATTTTCAGTGGCGGTCATTGTTTAATTATCATAAGCGGTTTTCATTGAAATTACAGGGATGTAGTTGCAATTATATATCACAGCCGCATGTAGTCGTGCAGGCAAAATTGTATCAGGAAAAAAACACAGATGAGCTAGCGGATACTAGTAAAGTAATGCATTATAGGAAATGCTCGATCACCAGTGAGGCTGGCTTAATTGTGATAATACACCATTAGAGGCTTTACAATTGTTCAAAGATAATTTCTTTACACACTGAACAAAAATCATGCTACATTCATTGTAGATCGACGATGAAGCTCCCATCGATCAATCTAAATTGTACCGTCCTGCTTGCTCCCGAACACGTCTCTTATATTCCGCTGGATCCTGAAAATATTGACATTATTTAAATTAACAAATGTCGAAGGAGGAATGAATAACCTACATTGGTCACTAAGTCAAAGTGTCATCTAACCTTGATAAGTAGATTATAGCAATCATTTTCAACATCAGGCACATTTGGCTGATGCAGCAAACGCTGAACTTCAAGTAGTATAGTTTTGATTGTAAAAGCACTGCACCACCCCTACGAAATATAATTTAAGCAATATAAGAAACCAGTTCAAATAAGTTCGACAAAAATTATAAGTAATAATTACATGAACAAAATAGGTCTATCTTACAGTCTCTTGATCAAGAATCCCGATGCAGAGTGCTCCCGAACGATGGACATTTGGGTGGAAGAACCCAAATGGAAAGGAGCATCTTGGAGGCACCAAGGGATAGTCCTCAGAGAAGGAGATTGTCAGGGGGTAGTAACCATCTTCCCATTCAGTCTGCAAAAGAAATTTATTAATAGGAGGACGATAGTTAAACTCATATTGTGCTTGTTCTTCATGACTTACCCCTTCTTTACCGGGGACGATGCACTGCCACTTCAATAAATCTCCCGATTCAGGCTTCGCAGAGAAACCCTACGCGGAGAAATTGAAAATACCAAAAACAAACAACACGGAAAAACAAACTACAGTTAAGTTCATCAGTCCATTACAGATACATATGTATATACAACCATGTGACCGGTGTGCCATATGTACATACATGGGGATGGTTCTTGCGCCACGCCAAGCGCTCCTCCTTCAATCGGCTACACGCCCGAGACATCATTATCTGAAGAAAGACCAAGCTTCCAAACTTCCAAATCATTGAGTCCAAACGCATATGTACACAAATGCAAAAGGACACAATCCATATACCAACATTGTTCTAAGTTGATTTCAGAAGATACAAATATATACAATATATATCATCTCGCATTGCTATATACATTTTTTCCAGCATTGACATCTTCTCGCATATAGGGTTTCAAATTCTTTTTAATGCTTCTCTCTACGCGCTTGATGTTTTCTGGTTCGGTGAAAAGGTACATCTCTTCATACTGATTATATTCCTCTTCATTATCTCCCACATTGTCAACCCCAACAATATTTTGCTTTCCAGAAACAACTACGTGCAACTTCTCAGTTTCTGGATCTTGAACATAAAAAACTTGTGCAACATTATCGGCGAGAACCCACAGGTCATCTTTGTAACCCACTTTATTCAAGTCTACCAGTGTCAGTCCGTAATTGTCCACTTTCAAACCATCAGGATGTTTGACCCATTGGCACTTAAATACGGGCATTACCATTCTTTCGCCATAATCGAGTTCCCATATTTCCTCTATGAACCCGAAGTATGTGGTCTTCTGCCCTTGCGAATCATAAGCCTCAATACGAACACCACTATTTTGTGCAACACTCTTACCGTCTTTTTCTTTAGTGTAAAATGTGTAACCATTGATGTCATATGCTTGCCATGATGTTACCAAAGCAGATGGGCCACAAGCTAACTTTTTCATTGTTGCCTCTTCTATAGTGTTTCCGTATGATATATTTTTGTCCATTAACCATTCAGTGAAACATCTTCTGTGCTCTTTCATGATCCAGTCCTCTTTGCGGTCTTGGTTTTTATCACGAAGCTCAATTTGGTGTTCCTCGATGTACGGCTCAGCTATTGCGAGCTGTTGTAGTACACCAAAATGTGCACGGTGTACATTCTTGTAATCTTGAACAATAAAAGTTTTCTTACCCACTTTGCCTCTCCCACGTAGTCTACCCTCATGTACCGGTATAGGCACACCTATCGATTTTCCATCTTTGATGTAATCAGCGCAACCCTCAATCACTTCTTCAGTGGTGTATCCTTCCATAATTGAACCCTCTGGGTGAGCACGGTTCCGCACATAACCTTTTAATACTCCTAAATATCTCTCCAACGAAAACATATGATGTAAATATAGTGGCCCCAATGCTTTTATCTGATCAACAAGATGTATGATTAGGTGTACTTGCATATCAAAAAAGGATGGTGGGAAACACATCTCAAGCTTGCACATTGTCTCGACGATGTATGTTTTCAGATAGTCTAAATCTTCACGTGCTATCACCTTTTGCGATACTGCATTGAAGAAGTAACACAAACGTGTGATGACAACTTTTATATGCTCAGGTTTGATTACTCTTATTGCAATGGCAAGGAAAACTGTCATCATCATGTGACAGTCGTGAGAATTATAACCGAATAAAGACAAGTCTTTCATCGAGACTAGTTTGCGGATATTGGATGAGAAACTTGTGGGAACTTTGATCCCACGCAAGCATTCGCAAATTGCTTTTTTCTCTTCTAGCGTCAAGTTGTAGCTGGCTGGGGGAAGGTAATGCTTCCCGTTCGCCTTTTCTACTGGATGAAGCTCTGGTCTCAAATCAAGATTTACTAGGTCCATACGTGAATTTAATCCATCCTTTGTCTTCCTCGGCATGTCCAGCAAGGTCCCAATGATGCTGTCAAATACATTCTTTGTAACGTGCATCAAATCAATACTATGGCAACATTCCAGATTCTTCCAATACGGAAGATACTTGAAAAAAATTGATTGTTTCTTGAAAGCCATGTCAGTTGTATCATCCGAAGATGTACTTTTCTTTCTCTTAATTCCTTTACTCTTTTTTCCCTTACCGAAAGCAATATGAATGTTCTTGACCATTTCAAACACAAGTTTTCCACTGTAAGGTTTCGGTGCAGTATCTTTTTCGATTTTGTTATCAAATTGTTCTTTCATCTTCCTATACTTGTGTGTATCTGTCAAGAACCGTCGATGTCTCATGTACACCGTCTTTCTGGATGAAGTGAGGTATAGATATCCAGTTCTATCCACGCACCTAACGCAACCTTTCTTCCCTTTCATTTGTCCCGATAATGTAAACAGTCCGGGATAATCATGCACGGTAACGAATATCATTGCTCTTAGCGTGAAATACTCCCGCTTGTACTCATCCCATGTACGTACCCCTTCATTCCACAATTTCGCCATATCTTCCATTAAAGGTTCCAAGAACACATCAATTTCGATGCCGGGTTGTTTCGGACCTTGGATAAGAACAGATAATAAGATATATTTCCTTTTGTGACACAACCACGTCGGTAGGTTGTACATAGTTAAGACCACGGGCCATGTGCTGTGTATGCTCCTTTTTTCACCAAACGGATTCATTCCATCTGTACCCAAGGCAAACCTCACATTTCTGATTTCCTTCGCAAATTCTGGATACTGAATATCAAAATTTTTCCACTGCGTTGCATCACCAGGGTGTCGTATATGTTTTTCATTCTTCTTGCGTTCCTCGGAATGCCAACGCATAAGTTCAGCCTCCCTAGGGTTTGAGAACAAACGCTTCAAGCGATCAATTACCGGAAGGTACCACATCACCAATGCAGGAATTTTTCTCTTATTCTTTCCGTCTGCATCGCCAGAAGTATCGTCATCGTCACCTTCAGGACCAATAATAAACTTCTTATTCTTCTGAGTCTTTTTCATGTTGGTAACATACTGGTGATTGTAGTCCTTCTTATATCTACTGACACCACAAATGGGGCATCTAGTTGCGAGCTCATGCTCTTTGCGATACAGAATACAATGGTTCACACAAGCGTGTATTTTTGTCACACCTAGTGCCATCGGGCAAAGAAGTTTCTTCGCTTTATAAGTGCTTCTAGGCAGTTTATTTGGATTTGGAAGAATTTCTGCCAGAAGATTCAAAAGATCAGAGAAACTACAATCGGACCATCCGTGCGTAGCTTTCAACTTTAGTAGTTCTAAGACTGCACGCAATGTAGTAAACTCTTTATCACAACCGTTTGATTCATCATATAAAAGCTCTGTGGCCGCATTCTGCAATGTCTCCATTTTACTTAAGCCTTTGCTTGCTCCCATAGAAGTCAGTACATATGGTTCAATGTGACGCAACATCTCCTCACAATCGAACTCATCATCATCATCACCAGCTTGATTGTCACTACCATCATCGATATGAACATTATCATCATCTGAGCCTCTCTCATCATCTTTATCCACATCATGTGTATCTAACTCACCATGCTCTGTCCATATTGTGTAGTTATTTTTGAAACCTCTTTTCACCAAATGAGATTGGATTACTATAGTATCCGTCCAAGCAATCTTATTTTCGCAGTCGATACATGGACATAATATGTCATCTATCTTTTGCAACTTCGCATGTCTCTTGGATGCTTCAATAAAATTTGCAACATTACGAATGTACATAGGATCGGGTCTTGGCATGTTATACATCCACGCTCGACGGTCCATGCTTCAATAATAGAATTTTTTGTCAGATTTACAAAATTTGGCCACAAATATTCTCTAAAGGTCTTCTATAAAATGAATTTACAGAGACATAACAAGTATGATTAGGGCGACTAATGTAGGAGACGGGCGACGTCTTGAGGCGGACGGAGTCAAAGGGGGAAACAGGCCCAGCAGCATGGGCTAGGTCTGGGTGGGATCCAGTCCGTTATATCGGGAAACAAGGCCCAGATGCATCTTATATATATTACAATAGCATCTGTTAATTAAACATCATATTCATGTCACATAATAGGTACAAAAAGGAAACAATCCATATAGTCCATACATCAATATACCAGAACACAATCCATAGTCCTTACACATGCAAAAGGACAGAATCCATATACCAGAACACACAAAACTAACAGCTTATCAGCTAATGAAAATATACAAAGAAAAAGTAAGGAAACTACATTTACCTTGCAGAGGCGTCAGCACGGTGGGCCGGCTGGGTGGAGAAGTGGCGGTGCGGGGTTGAGCGGCGGCGCGGCAGTATGGGCTGGGCGGCGGAGCGGCGGCGCGGCGCAGGGGAAATTTCAACAGCCTGGCGGCGTCGATATAAATTCTCCAGGGTTGCGTTTTGACTGCGGTGAGGGGTCCTTATATAGACGTAGGTTTTTCACAGGCGGTTTTTAACTTTATCGCAGGCGGGTTTTACTTAGCAACCGCCTGAGATGATGTTTATTAATTAAGAAGTAAATATCTTCACAGGCTGTTGGTACTTAATAACCGCCAGGGAAGATTTTTATCTCAGGCGGGTATTACTTAACAACCGCCTGAGATAATGCCAACTGAACAAAATATTTTTAAAACTTGTATACATGTATGAATTTTTTTAATTTTTTTAAAAGCACTCCAACATGTCAAACTTCAAATTATCCACCATTCTAACTAAATGCTCATATACATATGAGCATTTAGAGCACATTCACTTCATTCTAACACACCAGTATTTATTGACTTCATGAACTAAAGAAATATGTACATTCACTTCATGAACACAAATATATTACAAAACACAAGAACTCCTAAAACTACAAAAGAAATATGTACAAGAACTAAAACTACACTACGGCCCCGCCTAATCCCTCATCTCCGCCAACTTCTCAAACCACGCCAAGCGGTCCTCCTCCGACTCGTCGTCGTCGTCGTCGTAGTCGTCACCATGGTGGTGGTCGCCGTCGTCGTCGTCGCCGTCGTCAGTGGACGACTCGTCGTCGCCGTCGTCGGTGGACGACTCGTCGTCGCCGTCGTCGGAGGACGACTCGTCGTCGCCGTCGTCGGAGGACGACTCGTCGTCGCCGTCGTCGGAGGACGACTCGTCGTCATCATCGTCATCATCGTCGTCGTCGTCGAAGTCGTCCTCCTCCTCCTCCTCCTCCTCCGGCGACGATGCAGCAGGAGAGAGGGTCGGCTTCTCCGGCTGAGCCGATTGCTCCGGCTGTACCGGTGGCTCCGGCTGCACCGGCGGTGGAACGCGCTGGTCGTCATTCACCCTCTCGGGGGAGGTGCAGCGTATCCGCTTGCATGGCTGACTCGGAGGGCTAGGTGGTGGAAGGCTGGCCATGGCTGTGGTGGTTAATCGGCGGCGGGCTAGGAGAAGAAGAAAGGAGTGGAGAAAAGTTTTGTGCTTGTCCATAACCGACGACGCGCCTTATATAGGTCTGTGCGGAGTAGACGAGGGAGCGGTTCGTTTCCCGCGCATTGAACTCTTTGCAGACCTCGTGCGGCGCACAATTAAACCACTGCGGAAGACGCGTCCCTGCACCACGGCTTCTCAACTTCTCCGCAGACCTCGTGCGGCGCGTCAGTTAATTAACACTTCTCAGGCCGTTAAATAACATATTGTAATTTCAAAAATGATTATCTCAGGCGGTTATTACTTATAAACCGCCTGCAAATATGTTTATCTAAGGCGGGTATAACTTAACAACCGCCTGGGATAATGCCCGATACTCTTCTGCAGTTTCCTTATCCCTTGCTTCTTTTTTATTTAGATTCCAATATAAATACTCAAACATGTTTACATTCTGCAAATTGTGTTCAAATTCGATGATTCTTTCTTCTACATTTGTATTAAATTAACATCTACCAACTGAACAAAATATTTAGTTCATTGCGCATTGAACTCTTTGCAGACCTCGTGCGGCGCACCATTAAACCACTGTGGAAGACGATCTTGAGAGATCCTTGCACGCGTCCCTGCACCACGGCTTCTCAACTTCTCCGCAGACCTCGTGCGGCGCGTCAGTTAATTAACATCTTCTCAGGCGGTTGGTACTTACCAACCGCCTGAGAATATATTTATCTCGGGGACAGGTGTTACTTACTAATCGCCTAAGATAAGCCCATGGAGTTCCCCTTGCCGCACGATATTGCGGTCCTGATCGCGGGGTGGGTCGCCGCAACCTCCACCCAGCCCATGGACGACCTCTCCAGTCTGCGCGCCACCTGCAAGGCCATGCACGCAGCGTGCCGTGATCCCACCGTCGGCAGGCGCGTGGCGCTGGAGCGCGAGAGCAGCTGGGAGTGGTTCCAACGGCACGGGAACGGGAGCTACGACGCCCTCGTGGAGCGCCTGGCCAACGTGGGCAACCCTCATGCGTGCTATGTCACCGGGTTCGACCTCGTCTTCAACTACGGCCGCGCGCAGGCGCAGCAGGGCACCCAGTTCCTTGCCCGGGCGGCCGCGAACGGCCACAAGGTGGCGGCCTACGTCCTCGCCATGCTCTGCTACGACGCCGACCGCGGGGACCGCGATGCCCTCGAGTATATCCGGCAGGTCGAAGGCGAGGCCCACATCGGCGACAACACGGTCGGGTCCGTCGCGATGAAGAGGACCAACAATGAGTGTTGCCAGTGTCGGAATCAAGCCATGCAGAGGCTCGACATTTTCGTGAGCTGGAGGTTACTGCGTAGGCCTCCTCCCGGACCGCCGCCGGTGGCACTGCCCGACATTGACGATGGCGTTTGCCGCTGCCCAACAGGGGGGAACCAGGGGCCTGCCCGCTGCGGCAGGCGAGGGTGGTCCGAGACCGTCTTCTGTACTGAGAACTGTAGGATTGAGCGCGAGTATGACCTGTTCTCCCATAACGTGTTGTACTCTATGGGTTATATTAATTAAGAAATAAATATCTTCACAGGCGGTTGGTATTTAATAACCGTCAAAGAAAATATTTATCTCAGGCGGTTATTACTTAACAACCGCCTGAGATAATACCCGATACTGTTCTTCAGTTTCCTTATCCCTTGCTTCTTTTTTATTTAGATTCCAATATAAATACTCAAACATGTTTAGATTCTGCAAATTGTGTCCAAATTCGATGATTCTTTCTTCTACATTTGTATAAAATTAACATCTACCACCTGAACAAAATATTTTTAAAACTTGTATAGCTGACATTGTAATGTTTTGGTAAATATCAAATTAATTTCTACTCACATATTATTCACATTTGTGTATCTCATAAAAAAAAAGGTTCCTTCACTCAAAATTGTTGGTATGAACATATTTGTATAATTTATACATGTATGAATTCTTTTAATTTTTTTAAAAGCATTCCAACATGTCAAACTTCAAATTATCCACCATTCTAACTAAATGCTCATATTCATATGAGGCATTCATCAAATTATGAACACACATTGATTCCAAAAAATTTAAAAAAATATGAAAAAATTCCTAGATGTTGGTATGATGATTAAAAATGTCCACTGAAAAAATAAATGAAAAAAGCATTATATTCATCAAGATAGAAAAATGAAAAATAGCATTTGTTGTATGTTTTTTATGTTCTGACCAATTTCAAAGGATTTATGAAGTGAAATTTAATGGTAACCTTTACTTATCAATAATATTACAAGAAGGTGGATTTTTGCCTTTTTAAAGGACCAAATTTAATCAAGAATATTAAATAAGAAGAAGTAAATATCTTCACAGGCGGTTATTGCTTAACAACCGCCTGAGATAATGCCCGATACTGTTCTTCAGTTCCCTTATCCCTTGCTTCTTTTTTATTTAGATTCCAATATAAATACTCAAACATGTTTAGATTCTGCAAATTGTGTCCAAATTCGATGATTCTTTCTTCTACATTTGTACAAAATTAACATCTACCACATGAACAAAATATTTTTAAAACTTGTATAGCTGACATTGTAATGTTTTGGTAAATATCAAATTAATTTCTACTCACATATTATTCACATTTGTGTATCTCATAAAAAAAAAGGTTCCTTCACTCAAAATTGTTGGTATGAACATATTTGTATAATTTATACATGTATGAATTCTTTTAATTTTTTTAAAAGCATTCCAACATGTCAAACTTCAAATTATCCACCATTCTAACTAAATGCTCATATTCATATGAGGCATTCATCAAATTATGAACACACATTGATTCCAAAAAATTTAAAAAAATATGAAAAAATTCCTAGATGTTGGTATGATGATTAAAAATGTCCACTGAAAAAATAAATGAAAAAAGCATTATATTCATCAAGATAGAAAAATGAAAAATAGCATTTGTTGTATGTTTTTTATGTTCTGACCAATTTCAAAGGATTTATGAAGTGAAATTTAATGGTAACCTTTACTTATCAATAATATTACAAGAAGGTGGATTTTTGCCTTTTTAAAGGACCAAATTTAATCAAGAATATTAAATAAGAAGAAGTAAATATCTTCACAGGCGGTTATTGCTTAACAACCGCCTGAGATAATGCCCGATACTGTTCTTCAGTTCCCTTATCCCTTGCTTCTTTTTTATTTAGATTCCAATATAAATACTCAAACATGTTTAGATTCTGCAAATTGTGTCCAAATTCGATGATTCTTTCTTCTACATTTGTACAAAATTAACATCTACCACATGAACAAAATATTTTTAAAACTTGTATAGCTGACATTGTAATGTTTTGGTAAATATCAAATTAATTTCTACTCACATATTATTCACATTTGTGTATCTCATAAAAAAAAAGGTTCCTTCACTCAAAATTGTTGGTATGAACATATTTGTATAATTTATACATGTATGAATTCTTTTAATTTTTTTAAAAGCATTCCAACATGTCAAACTTCAAATTATCCACCATTCTAACTAAATGCTCATATTCATATGAGGCATTCATCAAATTATGAACACACATTGATTCCAAAAAATTTAAAAAAATATGAAAAAATTCCTAGATGTTGGTATGATGATTAAAAATGTCCACTGAAAAAATAAATGAAAAAAGCATTATATTCATCAAGATAGAAAAATGAAAAATAGCATTTGTTGTATGTTTTTTATGTTCTGACCAATTTCAAAGGATTTATGAAGTGAAATTTAATGGTAACCTTTACTTATCAATAATATTACAAGAAGGTGGATTTTTGCCTTTTTAAAGGACCAAATTTAATCAAGAATATTAAATAAGAAGAAGTAAATATCTTCACAGGCGGTTATTGCTTAACAACCGCCTGAGATAATGCCCGATACTGTTCTTCAGTTCCCTTATCCCTTGCTTCTTTTTTATTTAGATTCCAATATAAATACTCAAACATGTTTAGATTCTGCAAATTGTGTCCAAATTCGATGATTCTTTCTTCTACATTTGTATAAAATTAACATCTACCACATGAACAAAATATTTTTAAAACTTGTATAGCTGACATTGTAATGTTTTGGTAAATATCAAATTAATTTCTTCTCAGACGTGAAATTTTAATTAACGATGAACACACTACATCCATTAACAATATTCAATCATTCACACAGTTCAAGAACACACAAGATACTCATTCATTAACAATATGCACATCTCACAAAAGAACACACAAGATGCACAATATTTACACAAGAACACACAAGAACACAAAAGATACACAAGTAATATTCAATCACATAGATGAAAAAAGATAGATTTCATTCATTAACAATATTTACAAAACAGAAGCAACTAAAAACAACAAAAAGAAAAACTAATTAAATCCTACTCCTACTCCTCTTCCATCTCCTCCTCCTCGTCCTCCGGCGGCGACTCCGGCACCGGCTGCACCGGCTGCACCGGCTGCACCGGCTGCACCGGCTGCACCGGCTGCACCGGCGGTGCAACCCCGAGGTTGCTAGCCGTCGCCTCCACCAGCGTTCTACGGCCCTGGGGGCCAAGAACCTGGGCCATCGTCGCGAACAGAATGTCGAGACGATCAGCCACCCCCACGAGGGCGTAGAGGTAGTGGCCCAAGGTACCCATTCCAGTATACTCTGGAAGGGTACCCAGCCCCAAGGCACTCATGGCGCGAGACGTATTGTTGTACGCCTCTCGCGCCATGAGGAGGCGCTGCTCGGCGTTGATCTTCTCGGGGGAGCTGCAACATTGTTTCTTGCAAGGTGGCTCCCTCGGAGGGCTTGGCGGCGGAAGGTCGGCCATAGTGGTGTTGGGTCGTCGGAGCGGAGGAAGACGAAGAAAACAAGAGGATTCAAAGTGAGCGATGCGCTTGTGAGCCATAGTGGTGTTGGGTCTTTAAGGCCGCGCGGAGTGGAAAAGAAAGGTCGCACCTCGGGGAAAAGAAAGGTCGCGCACGCGTGACATGGTCACTGACGTGTGGGACCGGGTCCACATGTCAGTGACCGCTGATTAAGTCAGGGGATCCTCATCCCGGTTGGTGAGGGGTCTTTATGTAGGCGTTCATCAAATTAAGAAGTAAATATCTTCATGTTTAACTCAGGCGGGTGTTACTAACCAACCGCCTGAGATAATTGTATCTTCTCAGACGGGTGTTACTAACCAACCGCCTGAGATAATTGTATCTTCTCAGACGGTTGGTAAGTAAAATCCGACTGAGATAACATTCTTCCCTGACGGTCGGTACTTAAAATCCGCCTGAGAAAATGTGAGTCTATATATACCCCTCGGCAGCATTGGAAAAACCTAACCCGGGCGAAACACTTAGACGCCGTTAGGCTGCCAAAATTTCGTTTGCCGCCAAGTGTTCCCCCTCGTCACTTCCAGGTACGCCGCCGAGCTTCGCCGTCGCCGAGCTTCGCCGTCGTCGCCGAGCTTCGCCGTCGCCGCCGAGCTTCGCCCTCCTCACTTCCAGGTACGCCGAGCGAAGCCATTTCCGTCACCGCCGAGCTTCAAGGTAAACCCTAAACCCTTCGACCTTCCATCCTCCTTCGCCGTGCCGCCTCCCTCCCCGCCCTCGCTGCCGCCTTGCATATCCTTGGTTAGGGTTCGGGAATTAGATAATGGTAGGCATCCTTGGTTAGGGTTCGGTGGAATTCGAAAAACTGTCAAGTTCGGTGGCATCTTTGGTTAGGGTTCGGTGGGGCAAGATTTATGTGGATGGTTATATCACGATAAATTGGTAGTTGGTTCTGTGTGTCTGAAACTGTTCCGACACATTAGTGGTAAACATGATTCTAGACTCTAGTAACAGCAGTATATTCCCTATTTCTGTCATCGGCCTTGCATATGCCACATAATTCTCTATTAGGGGCAAGATTTAGCTATATTTGGTTAAGTTGACCAAATTTGGCTAATTTTGGCTAAGTTACATTAGATATAGTTATACTTGACTAATTTTGACTAAGTTATGCTATATTTAGCTATATTTGGCTACTTTTGCTTAGAGTTAGCTATGCTAGACTAAGTTTGGCTAAGTTTGCTTTTATTTCTCTAAGTTTCATTTGAGCAATTGTAGCTAATCTGTGCTACCAAAGATGTCTGCACTTGTGGCTCCATCAGCTTCATTTTAGCAATTGTACCTAATCTGAGCTACCAAAGTTATGCTATATTTAGCTCTGAAGCCAAACAAAAGTTGCTGGCCAACTCATTTGTGATGCCAGGAGCATCCTCACGCCCATATCTAGGTAACACTAGGTGTGGCGATGGAGTCTGAGCATATGATGCCGATCTCTATGATACAAGAATTTAGTTAGACCTATATAACTTCAAAAATGTGTTTTGGCTAAATTTACTTAATTGAGCCAAAATTGAGAAAATTTGTTTTAAATATGACCAAATTTAGTTATGCCATTTATTAGATTTTTTGTCTTATTAGATCTAGCATGGAAAGCCCTAAGAAGACTGGTCCTGATTGTAACAACAAAGAAGACAATATGGAGTTTACTGACTCCAGCAGTTCAGGCTCCTATCACAGTCCTTCGGATCCTTTTCCGAATATAAAAATTAAAAAGACTTCAGTGGATCTAGACCCGGAATATGATCCTGCCGACGAGGTATGGATCACGAATCTTAACTTCAGCAGTTCAAGTTAATGTTGGTTGTCAAGTATACGAAGTCTTATAATTTTTTTCTACCTAGATTAATCTCGAAGACAATGAGGTGACATCGGCTCCTAAAACCGCAGAAGGTTCACCAATGGATGAATCCTCAGCTTCACTCAAGCGGAAACGAGGGCAACGAGGTCCCAATAAGGGTCTATTGGACCGCATCATGTACATAACAAGGGTCGGTCCAAGTGGGCTTCCCCAAGAACCACTGGATTCAGTTACCAAGTACCGTAATGCATGCGGTTTTCTTGTTAGGGAGGTTGTGCCGATCACAACCGAGAATTGGAGGAAATTACCCGAGCAGACCAAGAATGAGTTGTGGGAAAAGATAAAGAAACAATTCAAGTTCCCGAAAGGCACAGAAGAAGCTGTAAAGAAAGCAACATTGGTCTCTTGCGGCAAGAAGTTTCGATGCTGGAAGAGTGAAATGAATGCTTATGTTAAGGCCAATAAGGTCCCTAGCCCGAGGAAGATGGGAAAAATCACACAAGCTCAGTGGCAAGAGTTTGTTCGTCAAAAGAGCACACCTGATGCTAAAGCTCTAAGTGCAACTAGGTCAGAGCTTGCAAAAAAGAACAAATACCATCATCGCTTGGGGTCTGCCGGATATGGCCCCAAAGTCCAGAAATGGAATAAGATAATAGACGACATTCTTAGTAAGGGCAATCCTCACCCATTAGAAGGGTGCGATGAGCGAACTCAACGCTGGGTCTTTGCTCGGTCAGGTTTGACCAGCGAGGGCAAACTTGAAAAGCCCGACTCTCTGAATGAAGTAGAGGATAAAATGAAAGAAGTAATTGAAAAGCAACAGAAGGGTCTCTTCAAGCCGAAGAGGGAGAATGACCAACTTACCGCTATCTTGGGAAACCCTGAACACAGCGGACGGGTTCGAGCGGTCTCTTCTCAAATGTCTTGGCTATATGGTTTCCCTAAAGATAAAGACACATATAGAAGACGTGAGAAGTTTAAGAAAACACTTGATGAAACAATTGCTCAAAAGGTCAAAGAAAATATGCAAGAAATTATGGAACAACTTAGACAATCAGGACAATTAGTGGCACCGAGTACAATGATGGTTCCGGTGCAAAAGGAGCAATTAGTATCTCCAACTGCCTACCCTAGCAGCGTTGGTTCCGTGCCAGGCTCAGGGTCAGCCCATAAGTTCCCTGTCGATGATATTGCTAACGACAAATCTTGTCGTCTTCTTGTCCCGATAGGCAGAGCAGGGAACAAAACCAAACAGGTTGCCACTGCTATGGCAAAGCCTGATCGTGACTTCAACGGGAGTCCACTTCCGTTGTATTATTCTGTGGTGCAAGTTCTTCAGATCATTGATAATGATTATGAAGATTATGAAATAGACCACGTCACACCTGAGGGGATCGCGACTCTGAGGCAGGCTGTCAACCAATTAATCCTTTGGCACCGACGCGATATCGTGTTGGACGATGAGCCAATTTCTAGCCCCGTCGCATCTCCAAATACTGCAACCCCATCTTCTAAGGCGAAAGTGCATGAAGATCCACTCCCAGTCCGGGAAGATCCACTCCCCCTATGTCTGAGCAAGGATGATGATATCCAAGAGCAACAAGTTGGACAACAACTTCAAGCAGTACCAGAGCAAGCTGTTGCTAGTAAAGAGCAACTAGTTGAGCAACAGCTTGAAGTAGTACTAGAGCCAGCTGCTGGGAGTAAAGAGCAATCAGTTGAACAACAGGTTCAACAACAAGCCAGTGTCCAACTTCCGACGACTACTCCTCGATCATCAGTGCCTGTCAAAGTTAGCTCATACGAAAATAAGAAACCTTCATCAGAAGTGACAAAGTATTTGGAAGCTATGAAGGATAATATTAGAAAATCGAGTGCATCTCGTTCTTCTCATGAGCCAGCATTAGAAGATATCGAGGAGTGGGAAGAAGACGGTGTCATGTATAATCGGCGGACGGCTTTAGTTAAACCAGGAGTTCCAATATACAAGCTTGAGGATGTTCCTCCTAAATTTGAGAATGGGAAGCCGTTAATGACATCCGTACAACTTAGCAAACAACCCGTCGCGCTCAGAAGAATGCATGAGTGGTACATCACTGCCAGCACAAAATATGGTCTTCAGTGCGTCACATTTCGTATTCCAAAAGAAGCATTCTGGAGCACTGGAGTAGATAAACGAGTCATTTTATTTGAAGAGCTGCTTTCCCTTTTCC